>OX459060.1:17535100-18149000 GCA_949775005.1 Orthosia gothica | reverse complement strand
GTAAGTAGTGCACGCGTGCTGCTCCGTGCCTGCGCCACCGCCCGGTAAGTTGTGCACGCGTGCTGCTCCGTGCCTGCGCCACCGCCCGGTAAGTTGTGCACGCGTGCTGCTCCGTGCCTGCGCCACCGCCCGGTAAGTTGTGCACGCGTGCTGCTCCGTGCCTGCGCCACCGCCCGGTAAGTTGTGCACGCGTGCTGCTCCGTGCCTACGCCACCGCCCGGTAAGTAGTGCACGCGTGCTGCTCCGTGCCTACGCCACCGCCCGGTAAGTTGTGCACGCGTGCTGCTCCGTGCCTGCGCCACCGCCCGGTAAGTTGTGCACGCGTGCTGCTCCGTGCCTGCGCCACCGCCCGGTAAGTTGTGCACGCTTGCTGCTCCGTGCCTGCGCCACCGCCCGGTAAGTTGTGCACGCGTGCTGCTCCGTGCCTGCGCCGCCGCCCGGTAAGTTGTGCACGCGTGCTGCTCCGTGCCTGCGCCACCGCCCGGTAAGTTGTGCACGCGTGCTGCTCCGTGCCTGCGCCACCGCCCGGTAAGTTGTGCACGCGTGCTGCTCCGTGCCTGCGCCACCGCCCGGTAAGTAGTGCACGCGTGCTGCTCCGTGCCTACGCCACCGCCCGGTAAGTTGTGCACGCGTGCTGCTCCGTGCCTGCGCCACCGCCCGGTAAGTTGTGCACGCGTGCTGCTCCGTGCCTGCGCCACCGCCCGGTAAGTTGTGCACGCGTGCTGCTCCGTGCCTGCGCCACCGCCCGGTAAGTTGTGCACGCGTGCTGCTCCGTGCCTGCGCCGCCGCCCGGTAAGTTGTGCACGCGTGCTGCTCCGTGCCTGCGCCACCGCCCGGTAAGTTGTGCACGCGTGCTGCTCCGTGCCTGCGCCACCGCCCGGTAAGTTGTGCACGCGTGCTGCTCCGTGCCTGCGCCACCGCCCGGTAAGTTGTGCACGCGTGCTGCTCCGTGCCTGCGCCACCGCCCGGTAAGTTGTGCACGCGTGCTGCTCCGTGCCTGCGCCACCGCCCGGTAAGTTGTGCACGCGTGCTGCTCCGTGCCTGCGCCGCCGCCCGGTAAGTTGTGCACGCGTGCTGCTCCGTGCCTGCGCCACCGCCCGGTAAGTTGTGCACGCGTGCTGCTCCGTGCCTGCGCCGCCGCCCGGTAAGTAGTGCACGCGTGCTGCTCCGTGCCTGCGACGCCGCCCGGTAAGTAGTGCACGCGTGCTGCTCCGTGCCTGCGACGCCGCCCGGTAAGTAGTGCACGCGTGCTGCTCCGTGCCTGCGACGCCGCCCGGTAAGTAGAGCACGCGTGCTGCTCCGTGCCTGCGACGCCGCCCGGTAAGTAGTGCACGTGTGCTGCTCCGTGCCTACGCCGCCGCCCGGTAAGTAGTGCACGTGTGCTGCTCCGTGCCTGCGCCACCGCCCGGTAAGTTGTGCACGCGTGCTGCTCCGTGCCTGCGCCGCCGCCCGGTAAGTAGTGCACGCGTGCTGCTCCGTGCCTGCGACGCCGCCCGGTAAGTAGTGCACGCGTGCTGCTCCGTGCCTGCGACGCCGCCCGGTAAGTAGTGCACGCGTGCTGCTCCGTGCCTGCGCCGCCGCCCGGTAAGTTGTGCACGCGTGCTGCTCCGTGCCTGCGCCACCGCCCGGTAAGTAGTGCACGCGTGCTGCTCCGTGCCTGCGCCACCGCCCGGTAAGTTGTGCACGCGTGCTGCTCCGTGCCTGCGCCGCCGCCCGGTAAGTTGTGCACGCGTGCTGCTCCGTGCCTGCGCCACCGCCCGGTAAGTTGTGCACGCGTGCTGCTCCGTGCCTGCGCCACCGCCCGGTAAGTTGTGCACGCGTGCTGCTCCGTGCCTGCGCCGCCGCCCGGTAAGTTGTGCACGCGTGCTGCTCCGTGCCTGCGCCACCGCCCGGTAAGTTGTGCACGCGTGCTGCTCCGTGCCTGCGCCACCGCCCGGTAAGTTGTGCACGCGTGCTGCTCCGTGCCTGCGCCGCCGCCCGGTAAGTTGTGCACGCGTGCTGCTCCGTGCCTGCGACGCCGCCCGGAAAGTAGTGCACGCGTGCTGCTCCGTGCCTGCGACGCCGCCCGGTAAGTAGTGCACGCGTGCTGCTCCGTGCCTGCGCCGCCGCCCGGTAAGTTGTGCACGCGTGCTGCTCCGTGCCTGCGCCACCGCCCGGTAAGTAGTGCACGCGTGCTGCTCCGTGCCTGCGCCACCGCCCGGTAAGTTGTGCACGCGTGCTGCTCCGTGCCTGCGCCGCCGCCCGGTAAGTTGTGCACGCGTGCTGCTCCGTGCCTGCGCCACCGCCCGGTAAGTTGTGCACGCGTGCTGCTCCGTGCCTGCGCCACCGCCCGGTAAGTTGTGCACGCGTGCTGCTCCGTGCCTGCGCCGCCGCCCGGTAAGTTGTGCACGCGTGCTGCTCCGTGCCTGCGCCACCGCCCGGTAAGTTGTGCACGCGTGCTGCTCCGTGCCTGCGCCACCGCCCGGTAAGTTGTGCACGCGTGCTGCTCCGTGCCTGCGCCACCGCCCGGTAAGTTGTGCACGCGTGCTGCTCCGTGCCTGCGCCGCCGCCCGGTAAGTTGTGCACGCGTGCTGCTCCGTGCCTGCGCCACCGCCCGGTAAGTTGTGCACGCGTGCTGCTCCGTGCCTGCGCCGCCGCCCGGTAAGTAGTGCACGCGTGCTGCTCCGTGCCTGCGACGCCGCCCGGTAAGTAGTGCACGCGTGCTGCTCCGTGCCTGCGACGCCGCCCGGTAAGTAGTGCACGCGTGCTGCTCCGTGCCTGCGACGCCGCCCGGTAAGTAGAGCACGCGTGCTGCTCCGTGCCTGCGACGCCGCCCGGTAAGTAGTGCACGTGTGCTGCTCCGTGCCTACGCCGCCGCCCGGTAAGTAGTGCACGTGTGCTGCTCCGTGCCTGCGCCACCGCCCGGTAAGTTGTGCACGCGTGCTGCTCCGTGCCTGCGCCGCCGCCCGGTAAGTAGTGCACGCGTGCTGCTCCGTGCCTGCGACGCCGCCCGGTAAGTAGTGCACGCGTGCTGCTCCGTGCCTGCGACGCCGCCCGGTAAGTAGTGCACGCGTGCTGCTCCGTGCCTGCGCCGCCGCCCGGTAAGTTGTGCACGCGTGCTGCTCCGTGCCTGCGCCACCGCCCGGTAAGTAGTGCACGCGTGCTGCTCCGTGCCTGCGCCACCGCCCGGTAAGTTGTGCACGCGTGCTGCTCCGTGCCTGCGCCGCCGCCCGGTAAGTTGTGCACGCGTGCTGCTCCGTGCCTGCGCCACCGCCCGGTAAGTTGTGCACGCGTGCTGCTCCGTGCCTGCGCCACCGCCCGGTAAGTTGTGCACGCGTGCTGCTCCGTGCCTGCGCCGCCGCCCGGTAAGTTGTGCACGCGTGCTGCTCCGTGCCTGCGCCACCGCCCGGTAAGTTGTGCACGCGTGCTGCTCCGTGCCTGCGCCACCGCCCGGTAAGTTGTGCACGCGTGCTGCTCCGTGCCTGCGCCGCCGCCCGGTAAGTTGTGCACGCGTGCTGCTCCGTGCCTGCGACGCCGCCCGGAAAGTAGTGCACGCGTGCTGCTCCGTGCCTGCGACGCCGCCCGGTAAGTAGTGCACGCGTGCTGCTCCGTGCCTGCGCCGCCGCCCGGTAAGTTGTGCACGCGTGCTGCTCCGTGCCTGCGCCACCGCCCGGTAAGTAGTGCACGCGTGCTGCTCCGTGCCTGCGCCACCGCCCGGTAAGTTGTGCACGCGTGCTGCTCCGTGCCTGCGCCGCCGCCCGGTAAGTTGTGCACGCGTGCTGCTCCGTGCCTGCGCCACCGCCCGGTAAGTTGTGCACGCGTGCTGCTCCGTGCCTGCGCCACCGCCCGGTAAGTTGTGCACGCGTGCTGCTCCGTGCCTGCGCCGCCGCCCGGTAAGTTGTGCACGCGTGCTGCTCCGTGCCTGCGCCACCGCCCGGTAAGTTGTGCACGCGTGCTGCTCCGTGCCTGCGCCACCGCCCGGTAAGTTGTGCACGCGTGCTGCTCCGTGCCTGCGCCGCCGCCCGGTAAGTTGTGCACGCGTGCTGCTCCGTGCCTGCGCCACCGCCCGGTAAGTTGTGCACGCGTGCTGCTCCGTGCCTGCGCCGCCGCCCGGTAAGTAGTGCACGCGTGCTGCTCCGTGCCTGCGCCGCCGCCCGGTAAGTAGTGCACGCGTGCTGCTCCGTGCCTGCGACGCCGCCCGGTAAGTAGTGCACGCGTGCTGCTCCGTGCCTGCGACGCCGCCCGGTAAGTAGTGCACGCGTGCTGCTCCGTGCCTGCGACGCCGCCCGGTAAGTAGTGCACGCGTGCTGCTCCGTGCCTGCGACGCCGCCCGGTAAGTAGTGCACGCGTGCTGCTCCGTGCCTGCGACGCCGCCCGGTAAGTAGTGCACGTGTGCTGCTCCGTGCCTACGCCGCCGCCCGGTAAGTAGTGCAAGCGTGCTGCTCCGTGCCTGCGACGCCGCCCGGTAAGTAGTGCACGCGTGCTGCTCCGTGCCTGCGACGCCGCCCGGTAAGTAGTGCACGTGTGCTGCTCCGTGCCTACGCCGCCGCCCGGTAAGTAGTGCACGTGTGCTGCTCCGTGCCTACGCCACCGCTCGGTAAGTAGTGCACGCGTGCTGCTCCGTGCCTGCGCCACCGCCCGGTAAGTAGTGCACGTGTGCTGCTCCGTGCCTACGCCACCGCTCGGTAAGTAGTGCACGTGTGCTGCTCCGTGCCTACGCCGCCGCCCGGTAAGTAGTGCACGTGTGCTGCTCCGTGCCTACGCCACCGCTCGGTAAGTAGTGCACGCGTGCTGCTCCGTGCCTGCGACGCCGCCCGGCCGGGAGCGTCATGCGGGACGGTAATGTCAACAATCATTTCACGCCTCTCGATTCGGTCCTGTGAGTGATGACGGGCCATTATCATTATTATTAATATGATCTGCAGGGCAGCCGACACACCTGGCGCACGCGGCGCTGCTGGTGGTGCGCGTGCGCACGGAGGCCGGCACGTACGTGAAGGAGTGGGCGCACGGCGAGCTGGGCCGCACGCGGCCCGCCCTGGGCGACGCGCTGGGCGCACGCGTGGACATCCTGGCGCTGGACGTGGCCGCCGTGGAGCTGGACTGGCCGCGCCGCTCGGCCGCGCCCGCCACCTGATACGCTAACACCCTACACATAACAATAAACAAATCAGAAAAGCTCTAAGTGACCTTTTATTTTTCATTGTACCGCCATACTCCTCTCGCCAGCGCTATCACATCTAGCGCTGGCGAGGGGTGTGCTCCCGTTCCCTACAATTCCGTTAATTCATTACATTGAAAACAGCTGTTGTGCGAGACCAACCAGGACTTGGGGTAAAATAAAACAGGAGAAGTATGGATGACTTTGAATAGCGGTGTATTGGGAACAATGACACAAAAGCTACTAGGGTACGTATTGCAAAATCTTAAATTAAAATAACTAGCGTAAAATAACCTACGTTCAAAATCCCTAAAATCTAAATACCTAATATTTTTCAATACCTTAAGCACTAACAACCTACCTATGAATTACCTAAGTTTAAAATACTGATTGACTCTAAATATAGAATGTTTAAAATATCAACAGATATTACACCTAAGTTTGATACACCAACATTTGAAATAATAATACTATAAATGGTCTAAATATATAAAATGATGCATCACTTGCGAGCTATTTGTATGAAGTAGTAGATTAGGTTCCGCAAGCGTAAAAGAGGCTAGATTGATTGAGTTCATTATATTTACGTTAAAAACACCTACTCGTTAGAATATCGAACAAATTTTTATATATGTATGTGGTATGAGTGCAGAAAATGTATTGTAGGTAGATTTGAAATTGTCAAACTGCCAACGCATTGCATTCGCCCTTCGAGATTACACTTGTTACTTGTAATCAGTGTTGCCAGGGCCCTTCAGTCAAACGTTACGTTTTATTTTCTGAAATGTTACATTTTTGCTGCAAAAGTTACATTAAAAAAAAAACTTTTTTAGGTCTGAAGCAAATTTATGTCAGCAAATTGGCGGAATATATGATGTATAATAGTGTATTTAATCTTATGATAAAACAGACTCTAGTTTATAATAGTAATCTTTGCTCTAGTTTCATTTGTTCGCAGCGCCTTCTTCACAGTTGTTAGTATCTAGTCTAGCACCTAACTTATTCTATTACTTTGAACCAAATCCACGAGAGGTGGTGCATCTGGTAGTTTTACACTGAACTAACCATTAATATTCGATATGTATCGAACCCTCTTATCGTAATTTTTTACCATATGTTCTTAAGAGGGCTGTTAATAAAGGGCAAAATCGCCTCAATTCAAAAAAACAAAAAATAACTTTCATTATCGATGATGATTTGTCATCTCTCTTTATTTTGTATTAAATTGAGTACTAGTGAATCGCTTTCTGTGGTTTAAATCCACAATTTCTACAGAAATTTTACTTGCTTGCACCTGCAATTATTGTTATTAGTTTAAGTTGCAAACTTAGACATATAGGTACTTATTAATACATTAAAGATAAAGATAAAGATAAAGATAATTTTATTTTGCAAATATGGGTAACATAAAACGATGACAAAAAAAACAAATAATAGTACAGCCATATTTTACCACGTAGGCATGCAAAAGATTTAACATCAACTTACAACTAATACTAATAATTTTAAACTATTATACACAAAATAATTTCAAAATATTCAATAATTATACATAATTATGCACTAGCTTAAAAACTGTTTCTCAATCAGGAACTCATTAATATTATAATATGCTTTTGCCACTAAAAAGCTTCTAAGTCTCTTTTTAAATAAAGGTAGCGGAAGCTCTTTCCATATCTTCGGTAATCTGTTATAAATGACGGGCGCCATGCAGTAGACACTTTTGCGCATAAGTGCTGTCTTGGCTGACTCCAGACAAAGCACACTATTATCTAGATAGGCAATAGAATCTCGATAATTTGAGAAACTTTAACGCCAAACTTACTTATTAAACAATAAATATAGGTAATCAGCGGAACTTCTAGTACGAAACCGCGCGAACTCGCAAAGTAGGAAACGTACGCGCACACGCTCAGGAAAAATAAAGTTTTAATATGTTTCATTTTGTCAAGGCGCGTTTCATTCAGAGTCATCTCTGAGTATGATAATATGGAGTGAATTACTTTCTATAAGCGCCAGTTTGGTTTTAGGTGATTCAATTTGGATGCGTTCGTAAACTGTTTGCAATAAAAATCTGGTATTTACAAATCTCGTTGTTCTCAAAAGTTACGAAAATTGCCTTAAATATGAAAATTACTTACATGTTACGCGAGGGGGTCAAAAGTTACGAAAAATGTAAGAAATGTAACCTTCTGGCAACGCTGCTTGTAATAGCACGGACATGTGCTGCCATCTTACACTATTTTAGAGCAACAATTCAAAGACTATTTTATGCGCCCTAGTGTGGGTATCTCATACACGTTTTTTGTCGTTGCCATCGTGCACTAAATTTCCTTTCCGTAAATTAATTTAGTGGTTCTTCAGTGTATTTATTAGTTTTTTGATAATGGGTAAACACTACAATGAGGAGCAGTATTTAGCTCGGAAAATGAGAAAATTGCAGAAAAAGATATATCGTGTTCGGCGTAAGCAGAGGGAACGGGTTCCCAGTACTAGTTCGATCGAACAGAATCTTTGCAGGAGGCTCCGCAAGCAAAACGAAGGTCAGTACCTACTTATTTTTATTTATTTGGTGCCTAGTGCTTTTGAGTTTAGTCTGGAAGGCTAATACCGACCTGGAATGTACTTCAGTTGAATCTGTTAGGTTGATCGCTGTACCTATATTAGGTTGCACAAAAATTGTAGAACTTTATCTCGAGAGATCATGTCGTGATTTTGTATTTATAATGTTGTGGGTAAGACTGATACTAAATTACGAATCGTGAGTTCGAACCAAGAATTTGTAAATGTGCGTATTATTCTAGAACATAGTTCGGGAGGTTGTGTCATGAATTTATACCTACTTTAAAGTTAAAGACTGATGTTTAATTCTAGAGTACATATCGTAAGTTTTTATCACGAATTTATTAAAAACTGTCGGTCTATTGTTTTGTTACTTTATTGACACAATTAAGAATAATGCTAAAGCTGACATCACATTAAATAATGCAAATATAAATAACCAAACTTTAAATTTACTGCTCATGCAACCTGTAACAATTGACGATATAATACAAATAATCTGCAGCCTTAAAAACACAAATACTGTTGGATATGATGGAGTTTCCACAAAAGTATTGAAATTTACCAAAGAACTAGTAGCACGTCCATTAATTCATATAACCCTCAAAGTGTCAATTTCCAGACACAATAGAAATTACCATTGTTTTAATCCGATTCGGAAATATGTACAGTTGAGCTGATAATTAACTTGTGCATAGTTGATGGCATTTTCCCGAAAAAACTCAAAAAAGTAATAATAAAACCCCTGTATAAAAAAGATGATAAGACAGATTTTAAGAGTTATAGACCCATTGCAAAAATGCCAATTTTTTCTAAAATTTTCGAGAAGGTTATCTATAACTCTTTATATGCCTACTTCGAAAAGTATAAATTATTTTGCACAGAACAAAAGGGTTTCCGTAAGAACACTACGATAAATATGGCACTATTAGACTTGCTAGCTAACATCATGCCGTCTGTCGATAAAAGAAAGCCAGTCTGTGCAATTTACACTGACATGACAAAGGCTTTCGACTATGTAGACCACAAGATTCTGTTGCACAAATTAAATAGTAATGGTATAAGAGGGAACATCTTACATACCTACCTGAGTAATAGGCTTCAATGCACGGCAATTACTAGGGTAGGTCCTAAAACTAAATTAGAAACTATGTATATATCAAAACCAAGACATGTAAAATTTGGCGTCCCACAAGGTAGCGTATTGGGTCCGCCACTTTTTTTGATATATATTAAATGATCTCCCGAAAGCAACGACCAACAAAATGGTTATTTTTGCAGATGGTGTTGGTCGTGATAGTAAAAGCTCAAAGCTGTTGGTATTACTCATTATATTTGTATAAAAAATATTGAGAGATACACACATGACACAATCTTTTACACCAAAGATAGGAAGTACAAGCTAATAGACAATTCGTGACTTAATAAAAGTCACTAACAACCAAACACAAAATATAATTGAGTACCTACATTGCCTTTATGCTTAAGGCAATAAATTAACACTCCCCCTTACTCAATTATACAGACATTAAAATAATTTTACAAACTAGGTACACTATTTGTTTATTAAAATAAAATGTATTTAAACTAAACCAAGACTTTCAACAAATTGTTTATGTTTGCACTTTTGAAGAGGTTTTGTCAGTATATCCGCAATCATATTTGCTGTAGGTTTATAAACTATTCTAATAGAATTATCATGAACAGCATCTCGAATAAAATGATGACGGATATCAATATGCTTAGTTTTTCGATGACATAAATTATTTCAACAACATTATGAGCACTTAAATTATCATTGTAAACAGTGATTGCAGACAAACAGTAACCAAATATATCAATAAAGAAATTACGCAAATATTTACTTTCTTTTACTTGCTTCTCCTATACTATAATACTCAGCTTCAGTGCTGGAATATGCTACTGATTGCTGTTTACGTGCTTCCCAATAGGGAACTATCCGCAAAGCTGAGCTCAGATGGCGCCACTGAAAACAAAGGATAACCACAGAACATATATACCCTAAGCCGGGAGGTTAACAAACTATACCAAAGAGTATGTAACACTACGTAATTTTTTTTATACTGTCAAAGTCGAGCGGCAATATTTCGCAGTTTAAGCATACAAAATATAAAACTAATAGCATGTGCTAATAGTGAAAGAACAATGGAGCTAACTAATAATTGAGGAAATCAGACCATACTGTACCTAAAAACCCGGCTTCAAGAGCGCGGTGCATCAGTAAAAGGAAAAAGAAAACGGATTTAGTTGAAAGGTACGAATATGAATGCGAACATTGGAAATCTTGTGTAACTTGCAGATATTATATCAATTTAATATGTAATGAGATCAATGTACTTCCAATTAATATTCAAAACAATACTTCCAGGTTGATTTTATATGACTTACATAATTACTTTGCAGTGGAACCGTTTTGCACACGGTTACATTTTGATGGTGGACAGCAGTCCAATGCACTATTAATTGCCAAAAGCCTTACCAAAGACCTAAACGCTGACTTCCTTACCACCCTTAATCATTTAGAATAAATATATATATTCTTTTAAGAAGGTGATTTGTAAAAGCAGATATTAAATATCTTTGTTTTGATAGTTCTTACTCTAAAATTAGAAATCTTGTCATTGAATCATAAATAAGTTTATTGGCACGACTTGATATTATTACATTTTATTTACATCTACTGTCTTCATTCTTTCAGGTTTGATCTAAACATAGAAAAAGGACTGAAAATGTATCTGCGTATCTGCTGCACGTTAGAATGGCATTTGCTGCTAATGCTTGTTATTATGTTTTATTGCACCACCCGGTCTAAGGCCTCCATGAAAATATCAGTACCTATTTTTACAACAACAAAATAGATATTATTATTTTTATGTGTCACCTGGATGAAAACTGAAATTAACATCTAGAATACACACAAAATTTGTTTTGAGTGGTGTTATTTTCCATTGTCAATATTGTCATAACATAGGATCACACCTATTTTCAAGAAGGGTCAAGGGCTAGATAGTTGTGTATAAAATAAGTACCTACATTTACCTAAATTTCAGTGCTGTGCTATTAAAATGTACCTACTGTGTGTTACTTAATTATAACAAGAAATAAATGAAAATTCTTTGTAGGTACTTGTATGTTATTTATTTTTCTTAGGATTGATTACTAATACAATTCATATACAATGTTGTCTGCCAATATAATCGGAGAAATCCTGGTCAACCTGAGTAATGTGTCAAAACCGTTAAAAATAGACCAACTGTTAAAGTAAGTAACCGGTGAAACTTATTATTTCTGAGAGTAGGTACTGAATCTATATTATTGTCCAGGTATCAAATTAAGTTAAAAAGAAATATTAAAAGATATTTCTTTATTTACAATATTTCACATCAATTAACAAGAGTTTTAGAAGGGTTATTGCCATGAAACTTGGGTCCAGAGTTGAGTCTAAATCTAGGCTATCTGGGTATATCCATGATATCAAAGTTACATTCTTAAGGGCCAAGTTATTTTAGACCTTCAACTGTCCATTTCCAGACACAATAGAAATTACCATTGTTCTAATCCGATTCGGTCTGGTGGACAGATGACCGGCTACTTACAAAAGGTGTTTTCTTATTGTTTTACCACAAATGAAATTTAGCTTTTTGAAACACTATTTTTAAGACATTATTGTGAAACTTATTCCAACAGCACCAGAAATTTAAAGTGCTGATTGTTTCTCCTCAATTTGTTCAAAGTTTCCTTCTCTGTTTATCTTTCATCGACTCTTTTTTCTCCAAACAATGGTAGGTAACCCCCTTATTTAATATTTTTCTATTTAGTTTCAGTCCTGTAAGTATAAATTAGGTTTTATTAACACCATATGGTCAAACATGCGTATTTAAGTAGACATTAAAACCATTTTGTAGTTGTGTTTAATTAGTACACAATGTTATGTACTTTCTTTTTAATGTCTATAGCATTAAACATAATAATTACTGTTATTATTTGAATAAAGGTTGCCTTAGGATAATACACTGACCTGTAAAATACCTTCTTTATTAAATATTCCGCTTTAGAACGGTCAGGACACAGCCTTGACTTTTTTGTAAAATTCCTGCAACGAATAGTAATTTCCCATTGCTTGCGAATATTGGCGTTTTCTGGGATCATATGGCCGGTTTTATTTCTGAATCCATAAACACAACACTGATGCATTCTTGACCAACAGCTAGCAATATTATTATTTAGTTTTTGAACACAAGTTATACTTAAAACAGTAAAAATAGTTCGGTAACCACTAACACAAACTGTAGTAGACGCCATGTTGTTATGTTTTTGTTTACTTTTATCCTTCAAGCGCCATCTGGCGGGAGCAATTGGCAGTAATGTTCCCTATTAATAAGACATTCTCCATACTTAACTACTAACCCAATAAATGATTTTCTGTCTTGTGTATCATTTCCCCAATCAGCATCAGCAAATATTGCAAATTTATTATTTCCTTTCTTAAATTGCAAAACATAATTAGATGTCCCAGCGAGATACCTCAGTATCCGTTTTGCTGCTTGCCAATGAACCTCAGTGTAACAATTATTATACTGTCCTAACTTACTACATGCAAATGAAATATCTGGACGTGTACACACTGATAATTTTCATTTCATTTCATTTATTCATAAAACAATTTACATTGTGTTGAATTTATACACAAGCAATTCACATGCAAATACAAAGAACTATAATTTATTAATTAATATTTCAAGTGAAATTCAAGCAAAGTACTAAAACAGATTTATATTAATGTCCATAAGTTTTAAAAATAATGTCCAACAGTTATAAAACTTAATATTAACAGAACAGGATTAAAATATAATGTCAAACAGATTCAAATATAATGTCAAACAGTTATAAAAAAATAAATAAAAATGTCAAAAGATTCTAAATTCTATAATGTCAAACAGTTATAAAAATAATGTCAAAAGATTCTAAATTCTATAATGTCAAACAGTTATAAAAATAATGTCAAAAGATTCTAAATTATACAAAGTCAAAAGAGAAAAACAAATGTAAATCATTTATTATTGTTTGACCTTAGTTCCGATATATTATGCAGACATTTTTCTAATAAAAAAGCTTTTAATTTTGTTTTAAACAAGTGGGTGTTATAAATCAGGATCTTTATCTCAGAAGGCAACGCATTAAATATCTCTACAGCTTGGTACTTTGAACAATGCTCTACTATATTAAATTTTGGTGATACTAGCTGCTTAAAAACTTTTCTCCGCGTGCTCTCTCTAATCTCACGTTCTTCCTGTGATTCAAACTCATGTACATACTTAGCAAAGTGAGTTAAGAGGACCAATATATATAGGCTAGGTACTGTTAATATGCCCAACTTTTTAAAGTAATCTCTGCATGAGACGCATTGTGCAATTCTGACTATAGTCCTTATGGCTCGCTTTTGTAAGATGAACGCTCTCTGCCAGTTATAACTGTAACTATTTCCCCAGAGCACGATGCTATACCTCAACCTAGACTCGACGAGCGCATAATATACAGTCTTTAACTGTTCTATGTTTAGTTCATCCCTAAGGCTCCTGAGAGCGTAACATGCTGACGATATGGATGATTCAATAACAGCAAGCTCCGGTTTCCAATTTAAATGCGAATCTATATTAATCCCTAAGAATTTAACTTTGTCTACTAATTCAATCCGGTCTCCATTTACTAGTATATCTAATTTGTCATTATTACGAGTCGTAGTCTTAAATAACATGAGGTTAGTTTTACCTGTATTTAGCAATAAGTTATTGGCTGTAAACCATTCGCATATTTTTTGTATAATTATATTTGTATTCAATGTCAATTTTTCTATGTCTTTTGCCCCAATGATTATGTTTGTGTCATCTGCGAAAACAACAAGGTTCTCGTTCGGCTGAGTTATATTCATGAAATTTAGTAAGTCATTCGTAAAAATTATATATAGAATAGGTCCTAAAATTGAGCCTTGAGGCACACCACGTTTTACATAGGTCATTTTTGACTTGAATATTACTTCGTGATTATTCTCGTCTATACTTTTAATTTCTACATACATTCTTCTATTTTGTAAGTACGATGTCATAAGCTTTAATGTCTTGCCTCTTATACCATAATGTTCGAGTTTAGTAAGTAGTAAATACATCAACCCACCTATCAACTCTTGATAAAGATATTTAGAATCACATTTGTCAGATTTTTCTAATAAAACATTCACTTGCATTGGGGTGGAAACTGACTTACATTGTGTGTTTTATAATTAAAGATTAAATACTCTTAGTCAGATACATACACTTTATTTACATTCTTACAGGACATCTTCTAGACACTGTAGCAGCGATAGCATAGATAATCAAACCCACAGATAATCAACTTATTATAGAACACCTCCCCCTATGCTTAATTTATACTCGTCAGCATTAAACCAACTTAACTTCTAATCAACATGGGTCATTTTACAAATCCAAAATCTGTCTGGGCTTTATAATTCTGCCAGATCTAGTCTGATGCAAGCTTGATCTATTATTCTCAACATTGCTAGAACTAGGTATTACCATTTGTCGCATCAGGCACACTTTGTGAACAGCTAGGTAAACTCAACTGACAATTACTATCGCTTACATCTATGAACATGTCTCTAGGACCATAACTTACATTAGTTTGAGACTTTCTCATGTGATAAGTATTTCTTCTTACTGGTTTACAATCACCGCTTACTATATAAGATCTAGGTTCATCAGCTTTATTTAATACTATTCCCTTTTTCCAAATATTTTCCTTATCTGTTTTATATACTATTTGTTCCCCTATCTCAAAACTTTGTTCCTTCCTTCTAGCTTTCCTATCATGAAATTTTTTAGTTACAGACTTTCTCATATTCAACAAAATATCGACATTTTTCTCTATCTTTGGTTCTAGAGCTATACTGCTAGTAGGTAAGTTAGTTCTTAGGCGTCTACTATGTAAAATTTGTGATGGTGAAATTTGTAAGCCAGCTAAAGGTGTATTATTATAGTGTAAAATGGAATCTCTGTAATCCCTGTTTTCGTCATTAGATTTCCTTAACAAAGTCTTAGCAATATGTACAGACTTCTCTGCTAACCCATTACTCCTATGGTAATGTGGACTACAAGTTACAATTTGTATATCTTTAGACCTATAATACTGTTTACACTCATGTGACAAAAATGGATTATTATCAGCAACAACAGTCTCTGGGTAACCAAATCTAGTAAATACTTCTTGCATTGCATTAATTACGGATTCAGAATTCTTGTTTAACAAAGGAATTATTTCAAGCCAATGTGACAGGTAATCAACTATCACTAAATATGATTTACCAGCTAACTCCAATATATCTGTCCCTACTTTACTAAATCTTTGCTTAGGTATCTTATGGCACAACATAGGCTCATAATAATTCTTAGGTCTAAATTTTTCACATGTTGTACATTTAACAATTTTTTTTTTAATATTCTCAGACATACCAGTCCAATAGAATAGCTGTCTAGCTCTATTAATACTTTTATTAACCCCTGGGTGTCCTTGGTGAACTAAATTTAGCACATAAGATCTCAAAGATTCTGGTACAATTATTTTAGAACCAACAAATACTAATCCTGCCTCAACATAAATATCATCCTTAAATTTATAATATGGTTTACATTCCGAAGAAACCCTAGATTCATCAGGCCATCCACTAAAATAATAATTAGTAATCTCTGTCAAAATTCTGTCTTTACTAGTAGCTAATCGAAATTGAATTTTCCTTTCTGAACTCATAGGTAAATGTACTGAAACTGAATGTACCATTTCCATCATCTCAACATCTTTTTCTATTAATTTCCTACTATTCCTTGAAAGCATATCAGCAAAATGTATAAATTGCCCAGGAACATAAACAAGATTCAAACTGTACTTTAATAATTTTAACCTTAAACGTCTTAATCTAGGTGAACCAATCTTACTGATCTGTTTTGACATAATTGGTAACAAAGGCTTATGATCAGTTTGGACTCTAACAGAATTACAGCCATAAACATACTTATGGAATTTTTGTGTACCATAATAAATGGCTAATAGCTCTTTCTCAGTTTGACTATAATTAATTTCAGCACTATTCATAGTTCTAGAAACACAGGCAACTAATCTTAAAATATTTTTATTATCTTTTTGAAACATACAGCACCCAATACCATTTTTAGAAGCATCACATTGCAAAATTATCTCTTTATCAGTACAAAATGGGCTCAAAGCTGGTGCCTGAGAAATCTTACACTTCAAATTACCCAACATTTTCTCATGATGTGGTAACCACTGAAACTCTACATCTTTTTTCAAAAGTTTACATAATGGTGACATTAATTCTGCCATCTCAGGAACATATCTTCTTACATAATTAAAAGAACCAATCAATCTTTGTAATTCTTCCTTAGAACTAGGTGACTTTAACTGTAATAGAGACTCCACTCTATCACCATCAACTCTCATACCTTCCTTGCTGAATATTTGACCAATATACTTAACTTCTCTTTGCTTGTATTGTAATTTATCTTTGTTAAAAACTGCTCCTATCTCTTTTGCTCTTTCCAACAATTTAGCAACAGATTTATCATGTTCAAATTCGTTTTTCCCCATAACTACAATGTCATCAAACCAACACAAAACATTAGGTATAGAGCCAAAGTAAAATTCCATTTGATCTTGGAAAACTTCAGGTGCATTGGTTACACCATAGGGAAGAACTAAATATCTATACACTCCAAATGGTGTAGCGAAGCAACATTTCCATGAAGCGTCCTCTGAAAGTGGGCAATGATGAAATCCTTCTGACAGATCAAAAACGGAATATACTTCCATATCTCTTAACTTAGAAGCCACTTCATCAACAGTGGACATATGTTTTGGTTTTCTAATAACATACTTATTTAAATCTGTTGGGTCTAGACACAATCTTAACTTTTTATTTTGTTTTTCAATAATGACAATCCTATTAATACAAGCTTCTGAATCAATTTCCTCAACTTTCTTTATGGCACCTCGCTTAACTAACCTGTCTAACTCACACTTCAAGGGTTCAGACAAAGCTAAGGGAACCTTAACTGAGGGATTACAGATAGGTTCATGAGTAATTGTTGGAATATTACATTTATTGGGAAAACTACCATGACCATTAAAAACTTCAAAATTTTCCAATATAAACTTAGACTTCTTTTCATCTGTATTACATACTACTGACACTTTTTGTACCCTTTTTACCAAATTCAATTTTATGCAACCGGGCAAACCTAATAGCATATTTTGGCTTTCAACAAGCATAAAATTTTCACAACATTCATGATTTTTATACTTACACCTTAAATTAACCATACCTAAAGGTTTAATTCTAGTACCTTGGAATCCTTCTAATTCAGTATGAACCGGAGTTACCTGCAATTTAGTATTAAGACTTTTAAAAACTTTCCATGGCATAACACTAACATCCGCACCAGTATCAAGACGACACTTAACATTGGCATTTTCAATTATTATATTCTCAGTCCACTGACCATTATTGACCATTCCGCAGAATAATGATGACTCTGGCGAAGAATCACCACAATGCTCCTGAATATTGTGTACTTTTCTAACTCTGCATGACACTGCAAAATGATTTAAAGTGCCACATTTGCTACACTTTTTCCCATATGCTGGACATTGTCTTGGACCATGTCTCGTTTGACATCGACTGCAATTAAACTTACTCTCTTCTTTGTAACTTGCATTTTTATTTTGACTTTTAGTTTTTACTCTGTCAATTTCATAACTATTGACTGGATTCATTATTTTCACCTGTTCTTTACTTTGTTCTGCACTTCTGCATAAATCAGCGGCTTTGTTCAGAGTCAAACTTTCTTGTCTGAGTAAACTTTCTTGCAAATTTTTGTCCGTTATACCGTGAACTATTTTGTCTCGCAGGAGCTGATCCTCGATGGTTTCCATTGTGCTCTTATAATTGCATGTCCTTACAAGTCTTTTACAGTCCGTTAAAAAATTATCAAACTTTTCGTCCTGCTGCTGTTTCCTCTCATTAAATTTAAAACGTTCAAAAACTTCGTTCACTCTAGGTCGAACATATTTATCAATCGCATCTAACAGTTTTTCATACTTCACAGTCTTTTCACTTGAGACCGGAAGAGTTGCAATAATTCTGGCGGACTCCATCCCCATCATGTTCCTCATCAGAGCAACTTTAACGTGGTCTGCGGCTTCATCTTTACCAATACCAACTAAATAATCTTGAAAACATTGTTTCCACAATGGCCACTCATCGCCGGCATTACTCGACCGCATATCAAAATTTGGCAAAACTTTCACACAATTCTCCATAATAATAACTTTTGTGATTAGCAAGAATAGTAATATTAGTGATTCGTTTTTACGACTGCGCCATGTTTTATAATTAAAGATTAAATACTCTTAGTCAGATACATACACTTTATTTACATTCTTACAGGACATCTTCTAGACACTGTAGCAGCGATAGCATAGATAATCAAACCCACAGATAATCAACTTATTATAGAACATTGTGTCATGCCAAATCGTGTTAACAAGTTTTTTACATATTCCTCTTGGGATAACTTCAATAAACCATTCTTTCTATATCTTTCAACCTTCATTCCTAGACAACTCTTAACTTCACCTAACTCTTTTATGTCAAAATTTAGTTTTAATGTATTTAACAGTTTCTGTTTTTCAAAGTTATTGGCACTAAAAATGAAAATATCGTCAACATAAAGAGCTACTATTACAGTGCATTTACTATTTATCTTTGAGTTAACACATGGTTCACATCTTGACCTTTTATAACCTATTTTCTGTAAAACCTCATTAACTTTTAAATTCCAACTTCTACTAGCTTGTTTTAACCCATGTTTTAAGCCCTTTTTTAATAAACAAATTTTAGTCTTATCCTTTTCATATCCAGGAGGTTGTTCCATATATATTGTCTCCTCTAATTCTCCATTAAGAAACGCAGTACTAACATCCAAATGGTCAATGTCCATGTTTTTATCTACTGCAATTGAAAAAAGTAACCTTAATGTTGAGTGACGCACTACGGGTGCAAAAGTCTTATCTTAATCAATACCTTGCACTTGTGTAAATCCTCGAGCAACCAATCTAGCTTTATATTTTTCAAAATTACCAGAAGCATCTCGTTTATCTTTATAACCCCATTTACATTGAATAATATTTTTATCTCTTGGCCTGTCAACTAACTCCCATACATGCTTTTGTATTAATGAATCATATTCATTATCCATAGCAGATTTCCAATTAAGATAATACTTAGAAGACATTGCTTCTGCATAATATGTTTTAGGTTCAGTGACCAGCATTGAAATGTCATATTATCAAAATTACTAACATAGTCATTAGCCATACAGGTGGTTGACGATTTCGTGCAGGGGGGTGACCACAAGCTCTTAGAGTAAGGTTATTTTGAGATCGAGTAAGGGACAGATGTATCTGACTTGTATACATCTGTCACTTACTCGATCTCAAAATAACCTTACTCTAAGAGCTTGTGGTCACCCCCCTGGTCTTGACAGCTGTTCAGTGATCTCATTTCTATCAGAAATATTTTGCTGTATATTTTCCATTGTATCATTTTCTACACTATCACTTATATTTGAAATGTCTTGATTATTATCAGAAGATTCCACTATTATGCCTTCTTCATCTGATGAATCACAATCATAAGTAACAATAGGTTCTAAATGAGTATTTTGAGTCTCAACAATATTAGAGTCTGATATTTGATTAGAATTCAATGAATTTATTACAATAAGAGGATTCTCGATAGAATCAGATCCATGATTATTAACCTTTTGATCGCCAAGCGGTACCAAACGCGATGTGTCCCCCAGCTCCAAGTTTTAAATGTATAACGAATATATTGTAAAAAGTAGTGATGTGGGTAATTGTAGTATCGATAAATGATACTTATAAACAACATCCTATCTGGTTTTAACCAAGTTTCAGAAAACATAAGATATCAATGTGGTATTTATCTACTAACAATTCCGCCGGAGAAGCAATTTATATTTTGATGATACAGTAAAATATTACTATTCGTATTCTCTTTTGTCGGCTCTAATAGTTTAAAGAATCTACAGTAGTATTATCAGAAAAACTGAATAATACTGTTAAATCACTAAACCTGGTCTCAGTTAAATCATCAATAACTGCGCGTTTATAAAAAGCTAACAATGTAGCTAATGAATGTCAACTATTTTTGGGAAGAAACATATGGTCACGAATAAAAAAAAAACACTACCAAAATTGTTGGTGTCAAAAACCAATGAACGGTCACTATGACGACAAGATAAAATATGCATCAAGTTATTTAAACTAGAAATATATTCATTTTCCTGAACAAGTAACTTGTCAGAATAGAGCAATGCACATAATATTAATTTGCCTAATCTTAACTTAAGTAGGGTGTCAGTACCATTAACTAAGTCCCTTTTTGTTACACTAAGGCTATTTCCAAAAAGAAATACTTCAGTAGGTTTCTCATTCAATTGTGTCTGTTGAATTTTATGAATAAGATCATGCATTCTAAATCCATCTCCTATTGTTCAGTCCATCCAAAGGTTGTCTGTG
The DNA here is from genome assembly GCA_949775005.1 of Orthosia gothica. Classification (NCBI taxonomy): domain Eukaryota; kingdom Metazoa; phylum Arthropoda; class Insecta; order Lepidoptera; family Noctuidae; genus Orthosia; species Orthosia gothica. Next base: position 18,128,608 of record OX459060.1, on the reverse strand, counting down.
AGATTACCCTGTGCGATAAGACCGCCCATTGTACACTTGTTTTTGTAAATGTTTTTCCTGTATGTTTTTGTGGTGTACAATAAAGTATATATAAGAAATAAATAATAAATAAATAAATTAAAATGCAGTTTATAATAACAATGGTTTACTATTGTATGATTAGAAAGAGTATTTATCAAAGATCCAAAACCCATTCCTAATCTATCAGAATATACTAAGACAATACTTTTGGTGGGATTCAAAGTTATTGCAGTTTGGTAAAGATGTAGAAGCAACATGTTGTGACATGAGAGGTGGCGGAGCAGCAGCACAACTACAGATGAGGTTGTTAGTCAATGACTCATACCTCTCTGCATTACACTTCACCAGGTCCACCAACTCACAGGCCTCCTGTGACTTAACATCTATTGACTACATTCATATTTACAAAATATTTTCTTTAGTTATTTTCCCTACTCAATAATTCCCTTTGAAGGTTCTGAATGTCAACATCATACATTTGTGTACTAGTTTCTAATTTACTATAAATAACACTGCGATTAGAACTTATGGTATTTCGTAATGGTGATTTTTATATTATTTTTATGCTGGCGCTGTCATAACGGATGTTGCTGACCCAATCATCTCTATGATGTTTTTTTTTGTATATACTGTAAACAATTTAATTCCACCTTTTTTCCCAAGACAATCTCCGTTAATGGTAATGCATCATTCAGTGATTGGGCTACCATTGGTATTCATAAAAGTAGAACACGGCTTTATGAGCTGTACGATGAAAGGACTTATGTAAACACTGCTGAATTTAATTTATATGTTAGAAATTATTCAAAATTATTTAAAAAAGTGTGCTTTTTGGCCAAGTCGCGTTATTTGAGTTCGAAGATTAAAAACAGTAGTAATGTCATTAAAACGACTTGGAATATTATTAATAGTGAAACGGGAGGATCTGGTAACTGAAATATTGACTACAGCCTGTCTATTAATGACAAAATCATAAAATCAGACTCACAAGTCGCACTGGCCTTTGAAAATTTCTTTTCAGATATTCCCGTTTCTACTACTAAATCCTTAAACTCATCACCTTCTGTTGCTGAGTCTTTGCTAAAAGAAAATGTTAATGTTTGCGATTCGGAATTTATTTTTGAACATATTACTTGTAGAGACATAATTAAAACCTTTCACACTTTAAATGTTAAAAAGACTGCTGATCTGTGGGGTCATTCTGTTGAAGTTGCCAAGTCTATTATTAATATTGTCGCACCTAGTTTAGCTATTATCTTTAATAATTGTATTGACTGTGGGGAGTTTCCTGACCTAATGAAAAATAGTAAAATAATACCTTTGTTTAAATCAGGTAGTACATCAGACCCTACAAATTATAGACCTATTTCAGTACTACCTACTTTTAGTAAAATATTTGAGAAATTAATTTTAGAGCAATTGCAAAGATTTTTTAATAAACATAAATTATTACATAGCAAACAGTTCGGTTTTACAAGGGGTCGTTCAACTACAGATACAGTGTTGAGCTTTTGGGACATATTTATAATGCATGGGAGGATAAGTGCGATGCCTTGTGCATCTTTTGTGATTTGTCCAAGGCATTTGATTGGATTCTTCATGGAACTCTAATCAGGAAACTCCGCCACTACGGGATCAGGAACAGCGCTCTGGATCTTCTTACTTCATACTTGAGTAATAGGATTCAGAGCGTTGACGTTAATGGAAAAAGATCTCCCGGATCTATAGTAACAATGGGAGTCCCGAAGGGCTCGATTCTTGGTCCTTTCTTGTTTCTTATTTATATTAATGATTGGCCTTACCTCATAAAGGATAACCATAATATAGTGTTGTTTGCGGATGATACTTCACTTTTGTTTAAACTTAAACGTCAGCAGCTGGTTACTGACGATGTAAATAGCGCGATCTCAAAAGTAGTTCACTGGTTCAATGTTAACAATTTACTTCTTAATGTAAAAAAAAACGAAATGCATTAAGTTTACCCTACCTCACGTTAGGAAGGTTAAAAATGATGTGCTGATAAAGGGCGAAGAATTGAATCCTGAAAATAGCACAGTATTCTTAGGTTTAACTTTGGATGCTAAGATTCAGTGGGTCCCACATATACATAAATTGTCAAAGAAGCTAAGCTCCGCAGCATAAGCTGTTAGAAAAATTCGTAATATAACAGACATAGAGACAGCCCGTTTAGTATACTTTATAAATTAAGCCCGAGACACTCCCTCAGAGAGAAATTTAAGGAGATTAATGTAATGACTGTGCCTTCTCAGTATATTTAATAAAATCTTTTATATGCCCATAAAAAATATAAAATTGTTTAAAAAATACAGTGATATCCATAATATAAATACTAGGAACAAACACAAATTTGTAGTACCTACAACAAGGCTCAAGAAAATAGGTGGCTCGTTTAGATGTCAATGTGTACGCTTTTAAAATATGCTTCCAAGCCACGTACAAAATCTAAGTCTTAATAAATTTAAATCATTCATTAAACGTAAGTTGTGCCAAAAAGCGTTTTATAGCATTAAAGATTACGTTGAGGATAAAACGGCTTGGGAGTGAGATGCTCCAATTAATTTAGTTTTTTTTTTTATTTAAATATTTTGCACCATGAATTTTGTTAATTTTTATAAAAATATTTTTATTTGTTTTCTTGCAATGACAAGAATATTTACTTTTTAAAGTATTATTTTATTTTAATTATTGTGAATGTGAAGACTATGTGGATCATTATTTTGTTTTTAATTTATCTTAGTTTTTAATCATGGTCTGGCGGTTTGAGTAGTTTATGCGGCCTACCCGAATGCCCTTTCTTTGGTATTGTTCGTCGAATCGTTGAGCTCCTTAAATTCTGAGTTGAGCTGCTCGGTTATTGACAAATGCGTGCACTGACAGGACAGGTCCACTCAATCTGGCTGGTTCTTTCCTCAAAATACCATTTCAGACATCAGTCTACATGGTCTTCACATGATCTAACCAAGATTTTGTCAGGACTTTAAAAGAGACTGTGACCTCTGAGTTTGTTTCGGCCTTTCTTCTCAGAGTAGTCAGATAGGAAACGCCGACCTCATCTAGTTTAAAAAAAAATATGTTAGACATGTAAAAGCGTTTGTACAAACCAACTTACAGAAATAAAATCATTTATCATTTATCAAGTGGTGTTTCTTAAGTATTGCAGAGCGGAAATTATGACAGCTACCTTTAGATATTCGACATATAAATATAAAACGTCAAGACGGCTCATAATTGTAAAGAGACCGCAATTTTATGTTAAGATAGTGAGTAAGAAGAATGTAAGTAATGTAAGCACCATTGTAAGCTGTTAGTATAAGATAAACATATTTTTTTTATTAAAAATTTTAGGTGGCTGTTGATATTAGTGATCTCGGGGCGCGTGGCGGCTCGGGTGACGTGCGTCGTGTCCGGCTATTAACGCATTCCCGCGAGTTCACGAAAACACACGCGCGTCACGCCTGCCTGCGCAGTGTGTACTGTAGGTATATATATATACGGCCCTGTGTCCACACTCACTTCTACTCGCCGGCGCACGCAGCATGTTCGCGCTCACCCAGCTCGTTTGCGCGCTCCTCCCCGTGCTGCCGCTCTCGCTGGTAACTACAACTTGGTCAAAATAACTGAACTCTCGAAATGTTAAAGCCCCTATTCCCGTCTAACCGCGCGGTTCACCGCGGTCGCTTCTTGAGCCAATAGGGAGAGTCTAACGTCAGAATGAAATTGACAGCTCAAAGTGCGCAGTTATTTTTACCATATTTGGCTTCACGTGTGCGTGCGCTCTAACCGTGTCGTTTGCTACAGGCGGCGGTGCCGGGCACTTTCTTCTGGAAGCCGCGCGTCGGGCTCGACATCGCCATACCGACCCGTGAGTTCACACTTCACACCCCTACCTTCTTTTTTTTCTTTTTACAAACAAAGTTCTCCCATCCTTCTCCAGAACTAACAACTTACAAATCATGCTTTCAAAAGTTTATCATGTTCATCTTAAAGCTGCGGTCACACACAGCAGGCTACTCGCTAAATAGACTCATTCGCCGCGAGTTGAATTCGCTGCGATTAGAATTGAGCATGTGTTACTTGCTGCGAATGTGTCTCGCTGCGAGAATTTGCTGTGTGTGACAAGTTACTCTAGTTCGATCATGCATGGAGTTCTCACCTCTGGGACGGATACCAGATTGACGTACTTGAGTCGATTGATAAACGGGCCAAGAGGCTTATGGACAACGATGCACTGATCGAACTAGCCAAAGCTCCAGAGCCTTGAACATCAACGCCGAGTTGCCAGCCTGTCGGTTTCTTATCCGTTACATTTCGGGAAGTGTGCGATGCAACTGCACATTTTGGTTCCGCCTAGCCCATTCCATCATCGGACTACAAGGGTAATGCGCCATCGGCACCTATATGGTAGACATCCCACCCATACGAACAAAACGTTTTGCGAATACTTTCATTGTGCGTACAGTGGAATTATCTGTCGGAGTCTTCTGTTTCCTGATAGCTACAACCTAGGGGTCTTTGAGTCAAAAGTGAATGGGTTACATCTAGGCATCACATTCAACGTCACCGTCGTGCTTCACCGTCGACCACATCATCGCTTACCTTCAGCCAAGATAGTGGTAAAACGCGAGACTATAAAAAAAAAAAAAACGCTTCGAGCTGCGATTTCGCTCACCGCGCTGCTCCACACGCCCGTGCTACTGTCGAAATTCTAGTCTGTTGTGTGTGACAAGCCTTCTCCATTTTGGAAGGTCGGTTAAAAATATGACAATAATTCACATATTTTTGCCACTCGATGGGGTCCTTTCATCTCTGTATATATATTTCATTTATCACATTGTGCTTGAATTATGTAGTACATTAATTAATTTATTACAGCTTAGAACAAAAATTATTAATTTCAAACAGTAAATATCACTTAAAATAATCAATAACATATGATAAATATTATGTCAATAGATTGTAAACGGTTTTTATATGAATTGTTGTAAAAATTATCATGTCAAATGTTTATAAATTTATTCTGTAAAGTACAAAAAAGTCTTATAATGCGTATATTTCATGTCATAAATAAATGGTGGGTACAAAAAGGTAAATTACTAAAATATAAAAACCATTTACCATCCCTTGTCTACAATTCAGATAGAGAATATAAACATTTATTCAACAGGAACGCCCTAAAGATTATCTCTGAATAGAGTACCCTTGTAAATCAATGATCTTAAGTCGGTAGGCAACCTATTAAATAATTCTACTGATTTAGCAATATTGAGTTTAGTTGCAATTTTGTTTTTCCTATCGTTTCTTTCAGTGTTCTGTTATATAATTGATATGACTGATACCGCGATTGCTATGCCCCTGTAGCTGACTCCTGATACCTATGCAACTGGACAACCAACTGCTGGATTAAGGCTGGACTTGTGTGACTATGTTGGGAATATACAATCGATAGCGCTAGTAGAAAACGAATCAATGTATGGGAATGCAATACCATACAAATAGAAGGCGTTAACTATAGTAGAAAGAGATTCGATACGAAACGTTACAAACTCTTACCCGATCAACGAAAACCTTCGGAGGAATTTTAATGAAGAACAGGACAGTAAAAAACCTAATCAAGACAAGGTAGAAAACCTACCTACTACCACAACTTATTTCATAACAATTACAAACAACCTAATAACATGTGGGAAATAATTAATAACTAAGCAGCAAATAAAATCAAAGACAGCAATGCTCCTCCCAAACTATTTTTGAACTCAGAATATATAACAAACGGTAATGAAATTTGTAATGTACCTAAATCATTATTTGCACCAATAGGCACGGACTTAGCTAATGAAATATCTAACATGTACCACATAAACACAGGTAATATTCTCATGTACGAGTACGACAGTAATTACACGCATGACATAACTCTGGACGAAATTTCTCCCTGTAAAACTGAAGAAATATCAAAAATTATTGACCATCTTGACTCCAACACTAGTACAGGCTTGGACATAGTCTATAGAGTTTATGTAATTGGTCTCTGCATATTTACGTGCTGGACAACTTACACCACCGGTTTGATGGTCGTATTTACTCTTGAACCGTTTGCACGTCGCACATTGAGGAGGAGACGATTTGCTGCTGCATTCCTTCAAGGAGTGTCCAGTTTCTCCACAGTGGCCGCACGTAGGACTGCTTTCACGGCAAAACTTGGCTGCGTGGCCAAACTGCTGGCAATTGAAGCATCTTGTGACAATTATGAAATCTCGCACATTGCATGAAGTCCAGTTTATAAAAATTCGGCTTTGGTTTATTAGTACTTTCCTTATGCTAGCTGGAAGTTCCACGATGTAATTGCAGGTTGGGAGGCCCTTTTTACCTGATTTATGGCTCAATTTGATGTTCTTAAGGAAGGTCTCTCGACTTGTATTCGGCAATTTGTCTGACAGATTTTGCTCAAATATACAGTCAAATACTTCCTTCTCAGTAAGGGCGACGGGTACGCCAATAACTGCGACCCTAGGGCGTCGTTTCGATGGTTCTTCCATTATAAGTTCTGAAGTAATAATATTCTCCGATTTCTTAAGTTTTTCTATGTCGCCTTTGTTTTCTGTGCTAATCAGTACGCCTCCATTTTTTACTTTCTTCAGGCCTTGGACTTGGATCTTAAGTTGTTCGGGAGAAATCAACTTTTGAACGAGTGACTTGGTGTCGTCACTCGTTTTGGTTTTATCGCTAGGTTAAATGGCGATAGAGCTTAGGTTCACAGGACGGACGAAGTTGTCGGAACCTTTCTTCACCATGCTAGCATAAGAAGATGAGGGGTTCAGCTTCGAATCAAAGACCTCCCTGAACTGTTCCAGAGAGTTCTCCATGTTCTGCTGAAGTTGTAGATGCTGGACGGTAGTGTGGCTCTGGATCATCTTCTGCTTCAACGATTGGAAAAGGACAGCCATCTGAGAAGAGCCACTTGAAACCTTTCGGCAAAGAGTTGAGACACGGAGTTTCTGGTCCAAGTTCATTTTTCCATCACCAACAATAGTGCACACTTCCCTACGCTTTACCTACCCTACCTACACCTTAGGTAGGGTAGGTAAAGCGTAGGTAGGGCAGGTAGGTATGGTGTAGGTAGGGTAGGTAAGACATAGGTTGGGTAGGTAAGGCATTGGTTGGGTAAGTAGGGTATGTAGGTAGGGTGGGTCAAAATCAAAATTTATTTGTTCAATTAGGCCATTAAGCGGCACTTTCGAAAGTCAAAAAAAAAAAAAGTTATAATAATTGATTCGACCGTCCATTCGGTGTAGGGTCTTTACACCTTTTAATGATGGTAGTTTGATTAATACGCAAGAGTACGTAATAATAGAATTTAATTGAATGATAATGAGTGCACGCGATTTGAGTGATAATTGTGTACTAAAGTATAGACCGCGCGTAGCGAGTAAAGTGCTGACACAATGATGTCAAATTTGTGCGTGCTTTGCACTGTACATGCTCCGGGCCCCGAGAAGATGTGAATGAGATGAAGGATAATGATTTACAAGATGATAATTAACAATTTTGCTTACAAACTTAAATAAACTAAGCTTAAGGTATTTCATTGAATTGAGTCCGAGCGGATGGCGAAGACCCTCTGCTCGTTGTGGCGATGGTAGGGCGACCCGCAGAGGTGGCAACGGGAGCTACATAGCTCACGCTAGACTCTGCCTGCTCCGTTGTGGCCTCTGCTCGCTCAGCTGTCGGAGGTGCGGGCGCTGGATGCGGCTGGCGCGCTCGTACGCGTTGCCATGTGTACAAGATGATGCAAACCACGACGACTCCACCCAAGATGTAGATGGCGACGAAATGATGAATGTCATGGAATGTCACTTGATCTGCCAGTTCCTGATTGGATTTCATTTCTTTGAGTGCTTTTTCAATCGCCTTTATGTCTTCCCGTTGTTCGGTGATATCGTCTGTCTCATTCAGTGGAGCGATGAGAGGTATAGACAGATTAATTATGTGGTTTATTGGTGGAATTTCTATGTTCATGACATCGATCTTCGTTTTAATTGTGTTTGATAATGCTCTGTGTGCATAAATCGTAAACATTCTGTCTTTGATGACGCAGTTGTCTCCCAGTGTAATGACACCTGTTTTGCTGAGTTGCTCGATCGTAAAATCGTCATCGCATATGACTCGCACACTGCATTGTCCGCAACAAAAGTAAAGATATGAATTAATTAAGTTCAAGTCAATCCAGGTATCGCGACATTCTCTTGTTTCAGTTTGACATTGATTAGATGCTTGATGTTTCAGACATAAGTTGTTGTCTGACGTCATTTGATAGACTGGCCTTTTCAGTGGGCAAATGTACTCGTCGGTGTCGTGAGGAATACATCTTTGTAAGTCGCTTGTAGACACTGGTATGTAAGAGTCTTTATGTGTATTGATAGCCAGGTATTTTGCTACAGGCACTATATTGACCATGCTTGCGTTGACTTGTTGTGGAATCTGTATGAGGTTGTAAAGCTCATAATCTTCCCTGCTCACAAGAGGAATTCTTACTTCGAAAATCAGGAACTTTCTGGTAGCTCTTGCTTTCACTTTCAATAGGTGATAGATCTTCGCCAAGTCGGTCTGAATATTATTAATCGGTAAGGCTAAGTCCTTTGAGATTTGTCCGGTTATAACATTCAGTTCGTTTTTCAACTGTGCCGGCGTTAGCAAGTGAAAGTTGAACTTTTCATAGAAAATGTTAGCCACTGTGTCAACTAGTGTCTCCTGGATTTCTTTAAGATTGGTCATGATGTTATTGGCTATGAACGTTGATAATGTGAATTCCGCTTTGTTGTCAGTGTGTTGGATTTCTTCTTTCAGTTTGCTTATGGCCGTGTTGCAATTGGTAATGTGTTGGTTGATTATTTTGTGCTGCTTGTCCAGGGTATTTTCAATCCTTTTGATGACATTTAGTTCAGCCTCCACTACTGAAATTTGGTTTTTCCACAGATTACTGAGATGTTTTTGATTGCTTCTGATTAAGGCAATATCCTTCTGATATTGTTCGGCGAAAGTTTCATCCAAAACTCCAAACAAACTATGTGCGATGTAGCCGATGCCGTTGATAAGCCCGCGACGTCGGCGAACTTGACCTTGCTGACCAAGTAAAACATTGTTGTAGTGTTCAAGTTCGTTGTACCCGTGTAGCAGTTGTAATCGGACTACGTTGCATTGTGGTATTTGATCCCTTGAACATATGTTGTCCAGATGAGTGATAAACTTGTCCAGAAGGTTAATTCCTTGCCAATACGGAGCCATGTCGCAATAAACGACGAGTTTCCATTCTTCACGTTCCAATTTCATATTTGCGAGTTTATCAAAAAATATGTTTTTATTTTCTGCAACTTTGGAAATTTTGTATTCGCACGTTCCTGAGCAAATAAACATCAGAAGTACGAGTGTCGTAATTATGAAGTTGCACAATTTTGATGAGGTTGGCTTGGAATATTTATTGTTTGTTGCTTGACCTTCTTTGTTTTCCTTTTCTGTATCGTGGCTTTGATTATTGTCGTTGATCGGCAAGACGGATAATTTCGTAATTGGTCTCTTGAGTGAACCATTTTTCGTCCGTAGGGTCACTACTCTGACGTATCCGTCTTTCCCTGGATGAAGTTCAATAACTCTGCCCATGGGCCATTTTCCCGGGGGAAGATTAATGTCGTGAATGATGACGATGTCATTGATCTTCAAATTTTGATGAGGTTTGTGCCACTTACTGCGAGCTGATAGTTGGCACAGGTACTCAGCTCGCCATCTCTTCCACAGATCATCAAATATTTTTTGTGTGAGCTGGCATCTTGTTCGCAAGTCTCTCTCTGTCTCGATGATAGTTAGTGTCGGACCACTTGCCAAAAAGTGAGACGGTGTGAGACAGTCTAAATCCTCGGGATCTTCGCTGAGTGCGCACAATGGTCGGCTATTCAAACATGCTTCTATTTGAGCGAGTAACGTCGAATATTCTTCAAACGTCAACTTCTGATCTCCTATGACCCGCTTGAGATGGTACTTCAAACTCTTGACGGCGGCTTCCCAGAGGCCTCCGGCACTAGGCCAGGAAGGGGCATTAAAATGCCAGTTAATCTCCATACTGGTAATAGCCTCGAAAAAACTGTCATCCAAAGTGTTTTTGATATTCACGAACTCTTCGTTGAGTATTCTACTCGCTCCAACAAAGTTCGTGCCATTGTCACTATAGACATGGCCTGGGGTGCCTCTCCGAGCTGCCATCCTCCGCAAAGCTGCTAAGAATGATGATGAGGTCAGGTCCGATACTAGCTCGATGTGTACAGCCTTGGTGGCCATACAAACGAACACGGCGATGTACCCTTTTGTGGTTTTGATACCTCGGCCCTTGCTTGCTTTGACGTCGACAAACCCAGTAAAATCAACCCCTGTATGATAAAATGGTCGTGTTGGATTGCTGCGTGCAAAAGGAAGGTTGCCCATGAGTTGTTCGTGTTTGTTTGGGTCGTGTTTTCGGTACTTGACGCAGTTTCGTAAGCGCTTCTTGACAGCTCGGTTTCCTCCCAGAATCCAATATTGTTGACGCAGCCATGCTTGAGTAACTCTCGCTCCCCCATGGAGTGTCATCTGATGTCCTTGTTCGATCAATAAGTCACTGAGGTGTGTGTTGTTGGGAACGATGAGTGGATGCTTCATGTTCTGACTCATTTTCGCGTTGTTCAATCTGCCACCGACTCTCAGTAGGCCGTCTTGATCCAAAAACGGGTTCAGCTTTAGCAATTTGCTCTTCGCGTCTATTTGCTTCTGATCTCGGAGACTAAATACCTCTTCCTTAAATACCGTCAGCTGTACTTGTTTGATAAACAGATGTTTAGCGATTTTTATTTCGCTGACAGTCAGATACTTCGGTTTGTGTTGATTGCGAGATATGGCGCGCAAAGTCCAAGCAAGAACACGCGCTGCTCGGTCGAAGTTGCTGAATCTGCTCAATAATTTTAAAATAATATCTTCATTTTGTTGAACTACATTACTTTTTATTGACTTCCTGATTTCTTCATATGTAATGTAAGTTGGTATGTCTTGATTGTGGTTTACTTTGAATGTTGATAGCCAGGTTGGTCCGTGCCACCAAAGAGGATGATGATGTAGTTGATTCGCTGATAATCCTCGGCTCGCGCAATCAGCTGGATTTTCGGCCGATTTCACATATCGCCAGCTTTTTGTTGGTATTATCTCCGTTATTTGTGCTACTCTGTTAGCCACGAATGGTTTCCAGCGATTCGGTTCACCATTGAGCCAACCTAGTACTGCTGTCGAATCGGACCAACCGTATATTCGTAGGTTATGGGTTGATAAACTGTTCTGGACAACTTTCATCAGTTTTGACAACAAGTGCGCAGCGCAAAGCTCCAATCTAGGCAGAGATACTGATTTGTTGACAGGCACGAGCTTTGATTTCCCTGCTACTATGACCACAGGGGATTGACACTCCGCCTTTTCCTGATTGATAATTCTGCCATAAATTACGCATGCATATGCCTTTTCTGATGAGTCACAAAACCCATGCAACTCTATGTTTGCATTTTTTGTAGTTTGAAGCCATCTTGGCACATTAATATGTTCGATTTGTGGTAACTCCTTTTTTATTTTAAGCCATTCTTCATTGATGTTTGTAGGTACTGCGTCATCCCATTGAAGATTCAACGACCAAACTTTTTGGAACAAAAGTTTCAGTTTGGTGGATACTGGAGACAGCCAGCCGAGCGGATCAAATATCTTTGAAATGTCAGATAATAATGATCTTTTGGTGGATGGTGTCAATGATGATGTGTCTATCTTAATCTGGAACTTGAATTGATCGTCCCGGGGGTGCCAGCGCAGTCCCAAAGTTTTGGTTGATTCTTGATGCCTGAATTCGAATGCTTGTTCCTTGTCTGATATTGATTCTTGTATGTTAATGTTATTAGATGACCATTTTCGCAAATTAAATCCACCAGACTTCAGTAAATTAATTAGGTCATCCTTGAGTTGTTTGGCTTCCTCTATACTGTGGTGTCCTGCCAGAAGATCATCCATGTAGAAGCATTGTTCAAGTACCGCTGATGCTGTAGGGTATCTTGAACGTTCGTCTTCTGCTAACCGTTTCAACGTCATCATGGCCAGGAATGGAGCTGCTTTGGTGCCATAGGTGACTGTAGTCAACTCATATTCTCTAAGCAATTGGGTAGGTGAGTCACGCCAGACGATTTTCTGATACTGAAGGTCCTTTTCATTACATAAGATCTGTCGGAACATTTTCTCGATGTCGGCTGTGATTGCATATTCATACTGTCTCCAGCTCAGAATCAATGTAAACAAATCCTGTTGTAAATTAGGACCGCTGTACATTAAATCATTGAGACTGTAGCCCGTCGAAGTTTTCGCTGATGCGTTAAATACAACTCGCAGCGATGTTGTTGCCGAGTCCGGGCGTAAAACGCATAGGTGAGGTAAAATGCAATCCGGCAGAATTTTCTGTGCGCACTTGCGCATGTGACCCAATTTGATATATTCGTTGATGAATGTTTTGTAATCTTCGGAAATATTTTTATTACTTGAAAACTTTCTTTCCAGTTGATAAAATTGTGCTACGGCTCTTTGTTTTGATTCTCCCAATTTTTCTTTGATATCTGGCTTCAGTGGCAGTCTAACCACGTATCTACCATCATCTCGTCTTACTGTTTCCGATTGATATTGTTGAAGGCATTGATGATCCTCAGAGGACATATTAGTATCGGGTTCGGTGACATCTTCAATGCTCCAAAACCTTTGTATGTCTTGTATATTGTTCATGATAACGTTGCATTGATAAGACTTGACATTGCCGCTCAAAATCCAGCCAAGTTGAGTCTGTTGTGCTATTGGCAGAGATGAGTTTTCCTTGATTATGCCAGACATGATGATTTCCGAGTAAACTTCTGCTCCCAACAATAAATCGATAGGACGACAAACGTTGAAATCTGGATCTGCTAGTTGAATGTTTTGAAGATATTCCCAAGATGGTTTTGCAAAACTGTGGTTTAATAATAATAATAATATATTTATTTAAAAATCATAAGGCAAAATAATCAATACAATTTTGGCTTAAGTCTATGTCATGTTCACATTGTGTTATGTGCCTGAACTAGGTAATCCTGTGTTTCAGGCGAGAAGAGGTACATTTCTTTATTTTAATATTTATTTTAAATAATCACAATTAATCAAATATAATAATCTTCTAATCTAAGGTAATATTTAAGGTGAAAGGTGTAAATTATATAATAAAATTCTTATTTTCTAACATCCTAGATTCTTTAAATAAATAATATTCGTACAATATCTATTTTAGGACACTTAATAACTTCTCTGTATCTTCGTAGGACATATTTTGAAGAGCTTCTTTGACAATTTTCTTACAGTTACAATAATTTAGGGAATAAATATTTGTTGTTGCGTTTAGTCTGTTGTAAAGTAGTGGTCCGAGGAACACATAAAATTTGTCTGTGAATGCATGTTTTGTGCTATTTGTAGGGCAAACTACATCGCTCCGTCTTTTTTTAGTATGTTCTATGTGATAGGGGAGGGCTGCGTGTTGTTTTAACACGATGCTCATTATGAATAACTGGCGAACTGTTAGTACTTCACAAGATTTATAGAGGAGGTTAGTGGGAAAAAGGAACGGGCGGAAAGTAGACACCTTGAGGATCGCTCTTTGCGCTCTCTCAATAGGTAGTAATAAAGTTTTACCCACCCCACCCCATGAGGTAATGCAGTAAGTCAAAATTGACTGACATAGAGCAAAGTAAACTTGTCTTATTATTAGTGGGTCTGTAATATATCGTAGCTTTTTGAATACGAATATTAGCTTACGGATTCTATTATTTAAAGCTTCTAAATGTTGTTTAAAGGAAAGAGTTTCATCAATAATGATACCCAGGTATTTTATTTTATTAGTCATTTTGATATTGGGGCACCCGCACTGGCTATCATTAGGGTCTCTACAATAATGAGCATACATGTTTGAGGCAATATTAGATGTCTGTTTGCGCATCGTAAACCTAATGTAATTTGTCTTATCCGCATTTAATGTTAGTGAGTTATGTTGAAGCCAATTATTTACAATATTGAATCCGTGTTGCGCAAGTTTGTACACTTCATTTTCTGAGTCTGCCGAAAAAAGTAGAGCAGTGTCGTCAGCGTATGATACAATTATGCCATGTTCTAGCTTTAGATTACAAAGGTCGTTTATGTATATCAAAAACAGAGTAGGCCCTAAAACACTTCCTTGGGGAACACCAAAGGATGTGCATTTTTTATCAGCGCTGAGCACATTGCCAATCTTTACGCACTGGGTACGGTCTTCTAAATAACTTTTGAAGAGTTTCAGCTGGGTTCCTCTTATACCTATGGTCTCAAGCTTGCGTAACAGGATGGGGATGGAAACTGTGTCAAAAGCTTTGGCGAGGTCCAGGAAAATTCCTACTGTGTGGTTACCCTTGTCAAGTTCCTGTGCTAGGTAGTCAGTCAGATGATGTACGGCATCAGCGGTTGAGACTGTAGGCCTGAATCCAAACTGCCGCTCAGATAAAATTGATTTATCCTTCAGATATTTGAACAATCTTTTATTGATAATTTTCTCCAATATTTTAGACATACAAGGCAGTAAAGAAATAGGTCTATAATTTGTCACTTGCTCTTTACTGCCTGATTTATAGACAGGGAGAACAACTGCTTTTTTTAGACATTCTGGAAAAATACCTTTAGACAAACAAACGCGGTAAATATAAGTCAGTGGTGGTACTAAAATATGCCTGAATTGTTTAATAATTTTATTGGATATGTTATCCCAACCAACTGCACAGTCGTCTTTCAAAGTCGTAATTATACTTTCTACCTCAGTCTCATCAGTATCCAGCAGCCCAAAGGATGTTAATGTAGTGCTACACATAAAAGGAGTGCCTGTTAGGAAATGTGATTGACCCCGAACTTTTTCTGCAAGACACTTTCCAACATTAACAAAGAAATTATTTGCCATGTTAGCAGATGTCAGCTGTGACGAATGTGTTTGTAATAAACCTAATGATGACTCATTTTGTTTCGACGTATAAGTTACGTTTTTAATATATTGCCAGATCTTTTTACTATTTGTGCCAGCCTTTTCCAGTTCAGTTTTATCGTAGTTGCATTTAATTTTTCTCAGGAGATCATTACAAAAGTTTCTGTATCTTTTGTACGACATTTGTAATACTGCATTATCTGGATTCGATTTTGCTTTTAAATGCAGTTTATCTCTATGTTTCATACATCGAATAAGCCCTGTCGTGATCCATGGTTTTAAGTTGTGATTTTTATTGCTCAACTGCGATATAACCGTGTTTTTCAGAATTGCATGACGTACATTTTCTATTACATACAACATGCAAAACTGCGGGTCAGCGGAATTGTAGACTGGTTCAAAATCGATGACGCGTAAATCATCCTCAAGTCTATTTATATTTAATTTTGAAATGGTTCGAATGTTTAGTTTAGGTAATTTACAATTAAGGGTTAGTAGGGCAGCATTGTGATCGGTTATTGTCGAATTAACAACGAGCGCAAGTGAAGGAAAAATCGATTTGAGCATAATATGGTCCAAACAAGAGCCACTGTGATGTGTAGGAAAGCTGTGGGCGGGAAGCAGGCCATGAAAGGCACATAAGTTGAGGTAGTCCTGAGCTGGTGCATTAGCACTTCCTGAAAGAATATTGATATTAATATCACCAATTAAAATGGTGTTTTTGAAAGATGACAGGTTTTGCAAGGTGTCATTCAAAGAGTCAGTAAAATTGCTCGTATTTTTAAAAGAGGGCGGTCGATATAACGCTAGTATAGCAAACTCTGATTCAATTTTGATTAATAATCTGTTACAGTCGTGCATATTTGGTTCCTCAACAGAGACATTTAGATGATTTCTTACAAAAACAATCACTCCATCGTTTTGATTATAATTTATATTAGTTCTATACATATTATATCCTGGAATTAGTGGTATGTTATATTGCTTGGCAAGCCAGCATTCGGTTAAAATAATGATGTCACAATGTATGTTTAGCCTTTGTAGAAATGTACTGAAGCTATCAAAATTCTTAAAAATACTGCGAATATTTTGTGTTAGTATGGTTAACGGATTTTTGTAGCCGGATAGATACTGTTTGCAGTTTTCAATGTCACAAACCTGGGATTCAGACACAGAGAAATTATCTAAGTCATCAATAAAATTATTAATCATATTAATGACAGCAAAAATAATAATTATGTAATACAATAAAATTAACAAAACAAATAAAAAACAGTAAAAAAGAAACAATAAAATTAAATAGGTCAGAAAACAACCAATTTACGGCGCTCTTAGGCGCCTCCATAATCAATGGAATTTATGTATCTTTTTTCAGCCATTATTTTCGCGGGGCAATCAGCAGAACCTGTGCTGTGCTTGTCGGGCTTTTTAAAATGCATGCAAGTAGCGCATTTTGGTTCATTTGCTTTCTTTGAACATTCTTTAATAGAGTGCCCTTGATCGCCACAGTGACCACAGGTGTGGGTTGCCTGCCGACATGACTTGGCAGCATGTCCATACTGCTGGCACTTATAACACCGAGTGACCAGAGTAAAATCCCTTACAGGGCATGATGACCAATTCACAAAAACTCGGTCTTTTGACATCAGGGCTCTGCGTATGATTGCTGACACTTCTACCACATAGTTACAGGTCTCAGCATCCTTCTTACCTGATTTGTGGCTCAACTTAATTGAGGTCAAAAACGTCTCAAGGCTGCAGTCCTGAAGTTTTTCGGCCAGATTTTGGTGGAATAGACAAGAAAAAACCTCTTTTTCTGTCATGGATGTCGGTACTCCTATAACAACCACCCTAGGCTTCCTTTTATGAGGCTCGTCGACTGTTAGGTCTGACTTCGTTTGGCAAGTTGTTAATTAATTTCTTCATAATAACAACTTTTGTTTGGAATATATAATTCGAGTGTAATGATGACGCTACAAGACTGACAACTCCCTTACAGTTGGTTTGATTGGCACTGACTCCAACTATGACGCCTTTGCATGCTCGGCGCGGCAGTTTCAGTATTTGAGCTGCGTTCTCAGTGATGAGGGAGGCTTGAGAGCCTTGATCTATGAGAGCCCTCATTGTGTGATATTCCCCATTAGCTCCTTGTATACGGACAAGTGCTGTGGCTAGCAGAATTTCAACAACAGATTCCTTGGAAACATGTGTCACATTGTTTTGTGTGTAGTCTTCACATAACGTAGACGGTGACATATCCATGTTGCTGGACACTGCGTTTGTCTGTAGGGCATCGTGTAGTACGGTGTTATGAGTTCCATTACACACCCTGCATCTTGATTCAGAACGGCATGATTTATTTTTGTGATCAACCAGGCAATTTTTACACAAGTTGAACCTTTGCAATGTGTTTCTCTTTTCTGCTGACCCCGATTCTAAAAATGGCTTGCAGTAGAAAAGTCCGTGGCTGTCGTCTTTGCATAGTGGGCAATATTGTGTTTTCGTTGCACAACTTTTTACAGCTGAACTACGCAAAAACGATTTGTTAGAATCGTTTTTGTTGTTTAAATTATTCGATTTTGATTGATTATTTTTGCTGAATTGATGTCCTGAATCCTTGCTTCTACTCGGAGATGACGACGAGGTTGATTTGGATGAATAATGTTTTCGCCGTGTTGACTCGAGAGCAGTATATTTGTTCTCTAAAAATTTCAGAAAGTCTGCTAGAACAGGCAAGGCTCTTGGATTTTCTAATGATTGAGTGTATTCACTAAGCGTCTGAGTATCCAGCTTCAGTGTAAGTAAATGCACAACCATTGGTCCCATGGCGGCTACATCTATACCAAGATTTGTCAAGGCGTTCATGCATTCATTGATAGTGTCGAACATGTTCTTGATCTGTGTGTCGACTTGGTTTTGCATTGTAGGTAATGACAGGAGTATGTTCATGTGTGAGGTGAAAATTAGCCTGTCATTGTTATACCTGTGATTCAATATGTCCCAGCTGATGTGGTAATTTTCGGAACTGATGTTGAGATGTTGAATGATCCTTTCTGCTTCGCCTTTCAGCTTACTTTTTAATAACTGCATCTTCTGGGCGCTTGGGATGCTTTTGTTGTTATGGACAGCCTCTTGGAATAAGTCCTTGAATGATATCCATTTGTGATAGTTCCCTGAGAAGGTAGGAATATCTATTTTCGGTGTAAAATTTTCCCGATATGAAACGGAATACATTTTGCTATTGACCAACTTTTTGATGTCAACGTACCGTTTTTCGTAGTTGCTATATTCCTGTT
This sequence comes from Orthosia gothica, assembly GCA_949775005.1. Classification (NCBI taxonomy): domain Eukaryota; kingdom Metazoa; phylum Arthropoda; class Insecta; order Lepidoptera; family Noctuidae; genus Orthosia; species Orthosia gothica. The sequence goes on along the minus strand of OX459060.1, from coordinate 18,110,209 downwards.
CATACTCCTCATCTTCTGAGTACATCTCACTATCAATTTCCCAGTGCAGGGAATCGATGGTTGACCATTTTGCTTGAATGGTTCTGAGCACATCTTCGAATTCCCATTTTTCGGTGAGGCTCTCTATATCCACGCTCCTGATTGCTCGTGATAAAGCCTTGAAGTTACTCTTCTGCTTGCGGAGCATTTCTTCTAATTTACTGGCATTACCTCGAGAGACAATCTTCTTGAACAATGATGTGGATGGGGTGCCAGTTGGCTTGCTATTTGGTTGATCTGGATCAACTGACAACATGTCCGTTTGCTGTTGCTCATCCGCAGCTTCTTGATTGCGAGTATCTGATATACGCATTGATGAAGCGCTAGGCAACTTATCCCCTTGACCCGTACTAGTAGACGGTTTGTAATTTTGAATGATTTCCTGAGCTTCATTGTAGAAAATTCTTGCTTTGTCGTACATGTTCTCCGAAAAGTAGGTATAACCACGATCTTCAAACTCACACAATTGAGCATGATTTTCTTGAAACTCCCTCCAGTATGAATCCAGGATTTGCAAACGTTTTTTGATGTTAGCCGGAGTTTTGCGGTCCGCAGAATCCTTCTTGAAATTCCGCAGTTGCTGCTCCATGGCTTGAATGATTCGATCTTGATTGGCCAAAATGTTTTCCATGCTGGCGCTCATGATTGTTGTTGTATGATAGATTTTCAGTCGTTGAGTTGTAGCAGACGGATGTTACTCTATCCACCGGTCGTAGTCACAGGAGCTGTACTTCCGTGCTCACAGTTTAATCACACTGTTATGAACGCGAAATAGTCCCGCATATACGGATGCTCGAAGGACCAAAAAGATGTAGGGTCTTTACACCTTTTAATGATGGTAGTTTGATTAATACGCAAGAGTACGTAATAATAGAATTTAATTGAATGATAATGAGTGCACGCGATTTGAGTGATAATTGTGTACTAAAGTATAGACCGCGCGTAGCGAGTAAAGTGCTGACACAATGATGTCAAATTTGTGCGTGCTTTGCACTGTACATTCGGAAATGTAGCTTGTTGTGGAAAAGAATGGACAAGAAAAAGAAACTCCACACATGTCTAAGGTAGCTCCACACAAGGGTAAGGCTTAGGTAGGGTAAGTAGGGTAGGTAAGGCGTAGGTAGGGTAGGAAAGGCGTAGGTAGTGTAGGAAACGCGTAGGTAGGGTAGGTAAGGCGTAGGTAAGGAATGTAATGCGTAGGTAGGTAGGTAAGTAGGGTAGGCAGCTGACGAGGGGAAGCCACGGGCACAGCTAGTGGGAAAAGAATATCTTTAAACATAACGTTTGTTGGCTACGGGTTGATGAGAAATTGATAAAAGAAAATAATTTTTCGATGGTGATTATATTTTGGTTGCAAAATAAATATTTATGGCACCTTTTTAGGGTTCCGTAGCCAAATGGCAAAAAACGGAACCCTTATAGATTCGTCATGTCTGTCTGTCTGTCTGTCTGTCCGTCCGTATGTCACAGCCAGTTTTTTAGTCATTAGTCATTTATTCATAAACATTAAGTAACTTGTAAGAAGTATGTAAGGATCGTAGCAGGTGGCGTTCTGTAGTTTCTGCCTACCCCCATGGGAAAAAGGCGTGAGTTTATGTATGTATGTATGTAAGTAACTTGTATCTGAATTTACACACATTTTCCGAAACTATAAGAACTATGCTGTTGAAACTTGGTAAGTAGATGTATTCTGTGAACCGCATTAAGATTTTCACACAAAAATAGAAAAAAAACAATCAATTTTGGGGGTACCTATACATGAAACTAACACAATTTTTTTTTTTTTCGTCAAACCCAGAACTACGTGTGGGGTATCTATGGATAGCTCTTCAAAAATGATATTGAGGTTTCTAATATCATTTTTTTCTAAACTGAATAGTTTGCGCGAGAGATACTTCCAAATTGGTAAAATGTGTGCCCCCCACCCTGTAACTTCTAAAATAAGAGAATGATAAAACTAAAAAAAATATATGATGTACATTACCATGTAAACTTCCACCAAACTTGACCGGTTTTTGATCTAGCGTTGATATTTACAATTTTCAAAAAAGGACGAGGTTCACAATTCGTCATAAAGTTTTTCTTTTTTAAGTTCAAAGATATTATCACCAATTGTGGACTGGTTTTGATACCTAATTCTTTTTTTGTTTGAAAGAGTAGTTTCCCGAGGTGGTCCCGTTTTGGTGAAGAGCTGATGAAATAACTTCGGCGATATACTACAGAACTACGGCAACTACGAGACCCTACACCGTGTGTGCGTGGCCCGATAGGCTGCACTTACGACCGTCCTTTCGTTTTGTAGGCTTTATATCTCTATTTTTAATTATAAAAATTTAAAATTTTAATTTTAAATTAATATTCGCTGGTGTTATACGGGTATTATCTGTGTGTTTCTGTATAGATATTATTACAAATAGTGTCATCAATTTAAAGTTCGGTCCGTTGATTTAATAATTTGGTTTTCCACCAGTATACCCGCATACGGTAAAGAAACCGACTTGGAAGAACATCGAGGAAGGATACGTGGTGCTGATCGACGGCTACGAGGCGGGGATGACGGTGGTGGTGCTGGCCTCCTGGCTGCAGGACGTGCACGACTCCTTCCCACACCTACACCCTGGACGCGCGCACTTCTACACCAACATGTACCGATGGGCCTGGCGCCACCTCAGCCTGTGAGTGCCACTTCCTCCTTCCCCGCACCTGTACCCCGACCGCGCGCACTACTACACCAACACGAACCGCTGGGCCTGGGGCCAACTCTGCCTGAGAGCGCCACTCCCCCCTTCCCCGCACCTGTTCCCCGGCCGCGCGCTCTAGTACAGTAACATGTACAGCTGGGCTTGGCGCCACCTCAGCCTGTGAGTGTCACTCCTCCCTTACTCGCGCACTTGTACCCCGACCGCGCGCACTACTAAACCAACACGAACCGCTGGGCCTGGGGCCAACTCTGCCTGAGAGCGCCACTCCCCCCTTCCCCGCACCTGTTCCCCGGCCGCGCGCACTAGTACAGTAACATGTACAGCTGGGCTTGGCGCCACCTCAGCCTGTGAGTGTCACTCCTCCCTTACTCGCGCACTTGTACCCCGACCGCGCGCACTACTACACCAACACGAACCGCTGGGCCTGGGGCCAACTGTGCCTGTGAGCGCCACTCCCCCCTTCCCCGCACCTGTACCCCGGCCGCGCGCACTACTACACTAACATGTACCGCTGGGCTTGGCGCCACTTCAGCCTGTGAGTGTCACTCCTCGCTTCCCCGCACCAGTACCCGACCGCGGCCGCGCGCCCTACTTCACCAAAATATGTTTCTCATTCCTTATTACGAGTATTACTTACTCGCATGAGTAACTAATAGTTGCATGTATAAGGCAACGTAGTGACCAATTGACCTTTCCACCGACACCGATATACCGAATAAAAATATATTTTTTGCAGAATTCCAGAATGGTTAGGACCCACGAAAACTCACTACGTGAGGACGCACCAGGTGTGGAGGAAACGCTTCTACTACAATGACTACATGGTGCCGCAGTGGATGCGCAACCTCCTGTTCTTCGTGAAGGACGAGTCCTGGAAGCGCGAGGATTGGGAGTATAAGAAGTACGCGAGGCACGCCGAGGCTCACTTCGGCAAATACTACCACTACCCCTCCAAGAAATTCGACAACTGGAATTCCAATCGCCATCCCTTTACCGTGGAGGGCATCGACATCACCGACAACTCTATATACATACCTAATGAACATAAAAAACAACCTCCTTTCAATTTCAAAGAAGATCAACTAAACTTTGGGTAAACTGAAGGCCACTTTGTACCTACGTACCTAAAGTTCACCCTTTCACCAGTTATTTTGCAGTCCCATGTCATGAATAGGCGTGACCCCTGCCACTGCACACTGGTCTGATCTTCCACCCTATTACTGAAATCAGGAGACCTCTATTCTGCCCTCGTAATGGCAAATGTAGTACATGCAAAACGAAAAACGCGGTGTTGTTGTAAACTCATATGTTTTGTTAGGGAAAAAGTACATAAAAATACATAGTATTGTTTATATTAGTTTTGAAGTTAATTTTTCATATGAAGGTCTTTGGAAACTTGAATACTGCACTTAAACCTTGTGTTTCTATTTTTAATACTACGTAGTAGCGAAGTGAAATGCAGTACTCGTGTTTGTTACTGCCACAGACATAAATCTAACTAGATGACGCGATTGTATGTACCTACTTCACGTGCCAAAAAACGGACTAAAGTTACGACAAATGATCGTAATCTGAGCTTTACATTTAGCATTATCGGTACCGGAAATCTTCCGAAATATAGAAAAATGCCTTTTTATGCAAAATTGAGCTATAAAGAATGTATAGAAAAAGTTGCCCAAAGCATTAGAAATGTTATCTTTGTTATCATTTGCTAAGTAAATTTGTTTTTAAATTATTTGTGAAAAAGTGGCACGCTTGGTTTTCATACAGATGGAGGGACTTGCGTTATCTATATTTAGATTTATGTCTGTGGTTACTGCATTTATTTCTAGGAAATACATTGGCTGCCTTAAGCACAAGCAAAGTTAATGACTGAATACATGTAGAACAATTACAATTAAACAAAAACCGGCCAAGTGCGAGTCGGACTCGCGCACGAAGGGTTCCGTACTTGGTAAATTGCGGTTTACGATTTATGACGTATTAAAAAAAAACTACTTACTAGATCTCGTTCAAACCAATTTTCGCTGGTAGTTTACATGGTAATGTACATCATATATTTTTTTAAGTTTTATCATTCTCTTATTTTAGAAGTTACAGGGGGGGGGGACACACATTTTACCACTTTGGAAGAGTCTCTCGCGCAAACTATTCAGTTTAGAAAAAAAAATTATTAGAAACCTCAATATCATTTTTGAAGACCTATCCATAGATACCCCACACGTATGGATTTGATGAAAAAAAATATTTTTAGTTTTAGTTTCAAGTATGAGAACCCCCAAAATTTATTGTTTTATTTTTATTTTTGTGTGAAAATCTTAATGCGGTTCACAGAATACATCTACTTACCAAGTTTCAACAGCATAGTTCTTATAGTTTCCGAATAAAGTGGCTGTGACATACGGACGGACAGACAGACAGACAGACAGACAGACAGACATGACGAATCTATAAGGGTTCCGTTTTTTGCCATTTGGCTACGGAACCCTAGAAAGGCCCGAAACATCTTTACATAATTTATCTAGTAATAGACACGCTTCAACCAACAATCTATTGAACACGTTATTATGTCGTTATTATTGTATCTTGCGAAAACAGCCCCATTCAAACAGTAAAACGCCCATAATATTTTGAACGGCTGAACCGACTTTCATCAAAAATAGCTAAGAACATTCTCGATTAAGTCACCTTTTAAGCAAAATAAACTAAATGAAATTCGGTTCATGCGTTTAGAGCTATGTTGCCACAGACAGATACATAAATACACAAATAAACAAACACACGTAAAACTTAAAAGACCGTCGGGGGTTAAAAATATCTGTTAAGAAATACTTTTCAATCATCATAATACATATGTTTATTAAGTATGATTGTGACAAAGTACCATATTAAATATAATCTATACCTACTAATATTATAAAGATAAAATATTTTTTTGTTTGTTTCTGTTGTATAACTGGCTAATCAAAATTTTGAATTTATATTTCTTTTACCTTTCAATGTATTCTGAATGTTGTTCTCTTGTCACTTCATTAAACAAAGTCAAAACACAACAGTTTGTGACGAATAGGCTCCGAAACTACAGGACCGATTTAACAAAATCTGTCAACAATAGAAAGCTACAATCAATTGATTAAAATAAAATCAAATAAAAATTAATTAATTATTTATTAATTATTTTTATTATAATTGCTTTTTTTTTTAGTTTGTCTTTTTGTGGCATCATAACTCCTAAACTAATGAACCGAATTCTATTTTTTTAAACGACTTTGTTGAGAGAGTTCTTAGCTATGTTTGATTAAAATCTGTTCTGCCGTTCAAAAGTTATCCGCATTTTACTCTTTAAATCTGGGTTTTTCCGCAAGACATCGTGTCATAACTACGTGTTTCGGTAGATTGTCGATTGAATCGTGTCTGAAGCGCTGGTCGGTTAACACAGCACGCCAGCATTAATGACATCATACGTCGGGCTCTTGTCACCGCCGGGGTGCCAGCTGTTTTAGAACCCAATGGCCTGGCGCGCGACGATGGGAAGAGACCAGACGGGATGACCATAATGCCTTGGAAGTTGGGTAGGCCTTTGGTATGGGATGCAACATGTGTCGACACACTTGCGCCATCCCATTTTCTTAGCACGGCAGGCTGTGCTGGGGCAGCTGCTGCTGCCCCAGCACAACCAAAATTTCGGCATGAGATATGAGCGTTCCTATTGGTCTAGCGGCACTGGTGGCGCATGAATTACAGTAGTGAATACGCCCAGATTTTAGAATAAAATCTTTATAAAATCGAATTTTGGTCTTTTGAAAAAAATAATTCTACAAAAATGTTCGTTATTAAATTGTCTATCCATTAGTGTTAGTACAAAAAATAATAAATGAACACTTTACGAGGAGATGCATAATATCAATAATTATTTCTCATTTTTATGTTTTTTTGGAAGTAGATTAGTGAAATATATACAACATTTAAAAAAAAACTAAATCTACCATTTTAGAATCAATATTATAATGTATTTTTATTAATTGATATTTCTTTTTAAATAACGAGTAGATAGCTCCTAAAACAGCACAAAAAACGGCTTGCGCGGCGTTTTGCTCGGGGTACCGCCTTAAGTACAGTTTTCACGTTGACAGCGATGTGGACGAATTTTATGACGCCCTATGACCCCTGCCCTTTTATTCGCGTTCGTAGTTTTATTTTATTTTTATTTAAGTGTATATACAGGTAGTTATTTTTAATTAAGTATATTATACTATGTAAATTTTAATTTAGATAATAGAATAAAACCCGATATGACATTCAATACATTTGTCTACCATTATGTATATCGAAATATATTTTTTATTTAAAATTTAAAAAGTACTCGAAACAAAAACCTCTAAACAGCATAAAATAAGCATCGTACTCGCGTCGGGGAACCGCTAAGTAAATACAATACTGCTTTAAACGTAACCTTCATATTTAGTTGACATTGATTACGGTATTATTATAAATTATTTTACCTAATTGGCAAAAGCCTCATTGTATATTTGTACGCCACATGGCAAAACATATAGAAACTGTTTTTTATTGTAACATCTTGCACACTGCTGTAACCTACTTATGTTTACAAATAAGGACTGATTGATTGATTGATTGATAGTTTTTGTCAAAAACGTGGATTACTGCATTTACTACTACGAGGGCAGTATTTTTATATTTAAATGATTGCATTGGAACAATATGGGCTAGAGCTAGTTACTGAAATCTTAATATATTTTTAATCTTCAGTAGTTCTAGTAGTTACAAATAAATAGGTTTGATGTTAAGATGAATGTAATGAAAATAAAATAATTACACTAATTTAAATAATATGGACTTTTATTTCAATTTATTTTTATATATGGAAGACATAAAGCTATAAACAAACAGACTTGAACAGTAAAGACAGTCAACCAAACAAGTCTTCTATATCTATGTATATAAAACAAAGTCGTGTTTATTACACGATTTATAACTTAAGAACGGCTGGATATTTTTTTATGATTTTTGTGTTTTTGGATTTATCTTCGTTGGAATAGGATACTAAGTAATAAAACATCTAAAAAAAAATACGAAAAAAATAACATTTCTCCATATATTTTGCGAATAAAGCACACACCAAAAATAAACATGGCGTTGTACGCTGGTTCCAGTATTGCCAGTAGACGGCCTTGTTGATTTTTATAAAATTCATTCGTTGTTCATTAAAAAGGCAATATTATATTTTGCCCATATTGTGTAATACAAAGCCTCATCCCATTAGATAATCTAAATAAATATGTAGATCTCAATCATTTGTTATCAAAAACATGCCTGTAAACTTTCAACCAAATCGGAAGAACCTATCCAACCCCTTTTTAGGGGTGATTAAAAAAAAAACAATACACTTTAATTATTTGTTCTGAAAGAAAGTTTGAAGTGGATCAATCCCCATAACACTCGTAAAAGTTTCATACAAAACTAACCCCTCCCATTTCTCCCCCCTTCGATTTTTACGGACAAAGAAGTAGCCTATGTCCTTCTCAGGGTCTCAAAGTATCTACATACCAAATTCCTTCTAAATCTGTTCATCGGTTTAAGCCCTATTAAGAAATTTCATACAAAACTAACGCCCCATCCCCTATTTCTCCACGTGAGAAACACGTTATCGCCGATATCTCGCTGAAAAAGCATCGCAGAGGTCTGAAGTTTTTTGTAAAGCCTAGATTTGAATTTGTCAAAACATGTAAAAATATAGAAAAAAATCCTAGGTTTATATTTTAGGAGCTGTAACACTAAAACTCTATGGCCGCGCTATGGCAACCGTGAAAAACATGTTATCGCCGATATTTCGCTGAAAAAGCATCGCATAGGTCTGAAGTTTTTTTGTAATACACAGATCAAATCTATCTATATATATTTTTACATATTTATTAAGATTTTATTTAGATTTTTTTCTATATTTTTTACAATTTCATTCTGTTATGTACCTAAATTTCAGATCTCTGCAACGCTTAGTTTTAAAGATCTCCGTGGCCGCGCGGTTCGCCGCGTTTCAATGGCGCGGCCACGTTCAAACCCTTAAAACTTTTAAACCATAACTTTGACAAAGAACAATGGCGATATTTTAGCTGACTTAAATTTGAGCGTCTGAAAGTGAGTTATATACGAAAGACGTTCTATTAATTGTCTACATTTTTTAAATATATTATTGGGCTGGTTCAAAACGGATAAAAAAAATCATAATAAATAAAAAGTTATTTGATTTTTTAGTTAATTTCTTTAGCTTAGTGTTGCCATTATATATTTTATCTGCCAAGTGACAAGTAGTAACTATATTAATTAATAATATAATTAATGTATTTATTGCAGTAAATGAGTTAACAATACAGTTTATGTCTAAGTATAGATGTTCCTCGCAGGTAGGTAAGAATATTGTAGTGCAGTAGAAATAAATGAATTACTTTTAATTAATGATTGGCAAAAAGACTAGTATCCATGTTTAAAAAATATAGCTTGGTTGTTGACGAGGACGACGACCTTTTGATAAACGTCAAAGTTGCTTAGTTTAAATAAATATACTCTTTCCAAAGAGTATATTATACATTTCATGCTGAAATAACTAGGTTAGGGAAAAGCGAATGCGATATTCCCCTTTTACTTCCACGAAATTGAATAATATTACCTATTAAACACATTATTAAAAGTTACCCAGACATAACCTACAAAAGTTTATAACTGAATATCTATTATTCTCGACATTCTCGAACAAAAATTCTTTCACAAACTAATTCAGAACATCACCCTGAGTTAAACCAGATATTTTTCATTTAAAGACGTAGGAATTTAATCTCAGCTAAAAAAATGTATGGGCAACTGCCATTGTTCTTTATGGTTTTGGGCATCATCTTTTACAATTTTTTACATAGTTTACAAAAAAAATGCCGTGGCCGCGCCGTCGAAACGCACACAGTGTATTTTGATTTCAATAACGTTCACAAGATATAATAAACGGGAGTTATACCAACTGTTGATATAATTTCTTAAGATATAACATTTATATACTCTAAAACTTATTTTGTATAACGTTATTTTGAATATATAATATTGATTGAATGTGAGTTTTTCAATTTATTACGGACTATGTTTATCTTGGACATTGCTGCCCGGCGAGCATGGCAAACCCAAGACGTTTGTGACAAGACATGATAAAATTTGTCCATGTCTTACTATTTGTCATTTATGCTAGCACGGGTCAACCATGTGACATATTTTAAAGGCGCGACATGCCTTTCTTGTTGCTTCCCGGCGAGCACGGCCTACTGTACCATGGCTTGAGTCACACATTTGATCGCAATTTGGGCGATTAAGTCATTTTGTCTTAAATAATAGTACCGGCGGCGTGAGAAAATTTCGTGACGTATATTTGGGACTCATCGGGTCATAATTGCTAATACGGGCGCACCCATTTTGTCACAAATGTAACATTTTGACAGATGATTGAGAAACATGTACCTATCACTTTCGTTCGGAGGTGGTGATAAAATTGTACAGTTGAAAAAAGAAACATTTTCCTTCTAATTACTGCACCAAATGGCAATATATTTATTTTGTGTGTGGTGATCAATGCTTATTAATTAATTGAAATGTTACAGGAATTACAATTAATCTTATATTATTATTTTTTTTGATTATTATGTTTTTATAATAATTTTCTTTTAATCCATATTCTTTTTACTTTCAAAATTTTTAAATCTTTCTTAAATAAAACTCCCAAAAAACATTTAAAATATAAAAAATAGGGGCCCACCGGTATCGGGAACAGGGTCCAAGCTATTATATTTTTAAGTAATTATTAAAATTTTCACAATAATTATATCTTTCTAACAAACACTTACTATGTTATCAATCAAACAAAGAAAAATAAAGTGTATGGTAGTTGGTCAAATATTAATTTGTTCCCAATAAAATTAAAAAGTTGTTTATTTGTATGAACGGCACACTTATGTACGTATTATTTTATTTGGTGTTATTCAGATTATGTCGCACTATGAAGTCAGCAACAAGAAAGGCATGTCGCGCCTTTAAACTATGTCAGATGGTGACATGTCCCGTGCTATCGTTGAAGATTGTAAGACATTGTAATCAAATTGTAAGACATGACATATTTTATCATAACTTTTTAATCATTTTCTGTTCAAGTAGAAAACCATGAAATGTAAAAAAAAAAACTTAAATTCATGTTGGGATGCTGCTAGCATGGGGGTAGCAAAGGGGGAGGGGGCAAATTTTAATTATTTTTTGCCTAGGACATACCGTTTTCGAGATACCATTTTGGAAATATAGAGTGTTTTAAGCAAAATACAATAAGATTCGGAGGCCCATAATTCGGAAACAGTGCGTCGTAGGGCTATGCTTCTCAGAACCTAAATGGTTTTTATGGCCAAGATTAAACCAAAACTGCAATAAAATTGGAAAATCTCCGAAAAAGAAAAAAATAAACGTCAAGAAGTTATGCCACAAGTCAAGAAAATGTCTCACGCCGCCGTGCTAGCATTTATGACAAAATGGCTTTATCGCCCAAACTGTGACTTAAGCCATGTCACAGTAGGCCGTGCTCGCCGGGCTGACATCGGTGAAGGAAAACATCTTCAGAAACCTGGACTTATACGAGTAGTTAATATAAGTTTAAAATCGCTAAGCCCAAACCAAGCGAGCAAGCGTGATAAGTTATGCTCGTGCGTGAGAAGACGCCTTTGACCTACAGTAGACAGTGACAGGACAGTATTATATCATATAATATATGAAAACAGCTTTTTGTTGAGTTAGTAATTTATTTTCTTTTTCTTTATGACCAGTTAAGTAATTTAGCTAGCCGTTGCTCGAACTCCTTCCTCTTTGCCTCAGTTTCCTCAGGCCACACGATGTTCTCGATCCAGGGCACGTAGTAAGAGACCCTGGTGTACATGCCGGGTACGCCCAGGATGCCACATTGCTTGCCGTTTGACGTCACACCGATGACGCTGAACCGGCACCTTTCTAGGTCCTCATTATACTGCAGAGGTCCACCGCTATCACCCTGTTGACAAGTCATGAAGATCATGGTGAGTGTTTAAGAGCTTTTGAGAGTGAACTTGAAGTCGTAAGTTGTCTGATGACCTAAGAAGTTTTGTGTGGAATCGCGGAGAAACTGAAAACGTTTCTTAAGGTAAAAAGGGGTGGAAGGAGTAAAGAGCACATTATATAAAAGGGCAAGAATATGAGCAATCCGGCGAAGGCGAATTGGCAACCACTTGAGCTTCACACGAAATTCGGAAACATGGTCATATTTTCGCAACCCAAATATGAACCTTAAACAAACATTTTGAAGCCGCTCAAGTTTATCGAGTTGTTCTTAAGTAAGGTCAAGATAGTGGCATCCGCATAATCAAGTATGGGTAAAGAGATTGTGCAAGCGCAATCCTGGTGGTAGTCGGAGGAAAATTACGCAGTCTCCTCAAAGATGCAGCAGATGCAAATAGCTTGCGGCTAACCGCCTGCAGTTGACTGAAGGTAAGACTGGTGTTGGATTATTTGTCATCTGACTATCTGCAATTCTGATAATTACAATGACAGCCGGGACCAACGGATTAACTTGCTTTCTAGAGCACAGATTGGTCTGGGTGCATAATAGATTGTCAGCCATCCAAGGATTGACCTGGGCAAGTGGTACATAACCTTAAAAATCCGGTCCGTGAAAAGTTCCGTGCGGCTGTTATTATTTAACTACGAGCTCCTTGATGAAGAACGCATAAAAAATGGCTCTTATTGCCTAGCGGGCTGGTTATAGCGTGCCAAGGGGTGCAATGAATGTGTTGTGTTATGTTTAAGCATTGTGTGCTGCACATGTATTTTGCTTAGTTTATTTAGTTCGTAAGAATAGAATTATTGTAGCTGAAAAATTTGATTGACTATTAGTTTTTGTTCTGCACTTTTGTTTACTGGCCTAATTTAGTAATTCTGTCTATAACATTGAGGTTTGCTGTCAGAGAACCCAATTATGGGTTAAGCTCGCGTTTGTTCATAAGTTTTGTATATGTTTTTTTGTATATATGTTTGTTTGTGACCTATAAAGAATATGAAGCCAGCTCACGAAACCGAACACCGATGATGGCAGAGTTGTATCTGCCTAACCGGAGCTTCTGAGGGAGATCTAGAGGCACGAGTACATGTCAACCAGTCAACCCGTTGCGAAACTATCAAATGACCCAAGAGCTAGATTGACCCATCACTATCCCGGAAGTCAGCCTGTACGAGATTAGGATGGCTCTGAAGCAGCTAAAGAACAATGCGCCGGGTGATGGCGGAATTAGGGCCCAACTCCTGAAGGCGTGTAGAACACCGGTTCTTACCCTTCAGAAGCTGTTTGATTCCGCCATACTAGAGGGGAAAATGCCACAGGCAAGGTGCAGTGGTAATGTTTTTTGAGAAGGATGATAATGCCCGGCTCAAGAATTACAGGCCAATCTCACTTCTTAGCCATGTCTACAAACTGTTTTTAAGAATCATGAGGATATCCCCAGGTTTAGCGACATGTTCCGAAGAAATGCCAAACTAAAGTGGCAGTGGGCACATTGCTCGCAGAACAGATGGTCTATGGGGCTAAAACATTCTGGAACAACAACAACGTTAGAAGTCTGCCCACTAGGTAGACCGAAGAGGATGACCTAGTTAAGGCTACAGGAATCCGATGATTGCGAGACGCACAGGAACGATCGGTGTGCCGACGTTTTGAGGTAGCCTAAATCCAGCAGCGGACGTATTTCAGCTGAAATGATGAAGAAATTTAATCGTTTTCATGCGAGCCTGAATTCACCAACTGCTGGGCATAGACCTCTCTTTTTTATGTCAATCCCCACGCTCCTCTGCTAGCCTCATTTAGGTTCTGCCTGTGAAGGCTTTTGTCTCATTATGTCTACATTGTTAATACATAAGCAACATAAATCTTCTTCTCATCTCGCCGCCGGACAACCAACACTTCTTCTGCCAGTCCTTGGACGCCACACAGTTACTCCACCACTTATCAACAGCGCGCCTTGCCATGTCTCCTGCCCAACTCTTTGAGCTCCGTTACTCATTGACCATAACATTATAATATTATAATAGTTTCCATAAAATGATTTACCTGACAAGTGTCAATAGCTTCCGAATGTGAACCATAGCACATTTGCTTTTCGTGATCGTAACCATGCTTCAAGTTCCGGTATTGTTTATATATTCCACGGCATTCTGATTCTTCAAATGGCTCTATGTTTACCTGATGGACCCATAAAAGTCTTACTTAAATCAATAGGTTATAAAAATACTTGTTGTCTTTCCAATTTATTGATGAATATTCAAAACTAGAATACTAACATTGAAAACGGAATCATAAAATGTATCGAATAAACAAATACAAATAACAGTTTTAAACAAATATACAATGTCTCCGGACTTTTAGTAATTAATAAAACTCTAAGGCCGTAAAATACAGTTAAGTATATCGTTAAAAAAAATTAACAAAAATAAAATCATGCTGTGCAGTCGGAGGATACATTTATTCGCGAGCTGGCTGACCAAAACTATAAATATCCTCCGACTGTACAGCATGATTTTCTTCTTGTTTACATCTTTGCAGTCGGGTTTTTTAGTTTTTAATTACTTTTTTATTTACAACTTTTTATCCGGTTGCAAGGAAAGGGTTATGTTTTTCGCGCGTATCTTGTATGTATGTAAGTATGTTTGTATGTAAATAATATTCTTTATTACCTCGTATATTTCAAACCACTTCACGGATTTTTATAAATTAGGCATCGTTAGATAGGTCTTGGCTGCCCAAGTGTTCTTAGATAAGTGCCATTAAAAAAAAAAGGTCGAGGTAGAAATTCTTCGCAAGTGTCTTTCTTCCTGTTCTTTAACTTCGAGTATATATTACCGTAATATTCCTAAGCACTACTTACTACTTGTAGAGTGTCGGCTAGAGCTTGCCTGTTTCCCAGTTGACCCCATCCAGCAGATTCTGCTTGTTTTTCAAATTGTGGATCTGTGTTCAAACATGCAGGCAAAACATCTTTGCCGAAAGCGATCCTGCAATATAGAGAAGAAATTGAAAAGCTTACGCACTATTTCAAAAGAAATGGCGCCGAGTTCTCATGTTTGATTGAGCTAGATGATTTCCCTTTTAATAAATTACTAGCTGCTGCCCGCGACTTCGTCCGCGTTTTTTGTTTTTTGGAACCAAATAAGGAGTCTAGTTAGTAGCATTTAGCGACCCCAAAAACCATGTAAATGAAACCCATGACGAAAATTTCAAAAATTTCGGTAGGCGCCATTTTGAATTTTTATTTTGACTAATACTCGTAATTATTATTTTAATTTTGACTAATAAACCAAAAAAAAAACTAAATAAAATACACCCATGACGAATATTTTGGTCTTCTTTGAAGTCTGTTAAAAAACTTTCCTAACCTACTGATTCTGTTACACTGTGGCCTCATAATAAATCGGTCGATAAATTAGCGAGAAGTCGAGCACGAGCAAGTCTGGCATGGGTCCTGCTTGGTCAAGGCCTCACGGGCGACTCTGAAAGTCTGAACTGAAGAAGAGCCGTACGGCGCACAGTGGGCAATTTCGAGGAATTAGCAGTACGAAAATCATAACTCTCAAGTTGAGGTTAGGTTAAAAAATTACTTTAATCTTTTTAGTACTATGTACTACACAATACATGTTACAAAAAAAGTCATTAAGCCAATACTTGGTGTGTTATGTTATGGCACGTCCAGGTTATCAGCTATGTTAACCATTTTTATTTTTATTGTGATTTCTGCGTAAAATTATTTACATTGTGCTAAATAGATACCGATTTGTAGGATTTGAAAAAAATGGTGCATATTAAAGAAGGTATGTATAATCATATCGTGTAATGTTTTAGACAATGTAAAATAATTATTTAGTTCGCCATTTGTTAAATTAGTGGCCGTTCCCTGAAAATAAAAATAAAATGGTGAGGGAGCTGTAGTGTGCTGCGAAAAATCAAAAAAAAACTAATAGAAAAAGGTTGACTCCAGCTGTTATCACAAAAAAATTTGTGTTTTACCATGTTTCTTGAAATGTCTACGCTTCGAAAGGCAAAAATGTAGTTGAAAATTCATTGTCATAATAAATAATAATTTAACAAAACAACTTAGAAAAATTTATCAAAATAAATATACAACATGATTATAAATACCTTCATTAATATGCAAAATTTTTTTTGAAGCCTACAAATCGACAACTATTTAGTACAATGTAACTAACTTTAAGTAAGTAAGTATGTTCTGGAATGGCGACCGCGAACTGGAAGACGATACGTTGGAAGGCCTCCCACTAGGTGGAGCGATGACCTGGTTAAGGTTGCGGGAAGGCGCTGGATTCGAGACGCACGGGATCGGACAATGTGGCGACGCCTGGGGGAGGCCTATGTCCAGCAGTGGACGTCTTTTGGCAGAAATCACTATAAAAATAAATGTTTCTAGTATTGCTGAGTTTCTAATGGAGAAAACATAATAATTCTAATGAAGTGGCGAAGTTTGTTTCTGTTATAGTGCGTGCGGAACTAGTTGGCCGCGCCTTTGGTGGCGCGTCATCTCGCTATTGCAATCTCATGTGCGTTTTGTCTAAACTAGTGCGGCACCGTTGACCGTACTTCGCGACGGCAATACGCGTTGAAAGTTCCGGCTAGTTTAGACAAAACGCACAAGAGATTGCAATAGCGAGATGACGCGCCACCTAAGGCGCTGCCAACTAGTTCCACACGCACTATAACTATTGTATATTTTTTTTGATTTTGACATTCTTTTTAATAATAATAATATGCATAGTGATGATAATATTTTTTGTTATTCTACTTATCAAATTTAATTGATGTTTAAGCTTACTTACATTTTATTTAAATGTGATTATTTTTTTATAATTATACATGATAATTAAAAGTTATAATTAATGTTATTGTAACACATATTTGTACGCCGTTCAGGTAAAAAATGACTGTGATCCTTTCTGTAATGTAAGTACTTTACATCTTGCATGCTTTGTGTGTGTTCACTCATGTTTCTGACAAATAAATGATCTTTATCTTAATAGTTAACTTATTTGCTCAACTGGGGGGTAACCACAAGCTCTTAGAGTAAGGTTATTTTGATATCGAGTAAGGTACAGATGTATCTGACTTGTATACATCTGTCACTTACTCGATCTCAAAATAACCTTACTCTAAGAGCTTGTGGTTACCCCCCAGATAACTTGGACGTACCATAACACACAAAGTTTTGGTTTAATGACTTTTCTATCAATATGTATTGTGTAGTAGTATTTAACAGATTAAAGTATTTTTTTAACCTTCCCTCAACTTGAGAATTATGATTTTCGTACCGCTCTAATCCCTCGAAATTGGCCACAGTGCGGTGGCCGCTGTGTTATATATAATTTTATTATTAAAACAATTAAACTATAATATAAATTCTACCCTTAGAATAAAGTTCTACAGATTGTTACCTTTTTGGATAATATGTGTTTTAGGTAGTGAATCTTTACTAATATTATAAAGCTGAAGAGTTTGTTGTTTGTTTGAACGCACTAATCTCAGGAACCTGGTGGGCATTGAATAATTATTTTTGTGTTGGAAAGTCCATTTATCGAGGTAGGTTATATATAGGCTATTATTATATACATTATTACATATAGCATCACGCTACGATCAATGGGAAAATGGTGCAAAACGGGAAATAATTTTCCTTTTTGAGGGCTTCAGTTGCGTGCGCTGCGTAAACGGTTAAAGTTACGCAACAATCATGTATGTAGGGTAGGTAGGGTAGATGGGTAGGTAGGTAGCTTATAGACAGGAGCGAAGCCGCGTGGGACAGCTCGTATTTCATAATCTTTCAGAAAAATAAGAAAATGATCAAAAAACATCGTTTTAGAGTCCTTTCATGATTAAAAATATCGAGAGCTTTATTCACTACGTTATATTCCAAAAATTCTGTTAATAGATCTTCTCAACTATGTTTTTTTAATATAAATTGTTTTAACAATACAGTTTACCAAGACTTACTCAGTTTCTGTCTCTAGTAATGCAATGTCATGATACTTGGAAGGATCCTTGTACTCCGGATGATTAATGATCCTCTTGATTTTATATATTTTCCAGTTTTCCTTTGGGTCACTTCGTTTTAAGAGCCCGAGTGCTGCAAACGATATGTTTCCTCTGAAAAAAAGTATTTTTGAGTCTCATGGATTCTTTGGTAAAATATTGTTTGAACTTATAATACATATTATATTACATCATTATCATAGAAGCACTCTGCACGGACATCTACATTTGGGCAGTTATGTTTAGTTCCCATGTAATACGGGGTGAGCCTATTGCCAACAACCTTTTAAATGTGGAAAATGTCAAATGACCTTAGGTTTACAATAAAATATTTACATTAGTATATAAGAAAAACTTATTATAATTACATAAAATTTAAAAATTAATATTATCATTATTCAGTTTAATTTTAAATTTATTTATTTTCACGTATCCCAGTGCGGTCTCTCAAATAATGCAAGTTAAATTTGATCTACTTCCCAGCGTCCGTTTGAGCCGGAATTTGGAACACATGTTTGGTTTTCGTGATAATGCAATGTTTACTATAAAAGTTTGTTTTCAAAAAAACATTTTTAAATATTAAACCTTGTTATTATAATAACGAAGCATCATCATCATCATCATATCAGCCGAAAGACGTCCACTGCTGGACATAGGCCGCCCCCAAGTGTCGCCACATTGACCGGTCCCGTGCGTCCCGCATCCAGCGAATCCCCGCAACCTTCACCAGGTCATCGGTCCACCTGGTGGGAGGCCTTCCAACGCATTGTCTTCCGGTTCGCGGTCGCCACTCCAGAACTTTTCTGCCCCATCGGCCATCCGTTCTGCGAGCAATGTGCCCTGCCCACTGCCACTTAAGTTTGGCAATTCTTCGGGCTATAACGAAGCATATATTTTAAAATTAGCTGTAATTTTTATAAATAAAATAAACTAAACTGGGCATAAATCCAGACTTCGGGCACCCAAGACCCCAGACGGAAAACCGAATAACGAAAACCCAATAACACTTAGCCCGACCCTGGTGTACTTTTAATACACACATTGTAAGTTCAGTATGATCTCTGCTAGATAACAAAAAAATAAAAGTCAATGATCCGACTGTAACTTCATCATCATCCTCCTGCCCTTATCCCATGTAACTTGGGGTCGGTGCAACACGTTATCTTCTTCTATACCGTTCTGTCCCCCGTCACGCTATCTCTCACGCAGTCCATCCATCTTTTTCGTTTATTGAGATTTTTTGATAATTTTGACTTTGTCTCAACTGATAGGTAAAGCCGTAGAACCATTTTATCCGTTTAAATCATGTAATTCGGTCCACGCGTTTATGAGATAATAACTCATTACTGAATGCCAAAAGTGAAAGGGTCACGGACGCCCCTTACCGCGATACGTTTGTTTTGATCGTGTTAGTGACACCGCCTTTACATTTTTTTGTATCGTTTTCAAATATTGGAATACATTGGTAGACAGGTGTTAACGACTTATATTTTTTTGGTATCTGGGGGTGACCATAAACTTACAGAGATCTAGTATATGTGCAGTGAGCTGCAGTTAGTACGAATCTCTCGCTGATCACAGTTCCTCCACAAAGCCACTGCGCAGACTCCACGTCATCTCCGAAACCAAGTAAAGCCTGAAAACAGATTTAGTTTACTTAATTTAAATTATTAGTAACAATTAGGTTGCTCGAAATTATAATCTACATATACGAGCTCGTTAAAAAACAGGTTTGTTGTTCAGTTAGGCTATTCAAGATCAAAACATGATTACAAAATTGTTCAGGAGACCCAAAAAACGGGTAAATCACTTTAATAGTTTGCCCTGATTGAACTATTAAAGTTAGAGTTATGTACGTTGCACCAAAATATGCGTTATAGAATCAGGTACAATTGTCAACAATCTAAATTGCAATAAAGTGAATAGTTAAAGTGGAAAACCCGTTCAATATCGAATCATTATTATTTGAATAATTATTAACTCAGTAACAGACATTAGCCATTTTAAAACCTAGCAAGTGTGCAACTCCAACTAAGTTTTTAAAATGATTTTCTGAGATTTACTATGTTTTGCTTTTGTACTTTTGAGGAACCTGTACGTATATTTCAAATTACCCTATCTTACAGATTTATAATTTCAAAATTTGTGTGAATTGCTGTTTTAACAGTCAGATTTTTGCTAAATTTTGAGTTCTAGTTTTTTATTTTGACCAGCCGAGTTCAGTGATTTTTTTGCGCTAGACTATTTTACGCAGAACGACGATATTTTGAAGCGCAATGAGTCTCTTTCCCTCTCCCTTTAATACGCACTTGCACATAGGTTGTATGCAGGGTGTAACGAAAAGGTGCGATCGTATGTTAAGAACTGCAAAAAAAGTGCATCTCCCATAATTTTGTATAGAAAATCCAATTTATTTTTGAATAGAGTAGAATAGAAAACATTTATTCGATATATAGACAACACAACAACAACAATCACAAAGTAACAGAGAAGAATGGAATATCCTATGGCTTCCTTGGAGAAGTTGTTTATTTACCCAGGCAGAAACAGCCCTTAAAATGTGATCACATCTCTCCTTTACGTTTAGGCAAGTTATTTTTTTTTGTTGATAATGTTACCTAGTTGACAAAAAATATATATTTAGTCTGTCAATTAGATAACCTAAAAATATTCGACACGTATTTCTCCTTTTGCCACGTAAACGAAAAATTATGTGGATACAGTGAGTTGAAATATCGTGTGACGTCACGGTGTGCTACAGTTTATATTGACAAAGTGACGTCACAAGCCCCCACTCCTGAACTTTGACGCGCTTTATCTTTGTCAGTATTTATTTATTTGATAAAGCAAAAAATACGAATCCAATATTATTTGATAATCTCACTGACGGACTAAATAGAATTATATTTTTTTCTACCCAGTGCACATCCCTATTCTGTTATAAATATTAAACATGTCAAATATTTTTAACAAAGTTGAACAAATAAGTATTTTCTTTGTAAATAAATTGTAATATAATTATGTAAAAAAGAGAACTAACCATATGTGGCAATTCCCATCTTTCTGCATCTCGACCTCCAGCTGCAGTAAGATCAATTGTAAACAAACCGTGGCATTTATATTCTTCACTCCAAACCTTTTCGACCTCAATTGCTCCTTCTCCTCGACATCTATACGGTAACTTTTCAAAATATTCAGAACATTCTGAAAAAAAAACAACACAGAACTATAAAAAAGGCGACATTTGAAGTCGAGTCATTATGAAAACAAATCGCATGTATGTCTATAATGTGCACGGCTTACTGAAAAATGTAAGGATTATTAGGTTCCGTTCCTCAAAAAGAAAAAACCGCCAAAGTGCGTGTCGGGCCAGGCGCAGTAATAGGGTTCCGTAGTTGCACAATAATGCGGACTAAGAAGAGAGCTTTTTTTGTTACATGAACTTTAAAACGGTTTCAACGGGGCTTACAACGTCTAAAAACACTCAAATGAAGAAAGAAAAATATTATCTATTTGATTACCACTGCGTGTAGAGGCAAGCGTTTATAAAGTTTGATAACCAGCGTCCGTACCGTATGGTGTCGGACGTAAAGAATTTCGCCATCCCATATCTTCCCGTGGGTTTCGTAAGAGGCGACTAGTTGGCTATGCTATAGATTCCTGAAATTGTGACTGCACTTCAGACCGCAAAAGTGCATTAAGAGGGTCATCATCTCTTACTGTACCTACCTATAACCACTATTTCCCTACCAATCTTTCTATCTGGGCAGAGTAAGCGACGAACAATTTAATGAACATATTACATATAAGTAACTTTGTAATCGCATACATCGCATGTCTATTATTATAGGATTGCAAAGTAACATATGCAGTTTCTATATCTAGAATATGGGACTGGCATTCTGGGATGTTTTATCTGTTCCTTGCTTTATAGGCTAAACACTTATTTTGTTTAAAATTTGAAGCTTGGGAGTCTTGCAGTACATTAGAATTATGATAATCGGTGAGTGAATGAGTGGCAAAATTATGTTCCCTTACTCACTGAAAATTCAGGCTTCTAGTTTTATCCACCACGAAGTTATAGTGGAGTCGAGAATGGCATCGATAAAAGGATGGGTCTATTTCCCAACGAGTGGTAAGTAAATCATAAACATTTTGAACTTTTAACAATCGTTCTCGCTGATAGAATACCACATTCTCCGTTATTAATTTTTATTATATCTGGTTTTACTTACTGTTGGCAGCAATGGAGTCTCCTTTTCTTTCCAATTTTCCAAGTGGTCCAACGACAATGTCTTTAAAACTGTGAACACAAAATATCCTTATCGAACCAATACTTGCAGAGATTAAGTGCCTCAAAAGATCTAACTTAGCTAAGCGGCAAGTTTAAAAAAAATAAAATATTTAAATAAACTTGCTTTTGGTATTTTATATGAAGTTTGTTATGATATTTTTAGAGTATCTATTGAAATGATTATTTGATTTTATTAAACTGAATTAACCAAATGAAAATGATTTTCATTATGACAGTGTATGTACTTTTATTTGATTAATATTGTAAATGTAATGGTGAGACTGTGTTGGCCCGTAGTTAA
Organism: Orthosia gothica; assembly: GCA_949775005.1. Classification (NCBI taxonomy): domain Eukaryota; kingdom Metazoa; phylum Arthropoda; class Insecta; order Lepidoptera; family Noctuidae; genus Orthosia; species Orthosia gothica. Next base: position 18,087,728 of record OX459060.1, on the reverse strand, counting down.
AGATTGATTTTAGCTTGTATTCAATACCTTCTTAGGATTCCGTACCTCAAAAGGTAAAAAAGGAACCAATAAGATCACTCTCATGTCCGTCTGTCCGTCTCTCTGTCCGTGTGTCACCACCGATTTTCTCAGGAACGGGTGGACCTAGCAAGTTGAAATTTATACCAGATACTGAGGTCTATAGCCCCTATTAGGTGTATAAAAATCAAGGTCCTGAGTCAACACAATAATAAAAAACCTTTTTACAAAAAATACAATCGACTTCCAAAAAAAACACTATAAAGTGAAAAATAACTTCAATTTCGGATGGCGGTGTTCCTGTTTTCGTTTCTTCGTTTTTAGGCACCGCTTTCCGTAATTGAAGTTAATTTTCACTTTGTAGTGTTTACACACACACATAAAGGCCAAGTGCGCAGTACCCATAACCGGCGTGTGTGTATGATGATGATGAAATGTATGAATGTGTGTGAAGCAAAAGAAGTACCTATGTAAGGATCGTAGCAGGTGGCGTTCTGTAGTTTCTGCCTACTCCCATGGGTAAAAGGCGTGAGTTTATGTATGTATGTAGTGTTTATTTCAAGTTTTCCATTTTGTTAACTGACTGACGCAAAGAAAAAACCAAAAGAGGAAAAACAAATTAATTACGGTTTTTCAAACACAAAAGCATGAGTAAATAGACAATTGAAATGATTAATTAAGATAATGAATTGACAAATCCACGCCTACGCGGCGACATATATATTTTATATTAAATTACTTTTATTTCTTTCCTCTATTTTTTTTTTCATTTAGTTGCACTTGCCAGATTTTATTTCTGCATCACCATAAGGTCCACCCTGGTAGAAAATGCCTAAGGCATTAAGCCGCCTCTGTAGTTGTGCATAAAGTTTTATTAAATATTATAGTGCACAAATGTGTGCCCAAACACAGCTTCACTCTCTGTTTCCTCACTGTCACAGTCTGATGAGACAGCAATCCGAAACGACCGGAGACAGATCAGGTCTTGAACCAACTGCTTAAATTGCTTTCCGAGGCACGTGGCTGTTACACCACTACCTTTCAAACTCCAGGCTGCTACTGAGAAATTCGTAATGGAAAAACCCAATAACACGTTACCCGACATGGGAATCAAACCCGTTACCTCACGCTCAGCCGTCACACTTTCTTTTGCCAGCACTTGAACATAGTAAGTATCTTATGGCCGGGTAGTTCTTGATGTTAAAATATAGAATTGTTATGCTCACGGGTTTTCCTCCCAAAGGTCACAGTCAGTACAGCAGACTACAGGCTCTTTATCCTTGTATGAACAGATATCTGGTAATTTTGGAAATCTGCGTGCCGGGAAGCCTGCACGAGTCTGGAAAAGATGAATATGAAACAGTCTTAATATATGAGAACTTTCGTTACATTAGGTAATCTTGCACTTTGGTGCATCTAGAGGCAGTACCCACCCACCCATACGCACAAAACGTTTTGGGGACACTTTCATTATGCGTACAGCTAAGGAGTGGAATTCTCTGCCGGAGTCTGTGTTTCCCGATAGCTACAATCTTGGGGTCTTTAAGTCAAGAGTGAATAGGTTTTTCTAGGCAAGCGTGCTTCACCGTCGACCACATCATCGCTTACCATCAGGTGAGATAGTGGTCAAGCGCAAGCCTATAGACGATTAAAAAAAAGGTATTTTCAATACCAAATTGTTTTTGGCTGTGCGTTATAATTTTTGACTTAAGTCCCCGTCACGGGAAGCTAAATAAAGAATTCTTACTTCTTAAACTAACGAGCAATTTCACTTGGTCGGATTATATTTGGAACTTGAACACGTCTACCACAAAGCATTCGACGACAGCGCCTTATTACGTAAGTAAATTTGGAAAAACTAAAGGTTTGACCTCATGAAAGATTATAACATATTCTCTTTAAATAATTAAGTATTGTAAAAATAAATGAACTCTTTCATTTCTGAAGATACTTTGTTCGATTGAATCGAATAATTTTTGTCAATAACTAATTATTTAAAGAGTATTTCATACTCTTTCATGTGTTAAAACCCTTTGCCTTGCGGAATTCACTTACGCAATTGGTTTGTTGAACCAATTTTTTTTTTGTTAAAAATGAAAAGATCATATATAAGTTTCCTTATAAAACTACTTTTAGTTTTTTTTTTTTCACTGTAATTACAAAGTAAAATCCAATTGAAAATATTTTTTTGAATCCAGTACCGAAAACGCCCCGATAGTTTGCCGAACAAAACCGAGCCCGTGTGACGCCACAACGTTCATTTCTACTCATTGTAGCACATCGCTGATAATGTGTTTTGACTTTTAACCAATTCAATCTTGTTATTATCCTCAATATATTGATGAATATCGAATATATTGACCATAAATATCGAACCTTAAAAGTTATCGTGCTTGCTTCGTACCATTATGTACGAATACTACAAAAAGATCCCAATTCTATGTGATTCGCGTAATAGCCTAGTACCTAGCAATCTACTAAATTTGAGCAGAGTTCTACGTCTAACTAGATTCCAATTACATATAATGTGTTAATTCTGTTGTTATCTTGTTATAATTTAGTATTAAATTCGTATTAAATTCCTACTTTGATCATTAAAGACTGAGAATAGTAAATTTTTAAGGGAACTCTCGAGCAAAGTTGACATTGTTGAAAACATGATTTTTTGTTTATGGTGATATATTCATTATTTTATACTTAAATGACAGATATAGGCGTAAAACTCACATTCCAGTTTGAATTGTAAAAATCGGTCGACTTATGTATGAGATATTTACTGAAGAATTAGTGTAACGAAAATCTACCAAGTTAATATTTTCACGTTTCTTTTCTACAAACTTTTTAGTGTTTGTAAATATATAATATAGACATTAGTGTTCAATATTATTGAGAGATATTGTCAATCTGCCTAGCCTTTTCCCAACTATATTGGGGTCGGCTTCCAGTCTAACCGGATTCAGCTGAGTACCACTGTTTTACATGGAGCGACTGCCTATCTGACCTCCACAACCCAGTAACTGGGTAACACGGTATCCCTTGGCAAGACTGGTGTCAGATCTCAAGCTTCTGACTATCCGTAATCACTGTCAAAGATCTTGAAATGATAGCCGGGACCAACGGCTTAACGTGCTTTCCGAGGCACGGAGGAAACTCGGTTTGTTGAAATGGTCACCCATCCACGGACCGACCTCGTCAAACGTAGCTTAACCTTGATGATCGAACAGTGCGGCTGTTATTATTTAGCCACGAGCTCCTCTATTATGGGTTATGTAAATAATGGGCATTACCGAAAATTATATGTGTAACTATGTGTATCATATTTAGTGGTATCTAATGAAGTTTTTTGATATCCAAAGTCAAAATTACGCGCCAATCGTGTTTGTTTACTTTTTATTTTACACCAATATCACCTACCCATATGTAAAAACGATTACATTATGACAATTATGTTTCCTAATGTACCTGGTAAACAACATTAACTAATACCGGTCCACTCTCACGTATTATTCATTACGACTACTTTATGTATGCTCAAAACTTCCAAATCGTCCATCAGGTGGGTATATTATCGACACTAGCCTTTATAAATCCTTTATCACACATGACTAAATAAAATTTATTGTTTAATAATATTTTTGCACTCATTTTCGGATATTTTTAGTCAATCTACGTGTAGTTGACACTATATTATCATGATTTCCTTGAACGTTATGACGTCACCAACATGGCAACCAATTGTGGTCCGTTTGTAGTCACGTGGTTCTATTCAAAATTTTATCGATTTTCAATTGCTTATAATAAATTGAAAAAAAATATTTAAGAGTTTTTTGATACGACAATATAATTTAAGATATGTAAAGTTTCGAAATACATAAAAAAAATAGTTTTTTTTTTTAATTCAACAACCCAATTAGGCTGCAGGAAACAAAGGAAAAACAATAGACCTTAGACTATGGCCTTAGGCTATATTGCTGTTTCTTCTTTTGTCAGGACTATAAAATATGTACTTACATATACATAAGTGAAAGCTGCGGTGGGACATCTAAAAACATTCACACAAGTACCATTGAATCCTTTCGTGATACACGGAGAATCTGAAATAATACAATAAATCATTTTTAAAATAATATTACAAACTAACTACAACACTACTATTATTAATTATAATTAAATTTATTTATTTATAATTTTATTTTCATCTACACTTTTGATATTATTGTTTGGGTCCAGTTGGTGGGAAGAGGCGCTCCTTAATACATGGATGGGACTTATATTGTATAGGTATGTCATGGACCAAGTGATAAGGGTAGACGGACACTGCCGACAACAACATTGACTACGTATTTAATCGATGTTTATAAATGTTTTATTTGTATTTCACATCACATCATCCGCCTATTAATGTTCCCACTGCTGGAACACAGGCCTCCTCTCTCTGTCCGCGTTAAAACGTCCGCGTCCGTGGTCTCTCGTGCGGAATAGTACATTGCAGCACGTTGCTGCACTTCAAGGTCGACCGGAAGTATGCCAGCAAGTATCGGTAAGGCCTCAGTACTAACCGTCCGCTTTGCTTACGAAAATCAAAGCCAAACGCTGGCTTTGAAGTAATTTACGTCGAACCGCCTCTATGGTGGCCCTATCAGCCCAAACAGGCGCCCCATAGCACAAACAACCCAAGTAAGTAGCCCCATAAATAGTTTTTAAAGTTAAAAAAGACAGACCCCACGTAGATTTAGATATTCTCGTTAAGGCATAGACATTTTTTTTTGCTTTTTCACCGACTATTTTAATATAATCTATAAATGCAAAATTCCTCTCTAACACTAGACCAAGATAGCACACGGACTGCTTCCTTTTTATGGGAACGTTATTAAATTTAATAGTAGGACACGATTTAAGATTACCCTTCAAAATGAGTTGATAAGTTTTGTGCGGGGCAAAGGTCAGATGGTTTCGGTTTCCTACTTACCCAACCTACACCTTACCTACCCTACCTATCTACCCTAATTACCCAACCTACGCCTTACCTACCCTTCCTACCTACCCTACTTACTCTACCTACGCCTTACCTACCCGTCTTACCCAAACTACGCCTTACCTACCGTACCTACCTACCCTACTTACCCAACCAACGCCTTACCTACCCTACCTACACCTTACCTACCTACCTACCCTACTTACCCAACCAACGCCTCACCTAGCCTACCTACACCTTTATATATTTTTTCAAAATATTAATTTCTATATCACTCTAAGAATCAAGATGAATATATTTATAAATACATCTCGACTAATAACATTATGGTTAAAAAGTTTTTATAACTAAGCGCTCTCGTGTTTAAAAACATGACCAGAATCTACATGTAAATGATCCTAAAAATCGTTATCACATCATCATCAGCCTATTAATGTTCCCACTGCTGGGACACAGGCCTCCTCTATGTGAGAGGGAATGGGCCGTAATCCACCACGCGAGCCCAGTGCGGGTTGGTGGATGTCACATGTCTTCGAATTTTTGGTTCTGTGTTGAAAACTAAAGTAATAGTAAAAGTATTTTCCAATAACGCAATGTGTTCGCAAAGGATTCTAAAGGTGAACGCGCACCTAGACGCACCGCACTCGCCGCACGCGCCGCAGTCATCGCATTTTATAAATCTTTATATGAAATCGTATGCAGCCTCGCGCACATATCCGCGCCGCACGGGCCGCATTTCAGCAAAATGCTGTAGGTATACGGATTCCACCAGCGCGTGCGGATGACGTCATCAGACTCGGCGGGCGATGCGGGCGGCGCGGCAACATGATCCGTATCCGTATGCAAACATAGTTCAAGATATACAGAAGTGGATAAAATGCGTGCGGCGCGTTCGGCGCGGATAGCGCGGGGCCAAGAGAAAATGCGATGACTGCGGCGCGTGCGGCGAGTGCGGTGCGTCTTGGTGCGCGTTCACCTTAAACGTGAACACTGAAGATAAACATAAAAACAATATACCGGTTATCCAATCCGAAACGTCCACCGTCATTCCAAAAAAAATTGCTAAGTTAAAGAATCTAGCAAGAGCTCAATTTGCAAAACTACACGTGTACAAAGCGAGAACAGTGTCCCTGATCTGTGGCAGCTTGCACAGCGCCCACTGAGTTGTTGTAGTTGTTCCAGGAAACAATTCTACCCTACATCATAAAAATGAATTGCGCGAGCTGCAAACAACTAATAGCTCGAGGAGAATTGCTCAGCAGTAGTACTTGCCATCTACTGTATCATGCATGAACATTACCTCATCCTATTATGTAGAAAATAAGAGTAAAGGAGTGGAATTCCCTGCCGGAGTCTGTTTTTCCCGATAGCTACAATCTAGAGGTCTTTAAGTCAAGAGTGAATAGGTTACTTCTAGGCAAGCGTGCTCCATCATCGACCACATCATCACTTACCATCAGGTGAGACAGTGGCCAAACGCGAGCCTATATTAGTTTTTTTTTAAATGCTCTTGGCGCTGTCCATCGTGCAAAAACACAAGATTAGAACAGATTAGAACTGACCTCACACCTGTTAGGAGGCAACAACCACCGTCACTTGACGACACGATAGAGTCCGTGGGCGACCAAATAAATGACGACCGAAGTTTACTGGGAAATACCGAAGAATATGAGTCATCCCCGATTTATTGATAACCATACAATTAAATCACCGACCCCATTGACTCAAGATGCAATTATCTAAAGAAAAATTGGTGTACTCTTAGATAAGAAATTGGAACTACAAAAACAATCTGTTTTATCAAAAATAAGAAATACTGTTCAACTAGAGATTAATAAAGCTATATCTCGAAACTTCAACAAGAGATAAGCCAGAGAACCGAACAATTTTCGCAGGAACAAACAAAGAATAACACCAGCATACGTCACATAAACGATAAAATCAGAAACTTGATATTGAAAACGAAAAATTTAAAGAAGATATAACTGAGCTTCAAAACAAAACCATGCAAATTAACGCAAAGGACACTTTTGTAAATAATGCTTCCAAAATAGTTGTTATCCACCGTTTTCAAGAATATTATAATGAGACAGAAAAGGACTTAGAAGATAGGGTTATATTTGTCTTTTAGGATACCTACACTAAATGTCGATCTCACTGGCTATATCGAAGAGCTTAATCGTATAGGACGAAACGGACTTAGACGGTACGGGTACAACGGGTTAGTAAAAGAATGACCATACATTATAGAAAACGTGAGTTTTTTGAAAACTTTAGGCTTGTATGTATCAGGTTTCCTTGATAAAGAAGCATTACTGAAAATAAGGAAACAAAGAGAAGAAAGGTCTTTACTACACCAAAACTCATATTTCATTTGACTACAGCGCAAGGACATCGCAAACACAGAACCATGACGACATGAACATAACGAGACATACTGATAATTACCTGACTAAACACAACATAAATGAAAACACACACACACACACACATGGATGGAGTGACGATCGTACATTTAGGAAATCCAGGCCAGCAATTTAAAATCATATTCCAGAATATTCAAAGCATTTTTAATAAACAACATCTACTTTCATCAACGATAAACCAACCTATAAAGCTATATGCATGTGTGAGACATGGCTAACACAAGACAAATTAGAAACTCTGCAATTTAGTGGATATAAAATTGTAGCATCGTTCTGTCGTCGCTCTCGAAGTGGCGGCGGTGTTTGTATCATAATACAAAGATTGAGGGGATTGTATAAAGTGTATAGAATGTTGTGATCTTAGAGATATGACTATTGAGTATCGTATAGAAGTATGTGCATGTAAGCTACCAAAGCAAATCCTGATAATTGTAGCTATGTACTGGAATAGAAGAGAGAGAGAGAAACTTTTATTAGCCAATTAAAAAAATGCACTGTATAACTAATAAATATAAAAAATAATCTCGTAATAGGAAGAGATTTTAACATAAATATATTAAAAAATAGCTCAGCAACTAACCTACTGATTAATCTTATGTTAGAGTATATATTGTCCGTATTTAAGCAAAAAAGAAACACCCAACAAAAAGGCACTTTTGAGATATCAAAGGATTTACAAAAACATGTGCAGCTCTGTTAGATGAAGTAAAATTAATATTTATTTTATTTACATTCATTACTTATTTAAGTATGTTTATATAAATTTGATCTGAATACTCTTAAACTTTCTAGATAATTAACAAAATAAGCATGTGGTTCCTTTCAACATTTACTAATTGATACGTTTTCTCATATACAAAAAAGAGCCACAACTCAGGTATTTACTGATATAAATGAAACTATGTATTTATAATATCTTAATAAAGCTTTAATTCACAAAAATATAAAATAATACATAAAGAGAGCGCTTATTCGACGTTATCATGAAATTGGATTTCGAAATCAACCGTGTCTAGTCCATCTATGTCATCTTCTATTGCGTCATCACTAATGAAACCATTTTATAAACTCTGTATTTCGTGGAATGAGATGTAATATGGACTAAATATCGGCTAGTTTCGCTGGTGTGGCTTCCCTGACAGCCACAGGGGAACTAAATGTTCCGTCAAGATTTGGTCGACGTTGTGGCACGCTTTCCTTGAAGTAACCTATTCCCTCTTGATTTAAAGACTTCGAGGTTGTAGCTATTGGGAAACATAGTGTTTGGCAGGGAATACCACTCCTTAGCTGTACGCATAATGAAAGTATTTTCAAAACATTAAGTGCGTATGTCCACCATGTACCGATGGCGCATCGCTGTACGTCTTGTAGTCCGATGATGAAACGGGCTAGGCGGAATTAGATCATGCACATCCATCGCACACTCCCCGAAATGCAACCAATAAAAACCGACAAAATGGCATTTCGGCGACAATTTTCAAGGCTCTGGAGCTTTGACTCAACCAGTGCCTCATTGCCGATGAGCCTCTTGGCCCGTTTTTCGATCGACTCTAGTGCATCAAGCTGATATTTGGCAGATCCGTCCCAGAGATGAGAACAGTACTCCATGCAAGATCGAACTAGCGCTTGATACTACTTCAGCAGCAGTTATGGCGAGAAGTATCGTCTCACCTTCGCAAGGATCCCCAACTTTTTGGCAGCCAGTTGAGCCTTTGCCTCAATGTATAATATGGGCCAAAATTTAGAGTCGCTGTCAACGTCACGCCAAAAGGCTCAAAATGGTCCGTTATCGGCACGGTTACACCTCGGAAAGTTGGAGCCGGGTGAAATTGGCACTTTTTAGCGAAGAAAAAATACGCCTGCGTTTTAGCGGCATTGAACTTGACCAGATTGGCATCGCCCTATTCGAAGATGCCTTACGGAAAGATCGAACCTCAAACCCAGTAGCCCGTGTGTATCTCACAACAATAGTGCTGTCGTCTGCATACCCAAAGATGGCAGGTTTTAGCAGATAATTTATGAGCAGCAAGAATAATGTCGCTGAGAGTACTAACCCTTGAGGGATCCCGGCATTAATATCCAATTGGTCTGACGAGCAGCCATAACTACTTGAATGGACCGATCCCTCAGGAACTCTGCAATCCAATCACGCAGACCACCGAGCCGACCGAATGAAGTAAGCTTACCAATAAAGATTTCGTGCCAGACCTTAGCAAAAGCCTTCAAGATGTCGAAGGAGACGGCAAGCGCTTCCCTATGCGTTTCGATGGCTTCACTCCAAATGACAAATGGCATACAATAGAAGTAGACTGTTGAGGCTGGGGATGTAGACAGATTTCGGTGGAAGCCGTAATGGCGGTCACTAAGGATTTCGTTAGCTTAGAAGCTAACAAAAATGTTAATTTTGTTGTTGTTGTTATTATTTTTCTGTTAGCCTAGAGGTATGACGTTACAGAGATGGGTCTGTAGTTGGCCGGGTCTTTAAGAACAATTGCTGGTATACGGTATATGGTCGGGGCCGCTAGCCTTATTCACGTCGAGGTTGCGCAGCATCCTACGTACGTCAATGTCGACATACTCGTCTCGCATCCACCATGAGAAAAAAAAACGGACTTCACGCGTTCGAACTATTTCGTTGAATGTCACCTATATTGACACAAGTTTGACGTTTTACTTTGAAAGTTGGAGTTATTGCACTTTGAGCCATTTAAGTAATGGAATAAAGTAAATATTTCGTTGTTTAAAGATGAGAGGCATGTAACAAGTCATGCCATTTGGTACCTTTAAGCGATGATGGGTTTCAAAACGCAATTATATGCAAAATAGAATCACATACTACTGGTTCTACTGTTTTACAATATTTATTTATACATGATAGAACCGAATGCTTGTGGTTTTATTTTGCATAAAAAAATTACAATTAAATTATGAAATTTATTTGACGCACAACCAAACCACAGAAACCTGGTACTATTTGGTGTATTAAAGGACTATTTGGAGTTTCTTGTGCGTTCTTCTCCATAACAATCTACTTTCCGAATGCACGGTAGAATCATTTTTATTTTTTTATTACTTGTAAATTTTAATTTTAATTTATGTGACGTTCAAAAGTGCCGTTTATTGGCCTAATTGAATAAATATATTTGACTTTGACTTTAAAAAAAAAGTTATTAATAGAAATATGTATAATGGTACCAAATATGCGTGGATCTGTTTTGTATAAAATGACATGATAGTAATATCGTTTATTTCTTTGAACAAAAGAGTCTCGTGGTGCTATGGTTCGTTTTTGCTTCATACGTAATGTTTGTTATTGCTGGAAAAATCATGTGGTCCTTTTTGTGTATAAGAATTTAGACCACTTTTAAATTAGTATTCTTCAATAAAAGCAAATAACTAAATTTGTCGTGTGGTTCCATTTTGCATAAACACGGGCAATTTCTACAACATATAAAAGAACCTACACGAATCTCACAAACCAAGGCAACATGTTTGGACCTTATTTTCACGAACTTAAATGAAAATTATATATATTCAACCGTAGAAGAATTAGGTTTTTCAGACCGCAGTGGAACATTCATACATAATGATACAAAACCAACAAACTGAAAAATCTGTTTGGTTTGCCAATAAAATATATTTTTCATCCCACCATCTCGGAAAGAGTATTTTTAATCTTCAATATCTGAGTGGAAAAGCCGTTTTTATTCACTATAATAATAATAATTTACTTTATTTCAAAAAGGATTAGCCTAGGTTACATCAGTGTTTACATTACAAAAATGGGCATGGCTATTACACATAATAAGATCCCTGTCCTTCAAACTAGGAAAACCTGTATCTTGAAGAACAGTTTTCTCCAAATGGATTTTTACATATTTTGTACAAGTATGTATTTATAAATTGAGCACTAGCTCTGATGTTAACATATTACTATACTGATTTTCATTTTTTATTTTTTTTAAATTAGTAGTTAGGTTTTAGTTAATTGTGTGAAGTGTTGATGTATGTGTGTTGGTGTGAGGTTTGTCCTAAGTGTGTTATGTTAAATAAATTTAATAATTGTGATTATTGACAAATAAAAGTTAGTAGGTATAAGTTTAATATTATTATTTGATAAATCAAATATAATAATTATAATATCACATTAATAGTAGTTAACAAAAATTATATTTATAAGTAACTTTATTTAATTTAATTTCAATAAATTAAACAATTTAATAACTAATATCTTTAATTCAATTTCATTCAATTCAATTTAATAATTCAATTTAATTTAATTTCATGTAATAACTCATTTAAATAACTAATTTCTATAATTTAATTTCATTCAATTCAATTTGATAATTTAGTCTATTTTCATGTAATAATTTATTTTAATGATACAATTCAATTTTTCATTTTTTCATTTTATGTAGTTTCATCATTTAATTTAATGAGGTTCTCGGTATCACCATAATTTAAATTTAAGAGCCACGTTAGTAATTTTTTTTTAATTCGTATTTATTTAAATTATTTATTAATAATATCCTATGCACTTTATTGTAAATTCGGGAACTCAAGATGAAATATTGGTGGGTAGCAAATGCGGTTCTGTAATGTTCGACTTGGCACACTCGTGCAGCCCTTCGTCGGGTATGGAGTGCGTTACGTGGTGGAACGGAGGCATGTTTGCGGAGCGTTGAGTGATAAACAAATAGCTGTCTGACGGTGAGCAATTTGCAGTCCCGATATAGTTCTTCAGTCGGGTACCTAAACGGTTTGCGTAGCATAACCTTCAGAACAGCTCTTTGGGCTCTCTCCAGCGGTAAAAACGATGTTTTTGTTGCTCCCCCCCAAGCAGTCACACAATATGTCAGTAGTGACTGGCACAAAGAGTAGTAGACAGTCTTGAGCGTGTCAGTGTCTGCTGAGTTTCTAAGCTGCTTAAAAATATATATAACTTTTAACTTTTTTTATTCACTAGCGGATAAAGTAAATTGAATTTATAACATCGTGTGCACTAAGTTTGTGAATTAAAAAAAACATTAAACCTATTTACTGCTACCTCTATGGTGCCGAATATATCATACAACTTTTTTTTAATTCTTAAAAACTCAGACTCGGACCCTTCTTGGTGTTCTTTTTTCAATTTGCTTTGTACGCGGTTCTAACCATGGTATAATAAGACAAGGTAGTCTCCTCCCGTGACAGCTGGGTCACGTGATTGGCCTAAGACTACGTCATCGATTGCGTTGCGGTTCTCAAACTTTTTTAGTGGGGAAAAAGATAACAATATTACAATAGGTACAACATATTTATAATTTTTAATAAATCGTCATATTTGATACTTTTTGTATTTAGTTTACTTTGCTTTTTTTTAATTGTTTGCATATTAGTATTTTTATTTAGTTCGGGACGAAAACCCACTAAACTTGACTTGACTAAAATAAGTCAAAAACTAATTATGTTAGGTTAATAAGTTCGGGCGTAAAGACGTACTGACACAACTATGACTTAAATTATGGAATTTACAACGCGTAGATAAAATAAATATTATGTAGAAAGGCACATACCAGTTATTTTAGTTGAATTTAGTTTCAAATTGGAAGCCACGCATATGATAGCGTCTCTTCATTGGGAAAATAAAAAAACCTTATTACACCGCCTTTTATACTTCTGTTTTTATAGTTAACGGAACAATTAACAATTTTTCTTGTCTATCTATCAAAGTTCACGGGTTCACCACAAACGTTTGGGAGCCACAGTATTTTGCTCACAGAGCGAAACAACGCTATAGGTGTGAGCGACACGACAATAGCGATGAAATGGCTAGTTGTCAGTATGACACTTGTCAATTCGATATGTTGCCACTGTGTGTGATTGAATTACCCGAGCAAAATGCATTTTTATCTTAACAAAGCAATTATGAACTAATAATTAAATATACAAATAAATTTAACAATAAATAGATGAATCACATGAGTTTCTAAATAGGTTATAAGTTTTTATATTCTTACTAACACCCTTTAAGTGTTTTTATATTTTTGTTTTGTGAGTGGACCTTTTGTTGTCTGAATAAATAAATAAATTATTAATTATTATTAAATAGTTATTCTAGTTAGTTATTTATTTTATTTTCATTAACTATATGAGAAAGTACCTAAATTTTCTAAAAAGGACAATCAATGGTAACACTTATCGTGACGTAGGCTTAGGCCATCCTGGGAAGAGAATACCAGGCGAAGTATACGGAGTATGTTATTATACCATGGTTCTAACCATCTCCCTCTCTCTCCAACATTCACGCCAAGGGAATCCGATGAATCGGTACAACTATTAAGTATGACAGATAGTTTACCGAAAAACAGTACACAAGTGACTAACACCAATATTACAGTACCAAACAAAAATATTACACTCAATTTAAATAACTGTAGCAACGTTACTTTACAATTTTCTTAATTATACCTTAGTATTATTTTGTTATAATTTAAAGATTATTCTGTAATACTTACCTATAGTCAGTAGTCATAATGTAGTAATTAATACCTAAACTGAAATAAAAGTGTACCTATCTTGTGATTGTAAACGTTTTTTTTTGCATTTAGTCATTTCCTCGCTGAGGTGGAATGAAAAGTTACGTGTTGCACTCGAGTGCAAAGATTTTTCACCTCGTGCTCTTTTGATTCCCTCGCTAACGCTCAGGATTCTAATTTTGAATCACTCGCTGCGCTCGTGATTCAATTTTAGAATCCTTCGCTTGCTCGGTCATCAAAATTGAACACGCGGTTAAAAAGCAACTTTGCACTCTTGTATAACAAATAACTATTAACAAAAGTAACATACTAAAATTCGTGTCGAAATTAAATGAACAAAACTGGAACAATATCATACTGCCGAATTAAAATGTAGACGAGAACTATCAGTATCACAAGTCGACTTAAATTGAAAACAAAACAAAACAATTATTGGCTAACCATCGGTATAAAACAATCCTGTAAAAATAAAAGACTATTAAAAATTCTAACATTAAAATAAATAATCCAGTACTTAAAAAATAGTACAAAACATGAAAAATACTGAAAAAAACTGTAACAACGGCAAAAAAATATACTACTTAAATAAAATAAGTAAGTAAATCAGCAAATAAAGTTGCCAACCATGTTAGATATTGTCAAAGAACAAACACTTAAAAATATACAAAGTTATAAGCAAAATATAACATTTCAAACGACAAACCTAGTGAGTGCACCAAAACAAGTAGCAAACATATTCAACAACTTCTTCGCATCCATTGGGGAAAATACCACCCGAGCACCCGGCTGCGAATCGAGAGAAACATCTGTGATTAACCTCACAAAAAACACCATGTTTCTTAGCCCAGTCGATGGATGCGAAGTAAACCGTTGAAAACTTAAAAAATAAAAACAGTCACGGCATAGACAAAATTCCACCAACTCTTTTCAGACAGTGCGCTGACGAACTTACCATCCCATTTTATCAATTAGTTAATCAATCGTTTGAAGAAGGCATTTTCCCAAATTAACTAAAAACATCTTTATAAAGCCGATTCATAAAAAACATGCCAAAACAGACCCATATAATTATAGACCTATCGCCCTTCTGCCCACAGCATCTAAAATCTTTGAAAGAGCAATGTGCGATCGTGTAAATTCCTTTTGTGAAAAATATAAGATTTTTGATGATTGCCAAAACGGATTTCGCAAAAATAGATCTACAATCAGCAATCTATAAATACATTCAAGAAGCTTTTAATATTCTAAATAACAAACAATATGCAATAGACATGATTAAAGCCTATGATAAGGTGCAATTTAAAATATTTTTGAATAAGCTATTCGGAATAGGCGTACGCGGAAAAGATCATGAATGGTTTGCATCATATTTACAAGGCAGATAGCATTTGTTGAAGTGGAGTATTATAATAAAGAAATAAAAGAAGTACAGCTCATTAGGTCATTGGGATGACCATAAGCTCTCATTTTGAGATAGAGTAAGTGACAGATGTATACACGTCATATACATCTGTCCCTTACGCACACTAAAAATAACCTTACTCTAAGAGCTTATGGTCACCCCCCCGATGTCAGATCTATACAAGTTTCAATTCCCCAGGGAAGTGTAGTAAGCGGCCTATTGTTCCTGATATACATAAATGACCTCCCCTTAACCATAGACGGGCCATGTGTACTGTTTGCAGATAATATTTCTATCCTCACCTCATGTCAAACAAATGCTAATTTTAACGAAAAATTTACCACTATTCTTAATATAATAATAAACTGGATGAACGAGCACAATCTTGAAATCAACTTTACAAAAACCAAATTAATAACTTTTTACCCCCGGCATAAAAATCTAATTAACTTAAACTTCACATACAATCAACAAAAAATAGAAGTAGTTAACTATTTCACTCTCCTAGGTTTGACAATAGACACATATAAACTGGAAAACCCGCATACAGAAAGTTAAATCCAAAATTTCAAAGTTTAGAAAAACTACCAATCTACAAAACGCACTAGTGACATACTCTTGGTTAAACTATGGCGTAATATTATGGGGAAATAGCACGGACGCTCCCTCTCTATTTATCCTACAAAAATAGCTGATACGAATAATAACTAACATAGAACAAACAGATAGTTGCAAGCCTTGCTTTCAGAAACATAAAATCCTCACCTAGTTAATATTTATATATTAGAATTATGTAAACTAGTCCGCAAATACCCAGAGTCTTACAACACACGGGAAGACATGCAAACAAATTTTTCTTCGCACCACAAAAAACGACTAGATCTACCCTCCTCCCGCCTCAAATTACACTCTTCTAGTCCGTGTGCTATGCCGATAAAATATATATCAACATCAACATCAACAGCCTATTAATGTTCTCACTGCTGGGACACAGGCCTCCTCTGTGTGAGAGGGAATGGGCCGTAATCCACCACGCGGTCCCAGTGCGAGTTGGTGGATGTCACATGTCTTCGAATTTTTGGTTCTAGGACATACCGGTTTCCTCACGATGTTTTCCTTCACCGTTTAGAGAGCAGTGGTCAATAAATAGTTTCATAAAAAATATATATCAAATAACCGAAATATATTTATCAAGTAAATAAAACCAATATTTTTATTAATAAATTAAAACAATTCTTAATTACTAAAAGCTATTATACAATTGACGAAACTGATTGCAATTAAAAATAATGACAATTAACTCGATAAGTAAAATGACATTAATAAATAATTGACTCAAAATATAATATGGACATTTTAAATTTTATTATATATTAATTTTAATAAATATAAACTATCTAAATCAAATATACTTATTGTAATATAAAAACTTAAACGAATAATTCATATTGAAGAATAATATTTAATTTGACTTGAAAATAAAAAGGTATACGTATTAGTGCATTAAACCAAAAAAAAAGATAGAAAGGGAATAGATAACTAAAGTGTTAATAGATAAGGAAAGTAATGAGCGCTGTTCCTCTCTCCTAGACACCGCCTGTATCTACAATGTTACTGTGCCCGACAGGGTCCATAATTGTTTCTCTCAATTATATTTACCATACCTGTATGTACATGGATGCAATAAATTTAATTTGAATTTTATTAATATGTGTACTATGCATGATGTCCAGGCATTATAAATCTAGTCCAGTCAAATCGGGCAATGTAATGAATACTGATTTAAACTTCTATATAAATATATAACTTATATATGTATCACATTGTCTGGTCATTATGAATATTCGATAATTATGGGATTATTATACTCGGGAGTCATCTACTTCATGTTTGGTTACTTTATACGCTAGAGACAGAAATAAAAGCCGCAACGGGGCTCCGTCGACTTTGTTGCTTTTAAAGTAATCGTACAAAAAATAATTTAATAAAATACATCTTTTACCCTGCCCAAAAAGTGAAGCCCGGTCAATTTAATTATTTCAATAGTTTTTATCATATTGCCTACATTCAGTATTTTTAAAATTGCGGGCATTATGAATAATGCTGTATTAATCACTCGGTCCATTACATATACACTGTACATGATATAGATACTAGCTTTTGCTAGCCGCTTCGTGCGCGTGGAAGTCACAAATTATCCCAACAGAAAATGCCCTGGCAGCATTTTCTCTTGGGATCAAGCATTTTTTCATTTTCTTAAAACCATCCTACCTATGTCTTATTTCAATGTTTAAGCTATAATATAAAATAGAACCAGCTGCCGCCATCTTAATAATATTTTTTTTTAATTTTTAGAGTCTATATCACTCTAATAATCAAGATGAATATATGTATAAAAACATCTCGTCTAATAATATTATGGTTAAAAGATTTTATACTTAGCGCGCTCGTGTTTAAAAACTTGACCAGAATCTACATGTAAATGATCCTAAAAATCGTTAATTGCTATTATAACCTAAGTCTATTTATTAGTCTAAACGTACTTACCTTCAGGAAGGTTGAGCTCGCAAACAACGCAACACAAAATGCTAAATAAATACAATAATATCACACATCTGTCAGCCGCCATGATGTTAGGTGCACTCTCAAGTTTGTGCCTATGTTCAGTTCTTTTAAACACTATTACTATTATTACTTATTATTTCAGTTCTAAAAAAATTCTTTGGGTTATCAAACAAGTTTGAGTCTAGCTAAACAAGTATTTGTGTGTTGTGTGAATATTAATAGAATTAATGATATAATAACAGCCGCACGGGTCAATTTCAAGGTTAACGCTCACCGAGAAAGATCTATGTATGTGTGATCATTAATCACCGTTAGAAATCGACTTTAAACTTACAACGGTTGCTGCATTGAAATCTAGGTAAACCCGACTACGAATCAACCAACAAAAAACTGCAGTGTTGACTGGAGGCGGCTACTCGAACCCCTTTCTCATGTTGATGTAATGGTATCTGCTTTCTACGATCATCTGAAAGTCATTATTCAAGAGCTCGTTCCAAAAAGAAGGCGTCTCAATAGCAAATTTTATATCCGCAGTGGTACACAAAATCCCTAGTCAATAACTTGTCCGAAAAAGGTAAATTAAGGCAACGTTTAACCATACGAACGTGACGAACTTGAATATAGAATTCTTGATGATAGGGCTCGAGCACATATTAAAGAATGCTACAACAAGTATGTGCATAGAATGGAAAGCAACATTCTATATAATCCTAAGACATTTTGGTCGTTAGTCAAAAAGGAACATCTATGTATCAATTACCCATGTTTGAAAATAAATAAATGATTTATGATTTATTTATGATTTAAAAACTCACATTCGACAAATTCCTTCCGTTGTTAAAATAAACAACACCGTTGCCACCAACGGCAAAGACATATGTAACCTTTTTGCCTCACAATTTTCATCATCGTTCACCTGAAGTGACTGTAATGCAATCCCTAGCAAGCACTAAGCAAGAATTCCTTTACTGAAAGAGATGTCCTCAGGGCTCTTCAAAAGCTAGATACTCGTATAGCTAAAGGCCAGATGGGTTAGCCCCAATTTTCATGAAAAGCTACTTTCTTTCTTAGTTACTTTCTTATATTTAACAAATCTCTAACTACAGCCATTTTCCCATCTGATTGAAAAAAAAACAAACGTTGTTCCAGTGTACAAAAAGGGTGATAGAGCAGCTGACGCGGCTAGCTATCGACCCATCTCGATGCTCTCTATATTCTCAAGTCTTTGAGTCCATGGTATGTCCCGTCCTGGCTGCTCCTGTAAGATGACAAATAGTGTCCCAGCAACAAGGGTTCTGCAACAACAAGTCAACCGTTACGAACCTGGTGTCTGATGTAAGTGATCTTTCTGCTTCCGTAGACGCACGTTGGCACGCAAGTTGAATCCCTCTAAACTTACTTCAGCAGCGCCTTCGACAAAGTCGACCATAGAATTCTAGTGTTAAAACTGGAAAGACATGGTGTGCATGGAAGTCTCTTAGAGTGGTTCAGGTCATACCTAAATCTGCGGATGCAGAGAGTAGTGGTGGAGAGTTTCCACTCTTCAGAATATACCACAACGTCTGGGGTGCCTCAGGGATCGCACCCAGGCCTAATTTTATTTATTATTTTCATCAATCCAACAAAAAAATTTTTCGCCACTTCAGATTGACCTCCCTGCAAGACCGTAGAATCTTAGCTGACATGACTCTCTATACAAAATTATGAACAACATGACTTGCACCTCTGAATTGCTGCAACAAGTCAGACTTGACGTACCCCGCCGGGACCTTCTTAGGTCAGCCTGAGTACGCAGAACTTTTGTAACCAAATGTTCTCGCACGAATCTTGGGCGTTCCGCTCCTTTGAACAGGTTGATGAGAACTTACAATGCGATCTGCACTTGCAAAGAGGACATTGACATCTTTTTTGAATCTCTGTCGAAGTGTAAGTCAAAGGTCGAGCTTATTGATTCGTAGTCTCACCTAAATTGCCTGCTCAAAATTGCTCAAACATTCTCTTATTGGATATTTTTTTATAGTTTATAACGTGATGATTATTTTGCTTTTCTGTAACTTATCAGTGTTTTATTTCTATATTAACTTAATTATAGGTTTACCTGTTTTGTTGACAGAAAATAATTATTTGCATTGTGATAATTTTTGTTTTATGACATAATAGTACTTTTTCAAATTATATTAAATATTTATTTTTAATTTAACTTTATTTCAATCTTGATTCAATTTTAGTTTATATTAATTCAATTGTGATCTTATTCAAATTTTAATGTTGTATCTTATTTTTTTTTGTAAAATAACTATTTCTTAGTTAGCGACTACGAAATAGTTATTTTACAAAAAAAAAGTCTGTGAGTGCTGTGCATTAATATAACTCGTTCGAGAATGAAGCATCAGCTTCTGGCGTTTCATTCGTTACTGCATTCTTATTTTCGCGGGTTTTTGGGTACGAGACGACTATTCTTTAAAAATTAAGCATAGTTGTTTGTGCCAAATTTTGCAAGGATTCACAGATACCTACTTAATAAAAACATGTTCACAAAAATCTGCAAAAATAACTTTCGTTTTGGAAGTCGTTGTCTTTGGCAGTACCTCTTGTTTTCAACACATTTTTCTCTCTTTTTAGTTTTAGTACCCTATCAATAGAAATTCAGCAAAGTTAGGTTCATTCAGTAAGGTTCTTAAAGGATTAACAAAAAACCCATAATAACTTAATTTACACATTCATGCTAAGAAGTTCGATTGTATTTTCCATATCGTAAAAACTGGTGTACTCTTTCCTAAGTTGAGAGATACCTAATCCAATAAAAAAACAATGATCACGATCCGATGATCGTTTCGGAGATATGCGTGGACAAATATACATACATACAAACAAACATACATACACTTATGAAATTTGGCACACGTTTTTAGAAGCCCATACAGAGAAACATATGTGAATATTGTGAACTTCCAACAAAATTACATACATACGTGTCGAATTGATTAATACTAGAAGAAAATGATAACCTACAGATAATCACCCTACGATTTACGGTTCCTGGGCATAGCTCCTTAGAAAATGATAGCAAGTTTAGTGACATCGAATCAGCCTTAAAAACCCATACATGGCTATATACTCCACAAGACTAAATTGATGTGATGATCAGTTGTCGGAAGAGAAAACAAAAGTTGAAACAAAAGTTGATGGTACTAAAATGGAAGGAATAGACTTTGTCGAAGTTTGTAAAAGGCTGGAGACAATAGTAAATAGAAAATAAAATATAGAAGGAAATGCTATAAGCTGGTTGAAAATTAAGGAAATAAAGATTTTCAAGAATAAACCTGGTCGGGTATTTCTTTGAACCAGTCCTGGCGGTCAAACCCATGAAGTAGATCTCAATAAAAGATCAAAAAGAGGGGCAATAAATAACCCATTGAATTTATCAAGGCATAATGAGCAACTTTGTCCACAAGGAAAACCTATTTCTCAACCAAAGCTGGATGATATAAAATCCCTCCTTCACCTCATATCATCTGATGCGAGAAAATATGAAAATTTAACTGGATCCCGTGATTTAGAAGATGACGTTGAAGGTTTTGATGAATCTATTGACTTTGAAGTAGAAGACAAATAATAAAAAAAATTACAGTTTGAGTGTAATGATAAAAGAAAAGAGTATTAGCATATTCTTAAATAACTAGTAAAAGTTTTAGTGCAACCACAAAAAATCATTCATTTAGATGTAGAAGTGTTACAACATTTATTTTAATTAAGTAGGTATATTTTATTGAAATAATTGGATTTAATCCTATGTTCCAATTTATTTCACCCGAAGCAAATCGCAGTAAAGTATCAAACGACAATAATGTCGTATAGCACGTTATTGATAAATAAAATAGACTGAATACAGCTTAAACTCATTAACAAATTAGGCGGAAAAATGAAAAAACAGAAGTTTATTGTATAGCCTTATATTTTTTTAACTAATGTGATCTTATACATTTTTATATATTCAGAATATTTTTTTTACTCCAAACATAATAAATGTATGCACAGCGACAATTTTAACTATGAAATCTTTGAAGCTCATTTTCTCAGTTTTCGTTAAGTGGCGCTTAATCGGTTCTTACATAACACAGTCCAATTGTCTGGTCATTATGAATATTGCTACGTAACAGTTGAGAAATTCGTGAGTGAGCTCAAGAGCTTAGGGCACCTCGACTCGGACAGGTTATTAATCATACTTACCTATTCTATATTAAAAACCATTTGTCAACATTAAAATAATTTTTGATAAACATTATTCATTGTCCGGAATGGAAATCTTTGATTTTAGAAAAAAAACAAACGCGCTATTACATCATCCGGTAGTATCGCTAATAAGAATCAAATTCTGCAAAGTAATAAAAACCGGTCAAGTGCGAGTCGAACTCGTTCGCCGAGGGTTCCGTACCTACCCATTATACCGCCATAATAAAATTGGTATCATTTTTATTGGTGTCTAAGTTTTAACAGTATAGGCAAATTTAGATATTCGCGAAAACTTGTAAATACCAAAATTTACAACTTATTTTTTTTTCTTTATTTAAGCTGTAAGACCTTACTTTTTGCCAAATTTCGTGATTCTAGGTCAACGGGAACTACCATATAGGTTTTCGACCCAAAACCTATAGGGTACTTTCGGTTGACCTAGAATTGTCAATTTGGTCAAAAATTTAATTAAATATTGTTTTTATTTGGGACAACATAGGAACCATTTTTGTTAGTAAACACCTTAGATACTACGACTTATACACTAGGATTTAATAACAACAGACAACTTAGTGAGTACTTAGTGAGTTAGTGATATACTTACGAGGCATTTCATGCGGACAATGATTCCGAATGAGATGCCGCAGCACAGGAGCTGTTGGGTACTCAGCCACGACTTCCAGTATGCTATTGCCACTCCCCCGAGTCCTCCTCACAAGCGATGCCACTTTTTTCCTGGAAACCATCTGTACGAACAGTTGAACCACAGACTTTCCGTGTACAAGCCTTGACAATACGCTTTAAACAAGGTTATTTTGACCTGATCGGTACCACGAAAAAAGCCCGCGAACCACCAACTGCGCTCCCTCTCCACGTCATTATCGTCCTTAGGGTCGTCGTCAAGTATATGGCCCAGATTCTTAAACTTATTCGGCTACTTTATATTAGCGCCATTCAAAGTAATTGAAGGAATGGTGTCAGGGCACTTGCCGGCGGCCCTAAAGACCATGAACTCGGTTTTTAGGGTTCCGTACCCAAAGGGTAAAAACGGGACCCAATTACTAAGAATCCGCAGTCCGTCTGTCTGTCTGTCTGTCTGTCACCAGGCTGTATCTCATGAACCGTGATAGCTAGACAGTTGAAATTTTCACAGATGATGTATTTCTGTCGCCGCTATAACAAAAAATACTAAAAACAGAATAAAATTAATATTTAAGGGGGCTCCCATACAACAAACGTGATTTTTTTGCCGTTTTTTGCGATTATGGTACGGAACCCTTCGTGCGCGAGTCCGACTCGCACTTGGCCGGTTTTTCTTACATTATATATAAGACCATGTGATGCGGCGTATTTCTCACAATTTTTCAGCGGCTCACTGATTGACCTCGCAGCCGGGCCCAGCAACACCATATCGTCCGCGTAGCTGATGTTGTTCACACAAACACTCCCCACCCGGCAACCGACACGGCCGCTTAGCTCAACTAGGAGGCCATTTTCATACAAGTTAAACAGCACTGAAGAGGACAACCCCCCTTTCTCACTCCAATCTGTATGACTCTGAGAGGCAGTTAGACCACCAAACACAATTAGTCTGATTCGGGTACCAGTATTGAAATATTTTCAATAGTTCCGCCGGCATACCCCTCCCCTGTCCTCCATCTTTCTCCAAAGCACTTCATTCGAAACGAGATCAAAGGCCTTGGGAGAGATCCAATAAACAGGCGTATACTGGTGTCTTCCGTTCAGTGTAGTATTGGACAGTGTGCTTAAGAACCAGAATCGCGCTTTCAGTTGACAGTCCAGATCTAAACCCGAACTGTGCGTTTTGTATGTTTATGTACTTATCCAGACAAGACTCAAGCACAATATCCAACAGTTTTGCTACAGTTGTCGCGAGAGAGATCGGGTGGCATAGTGGTCGAAGGACCCAGCGGAGAGCGTACTTTAAGGTGCTCCATGAATAAATAGCGATATCCCCCGGGTCATTTCGGCCATCAACATTCGCAGGGAGGCCAGGCTTAACATCAAGCTTACTAGTGGACTTCCAAAATTTTGTGAAATCTTTCTATAAAAGCAACAAAACACACACACAGCACACAAGCAAAGCAGCACAAGTAAAGGGAAAATTAGGAAAAATAAAAAAAAATGAAAACTGAGATACTTTTGGAATTTACAAGTTCGAAAATCAAAATTTTCCCCGTATCTTTTTATCGTGTTGACTCAGGGTCTTAATTTTTATACGCCTGATAGGGACTATAGACCTCTCAGTATCTGGTATAAATTTCAACTTGCTAGGTACACCCGTTCCTGAGAACATTGGTGGTGAGACACGGACAGACGGACAAGAGACTGATCTTAGGGTTCAAATGAAAATTCAAATTCCATCTTTATTTGCTCAAACATGAGTACAATTCACACAACAAATTGTCAATATGTAAGAGATGTTAAAAAAAAGATACAGAGCGTCATGTTTGCCTTAAATAATGGCATGCAAATATTATTAAAAGAATTAAGAACAAATTAAAATCTTACAATTCAAATCAAAATAACCTTTACCTTGAGCAATGGCATGCAAATATTGATAAATAATACAGTTCAAAATAATTATTCTAGATTATCAAATGCAATAATAATAAAATATGTGTAAATGTCAATAAAATAATGCAAGTCTAAATGACCATTCTAGAATGTCAGATGAATATATATATATATATATATAAAAATATGTCAAATTAATAAATCACATCAAAATAATCATTCTAGAATGTCACATTAAAAATTACAAAAAAAAAAAAAAACATTTTTCAAGATATCAGAATAATAAATTAGCAGAATAACAACAAAATAATCACTTTAGAATGTCACATTTAAATGTCAATGGAATTAAAAATGTCCTACAATACAAAATACGATTATAATAATTGTGCATTTGAATGTCACTTCGAAAAAATGACAAATATATGCCTCTAAAAATATAATAATCATGTTTAATAATAAAAAGATGAAAGTAAACAGCAACATGTAACGGTACTTATCAGTTCACTACACTACACTGCTAAATAGGCCAAAGATGCATCGATAACTTTGCTAGGTAGGTACTTATATGGTATTAAATTTTATGGTTCCATTTTTAACTTTTTGAGGTACGAAACCCTAATAACATATAGAACTCATACAAAAACTACTAAAAATACTTTTTTTTAATTGTTTCCAATCTAACTCACTTGTTGACTTCTTAGATGTTATTAAGTGTTTTTTAACCCTAATAACAGGTTCATTTGGGAGGATTTTACCATACAATAAGTTTTTATAGTGAACGAGGTCGCAGGCAATAATATATCTTGTACATACCTAAGTCGTATGATGCACGCACAAATCCTTCCAGTTATTAAAACCAGTTTACCGTCTCATCATACCTGCTTAAGGTTGAACTAGTCGACGGCACGAACTATTTTTGTGCACGGGGTTAAAATGCATGCTATCTTATCCGACAACACGTGCGAAAGAAATAGATGCTGTGATGAGCAGTAAGAATTTTTAGTAAAAATTTTAGTTGTTGAATTACTAATCTATCCCTGTATGGAGACCGTTTTGCAATTTTCCTTCTTCTTATGGTATTTATTTCCGCCCAAAGATGCGTTAAAATTAGCGTTGAAATATGGAACTTTCGACGCTCATCACTTTCAAACATATTATTTTTTTACATTTTTGTTTCCATACGGGACTGATGAGACAAATTGATATCATTTATTATTTTAATGTACATCGTCAAACAGTGGAGTAATCTCTAGCCTACGTTTGTATGGAAGATTTATCGACTAGTGTAACCTTAACTAAAAATCAACACAAATAAATGTGGTAACAAGGAAAACAAGAATTAATATAGTATACATGGTGTTTTACAAGTAGGTGTGGATATGAGAAATAGCAAAAAACGCTCAAGGGGGTCATGGGGTCGATTTTGATAAAAACTAAAACTGCACCATAGATTTAAAAAAAAAACCTAGCCAAGAATCAAACTCGTTGTTTTTGATATAAAACACACATTGCATTATAACACCATCCGATAATGTCGCTAATAAGGACCAAATTCTAGGAAATAATAAATTACGGCAAGCTTAAAGCCCCGTATTCATGGTAAACATTTGTTTAGGAACAGTTGATCAACATTGTTGGTGAGCGGCGAGAATGTTGCTAGCAACTATGTTTAAATCAATACAGGTTGTCCACACGCCAGTCTGCGTTAAAATGTTGCCCGAGGTTTTTTTATCGTTGCTCCACACCACCGCCATGTTTATAAACAGTTGCAAATACGTCCACACACGTCAACATTTGTTGATAAACTGATGTTTTCACTCGCCGGGCGTCACCTCTGCAACATGGCTTGATCAACACCACAACACAAGTGTTGCCCGCAATATGTTGACAGCAACTCTGCAGCATGTTTAAGCAACCATGTTGCTAAACAAATGTTTACCATGAATACGGGACTTAATGAAATACCAAATTTTAAACAATATCCTTTTTTTACTACAAAATCTACAAAGTCACATACGTATAATGCAATTGATGACATTAATCAATCGTCGGAGAATATCCTAAATGAAATTATATTAATTGTAATGCTGAATGTGGTACAATCTTTTTGTGTTTGAAGCCGGCTATGTATTAAAAATAATATCCATCAGTTTGAACAATTAATCACTTAGATAATAAGCAGCTAACTTAACGTAAAAATAAAAGAAAAGAAAGAAAGAAAAAGTATTTAATTGCCACAAAACGACATACATACATGGGTGGATTTTGCTTAAACTGAACCCTTAACGATAGAGTTAGTATTAAAAGTATTTTCCTAAGTATGTTATAAACTTTCACAAGACCTTAACAACTGACAAGCGGTCACCCAGTAACTGCATATCGCCACAAAATAGAAAGTATACAGAAGGACTACGCCCGCTATCCTCGAAAATTGACAGGTCACATTGCTCGCTGAACGGATGGCCGATGGGGCCGAAAAGTTCTGAAATGGCGACCGCGAACCGGAAGACGATACGTTGGAAGGCCTCCCACTAGGTGGACCAATGACCTGGTTAAGGTTGCGGGAAGGCGCTGGATGCGAGACGCACGGGATCGGTCAGTGTGGCGACGCCTGGGGGAGGCCTATGTCCAGCAGTGGACGTCTTTCGGCTGATATGATGATGATGATAATACGAGTATACATAGTAGTAAACACGCTTCAATCAACCATATGTCGAAACATGTAATTATGTTACGGACAAACCCAGGTTCAAAGAGTAAAATGCGAAAAACTTTTGAACATCAGAACCGATTTTAATCAAACATAGCTAAGAACACTCTCAACTAAGTTATATAACTTTCCTGCCTTTTAGGGTTACGTACCCAAAGAGTAAAAACGGGACCCTATTACTAAGACTGCGGTCCGTCTGTCTGTCTGTCTGTCACCAGGCTGCTGAACCGTGATAGCTAGACAGTTGAAATTTTCACAGAAATACTAAAAATAGAATAAAATAAAAAACACAAACGTAATTTTTTTGCCGTTTTTGCGATAATGGTACGGAACCCTTTGTGCGCGAGTCCGACTCGCACTTGGCCGGATTTTGTAATTGATTTTCTACTTGGTGGTGAAAGCTATCAGCCGAAAGACAAGTGTGTCCTGGTTCTAAATATGTTTAAACCCCGACGGAAAAAGAGTATTTGATTATTTTAATTTATAATAATATTCTAGAGTATAGACTCTTGATTAAAATAGTGGTGGACAATTGAACTTTTCTACAAATAAATTTAAAGGCTCTTTAGTTTTGGGAGAGTACCTACGACTGCACTAGACTGTACAGTATAATGGTGATTGAAACTATTTTTAACCACCGCCGGCAAAAGCGGGGTGTTATGAGTTTCACATGTGTTGCTGTGTATCTATGTATCAGCGTATCTGTGTGTCTGTCTGTGGCATCATAGCACCTAAACGGATGAACCGATTTTGATTTAGTTTTTTTTTTGTTTGAAAGGTGATTCAAGCAAAAAAAGGCGAGTGTTCTTAGCTATATTTGAATAAAATCGGTTCAGCTGTTCAAAAGTTAGGGGCGTTTTACTGTTTGAATCGGGGTGTTTTCGCAAGATAAATGTGTCGGGTTTTTTTTATTAATTTTACTTGTAGTAAAATAAACCTAACAAGTACCTATGAAGATATTATCCACTGTGAGATTAAATAAAAATCTGGCATACTTTAAACTTTCATATATTTTACATCTTACAATCTAAAATATAACATAACAATACATAACTAGACTTAATGTAATAACAAGAAAATAATAAGAAATTACAAAAGTAGGTAGATACATATTTTTCACTTAGACTGGAAGCTAACCCCAACAAAGTTAGGAAAATAATATTTAGCAAAAAAAAACTACTTCCATAACAAAAAAAAATACAAAGTGACAAATAACTGTCTTTTCGGCAGTCGATTTCAAAAAAGAAAAATTGGTACCATAGACACCGACTGAGTTGGTGTCGTCAGTCAGTTTAATGTTTTTGTTCAACAGTTTTTCTTTTTTGTTCTGATACATAGGTATGGTAACGAAGTCATTTCATTTCATTTATTCATCAACAATTTAAACTGTGTCATTCAGACACAGTTTAAATTGTTGATGAATAAATTCAGTTTTCATTTCATTTCAGTTCTCAAAAAAAATACCAAACTAACATCAATTTTTAACTAAGGACCAATATTATTCAAATTTAAGTACATAAAATTATAAAATAATTGAGAATAACAGTAATAATAATCTAGACATGTCATTTACAAAAATTACTTAATTCTTTTAATATAATAAAATCAAAAAAAATGAACATGTCAACAAAAATAATAAATACTTCAAATATGTCATAGCAAACTTCATAATCACAATAATCTGAAAATTTCGAAACCACAACAAATCAACCCAATCCGATACATCAAAATAAACACATCCGATACATGATGATTAAAATAATCTAATAAATGTCGTAACCATTTCAATAAAGAATATAAAAATGTCAAACAAATTCACTAAATCCAATAAATATCATAAAAAAACAATAACAATCTTAAAATGTCATACCAAAATTAATTTAAATCTAGTCATCAATGAAGTCGCTGGCGAAGTGCCACTAGCACTCCGCCCGCGACTTCGTTCGCGTGATTTCGTATTTTATTCTACAGAAGTACAGATGTCTTTCCTTTGTGCAGTTATTGAAGGACTACTTGTACTACTCGTCAGATTTTTATCAAATTTAAAAAGGATCACATGAGAAGCACCAGCTTTCAAATAAAAAAAGAATCATCAAAATCGGTTCATAATTGGCGGAGTAATCGTGTAACAAACATACAGAAACACACATAAATTACATAGAATATACAGAAACAGGTTATATTAACACCTACTCATCTTTATAGTAATTTTCCGTTTATATACAAATACAAGTACAAATATTTCTTATTCTTTTATTGCACACAAAACATGATATGAAGATGCAAATACAATAGGACAGCTTATGTAAAAAGGCGAGCTTAACCCTTAAATAATTGGGTTCTCTAACAGCAAACCTCAGTCGTTAAAGGAAATTTGCTTATGAGGAGAGTGCATCCAAATGCACAACAAAATAAAACATTGAATTTTTACTTTGTAACTTTGGTTGGAAAAGGCAGGAACTTCTGGAGACGTTTCAGATACCGAAACGAACAAAACATCCTCCTGCTTTTTTACTTCTGCGATGTGAATATTCCAAGATAGGTGAAAACACCTAAGTTTTTAACTTTTTTAGAATAGCAACCTCCAAAACGAAACGGCAACATACAAAACAGGTGGGAAAGACTGGTTACTCAAAAAATTGACGAAATATCTGCCACCCATAATAAGAACTTGTGATTTTGCTAGGATCACCAACAGTCCACAAATCTTTTACCCCATTGACAGATATTTTCAAGATCACTATTGATGGCATCAATAGTTCCAGTCGCTTCTTCAAATTTAAAGTTATTTAATTGTTCCTTCATATAAAGTACTATATCTAGTATTTGAAGTGCCTTTGTAGTAAATATAGCCTATATTCGAGCACTTTTTTCCTTCAAAACGTTTTATTAAAATAAGTACTAACTAAATTACAATTTTAAGGATAAAATAATTAAAATTAGAATAAAATAATAATTAAAAAATAATTGTAAAAATAACAAAAAAAAACAAACAATTGGATAAAGAAAAAAAAATCAAAAATATATTGAACATAAAATCACAAACAATCACATAAATAATATAAATAATACTCGAGTCATCGTCGGCCGACACACTGTATGTAACCTACGATCATGACTCCAATATTAAGTAACAATTATTAAAAATATATTTATATAAAATAGTTCCAGGACGGACACTGCACTGCGACTATCACTCGTCGAGAAACCAAAAATAACAGATATCATATATAAAAAAATATTAAATATTTGTAAGACGGACACTCCGACAATCGACAATCCTTGGATTTTGTTTATTTAGACTTCATGATATAAGCATTTCGGTACCAGTCAACCAAGAGATGAAGAAATAACATGGCAGGTGCATTGTCAACGAGTGATGGTTGCAAAACCAGTTGAGCTATCGTTCGCTGACTCCCCGCATGGGGTCTGCGAGCGGGTTTTAGGCTATGCCTATGTTCCATGGAAGCATATTTATGCCCGCAAATTTCGGGTACGTCTTTAATTTGCCCATATCAGGCAAATCGGGGGGAATCAGGTAGGCAGTTTACCTATTTAAAATTAAAAGATTTGTATGTATTTGAGAGATTTGTATTTTTCTATACTATTTATTTTTATACTTCTATACTAATATTATAAAGAGGAAAGATTTGTATTTTTGTTTCTAACGAATAAACTTAAAAACTACTGTACCGATTTCAAAAATTCTTTCACCTTTGGGAAGCTACACTATCCCCGGGTGACAGGCTACTTTTTATCCCTGTATCCCCACGGGGCGGAAACTACGCGGGTGCAACCGCGAGGCGTTCGCTAGTTATGTATATAATTTTTCATTTCAATAAAAAATAAACATAACTACCTTAACATAAATGTATATAGATAATAAGAAAGCGGGTAGTCAGACTACCCGTTAAGTGCACAAATGGCAGCCAGGGCCAACAGCTTAACTTGCTTTCCAAAGCACGGCAGATCAAAATCGATCCGCCTCCTCATAAGAGCCACCCCTTTGGTGTGGCTCACCATCGGTGTCTCTCCATGGGGGTGGGATGGGGGAGGATGGGTCACCTTTCTATTAGTGATGGAGTCCGAAGGCGAAGCCCAAATCAGGGGAAATAGGAACGTGCAAGAGTTTCACGTGCGGCGTCCCTTTTCTCCCCTTGCAGGCCGTTCATATAGTCCTCGAATTTCTCGAAGAGCTCGGCCGACAAACTGAAACCAACACCAACCAATCACGGATTGCATATTTATGAAATGTAAAATGTAAAATATTTCCAGGACAGTTACTGTACTATGACTATCACTCATCGAAATCCAGAAGCTTAATGATCACAAAGGATCGAGCTATCGCCACGTCCCCACAAGGGGGCGCGTTGGGTAGGTTGCTTTTGCTCCGGAGGAGTATTTTCAAGCTTACAAATTTCGGGCACGTCTTCACGTTGCCTTTAAAGACCGTGGGTGTAGGCAGGCGTGTATGCACAGCCTACCTATATTGCTTCACCACATCATCGCTTATCATCAAGCGAGATAGTGGTCAAAAGCGAGCCAGTGAGGGAGGGAAAGTCAGAGTCAGGTACTGTTGTCAGGTACAAAACCGCGGAGTAGGCGCCTCGCGTCTGTTGGCCGCTATGCCATTGCGCTATGCTTGGACGTGTGGCGCAGCAAATGCGTCGGCACGCGCGAACATAGTGTACTCGAGGCGGGCACAGAAGTCGTCCAGGGGTCCCGCACGATGACATCGTTCCTCACGTAACGAGGAGCGTCTGTTATCCAACGCAGCGTCTGGTTCTGCTGCGAGCGGAGGCGTTTCTTTTTTGTCTCGCTAGTGAGGGCGTCGTACATGATGGTCGGTCGAATGTGCGGTTTGGATACATCCAGCCTGACAAGTAGCGGGAGGTGAGATAAGAGCACTGGTCGGACCAGAGCGCGCTCTGTCTTACCTTTTGCGATGACCTGCGCGACGTGACCACCCATGAAGAGTCGATGACCGATGGTGACCTCCAGGAACGGTGCCTGCCGTGAACAGTGACAAGCCCCTGCCGTGGTGATGGGAGATGGGCGCATCCAGCAAGCAGCCTGTGTCTTACCCACGTTCACCGACAGCCGCCACTTCAACAGCCATAGTCAGGCATCTAAAAAAGACACAAGCAAAACTTTAGTTGCAATTGAAATTACCAACACGCTAGCCAAACTATCCTTTTTAGAAGCGGTTAACAAACACAACCATTCTTATAATAAAAAAATATCTAACCAACTCAACTCCAGTGATATGGGTATACAAATATCGAAACAACAGATACATCTCGGAATAACTCACTGCTAAAATGAACCGCGTCTTATTCCTAACGCAAGACTTCGCAAAAAGAGCGGGTATAAGTTTCTGTGGAGCTCAAAATGGCAAATTGATATTCGCAAAGTTGAAGGGTAGTCTTTTATCAGAGTCAAAAACGAAGACCATCTCGCGGGAGACACAAATTTATTGTTTTTTATATATATAAGAATATAATGCATGTCTATTATTATTATATAGGTAATGCTGTAATCTGACGACGTTACGGTAACCTTACACAACCTAATCAAACATTACACAATAATAAACCCCTAACCATTCGCCACTATGTAATACTTCTGCACTAAACTACTAACCTGATAAAAAAAACACGTTAAAAAAACGTGGCCGTCCCCGTCAAACCTAGCGTCTTCGCACCGTGTTGGCAGAAGCGTCGAGCATTGGAATGACGTGGAGCGAGGTAAAGCGTGTAGGTCAAGATCGATCGCGATGTAGGACTACTATGGACCCCTGCCCCATCCAGAGAACATAGGATACTTAAAGATATCTTGCTTAATTTTAATAGTTTACTGCTCGTTACTGTTTTAACCTCTCTTCGCAATATCGCACAACACTGACATTGATGACATTCGTATTAATTAACACTGTTTTTTTGGTTCTTAACGATCAGTATATTCAAAGTAAATAATGGGTAACGTGGCCTCAACTCAAAATCACAATACAAATGGACGCGTAATTATCATGACCGCAGTATTCTATCTACCGTTTACATACAGTTACGTATACCCGCTCAAGTCGTAATATTATAATTTTTACCGCCTACCTACAGAGACTTTGTGTTTGTACAAAGTCTCTGCCTACCAACACATTAGTCACTCGCATTCTCGTAATATACTAACCACCAACATTGTTAAATAATATATCAATGACTTTTAATATATCAATGATGACCGCCAAGAATAATTTAGTTTGTGTCTACAGTTTCTTCTCTTTTAATTATTTATAAGTTCTTTCCAATTTAGTATTAGGCATTGGCAGAAAAATAAAAAAAAAATCCTGTATAAATTATTCGTTCTTCTTACGCCCCATGCACATTTCACTAATTCAATTAACTTATTTCGATGTAAACTGGCAACACCAATCATATATACATACATAAACTCACGCCTTTTTCCCATGGGGGTAGGCAGAAACTACAGAACGCCACCTGCTACGATCCTTGCATACTTCTTTTGCTTCACACACATTCATACATCTAGTCATACACACACGCCGGTTATGGGTACTGCGCACTTGGCCTTTCTGAAGAACATCACCTATAAGGTCTATGTATGTCTTTCTAGGGCGTCCCCTCACCCTCACCAATCAATTACTGGCAATATTTTTTGTTCCGACTTTCCGAGTGAGCCGTAAATAGTAGTGGGTAAATCAATAACAAAACTATTTAAAATAAACAATAGTGTGGCCATCCTCTATTTTTAGTGTTCCGACAGTCAATTAGATACTTAAGTATCTTGTTGACCCAAAGTCAACAAAATGTCATAAATTATTTTTAAATGTTTTTAAGGGGGGCTACCATACAGCTAAATGGGAGCTCGTTAAGTAAATAAATGGAAAACAAAGGAAAGAGAAGCCACCAAATTCTGCTTTTTTTACAAATTTTTTTTTCGAAGAATATTTTATATTGCCATTCCCTACTTCAAATTTGGTGATAATTTTAGCTATTACCTATATTTTACAAAAAAAAAACCCGTCAAGTGCGAGTCGGACTCGCGCACCGAGGGTTCCGTACAAACCTCAACTTAAAGGTATTATAGACCTGAGTATTTGATATGAATTTCAATTTAATACCTATACGCGTTCATGAGGAAAGGGGTAGTAAGTTTAAAATTATTAAAATATTTTTTTATGATGTATCTAAAATTTACAGTTTTCGCAATTATTCCTTTATCTGTACTATAAGACTTTGCTTCGTACCAAATTTTAAGATTCTGAGTTCACGGGACACGGTTACTGTGTAGGTTTTGATTCCCTAGCGAGTGTCGAAAATTTGCGGAAATTTGCAGCATAAACGGTTGTATCTTTTGATTGAAGTTTGATTTTTTTCACAGCTTTAAGAGACAGTAGACTTGAGTATTTGCTATAAATTTCAGCTTGATACCTCCACACGTTCCTGAGAAAAAGTGTCTTGACAGACAGACAGACGGACAACAAAGTGATCCTATCATCATCATCATCATCAGCCTATAGCAGTCCACTGCTGAACATAGGCCTATCCAATTGCACGCCATTTGCTTCGATCTTCGGCAACTCTTATCCAGCTGCTACCAGCCACCCCGCGAAGATCGTCACTCCACCTAGCCTGAGGGCGTCCCAGTTTGCGGTCTCCACTCAAGAACACGTCTACCCCAACGGTCATCGGTTCTACGACTTATATGGCCGGCCGATTGCCACTTCAGCTTACTTATTCTGTGAGCTATGTCGACAACTTTGGTTCTCTGCCGGATCACCTCGTTTCGGATTCGATTCCTTACAGAGAGACTCCGAGCATAGCCCCTTCCATAGCTCGCTGAGCAACTTTGAACCAGCCGTATTCTGAGTGTCCACGTCTCGGCGCCGTAGGTCATAACAGGTAGGACGCACTGGTTGAAGACTTTGGTCTTCAGGCTCTGTGGGATACGTGACGAGAAGACTCGACGAAGTTTTCCAAACGCCGCCCAGCCCAGCTGTATTCTTCTATTAGCCTCCTTCTCAAAGTTGTTCATACCAAACTGCAGAGTTTGCCCGAGGTAAACGTATTCTCGAACAACTTTGAGAGCACCGCCATTGACCACAATCGGTGATCCTATAAGGGTTCCGTTTTTCCTTTCGAGGTACGGAACCCTAAAAATACCAATATAATGACAAAAAACATTTTTTCTTTGTAATACCCTCATTATTCCTATTAACCAACTTAATTTTGCGCACTTGGCCAGTTTTTTTTTGTTTTTGGAAACAATTTTACAATGTTCATAGTTACCAAATGATACGGCATTTTTTAACATCAAATAAGAAATAACTTGTGATATGTTAGCAGTGCGACGCGTAGTTTCATACTAACGCGATGATTTATTCGTTTCTTTTTATTTGTATTTGCTCAGGTGGTTGCTCTCTCGTGTTCCGTAGGCGCTATCTGTTTCTGTTCTTTAATATGACCACACACGTATATTCATGTTTGCGGTCTGTGATGTTGTAGATTGTTGCAACCATATCATCATCTTCCTGCCCTTGACCCATGTTACTTGGGGTCGGCGCAACACGTTTTTTTCTTCCATACCGTCCTGTGCTCCGTCACGCCATCACTCTTTTCTTTCATATCACTCCTCACACAGTCCATCCATCTTTTCTTTGGCCGTCCCCTCCCTCTCCATCCATCCACATTTATATTCATAACTCTTTTAGTAATATGCGTTTCATCCCTCCTTATCACACGACAATACCAGGACAAACGGTTTCCTTTCAACTTTTCTGTCACTGGTGGCACTTTCAAACTTTCTCTATTATACTCATTTCTCTCACTATCCACTCTCGTCACTCCGCACCTCCATCTCAATATTCGCATCTCTGCTACATGCAATATCTTTTCAGACATCTTTATCACAGCCTAACATTCTGATCTTTAAAGTACGACAGGTCTAATCACGGACTTGTAAATTTGCCCCTTTAACTTTGACTTTAACATCCGTGGGTCGCAAGTTGTTCCAGTGACCTGTTGCCATTTCAGCCATCCCGAGTTGGTCCAGTGAGTTACGTCTCGGTCTACCTCGCCATTCCCTTGGACAAGCGACCCTAGGTACCGGAAGTCGGTGCATATCGGTATGGATGTTCCAGCGAGAGCGATAGGCACGAAACTGTAGATACCGCCAAAATCATAGAACAAGTATTCTGTTTTAGTTCTGCTCAATTTCAAGCCAACGCTCTCCGGTCTGTGCCACCACACCTCCAATCTGCTCTGAACTTCTAAGTCACTCTCGGCACCCAGCACAATGTCATCGGCAAACAGCATACACCAGGTAATTGTTGCAACCATATCTCAAACAGAAATCAAACATTAAAATACGTACGCAGAATCTGTCCAACCTTTGCCCAAGTACCTTTTTTTGGAGAAATGCTCATGCATACTGCGCTACCACGGAGAGATAGCGCAGTTATGTGGGACTCTAACACACTAAAACTCCACGGTGTCCTTCTGTGCCCCTTATGGCGGGAACACGGGTACGCGTTAGCACTCACCGCGAACCCGCCGCGGCTGTCCGTCACCGGATCCTCCACTGGGGAGTACCCCCTATCACCGGCGCACCAGAACACACCCCAGGGACCAAACAAGCACATGGGTGCCAGACGACCCCGTGTATGGCACCCTTGGTCCCCTTGGTCCCCTTGTGACGGGTCAGGGTCAATGGCCCCACCACCTACCATTTTTCGGCCGCAGGAGATAGGGAGAACGGCCTACGCTATACCGGCACTCCTCCGCCCCTGCGGCCTCACCGCGTCCGCCATCAGACGGTGGCGACCCCGTCTAGGCCGCGGAAGGTAGGGAGAACGGCGCACCGCAATACCGGCACTCCTCTCCCGCCGCGGCCTCCAACCCTCCACAGACCGACCTTGGCAAGCGTTGCTCAAGATCGACCCTTGAATATTCGTTAGTATTGCCACAAAGTACGTAAGCGGTTATTTGATAAATTGGAACATGGTTCTCACATACTTACAATTATTGCAAACATAGGTAAAATACCTAATTTAACAACAACAGAAAAGTGTGTGAGTCAATTTTTTAAACAAATAGAGAAGAAAAAGTAAAACAATACTATGAATATATAATCCATATATTATCGCAAATAAAAGGAAAAACTGACTGATTGATCAATTAACGCACAGCCGAAACAGCTAAGCCTAGAAGAATGTAATTTGATAGGAGGGTCCTAAAGTGACGTAAATGTGCACTAAGAATGGATTTTTAGAAATTCCACCCCTAGGGGCGTAAACAGGGGGTTGAAAGTTTGTATGAAAAATCTTATTCCTTCGGCCAAATTCTTGAAACTTGGCACAAATAGTAAACTAAATAAATGATTAAGGTTGCCATTATTAGTTATTTGAAAAAGCCTTCAGAAGTTAATTTAGGGAGTATTGAAGAATCTTACTTCTTGGGTTATTAAACGAGGAAACTTGGCACAAATACTAATCTAAATAAATAATAAAGGCTGTTATTATTATTTTTCGAAACTACCCCCAAAACACGAATTGATGCATTAGCGTGATGGCAGCTAGCGCCCCCACCTGCTTTATGTACAGGTCAAGGGGATATTTGTACGGATATCTCCATGGCTGCTGTTGAGTGGTTCTCATTCAGCCAGTGATAGCTGAGCAAGCCAATCACTCACAAATCAATCAATCAAAAACAATCACACACCGTTGAAATCTGGTGATGGTGGTTGAGAGTTCTATCCTCGTCCACCAAACCAGAGCGTCATAGGCCAGTAGTGGCCTGATCTCCGCTAAGCCGAGTAATCTTCCGAGAAAGCCCCTATTTTTTTTCTAAAATATTGTTGTACTGGTCGAGTGCGATTGTGCTTTTCTTAGGTTTGTAGTCAAGATGCTTGTTCCAGAGCAGTTTGCTATCAAGAATCACCCCCAAGTACTTGACCTCTACTTTAAGTGATAGTTTTGTGTTGAAAAGTTTTGGAAGCCTATCAGGATTCGTTTTTTAGTGAATATTATTAATTGTTTTTGAGGGGTTAACCGATAGTTCGTGCTTTGTGCACCAACACTCGATTATTTTGTAGGCCTTTTCATGAGATCGCATAAGATGCATTCATATTTATCCGGGATTAGAACTGCTATGTCATCTCCGTATCCCACCAAGTACACGCTGCTAGCGTTAAGCTCATTTACAGCTAAATTCTATAATAAAATATTCTATGTTTTTAATCCATTCTATGAGCGTTGGCGCAACACCGTCTGTGGCAAGTGAAGTTAGTTTTTTCGAAGGCACCTTCTTATAGAAGATGCCTTTGACAAAACGAATATATGATGAAAGCGCCTAGAGCGTCCTATGCGTGAGACTAAGCTGTGGAATGCTGATTCAGTTGTTAAGTAGGCGTGTTGTTAGAGTGAGAGTAGAATGCAAAGGTATTCTTGTCCACTAGTCTCTCCAGTGTCTTCTATAAGAATGAGGAGGGGCTTATGTGTCTAAAACATTTGTGCTGGGTGACAAACATATAAACTCACCTACATAAACAACCTGATCGGAATAACTATCTACGGGTCATACAAATATTTATTCCGTGCGAGAATTGAACCCGCGACACGCAGGGCAGCAGCGATCGCTAAACCACTACGCCAACCGTGACGTCAAAGTTAGAAGTAGTTTGTTTCCTTTGTTCGCATAAGGACAGATTCTCATAAAGACAAGATTAGCAGAAGGACAGATTCTCATAAGGACAGAAAAGGTACAGTTCCACACACTATTCTCAATTTACCAGATTATCTAAGTTGGTATGTCTCTTCTCTTGAGCAAGACAGGTTTTGACCCTAATTGCCTGTTTGTTATTTTCAATATTAGTACAAAAAGGCCTCCAACTAGTTTTTCCATGGAGACATAGGCATTTTATAGGTTATACAGGTTGTTGTATAAGGCCACACAGGTTAATCCCGAGTTCAAAATGTTCTGAATTATGACGGATTGAGATCGGCTGTAGTGCGTAAGCTTCCCTACAAGAAGTACTACGGCTAATTCGGGCCCAAAATTTCACGGACACGGATCGGATGTAGTGCGTAACCGCCATAACGGTCCCAATTTTCTGGCGACCGTGTGTTCCTAGCTCTGTGGAACCGCCTTCTCAGCTTGTGTCGCTGTATTTCCAGGACTGCCTAACTCTCTGCCTAGGTATAGTGAGTGGGCACGACTGTACAGAACTGGAAAAACGGATGGATGTGATGTTGTACTTCAGCCGGTAGAGAGGGTAACCTATCTTTTTCTTATAAGGTTTAAAATAAAACAACGAATTCAATACCGTTTTTCGAATTTATTTTTACATATTAGATGATTAATACGTACAGTCTTGGGAATATAAAAAAAAACGCTATAATTTACAACAAATTCAATGTTATTTCGATTGGAGTAACTCGGTACATCCATCATATATACACTTAATTGTAAAAAAATAAAATTAAAAAGTGGCATTGTATGGTGGCAGCTATTGTACCATACTTATGTTCTTAAACATTACATTTATTTACATAGGAATTAATTAAATGAGCATTTTTTCTAATGCAACATAATTATTTTTTTATCTCAAAATAACGTTACAATATTCGAGTGAGATTGTATTTTTTATCAATAAATATTCTTTAGTTTTTTTGCCTAATTTATACATTTATTTTTATCTATCTATTGTAGTGGCAACATTCATTATTTTAACTGTGATAGTCTAGGAGACAGTGATATTGAATAATATGTTATTTCGAGATCAGAAATAGCTGCCTGAATATTTTAAATATTGATTTGAATCTTTAATAAAAACCAAAAGTTAAAATAATCAAGATCTCAAGTTTTGTTTTCAATATTACTATCCCTAGGCTCCATATTATCAACATATATTTTTATGTCGTACATTTCAACATATCTACATAGATATTTTCGTTCAGATATTAATATTATCAGATACAAAAACGGAAAAAAAATCTATAATAAAAATGGCAGGTGCCTAGACAAGTTGTAACAGTTCCAATATTTCACTTGAATATGATAGAAAATATTGTTCAACATACGCCGTTTTAATTGTTAAAAATATTACAAGCCCAATCTGCAGAGTTTGTTGAGAACTCTGCAAAGTTATAGCCTTAAATATCTGCAAAGTTATAGGTAATATTTCGTTTTGCAGAACTTTTGTGTCAACCTTTATTTTGAGATATTCAACTGTTTATTCTTGCCAAATATGCTTTTGTTGACTAGGCAAAATTCTAGAGTAACTTTTTACCTAACTCCATATTATTTAAGAAATTTTTAATAATATGGCAACTTTAGGTAATCAGAATATTATTAATGTTCATACATGTTATTTCAACATCTGCCAATGTATAATGAATCAATAGATAATAACAGTGCTTGCAATATAAATATGTATATGACAAATAATTATTTTATGGATATGACGAAGGAGACATTTAGATCAGAAAATCAACTGATATAAATATTTTTATTACAATGTAATGGTCATAGAAATATGTAGATATAGTTAACTGAATAATAAACAAATAGGCGCATTTCAAAAATAATTTCAACAAAATCACACTTCAAAAAAGAAACAATTTCAAACTACACTGATTTTTAGAAGTGTTTTCTAGATTTTATTGAAATTACTTTGAAAATAATTAAAGTACTTCCTCCAACATTATTTTTAAT
The DNA here is from genome assembly GCA_949775005.1 of Orthosia gothica. Classification (NCBI taxonomy): domain Eukaryota; kingdom Metazoa; phylum Arthropoda; class Insecta; order Lepidoptera; family Noctuidae; genus Orthosia; species Orthosia gothica. The sequence goes on along the minus strand of OX459060.1, from coordinate 18,046,613 downwards.
GTTGAACAGTGTACTTAATACTTAGAATTATTTTGATAATATCTTAACATTAAATATGGACAGATTGTTTCAAATAAAATGTTTATTGATATCACATACATTTAAATCTTCATTTAGCACTAAAAAAACGGATAAGGATACTGTAAGTGTCTTAATTCTAAGTGGAAAATGATTATTAGAATTTTGAACTGCATATCAATCAACCCAAAATGCAGACTTTGGCTGAAACTCTGCAAAGTAAGTTACACTGTGTTTTCCTATTTTTTTTTTATCCAGGTTTGTCTAAACAAAATCTCATAAGATATATTTTACATAGACCGTATTTAAAACTAAAAAATAAGCTATTTACAAAAGGCCGTTTAATTTTATAACCTTAAATTACGTTGTTATACCTAACATTTACAATTTTACATGATTTTGATTCGACAAAGTCAAATGGTTCAGGGCTATAAAAAGGATTCTCTTATTGATACGTATATTTTTACGTAATACTCTTCGCTTACAGGCCGTAGTTAAGTCAAGAAATTAAAATGAAACCAGTATGAACTGTACAAGTGTAAGTATAATTAAGTTACTTAAATAAAATAGCTTTTAAAATGCTTCATTTTGCCTTATTTAAGGCATACTTTTATCTTCCCTTTTCTCATTGTCATGAATGTCAATCATTTTATGAGCATTTTTTATCAATGCATCACACCTTAGAATATACTGGCTCAGGTGCTTTCTCATATCAATATAAACTTGATACTTAGCATCGCCAGACAGTAAATATTTTATCAAAAACTGAGTTCTGTCGCACACGACGACAGATTTATGGTAAATCAGGTATGCGAAGGCTGAGGGTTCGGAGACGGGTCCTTCATGGAACGAATCCTTAGGAACCCGTCTTGAGCTACTAGCATACTGTTGCCCTCAGCCTCCGTGGGGATCTCATCCTGTGGTTGGGAGTACGAAGCCTCGTAACCGCAGTTCCTAGGAGCTGGTTGAGGAGTCCCTCCTAACGCACAAGGATACCCTCTCTCATTGGGGTCTTCTGTAAACCCATACAAGTCTGTAGACTTAGGTCTATCAGGGAATCCATTGCCTTTACCACGCTTCTGGCTCCCGCTGGAATTAACCATGGAAGTTGACGGCGAATTTCTGCGCTGCGAACTTCTGATCTGTTGGCACGGTTCGTTGCTGTAACTCCTGTTGGGGTTCAAGGTCTGGATGCCAGAAGCGTGGTAGGACGCGTTTTCCGTATTGTAGTTGCCATATTCATCAGGCGTATGAGGCTGATGGTAATGGTGCCCGATAGAGGCGTCATAGCCCATCGTCATACAGTTCTGGACATTCTTGTTCTTTGCTCGGTGCTTTTTCCGAGGATTACTATTAGTCCTAGACGATACTCTATCATAAGACATGTGCTTGAAGTTATGCGAGCTGCGGTTCGACCCAGCATTGTAGTTTTGATTTTTGATGTCCCTGATAAAGTCGCTGTTGCTACCGTATTGGATGACGTTGTATTCATGGTCCAAGGGATCGTCACCCTGAAGGGACTGGATGGCTGGATCACAGTTGGAATAATGGTCGTCTGAGGCAGACTCTATGCCATTGTACCCAGCCAAATTCGGATGGTGTTTGATCAGGTGGTTCGTAACACCCTGACTGGAAGTCGCGTTACTAGATTCTGTAGAGCTACTGTGTCCTGCGTTAGCTATGGAACTGTGCCCAGAATAGTTCTCAGTCCCTGAGTTGTTATCGCAGTTTCCAGTCAGAGTGTTAAGTTGGAATCTCTGGTGGTCTATCACTGGTCCGCAGCAGGGTTCAGGCATGGCTGGGTGGTGCCCAGTGGTTTCATAAATAGGCTTCCCAGTCCTCATCGTGTAAGTATGAAGGTTGGTGTTTGTGTTGCAAATCGCTGGGTAGTCTGATTCGAATTGTTCGTTGCTGGAACCAGCCCCACAAGCGAAAAGACCAAGGCCTGATATTTTGTGACCATCAGCCTTTTCGTGCTGCAAAGCGATTCCAACTTTCAGACTTATGACCCAGGAGATAAGGGCAACTATACTGACTTCTAAAAGCCTTAGAGAGAACTGGTAACCCCATTGAAGCCAGTCAAACTTGGTCATGTTGTGCTGATTGATTCCAAAGATCCCGAAAATCTGCAACGCAGCCATAAGAATAAAAAGTAAAGCCGTGGCCAGTTTTATCTGAATCGCATGCTGTAGATTTTGGAAACCATTTATATACGTGTGACTCTTCTTCTGTAGGACAGTTTTGAGCATTTTATATACATATAGGTAGCAAAGACCTAAAGTAAGGCATGCTATTATAAATATTATTTGACAAGTAAGACCTAATACCCTCTTTTCGACGCCCTGCGTATTTCTATTTATTGTATTACTACTTTCAAAGATATGCAACATTAAACAGGACAGTATGTGAAGACTGCCGCCTATAATAATAATTCTAGGTCGAAGAAGGAATGAACAGCAGGTATTCTTAAAATTAATACTATTAGTAAGGAGGAATAGTATGATACAAGCGAATGCTATGCTAAGGAAAATTTCTGGGACATGGAGAAGAATCTCACTTATGAATTTAGGGAGAGAATTGTTTATGTTATAAGGATCGTAGCACATGTAGAAGATCCTAAGGAGACACACAAGGACCAAAATTAAATGGAGTATGATAAAATAGTACTGCGTAAACAAATGTGTGTACTTGTTGTAGCAGAAGATTTTGAAGATGGAGTACACCGCTAATATGGTGAACATAACTGTCGCTAGATAGATGTGAAGGTTCCACGCGAAAGGCCAGGCCGCTCCTGGTCTTTGAACTGGTCCTGAGTTCTTCGAATCCTGTTTCAGGTTCTTTTTGTCCAAATTTACGTTGGCCAGATTGTGGTACCTTTCTGTAGACATTTCAGGGTCTTTCAACTCAAAACCAATAGTCGTCGCAGGTGTATATTCATCTTTTCTACTGTCATTCCTATCTGTCTGTTTATTAGTAGCATATTGGAGATTCCTTCTCGTGTTCGTTTCTCCATTTTGGTCTACAATTAAAGGCCTATCTAGATTGTTCATTTCTGGGTCTAGGACTGCTAAAACGGATCCTTCGGTTGAAGAATCTCGGCTTGAGTCGCTTAATGTGACTCCGACTTCCTTTGTGACGAATATGTCACTCTTGGAGGTCTTTTCTTGGTTGTGTTGAGGTTTTGCAGTCACTGTTCTTAGGAGGACATCTGGGATGTCTTCTTTTCTCCCATTGGAGCCCGACAGTATCCTGGATATGGTCGGGATGTTGAGAGAGTTGGGTACGAAGTCTGTGAAGTTGGCCTGGTCTGTTCCAGGCTGCTTGATGTCACTGTCTAGTTCGTCCGGCTGGAAAAGAGAAGAAAAACTGTTAGTAAAATTCTTGTTATTGTTACAGGCTCTGATTTTTTTAAAGCATTTCTTGTAATGTCATTCAATTCCTCTGAATGGTAAATTAAAAAAAAAACTAACGTCTTCTGACATCGATTAATTTACATGACATCTTTTTAGTCGAAAATATGATTATAAAACTGTAACTGGTCCTTACCTTATGGCTGGGCGTGTTAAGGGCCTTCTTCTTCTGGGGTTCGAGTCCCGGTGGCGGCATCGGCGGTGCTGGTGGGGGAGCTGGCACCTGGGGCGATGAAGTCTCCTGGAATTTACAAATAAAAAGGATTATAAAAGACTGAATCTTCTGAACGGTTATGGTGCGCTTAATATTATGAGATAATTTAATTTATATAAATTCTAGATTGGCTTTTAAAGCTGTCAATTGCGTATTATTTTTGGATTTCTTATAAGATTTTTCATCTTTTCATGTTCACAGTCCATTTAGTTTTACTGTTTTGGTCCAGAATGTGGCCACGTATATTGCAGCATCGGAGGCGTTCTTCAGATCATCGAGAAAACTAATTTTATTAACTTTCTTAATCAAAAATACAAGAATTGATAGATCGTTAAAGCTTGATTTTATTTCCTTATTATCTAGTCACACATAAAATCGATTTCAACAAACATTACAAACATAAAATCAGATCACACAAGCTTTATTTAGAAGCATTGTTAATCGTAACCGCAAACGCTTCTCTCATTAACCTGTGCCAAAAATAACCACGTTGTGGCACAATTTCGATAATTATTCACACAGAAATAGGTCGGTTTTCAACAATGGACTAACGAGTGATCATAGAAACGCTTACATACACGGACGCGGGCTACAAAGGACCAGAATTATTTTTGGCGTTCATTTGAAATTGAATCCGTAGTTTTTGTGTACCTAATTTTTGTTTGAATTTATACTCTTTCTTGTGTGACCTCATTGTTATTTTTGACACATTAAGAACTGAACAGAACACACTGTTTTCGTGTTTTCTTTTGTATTGTTACATGAACCTTCTTTTTGTAATCCTAATACAACAATTAATACGGACACTCACTCCCTAAGATAGCCGATCGCGTGGCGAGTTTGCTTCGGTTTTCTGAAAAATCGGTCCGCCCTGTTTTTACTATTTAAATCTAAACTGATAAAAATAATATGTGCATACCTGTCCAGGTGGCCTGATAGGTATCCTATCATGGCCTGGTCCAAGGGAGGGCGGGGGTATAGGCCGCCTGTTGAGATAGTTGTTCCCATCCGTGTTAGTGCCTGTTGATAAACAAGATTATCAGTTATTTGGTAATAACGAGGTCAGAGGTACAAAAATGGTATTGTTTGGTTGGTTGATGGGCTAATTGGTTGGTTGGGTTGATTAGTTGGTGGGTTGATTAGTTGGTTCATCATCACACTGCTGGACAGGACTAGGCCTCCTCCAAGTGTCGCCACATTGACCGCTCCCGTGCGTCCCGCATCCAGCGGATCCTCGCAACCTTCGCCAGGTCATCGTTCCACCTGGTTCGAGGCCTTCCAACGATTGGTTGGTTGGGTTGATTAGTTGGTTGGGTTGGTTAGTTGGATAGGTTGTGTTTGTTGGTTGGTAATAAAGTAGTGTCCACTCACCTCTAAGTGTAGGCTTGTCAGCGAAGGGGTTCCTGTACTCGGGCGGCAGAGGGGGGGTGAAGAAAGCTCTGCCGGGGGGAGCATATGAGGGGACGGCTGCCCCTCCCCCCACCCCGGCCAGCAGAGCGGCGCCGTGGTGTTGTGGTGGCCTGTAAAAGATGGTGAAGATTTTTCTTTAGATAGAATTTTATGTCGTGGTGGCCCAGTGGCTAAGACTTCGCATCTCATGGTTGAGGTCGGGGGTGTGTCACCTTACAGTTACTAGGTTTCTACTTTCTAAATTTATCTCGGACGTCGCTGACTCCTCGCACATAGGTGTACGGTAACTAGTTCCTGAAATAAGCAGCAGTGGCAGACAGACAGACAAACAATTTTGAGAAAGGTACAGCTCGATTCAAATTTAATGGCTGCTGAGAAGTTCGCAACTCGTTACACAGTACCTTCACTCCTGTTAGGTGCTCTGGCAATTCACGGAATATTCTAAGCCACCATTTAGTTTGAATCGAATTATAGTTTAGAAATAGATTTTACTCATATTAATAAAGAAAAGCACCTAAGACTTTGTAGAATTACTAATTAAACTTTTATATCTTCCAGTTTATTCTGCAAATTTAATTATTTCAAAGTAAACAACGATTTTTATCTTTCTTTTGGTTTCCTTTCATTTGCTTTGGCTTAAGCAAACGATAAAAAGATATATTTAAAAAAATCTGACGACAAAAAATAAGCAGGAATCGCTTAAAAACTGAACAGAAATTGTATTCCTTTATTCTTGGCGTGCGAATCGAAATTCTTTATGTAAAAAATTGACAAGATTGCGTTTCTTGCCAAATGTCCTGCGCTTTAGTTGAAATAAAAATCAACTACTATGTGTATTTATAAACGGTGTTTCGTAGTACGATTTAAATCCTAAAAACTGCATAGTCTAGTGGTGGCAATCGCTACTGCTGACCAGGAGGTCTTGGGTTTGATGCCCGGGTCGAGCAGTGTTATTGAGTTTTCTCATCTGGAAATTCTCAGTAGTAGCCTGGAGGATAGATTTGTGCTGGGCTGAATTCATTATGGCATTAGGCTCGCCGTCAATTTAATAAATAATAAAAAAAATCGTTTACCAACTATTATATCAGACTTAAATACAACAGGGTAGTTGAAAAATATCTTTTTAGTCCGTCAGTTAGATAAACTAAAATTATTGGACACGTATTTTTTATTTTGCCACGTAAACATAAAACTACCACGATACAGTGCGTTGAAATATCGTGTGACGTCACCGTGTACTACATTTTATACTGACAAAGTGACGTCACAAGTCCCCACTCCTTTGATGCACTTTATCTTAATAAATTTTAATTTTTTAATTTTATTTTTTTGGGAGATAGTGGTCAAGCGCGAGCCTATCTGCAATAAAAAAAATACCAAGAAATACGGGTCCAATATTATTTTGGCTAAATGTCGGTGAATAAAAAATGAGTTTGACGCGAACGAAGTCGGGGGCTAGAGAACTTATAAGGCTCAAGCATGTTATCAATTTGATGTAAAAGTATTTTGAGTTCGAAAGACTAGTTGGTAGATAGGTACTTCTTCTAATACAACTTGACAGAGTTATCCATTATTGTTTCCTTCATAGAACCTCGCATACCGGAGAGCTTGCCAATTTATTTAGCATTCAATGCGATGCATACAAAACGAAGTTCCTAACATGTCCAACGCAAACATATTACAAATCGCATTGTGAATGCTGATCCTACGAATCATATTATACTTTAGAGGAACAGCAGAAGTGCTGTATTTGTTTTCTGTGTTTTTTTTACGGTAAACATCATGGTTAAAGTGTTTTGTTTTACGTGCAAGAAAAAAAAAGCTAAGTTCTTACTGTTGTATGTATTCAAGCGCCAATACAAAACATCGTAATTTTTAAATATCGGACTTAATATATCACGATTCTTATTTCTGAATTTCAGAGAAGGAATCGACTTTAAACTTACGTTTTTGAAGTTAAGTTAAATATACATATAACCTATTCTGATCCCTGGTCATGAATCAATTAGTTTGACTGTACCACAGATGACATAATACTAGCATACAGATACCTCATCCCATACAAAGAATCCGTGCCAACGTAAAAGTACTTCGATCGCGTTCAGTTCCGTTCCACGGCTATAGATGGTGTTAGCAGCGACTTGGAAGTAAAAGGGTTTTGCCGGTTCGTGACTAGGTTTTTTTTTAAATACAGGACTGTACGTACCTTTACGCAAGTATCTTACGGGGTAGTAGTTAGTAACTTGCTCTTAATGACAACCTAGCTTCGTGTTTGTGTTTGACAATGACATCATATTGACAAATAATCACCAATATCTCTGCCAAACGAAGTGACAATGTCAATTTCCGCTCATTGTGATAGTCATTGGTAGTCTCAAGTTTAGCTATAAAAATTTTTGCTTGTCCTAACCAATCCAATCTAACTTCCTGTCTTTCACCCAGTTATTGCAACACGGGTACCAAAACCCGTCATGACTTTCAGTAGATCTACAAATGACTTGAAGTGACGAAAAACGGCTTGACGTGCTTTTCGAGGCACGAAAGGATTTAGAAATGAGCACCACCAGAGTTGTGTTGTAGTTTGAGCTCCTTGAATTCTGAGTTGAGCTGCACGGTTATTGACAAATGCGTGCACTGACTGGACAGGTCCACTCAATCTGGCTGGTTCTTTCCTTAAAAGACCATTTCAGACATCAATCTACATGGTCTTCACATGATCTAATCAAGATTTTGTCTGGACTTTAAAAGAGACTGTGACCTCTGAGTTTGTTTCGGCCTTTCTTCTCAGAGTAGTCAGATAGGAAACGCCGACTTCATCTAGTTTAAAAAAATATGATCGACATGTGAAAGTGTTTGTAAAAACCAACTTACAGAAATAATCATTATCATTTAGCAGCCGTATTGCGTAAGTGAATACGGCAACGCAAAGAGTTTGACCGCTATCAATCGACCAATCACACCGACGGACATCCACATCGCGTCATTCAGCTCGCATGTTATTGGTCGATTTAATAGCGGTCAAACCCTTCACCTGCCGAATTCACTTGCGTAATTCTGCTGGTGATAAAGAATCACCAGGATCTATTTTCAAGACCGTGCAGACTTCCGGGCCACCATGTTATTTAAACTACCTAATCATGAAGTTTTTCCCATAAGTATCATATGTTTGTACAAAAGGACCACACGTACTAACATTCTATTGTCTCCATTTCATGCATTTCAATAGAAATACTGCGCCTATGTAGCTGTTGATTTCATAGAATTCTGTTAGCGTTTGAATTTCTTAGTAAGAACGGCTTGGTTACGTAAATATTATACAAATAGATAAGTAGATATAGAATACATTAGGTGTAGGTACATCAATATACAGTATTAGGTACCTACTCAGAAATTGGACGCACAAGAACAGTATGATTAAGCACTGGCTTTAGTCAGCGGCTTCGCCCGCGAAAGCTAAAACTTTTATCCCACGGGAACGTGCTACCGAGACAAAAAGTATTGTATGTCCTTAAACTAAAAATAAGTTTTACGTCTACTCTTAAATTGTTTCTAAATCCTAGGTCTCCGAGTAAAACTTCTTAGTAAATGAAGTAGTTACCTTAATTAGACGCTCTTTAGTAACATAATGTCTGCCTAACCGTTTAATTGATCAATAATAATAACCGCGACATTTATATAAATTATTCATTAAAAAATGTTTTTATAACAAGTTTTTTTTCGTATTATTCTCAGCAAACCCTTTCATTTGATACCCTTATCATGGCAGTGCACAAAAAATAACTAGTCCGCCATCTTGGGCCGTCCGCCATATTGCATTTAGAATGACATCACTTAGCTAGCCATGCATTGTCATCCAAACTAAACGTGAATGCAAAATTTCATCTTAATCGGTGGAGGATAACTGCTTTAAAATTCTGTTGCAAGATTTGACCCGAACTCACTTACATATATATATTGCAAGTTAAATAAAAGCTTGTAATAAAAACAAACTTTCATTACAAGCCTATATTACTACACTTCATTCAAACAAAAGACTTCGTTGTAAAAGTCCACATGACATGCCAAAAAAATTGTTTACAAATACACTACATATTTGTTGTTTTTTAAAAGGGAATTTAATACACAGAAATTGGAGCGTAAATTTTATTATGGCAATACCGTATAGGCGAATATTTTTCTGAATGTCGTTGACCTTAGTATTTGTGGAATGACCAGTGTAATAAGACCTCTATTTTTTAAGAAATTGTACCGGTACAGAGATCTGTATTCGAATCCCAGTCTTCCATGGAAATTACTAAAACTGGCAATCTGCCATAGCTACGCCATTCAGTCCGTTTTATTTTCGGTACGCAAACCGCATTTTAATGACGAACATGTAAAAAAGTGTCTAGATTTTTAGTTTAAAAATAGGTGTTAGTTACCTGTTGAAGTATCACGACGTAACACATAAGTACATACGGTAAATACTATGTATTACATACCATTAATAATAGATACATTTGGTAGCAAAGTTGTAAAATAACGAGGCTTTAGTGCGATTATATTTCACTTGAATCAGTCATTTTAATTCTTCAAATAAAATAATTAGGTAAAACAATACATAATTTACAGCACAACTCAACGATCCACAGATTAAACAGAATTACAAAAATAAACAAAACTTTGTTCGTAATCACCTTTTGTTACTTTATGCCATTAGCTAATAGATGGCGTTACTATAACAATGCAGATTGTTATCGGATTAAAACTCGACCACAATTATACGTCTATTGTTTTAACTATCTCAGATAAAGCAGTTTCCAGTATAATAAAAATAGCAAAAGCCAAACAATTAGATTGTTAATAAAAGATAACAGTTGGGGTGCCATTGAATGAAATAACTTAATTAGTTTGACTACTCACCGCTAGATGGCGTTACGAGTATGGCAAACCGATTTCGCAATCTCAAGAAGCCTAGTTTGCTTTGTTTTAGATTTTAAAACAAATGAGATGATATTATGACATTTAAATGCGAAACTGTAGGCGTAAACAACTTCGACAAGATGTCTATTAAGATAAATATTCTAATTCTAGATTATATAAAACCAATCCATAAACTCGCGTTTATGGATTGGTTTTATATTGAAAGTTTATGTTAGATTTTTTTGCACCTACGAAGTGGTTCAATAAATTATTTTAAATACCGCTCCATATCGTTATATATGAATTATTCGTTGGTATATTATCACTATGGGTATATTATCACTATGCACAACTATCCGTAATATAATACCTAATATAAATAAAATCGTTATTTTTAAGTAGATATTAAAAACTAAGTACGTTATTCGTATTTAATAAAAACAAACCAATTCACACAAACCACATCGCACATAGAAGTAGCAGCATAAATAATAAGATTGTTTTGGCAATAAAACATAAAACTGTGGAGTCTGGAGTACAATGCAAATGTGGAACAATACTGCTAGATTAATGATCGCAGACTCAGCCTCACTGGGCTGAGAAAATGGACTGAAGTGATTCGTTTTTTTTTATTAGCATTGGTATAGTTTGTGATCGCAATGTTGTATCGATGACTGTGGTTACACTTTTTCCTCGTTGTTTCGTAAATGACTAGCAGATGATTAAACAAATCTATACATAACTTGTATTTAGAATAAGTCGCCGTTGGTCAGTTTCTTTTACAAATAAGGCTCTTTTTATGTTTCGAGAAATGAGAATTCCGGTACTGATGCCTCGTATTTGAAAAATTTGGCGGCGGCAAACCTTATTACGAAATTCGATCTATATCATCAGTATCATATACCATCCCCACCACCCATGGTCCTGTTAGTTGCCTATATTGCGGCTTTTTTATCAAAAATACTAGGATACGATCTAAAAAATATATTTCCTATATTCTGTGACCCCCGTGTATCAGCCTGAAGACGCTAAAATTCAATTTTAGAACACGCTACCACCATCAATAACTTTTCTAAGCATTTTACATGATAAGAAGGACCATGTTCTAACCATACGTTTGTTACAAAGGCAAGAAACCTGTAGAGCATAATTTAAATTTATCAGAACTCCATTAAGCATAGACAAGCGTAGGTATGGTGTCACCCGGTGCGTCGGCATGGGGTGAATGACCATAATTGACCATAATGATATACTGCAAGCCTGAGGGCGTCATAACTTCATAAGTTTTCTGTTTTCCTATTATCTAGTTATATAAGAATTATGAAGCAGATCAATTTTACTTTGGCTGTAGTAGAAAAGGCCTTTGCCTCCCCACAGTGGGACAGTAACAGTCTGGTGTTAGTCGATCGAGTAGCAAAATCGATAATTGCTCATTATATTTTGTTGTACACCAAGGATAAAATACAGTGATTTGATAGTTCATTTAAGGCGAGTCTAAATAAAAGATGAGTCTATCCCAGCAAACCGAGCGTATTAACAGCACCTGGGTTAATGGCACACAGACGGCACCTATCGATATTTTTTGCAGGTGCCATTCCCCAGGTGCAGGTCCCTTGGGATGATAAAACGCCTCATACGCCTGCGAAGCCGCGGGCAGAAGCAATTTATAATATGTATAAAAGCTTGATATTTTTTTTTTATAAAATCTTGTGTGTCTTTAAGCTCAACCGAACCGTCTTTCAACAGACGAATGGTACTATTGAACATTTGTTATGATCGTTACGCGTAGTTAGTAGTTTGACAAGTTCTTGTAACTTCTGAACGTATGTTATGCCCAATGTTTCGAACTTTCGACTGCCGACATCAAATAGGACCCCTCGTGTTAAATAGAATTATCGGTATCTGTTTTGCAATAGTACCTGCTTAAACTAGATGATTAAGTTAGCTAGCGATAATCGACAAAAGATTTGGTTATTCAATGGTGACTAAAAAATAAGTAAATGATTTTGAAAACATAATGGTCTTATCCGACTGTTTGTTCCTAAAACGTAAGCCGATTTTGATGATTCTTACTTCAATCGATTTGTCTTAACTTTGCGAGTGTCACTGACTACAGAAATATGGCGGATTCTGGTCGCCATATTTTGGGGTTCCTGATTTTTTTTTATCCGAACTCATCGTTTGGAGTATCAAAATGTAGGGTTTTAAGAGGTGTTTACAAGAATATGAAATACTAATAATTATGAAAAAAAACGCATAATGGTTTTGGTTAGTAGTATCCTCCGACTGCACAGCATGATATTCTTCTGGTTCTTGTTTACGTCTTTTCAGTTCGCTTCTTAAGCAGTCGGGTTTTATGATTATTAAACTAAAAGATTTTTGGAAGACTGTACTACCAGCGATCATTGCAAAAAATTCTGTAGGTAATTAAAATACATAAAAGAAAAAGAAAAAAGAAATAAAACCGGTCACCAGTTCCGGTTCGGAATACGGTATTCCTTTTTCGTTTAAAACATACATAACATTACGCCTTTTTCCCGAAGGGGTATACAGAGGTGCACTGTACACCCACAAATCGGCAGTACCTTTCAAACGGGCACAAATTCCAGTCGCCTGGCTGTCAGAGAGAAATGAAAATCCAAATGACAAAAAAAAGGATTTCCGCACACTGCTCGACCCGGAAACGAACCCAAGACCTCGTGATCAGTAATACCCAATCCTAGAATTTGACATGAGATTTGACTACGGATTAAAATTAGACATGGTTTCAGTAACCAAGGGGCTACTTTAACAGATTTTGCGGCCCCTAAAATAAAGGATCAAAATAACTCGCAACCGCTCCTAACTTAAACCATATCTGTGTTGGATTTATTCGTTTTGACAGTTTCGTATTAATTCTTCAATCATGCTTAAAACCTCGTATTTAGAACAGGCGAATCTGCGTTCAAATCCTATGCTAAAATGTGTTTCATTTGTTTTTTTTTTGGTTTGATTTAAGTTGAAAGGCGATGGATTTATTGAATGATTATTTATGTCTGTATATTTTTGGATGTATTTTTTGTTAGAAAGGGAAGTGAGAGATTATTTCAAGCAGTCCTAATTGTTGAATGATTATACTATAGGTACTAATCACCGGATTTCTGAAAGAAAATATCGATGCGTCACAAATTGAACATAGGTCAATTAATAAAAATATATTTAATTAGGAGTTAAAAGCGTTTGACAATTTGCCACATTAATTTTGCGATAATTTTCGGTTCAGAAACTGTTCCTTCTTCTGCTAAATAAGTTTGTCTATTACTAAATAAGAAGGATAAATTTATGCTAGACCGGAGCGAGAACGAGTCGAGTCACGTGCGAGGCACGGATTCAAAACTACACGAACATTTAATATTATGCGGTCCATGCTACATCTTGCCACGTCCACGCCCCCTGCTACTGTCTCGCATAATCCATTCTTAAACCTGTCTACAATCAGTACCCAATCAAATATTCAAAAAAAATTACATCACCGCAGTTAAGCCTTCTTCAGCGATTGAGCCTCTGCCTACTTTGCGATTATTCGCAAGTCGCAACTTGAAATCACTAAACTGATTATGAACACGATTAGTCGTGAGTCGTGTCCTTTGTAACTCTCGAAGATTTGCATAATCACATTAACGAGACTTTACCAACGACTTATAAGTCGTAATTTTGGGCCTTGAACACAGCGGGGACCGGAGCGATAGAGATTTTTTCCAGTACTAACATTCTACTTGTCCTATCCTATTCTTCACCTAAAGCTGTCCAGTCGCTGGGCACAGAGCAAAGTACTTCACAAACCCAGGTACCCTCCGTGAGATTGCCAGGAGAACACCAGGGCACTGCTGGCCTTCCTTGAGGAGCAGGTGGGATTGAATGACGCAATTATTCAACCCATACGAAAAGTACGCGCTTGGGGGTGCAATTGCGGACACCAGCCCGTTTCACATAATTTAAATAAATCCTTCTTCCTACAAATAAAATAAAAGTGAAAATATGTTTGTTTATCAAACACGGCACAACGGCTGAACATATTTGGATGAAATTTGAAACACAGAGAGAACATCGCCTGTATTAAGACATAGGATATTTTTTATCCCGGTGGAGTACGTTCCCGTGAGGTAATTATCAAAGCCAAAAGCCAGTTCACAATAATGAAACCAACTTTCGGGAACCCTCAGGTAACAAGTATAAAACGCTTGTTAAACTCCAGAATACATTACAGCAACTCCCTAAAACTTAGTATCTGCTTACATGAATAAAATATCTTAGAATTCGTCGATTAGCTCCATCTTATGGATACGCCTATAAACTTATTTTACTACTAAAAGATATAGCTTGATCAAGTGCCAAATGTGTAGTTTATAGCTGACGGAAAATGTGATCCTTCCTTGTGTTTTTAAAGGATAAAATATTATGTCCTGACTATGAGGTTTTTGGTAGATTTCTGCTAGTTATATTTTATTGTCAGAATGTCCAGTCTGAAAACTTCGATTTTAATATTCATAATGATTAAAGACAATGTACAGCGAAGTGCTATTCATAAATTATTTATTTAAATTACAGTTATAACTAACACTGAACATTTTCCACCGCTCATTTCGTGACCCAAACTTTTAAGTCTTGTAAAACTTTTACTGTCACGTATTTTAATAAAACTTGTAGAATACCAAAGTACAAACAGTCATAGTTTACATAACTTTCTTCTAATTTACCACTTTAATTAAGTACTACAGCATTAAATAAGGTTATCTTTATTCGGTGCTAAATTAAAACTTAGGTCGAATTTGGTCAGACACCCGGTAATACTGGTAGCCGAGCCCACAGTTAGGAAAAGGCTAAATCCCAACGCACTATTCCCAAACTACTGCAACTCCTGAAAGCCAGAATCAACAGTGGCGACCACCAGAAAAGCGTCGAAGCAATTAAGCTCGAAGAAGTCCTGGCGAATGAATTTAACTATCTAGTGTCCCGCAACGAAATTAATCAGAAAATAATAATGGAGGAGTGGAGAAAAAACAAAAAGAAACCGATTCCCTCCATTTCAAGCAGGAGACAGAACAAACAAGGCCAATAGGCACAAAGAGTCGTTTACAACTGGGTTAAGCCCAGTTGCCTAAGATACAGAAGAAGTCTAAGATTACAGCTAACATGTTCAACAAATTGATCAAGCTACGCCCGTTGGTCCTGGCTGCTATTTGTAGAACTTAATTTACAGTCGTCACGAGTAGTCAGAAGGCTGAAAACCTGATGACCATTCTTCCGAAGGCCTATCTTATCACCCAGTTACTGTATTGTAGAACTCAGATAGACAGTATCTTTATGTAAAATACTTTTTGCCAGCTATATCAAATTAGACTGGCATATTAATCAAAATGCTATTAAATCAATACAAAACAAAACTTTTAAGTACGAAGAACATTGAATACCCGAAGTTTCTGTGGAACTTTGTTTTTATTCAAATGGATCCCCACTTCACAATAATGGAGTTCAATGATGCTTTTAGTATTGATACTGTTGTTCTCAATCTTGTCTATGTTTTTTTTTATTTTGCAGTAGAAAAATCGCTAATGATCGTGGGTAAAAATGGGGTCCCTAAGTAAATAAATTATGTTCTATAAACTTTGTGAAATGATCACTATTAAAATCTATACGTAGTTATCATAAAATATTTTTTCGGCTGTTTTTTGAAATAGACTCGCCCCCTATAAACAATAAATTAAAATTTAAACGGTGGAATGAGTATTAATGGATGTATTACAGGATGATACTCCTCTGCCTGACTTTCAGATCCTACATGCGTGAAGCTATTTTATTTTCTCATTGAATATTAATCCGAAAGAACACCACTCATACTGACCTCTTTTCTTAGACAAAATAAAGCACTAAACAACAACTGACTTCAAAACTTCACTTCAATAACCAACTCCTTTTAACATTAAAGCTTCCACTTGGGAAAAACTATAACCGATGCATCACCCTCACAATCTAGACATGATTTCTACAAGGGGGTCGTATTCCACCCAACTTTGAGAAACGCTGTTCAAACTTCGTTGATAACTTTCAATCGATGGCCGAGTTGATTGATCTGTGTGGAATGAAAGAAAATTCTGTGGGAAATACTTTCCTGTTAGCAATCGAGGTTTACAGTTGTTTTTATTTAATGTTTAGACTGGTATTGTTTTTCAGTGGAGTGGGGGAGCCCTGTCATATTTTTCGTGGACGTCGGAATTAATTTAAACAACGAAATATAAAGGCAATACAGACGGGCGAGTCACAAAAATGCTACAACAATACGACGATGTGTTTACATAAAAATTGATCTACGGATTAGAAAAAATCCTATGAACAATCGTTGCTGCATTTATGTATGTCTCGCATGTCTGCGGAAACCTTAAGGCAGTAATGACTTCATCAGTTCAATTTGGCAACTTCAAACCCGATTTTGAATCATACCATTTTACCAAGCTTATCAAGCACGAGTTAAAATATTGTAAGTATTATGGTAACTTGAACTTAAAACAAAGGCCTAAAAACGTACCAAGCCGAGACTACGACGACACGACTACGACGAAGACTACTACGATCACTTTTCGTTTTTCTCTGAGGTTTTTACCCTACAATAAGATAGTTCCAGGGTATTACTTTTATCATTTACTTCATCCTAAATTCAGTCCTTTTGGAGAACTTCTTTTAATTAGAGAATCCCTAAGGAACGCAATTATTCTGTATATCTGTGTACTAATTACCTGCGGAGGTCAAGCATAGAGATTCCTGCATTGCCTTACTTAGAATGACTTAATCATTTCTTGTAGAGGAAATGAAAAGTCCTATCTTTAACACTGGTGGGCATTTTTTATGAGTATGTCAGAATTTGAGCCCTTGGGAATGTTAAGATTTAATAATTTGAAAACGTCATAACAGCCGAGTAAAGTTAGGTCCCATATCCACTTCAGCTTCCGTGATCAACCACAGGAATTACGCATTTCTCCGGGTTCAAAAGTAGCCGCTTATAGCCGCCGTAGCAATAGTGTAGGTCCGATCCGGGACCATGCCATATTACTACTCCCTATCTCCGTCAATGAAGTTACGGACCCCGTCCGTTAGTACTCCAAAACTTACGAGACCAAAAAAATAAAAATTAAGTTCATATTTTCGGACGGGTAAAACATTTTCAACAACAACAACACTTCGGGAGTAAGTAGGTACCTACTCCCGAAGTGTTTTTACCCGTCACTACAACTGTCAAATTGTGTTGTCATTCATTAGTAATTCGGGCCCCGAACCAATCATCCGTCCATAGGTGTTAGGGAGTAGAAAACGCCCGTAACGAAGGCCGAAACTACGGACTTCGTGCTTAGGGAGTAGGTGGTAGTTTTTTTTTGTAATTCTACAAACATATTATGCACCCACAAACAGTTTTTTTTTATTTATAATATTTGTAAAGATGAGATCTGACAGCAAATTTTCTGTTCCCAGAAAACTTTTAAAGAAACCGGAGATCAGTCCCCCAATTATATTACCTAATTTCAAAGCCCACCGAAATAAAATGCTCCCAAAATCAAATGGACCAATCTCTTTTAGTATTTGCAAGATTAAAAAATGTTTGAATCGGGGTTCATTTTCAAAGTTACGCCGTAAAAAGGTACATTAGGAAGCATAATGTCCTTTAAGTTAAATTATTTCTTTCTTGAAATTATTCTTAGGTTAGTTAAATGGTTTTGTGAAAGATAGTTTAGGGGACTATACTTTTTTATTGCTGTTAAAATATTCTGGGACATTAATTTTAGAGATACGATCTGTTTTATTGGTTGTATCTGTCAGCGCTTTGGGAATATCAATAATGGATGGTATATTTGATAATTAAGCTATTTTATGAAAGCAACAGCTTTCAGCTGCGTTGTAAAGATTGGCCAGTAGGGCAATCGGCTTTGGGTAAATATTTGATTTCAATAGTCATGTGATTTTAAAGGGCTTCCGCAGACGACCGCGACAACGATGCGACAATGCGTTTTCATAAAAAAATCAACAGATTTATATGAAAACATGTTGTCGCATTGCCGCGTCGCGCCTGTCTGAGAAAACCTTAATACAAGCATTACCTTCTCATCAATATGAATGAAATTATGCCAGAAAATTAAAAACTTTACGTACAGACGAATGGATGACGTTAATGTAATAATTAACTGTGCAACAAAGTCTGCTACCTCATCGAATTTTTATAGCGACCAATTTTTGTCGAAAATCACCCGTTAATTCGATGTTTTCTTTTATTATCAGATAAGTCCGAAAATAAAGCTATAAAATAAGATTATAAAACTTCGACTTAATGTTGTCAAATCAATAAAATCAGGGGAAATGTGTGTTAGAGATCTCAATAAAGTTTGGGAACCGGTTTTTTCGAGAAAATGGCCAATTAATATATTTTGTGAGAGATAATGCTGGTCGAATCAGGGTTGTGAGAAGTTTTAATTTACGAGATTAAGAATATTCACACTCTATTTATAGCTGTGACTTTTTTTTTGGGACAATCCCACCACAGTATTCCCAAACCACTGCAACTCCTGAAAACGCGACCACCAGAAAAGCGCCGAGGCAATGAAGCTCGACGAAGTCCCAGAGAATGAATTTAACTGTCTTGGATAAAAAAATCAAATTTCCACTTCCCTCCATATCAAGCAGGAGACAGAACAAACAAGGCCAATAGGCACAAAGGGTCATTTACAACTGGGATAAGTCCAGTTGCCTAGCAACACGGATAAAAATTTGCATTACTATTAATGGGTCCTAACATTGTGAGCTGCTATATCAGTTACAGCTGGTATATAGTTGTGACTTACGGGTTCAAAACCTGCAATGTTTTTTTGTAAAAACTCACTGTGAATAGTTAGATGAAATGAATTTGAGATTTCAGCCAATCCCCAATCATCAAACGGGAAAGACAGTTCGCTTGAAGGTTAATTTTTGAAGAGTAAACCAGTTGTATTGTTAATAATTGATGTTCCTTATAATTAAAACCACTGACAGTGAGGACATCGTGAAACCTGAACTTAATTCACGTGCGGTATCTAAGGACATAAAAATATTGGAAATGGAAACAATATGAGCTCTTTGAAGCAAGTTTATAAAATTGTTTTTCACCCGGATGCAACGTAAAATATGATTTACTGGTATGTTGGCATGATTTCTTTTCATTAATTAATTTCTTTTTGATAACAAAGATTGTTTTTTTATCTTTTTTATCCTGTTGGAGATGAAGGGAATAAGAAAAAAGCAACGGACTACTGTGAGAATAAGCTAGCATAGCTTTATTATTTTTATCTCTCTGTTTAAACAGAAACGCGAAGTTGAACCAATATTATATTTTAGCTTTGTTTAATTTATTTATTTAACGGCCTCTTTCTTTGGGATATTTAAATCTCTATACTGTTTTATTTCTTTGAGCCAAATATCCTTGGATTTTCCGGCGTGAGTTTTTTCTTGTCAAGTGAATCAAGTTACGCTTTTTTTTGTAATTCCTTTTTAATTACGTTGGCAACCCTAAAGAAAACTAATCGTTTGAAAATTATACTGCTAGGTTATGCCAATTTTACGATTTGAACAAAGTAAACGGTCCGTGAGAAATCTACCTTTTTACGCACCGCGTAAATAATCGTCCGTTTTACGCATCGCGATTAGGCGTCCCGTTTTGAATTTAACGATTTTTTTATATATTTTGTTTCTGTGCATCTGTTTGTGTATGTCAAGTATTTTAATTACAGTAATTAGGAGCGTATATCCGAGGTTTTACGATTACAGTCCCAGTTAAAATAAAAGTATAGGGTGATAAAAAGTAAAATAAATAATCCATGTTTTTTTTTTCACTAATGGTTCTTTAAGGTTTCTACAGACAGGTGTGCCGTGACAACGCGACAAAGATAAGCCGACTATCTTTTAATAAATCGTTCCACAGGTTTATTAGCTTATGAAATTATGGATAGAACAGTTCTATGTCTACACTAATAAAAATTATAAAAAGGAAATATATGATTGTTTGTTTATAATGGATAAACTCAAAAACTACTAAACCGATTTAAAAAATTCTTTCACCTATGGAAAGCTTCATTATTCCGGAGTAACATAGGCTAGTTTTTATCCCAAAAAAATAGCGGGTCATGCGGGGTGGGCCACGGGAGCGAAGCCGCGTATAAAATATAGTCGTCTCATCGTTGTTGCATTGTCAAATCGTGCTTGTCTGTGGGAGCCTTTGGGTTCAAAGGTCTGATAAAGACCATTGACAGCTTCTGCGGTGGGCACTAATACCAAGATTTAAATAGAAATATGTATAACCTAAAGACTGTTACTCTAACTCTAAATTTAAGAACTTGTGCATTTGAGATTTGAGCCCAAAAGCGCACATTTAAAATTAAAAAAAGAAACTACATCAAAGCTTACCTCGGCTTATGATACGTCGGGTTGCTGTTAGTCTTGAGTATGTCAGCGTTGGGGACGGACGTCGGCAGTGCGTGTTCCCTCTCCAATTCGGTCTCATAGCTTTCTAGCGGTACGTGCTTGCCTGGCAACGGATCAGCTGTAAAAAAAGAAAATAATGGTTAGGTTTTGTAAGAAAAAATTAATCTTAGAAGCTACAGGAATTTAATATTAGGTCTTACAAGGAATTGAGGCTTACTTTACTTAATGTTAAGTGGAAAACTCTAGACTACGTTTATTCTTTCTTATTCGAAATGGTTTTTGTTGAATAGTTTATACTACCTACGTAACGAAAGTGCCTTCTTTCAATTCAAATTGTCTAGTCCGACTATTCAATTTACCTAAACATTAGGTAGTTGTACTTCAGATTCTAAAATAGTCACACAAGGTTTCGCTAAAATTGGTAGCTAAAGGCAATGTCACCCCTTGTCAACATTGTACCTACGTCGGTCAACGCTGCGGGGGTGAGTCGTTCGAGTTGGGGGTTGAGTCGGACCTGCCAGGGGGTCGACTTTGCTGATGTGTGTAGGGTTGAATTATGTATATCCTAGTTTGGATAACAGCTGTTATGTTATTAGAAATTGTCGGTTTATGTTATTTTTGTTTGTTTTTCGGGCTTCCTTATTTAAAGGTATACACAGACATGAAAGACGCGACATTGCGACAACAATTTTTCATAGAAATTTTTCCATCTGTAGAATAATTATAAAACTATTTAATGTCAAGAATCTTTACAAAATGATGGTCGGGCCGAACCAAATCACGTTATGTGAATTACAGCAAAATTCCTTAAAAAGGAAAATTGTTACGAAGCTGAAAAGGCACCTATCGTTTATTAAGACGAATTGCCTCACTTCAATTAAATACAACCGTATATATATTTAATAAGAAAAATCTCTACAAGGTAAATACCAATTTATTAAAAGCGGGAACTCCGCCATATATTTATTAACGTTCAAATATAAAAAAGTTACAAAGGGAAAAACGAGCAATACAAACGAACAGTTAGGTATCATTAATAATAGTAGGAATAATAATTTAATTAATTAAAACGTTATTCAAAAAAACATTCGCATCGATATTAATATATTAGTAATAAATGGCGCGTAATTATTCCAACATGGCGGAAATGATCAATCAAACGTCACATTTGAATAAAGAATATTTTGATACTAGCTTCTGTCCGCGGCTTGGTCTTCGTGGTATGTTGATACAAAGTATACGGCCCTTATAGAGGTCCTAGGCTATATTTATGTTGAATTCGTTTTCGCTTAGCGTCCTTCTGATTTTTTCTTTTTGGTTGGCTCCTAAGGATCGTTTTCTTAAGAAATACGACGGGTGGTTCCAGAGATGGATAGTGTGTTCAAACTAAAACACATACTCTTCAACTTTATAAAAATATAGGTTTAAAATGTGAATATGTTCGATCGCGTTCCTTGTATTCCATTGCGCAATACTTTTTAAAATGAACTTTATGAATACTGAGAATTTGAAGCGATAAGTGTATGCGTTAACGTCATTCCTCCTTTATCAAGATTATTTATTTCCTTCTGGAGTATCCAGTAAATGTACCTAATTTACGATACTGATTAAAAATGAAGTACGAATAAATACATTTATTTGTAAGAATGTAGATTGAGACATTTAAATACATGTTTCGATTAATAAACTGCAGATAAGCGAAGTTTTTGCATAACAAAATTATTAATACAAACAACTAGTCATTTAACATACCGCGCCATTAAAAATCCGTTACTAAATCGAACTTCGAACACTTCATTTTCAAATCGCGATAGCCAGAGACAAAAGAATAAATAAAATATAAACAGCCAGTATCGCATAACATATCAAATTAGAAATATTTGCTGTTCTCACAGGTTATCGAATTTAGAGTTCAGTGGAATGAGATAAAAGGCATTGTTTAACCGTCAGGTCAATAGTGTTCTATTACGATGTTTACAGTTTATCAAGTGAACTCTTTGTTCTTTGACCTACTTTATTAATTTAACGTCTTGTAGACCCACTTTTTAATAACGAGACTGTTCAACCATTCTTTCATAGATTACTCGTGCGATTTTAAAACACTTTTTTAAAGTGATCGGTTTAGACGGTTGCCAACTCAACAGTGTTTATTGTAGATTTACTGTTTATTTCGTTTTTTAAGGCCTTCAAATTGACAGTGTTTTATTAAAGATGCGGATAATGATTCTACGTTATTTTATTAATATTTACAGTTTTCTCCTGTATAATATGGTTAAAGAAAAAAAGAAAGAAAACACATTTATTTGACACAAGCCATAGCACACAACATAAAAAATAAAAAACTTAGACTAAACAACTATAACATAAAAAAAAGAAAATAATATATTTGTAACATTGTGTGTCCCACGGCTGCGCCAAAAAGGACCAGTTCAGCAACACTGCTGGTTTCTGTCCTACAGATAGGCCCGTAAGGCGACGGAAAGATGACAGCTATCGTTAATATTGACGTAATGATTTCAGTGGAATAGATTATGAAGGCCCGTGATCGGTTGGGGACTAAAAGCCGATAATATGTGGATGATGTCATGACATGTGTCATGAATAGGTTCATTGACATGACATGTTGGTCGAATACCTAGTACCTACCTATCCTTTATTGATTTATTGAAGGAGTACGGGTAAACATTACTGGTACCCTAAGTACCTACTTGACTGTCGTCTGATATGACAGTTTAATACCTCTCTAGAATACCTAAGTCTTTGTCCTATAAAGTACCTACAAAATGACTAAGATGTGCCTCATTTTTATATGAAGAATTTATTCATACATGTTGAAATATTATGTCCATCACCAACCATTTCGTAAAGAACCCATTACTCCTTGCGCGATTTGACAAGCAGTTGACACAGTATGTTTTTCTTCCATTCTAAATTTAAAATCGAAAATATTCTACCGTTACTCCATGTTTATGAAGTACGAACTCTTTATTCGTGGCCTCAATAATGCTTTTAACGTTAAGCGCAACTTTTTAAATAGAATGGAGAGAAAGTAGTTCTTTCTTCAAAAGTTCAAACGCAGTACCAACTACCAACATTCCATTTTTAACTTTGAAGAAATAAAGTATGTTTTGTTTATGGTAGAAATGCCACTTCTGTTGACAATGGCGCTAGTGTGCTATGACTTTTATAACAGTGCCTTAGTTTTTGTTTCGTAATGATTGAGTATAGATTTTGTATGAGTGAAGAAACTTGCTAAGATGTGAGTCATTGCTTCTTATATACGTTGGCCTAGTAACCGAGCATTAATTATTCACTATGCGATCTTTGACCTGGCAATCACTGTAGATATGTAATCGGATCGTCGATGTAAGAACTATTTGTATTCGGGCAAACACAATGACCTAAAATACTTTCGATAAATTTTTGCTAGAGAGCAAGAAAAAAAAAGCAAATAACAAAGGGGTAAATTGTTGTTCTTTCTTTTTTTCTTTCAAGAATTATAGACTTAACAGTATGTAAAGGCTCCCGCCGATAGGCGTGACGCGACAATGAGATAATGCTTTTGTCATAGAAGTCGTTATTTCTGTAGAGCAATTTTAGAACAATTTCTGTGGAAATGATTCATCGCATTGTGTTTGAGCCTGAATATGTCTTAATAGACCCACTTTAACCAGTCTCATGAAAAAGTAATAATTTAACTAAAATTAGGCAAAAAGTTCTATATCGTTCACATAACGCTAAACACAGACTAAATAAACCTCACCACACGCGATGGCGCGCAAAAATTACGGTAGGCAACACCAAACA
Source organism: Orthosia gothica (assembly GCA_949775005.1). Classification (NCBI taxonomy): domain Eukaryota; kingdom Metazoa; phylum Arthropoda; class Insecta; order Lepidoptera; family Noctuidae; genus Orthosia; species Orthosia gothica. The sequence goes on along the minus strand of OX459060.1, from coordinate 18,022,379 downwards.
GGAAATAACCATTCAAAGAGCCCAAATTAAAGCTTTTTTGGACAAATAAAAAATAATAAAAAATGCCAATGCCATTTTATTCACGACCACCTATTATTATATGGTAAGGCATTATTATAAAATGTGTGAATACAGATAAAAAATTGCGGTTAAGCGCGAATCGTTTCATAATGGGACCTTTTTTTGTTTCTCCTTTTTTTGTTATGAGTCAACTTTTTGATGATTTCGGCGAATGCGTTCGGTCGTACAAAAATATCTCTATTGTTTAATTTATATTGGAGATTAGTTAAGCTCAAGTTTGAAACTTGATGGGTCCATTATAATAGAACACTTTTTATCTGGGTTTCACTATTGAAATTATTCAAAATAATCAACTTTTGTGTTGCAATACAACTGGGTTAAATGTCAAATGGACTTTTAAATTGTTTTCTTCAAAACTTAGCAGCGCAAAGCTCCAAAAGTATGACTGAAGTTGTAAAATCTTTTACTCGTTTAATCTTTTTATTCATCTCAATAAAATTAATATGCCAGGAAACCCAACAAAAACGCTTGCCAAGGAACCCCATAGCAACCAAATTACCGGTACCAAATCAGTTAGGATGGCAATAAAAATGTTCGTAATTATAGATGACTCACAAATTCACATCGAGTGCGGTTTTCAGAGCTCTGACTCACACCAAAAGGTGGTAAGCGTGATGATTCAATTATCGATGCACTTTTTTCCTTATATTGAAGTATTTTTTTAAAAGAATCGATAAAGGTAGCGTTATTTGAGCTTTGACTTTGAGCGTCAGCCTTCTTTAGTCTGCGGTTTTATTTAAAAACTAGCTGTCCCACGCGGCTTCGCTCCGTCTACTGGCTACCTACCTACCCATCCACCCTACCTACCTTACATACATGATTGCTGCATAACCTAAACCGTTTACTGAAGCTCTCAAAACTCACTCTCTCAAGCTCTCTCCATTTTTGCAACATTTTTAATTTATGCTCCGCTCCCATTGGTCGTAGCGTGATGTTATATAGCCTATAAGCTTCCTCGATAAATGGACTATCCAACACGAAAATAATTTTTAAATTTCAACCAGTAGTTCCTGAGATTACCGCGTTCAAACAAACAAACAGCTTTATAATATTAGTATAGATAAAATAATGTTTTATGGCAAAGGACATGGTTACATTAATATTCACATTAGGTCTCCCTATAACCGGGCGCGTCGCGACAATACGACCAAATGTTTAATAAAAAAAAATCTACAGAAAGAACTGTTTCTACAAAAACACATTGTCGCTTTGTCGAATCGCGTCTATCTAAGGGAGACCTAATATAGTATGCACTCAGGTCATGCGCGATTGGTAATCTAGTTTTGTAAAGTCCGGTTTATAATGATACGTTTGTTTGTCACAACAACCAAAGTAAAGAAACAAAAAACAACGTTTTTATTCGGTCCAGGTCTAAAAAATCGTTAGGAAAATGATAATAGAACCATACGTACAAAACTTTAATTAACACGAAACCCTGTAAAACCATAAAATTAAACAGCACACCCGAATAACATTACGAACCTAATTTTTATAACCCAAATAACGTAACGAAAATAACGGTTACAAAAAATAACGTTTTCCAAACACGTACACATAATTCCCTTTAGCATAATAGGCGAAACAGTAGCCCTCCGAAATTAAAAGTTTAACACAATTACAAATTGGAATTACGAAAACGAAATTAATAAATTCGAGAGAATTCCATTGCCAAGTTCTGTTATCGGAAGGGATGCCAAAGCTTGGAGGGTAATTTAATTCAGGTACTTGGATTTTAATTGGATAAAAGACTAAAAGTACTAGGAATTCAGACTTTGCTAAGATGTTTTCTACCACAGCTGGACGTTTGTGACTTATTACTTGTCTGGGTTTGACGACAGTCGAATAATGCTTGAATTTATGTGAAGCTAGTTAGACCCTAGCTTTACCAGTAAAATAATAATTTAAAAAAATAACCGGCTTCCAAATCAAACCACTAAAAAGTGCAAAAATAACTGTCGTTTCAGAAGTGTACTTTTTTTAATTATATCTTCACAAATCGATATTGTTTCATGTGCCGGATCGAACCTCCACGAGATTGTATCGACCAAAATTGTACGGGGTATATAAGTATTGAATTCTGCTTGAATCAATAACTTCTATGCAGAAGAAAACGAAAGGATTATATACGTAAGTACGTTGTACTTCCAATATTAATTAATAATCAAATCTTGAACCAGCCCTGAAAAACAATGAAAACTCAAACAAAAGTTAATATTATTACAGGCACCTATTGTACGTTTCCTCTGATGATTTTATTATTAAACCTCTTTTGTTTAGCGTTTAAATAAAGAACAAGGGTTGAGAAATTTCTTCTTTTCGTTTATCTTAAGAAATAAATAGGTATCTAAGAAGTACTAGGAGAATATTAAGAACCGGAGTCTTTAGTAATAGTGATGCTTAAGGCAAGACGCTTTCTACAATACAGGTAGGATTTAACAGTTCTTTTCATTATAGGCTCCCATTTGAACACAATCTCACCTCACCAATGGTAAGCCATAATGTGGTAGATTGCCTAGAAGTAAGTTATTTATTTACTCTTGAGTTAAAGAGATCAAAGATCTTTATGTAAAAATGTCACCAAACATGATCCTATCAATAACTAAAATTGTCATTGTTGTAGACTTTTGTACTTTATTAAATCTATTTCCTTTGACTTTCTTGTCTTCTTCATATTCTCAACATGAGTACGCCAGCCTAGATATTCTTGTACGTAGGCACTGATTATTCTAATTAAATAAAAGCCGGCTTTTACGAAGAAATGAACAACTTAATTAAGATTTTCTTGATTGTATTAACAATAGGATTATGAGTTCGCAGAAAGATCTGTTCAATAGGATTTATACTACTTTTGTTTTAAAAGCTATTTGTTCTATTTTCACTAGCTTTTTGAAGTCTTCGCAACCTTGACATATTTTGCAGGAACTCAACAATAGGTTAGTTTTCTACCAGGCGAAACACAAAACTTAACTTCTGTAATAATATTAGTTAAAATATAATCTGACTTCTGGTTAAAAACAAAATTAAAGCAGTAAATTAAAACTTAAGAAATCTACTTCTTAAAATGGCAGCTGCATTCATCATCAAAACAATTCAATAGAAGACCGACAAACTTTCAGATTACAAAAACAAAAGAAAAACAATTCAAGCAACCATTAATCAATTGTTGCAAGCATACAGCGGTTACACGAAAAAAAAACGAAAAAAAAACCGCATACAACACTAGTGCGGGCATAAAAACCGGAACACTCCAATTAATACTGCCCCGTCTCACAATTGTTCCAACATTAATCGAAAACAAATGGATACGATTCACTGGCTCATGAAACAGATACAGTTGTCCCTAGCAATGAATCATGCGTAGGGGTGGGAAAACCGTCTATTTGCTACATATATGTGACGCAAGATAAGTTATGGTACAACCTTAGTTAACGCTGAGATATTAATGCCGTCTCGTAATGCTATTATTTTCCTGTACGGTATTAGCGAAATTCTTGAGACAAAATAATTAGTTGTATTTATTTTATATGAGACTAGCGTTTGTCACAGGCCTCGCTTTCGTGACTACAAGACGAGAGCGAGGAGTATACCGGGATATATAAAAAATATCTTATAGTTTTAACCTAATAGCTCTGCATTGTTTGATTTCTACACACGAATCAGACTGAAATTCTTAACCAGCAAATTCTAAGCAAAAACTATCTTTAAATTGACCATTTTCCCTTTTCACACAAATGCTTACGAAATATTTAATGCTACCTTTGGCCTTCGAGAGACCTAGGCAGACCTTTTTAGGTCACAGTTCTGTTTACTTATTAACACACGCGTGATCTTAAGTTTTTCTTAGAATAGATATCGAATATCTGAATAATATTAATGCCGATAGGACTATTTGATTATCGATTTTGTATCATTTTGTGATTAAAAAAATTAAAATTGCGACTTGACATTGCAACCTTTTTATTTATACCGAAATTATTCGTGGTATAACTGTTTAAACATGTCGCAATGTCACGGCGGGCCTGTCTGCGAGAACCATAATTTGGGTTAAAACTATTAAGAATCATCAATGGATTTCAAATTTAAACACTATGGAGAAGACAAAGATATCATACACTGTATACAACACACCCCCAGATTCAAATCAGAATATAAGCAGATTCATTCAAACCAATTCATATGTTTAGGTATTTACCTACCGAAATAATTCTTTAGTCAAACTTAGTGATTATGGAATTAAGTCCAAAATATTTAACGACCATCTATGTTGAAGGTACATACTAAGTTCGGATTCAGAAAATATTGTTTTATTAGGGTTCCGTACCCAAAGGGTGAAAACGGGACTCTATTACTAAGACTCCGCGGTCCGTCTGTCTGTCCGTCCGTCTGTCTGTCCGTCTGTCTGTCTGTCTGCCTGTCATCAGGCTGTATCTCATGAACCGTGATAGCTAGACAGTTGAAATTTTCACAGATTATATATTTCTGTTGCCGCTATAACAACAAATACTAAAAACAGAATACAATAAATATTTAAGTGGGGCTTCTATACAAAAAACGTGTTTTATTTTTGCTTGTTTTTGCGATAATGGTACGAAACCCTTCGTGCGCGAGTGCGACTCGCACTTAGCCGGTTTTTATTATAAAATATTGTTTACTGAAAATTAGTTTTTTGTCCGTCAGGTAGATTAAAATAAAATATTGGACACGTATTTTTCTTTTGGCACGTAAACAAAAAGTGACGATGATACAGTTCGCTGAAATATCGTGTGACGTCACGGTGTACTACACTTTATACTGACAAAGTGACGTCACAAGCACCCACTGCTGAATTTTGATGCCCTCTATCTTTGTCAATTTTATTTATTTGATTAAGAAAAAAATACGGGCCCGATATTATTTGATAATCTCACTGATGGACTAAATAGAATTATCATTTTTCTACCCAGGCAACATCCATAAATATTCTAAAGATGAGTCGATCTCAGAACTGTTTCTAAACTTACAAATTATAATCACAGAACAAAAAAATTGCACCAAATTCTCCCTCTCATCCTTATTAAAGAAGGTAATAACCATATAAATAACTGTCTGAATATCCTGACCTGACTGATTAATTACTGTCTGCATTTAAACCTAGTTTTTTGCCTGAAGAATCTTTATACAAGAATTAAAGTTGATATTGTGAGCTGCGCTTAGCTGTTTGGGATTAATATCGGCCTGGATAAAGCGCTGGATTTAATATGCAGGGTTTAATTAGTAATTCAGTAAATCTGAATCATTATTGTTTGGTTAAGCATAATTTTAATTAAAAAGCTAGCCAGAGGTGGACAAGGACCAACGACCTGAGGGACAAAGTCACATTCTGAAAACGATATCGATTGTCAGAATGTAAGGGCATTGAACACTTGCAATTTCAGCAGTTGATGTCAATTCAACACTGACTTCCAGCAGTAGATCACTGACGTAGTCGTTGATAAAATGTCACATTGTTCAGAACCCCTTGAAGATCTTGGGAATCCAAATACAAGAATCCCACGATCGCCTGATGTGCATGCGCTTGGGAGATGCCTATGCCCAGCTGTGGACGTCTTTCGGTTGAATGATGATGATGATGACATAGCAATGATACCAATTATTAAATCTATTATACTGTTCGCAATTTCTAAACGCTTTGTAATATTTTCCATTTTTATAGAAAAAAAATGTAACGGATTGAGAAACTATAGTCAGTGTTCGATTTCTCGACATTGTAAGTTTATTGAGACATTGCAATTTAAACACAATAAGAACCAGCATTTATTAGAAACATTGTACTGTATCTGAACCTTAAGTAATACTTAGATATTATAAAGAGTTTGTTTATATGTTTGTTAAAAATAATCAATGCGATTACTGATTGCAATTTCTACTTAATTGACCATTTGTGGTACGAACTTCTGCTCAGCTTGTATCAAGTGCAAGTTCGATCATGCATCTCGATCGAGTACTGTTATCATCTCTGGGACGGATCTACCAAATACCAGCTTGATGCACTAGAGTCGATCGAAAAGCGGGCCAAAAGGCTCATCGGCGATGAGGCACTGGTTAAGTCAAAGCTCCAGAGCCTTGAACATCGTCGCTGAGTTGCCAGCTTGTCGGTCTTTTATCGGTTGCATTTCGGGGAGTGTGCGATGGAATTGCATGATCTTATTCCACCAAGCCCGTTTCATCATCGGACTACAAGACGTACGGCGATGCGCCATCGCTACATGGTAGCCATACCACCCATACGCATTAAACGTTTTGGAAATACTTTCATTATGCGTACAGCTAAGGAGTGGAATTGCCTGCCGGAGTCTACAATCTAGGAGTCTTTAAGTCAAGAGTGAATAGGTTGCTTCTAGGCAAGCGTGCTTCACCGTCGACCAGATCATCGCTTACCATCAGGTGAGATAGTGGTCAAGCGCGAGCCTATAATTTATAAGAAGAAGAAAAAAAAGAACAATTGATGAATAAATGCGTTTTTTCGATATTTTAAAACATCGGTTAGCTTACAAATTAACTTACTTTATAGACCAGACCTGCAGTCAGTCCATAACCTCAAAAATTAATTAATCATCTTCTACAGCAATTACATGAAAACACTAAAACAATTATTGACGCGAAATGTCGACTGTACATTACCAACAAAGCAATTATTACTCTACACGTCAATTGCATGAAACAATCGCTCCAATTTGTGCCGAAATATTGTGAAAATATAATTTTAACAATATTTCGGCACAAGTATTGTTAAAATATATTTTAACAATGTAATTAAAGAAAGCTTTCAGCCGTGTCGTCATTTCAATGCATTGTCAATCAATATTGTGACAAGCTTTGTTTACGTAATGGAGACATTTCAATGGACGAATTTAAGATAACCACCGAATAATAATAATATTTCTATGATATACGTAGGTATATAATTGTTTAGTTTTAGCACATATGGCAATAACGGTCACTGCCCTTTCTATAATTATTTCCGAACAATAAACAAGGTATAGTTTTAAAAACAAAATTAATGACTTAACCTACAAATTGGGTAAATAAGCGTCATTATTTCTTAATTTAAATTTTTAAATTAGGAATGTCAATAAATGTAGTGTGTAGTGGGTCATTGACCGCTATTGTCATGCTAAAACTCAATATGTCTATTCAATTCTCAGTTCACATCATAATTTTACCCTGAAGTGTTTTCAACATCTGTCAATGTATTCTCCACTATAAAATAATATAAAGCTTGCACAATACAACCCCATATTAAAACTGTTTCTCATAAAATTTAACCCTTCAGTTCTCCCCCAACTCGGATACTGATAACTCGAAAATACGGGTTTTCGGAACTTACGAGTGTAAAATTCCCGAGTCGTCTTGTGCCTTAACATTTTGTGTGTGGACCCCAAAGTTAAGTAATTAACATTTGAGCGAATAAATGAGTGGATCTTGCATTGTTTGGGTTTTAATGTCGACTGGTTTCTTGTTTTGTTTCTGACGTAAACTTTATAACTGTAATTTAAATGTTTATCTACTAAAATTTGTTAAATTTGTTTCGTGTGTTAATTTTAAAAAAATAACTGAATATAAAATCGAGACCTTTTAAATATGTTAGTTGAAAACAAACAAAAGTCCCAAAAGGTCTTACGTTAGACAAGGTAAAGCTCTAATAAGTATTACAAAACATTTTCATATTCACACATAACACGTTTCAACAATAAAGACTTATTTATATTCTATAAACGAAACCAAACAACGTCCTTTACAACACAGAATAAAAAAGCTTCTCATTACCGCTACTCGATAACAGATGGCGCCACGCTCGCACTTAAGGTCCGCCCACACAATAGCAGTGGAAATAACCGCAATTTCGTCCAAAAAGAAAGCGAAACGACACGCCAAACAAACATTATAAGTATTTATAAGATCTCCAATATGTAATAAAACCATTGCTTTATTTCCTTATTTATATAGGAGTTTATTAATGACGGCCGATATTTTTGCCAAATAATAGGTTGTAACGAGGACTTGTCAATCACGTGAAGTATTATCTACATTGACATCGTATTATATCTTATTCAGGAGTTAATAACAATTTGTTGCCTCGGCGTGATGGAAGGGTGGATAAGGAAAGCCTTGTTTTTTGACGGTCCTTGGGGTATGCAGATGATTTTTCGTAACAAGAAGGTTGTATACGTTACGATGCGTGTAACTTCTGCCAAATAAAAAAGAAAAATAGACACCTTTTTGCGTGCAAAGGGAATATTTTACGAGTAAAAGAGGTTACCATGATTTTATTCTCTATGGTCGGCTGCTATTCTATCCAGCCAGATGCAGAAGAATATCAGTATATTCAAATACAAGTGGATATTGTATGCAAGAGCGAGCTATGTCATAAAACTAAATTGTTATTACAAATGCAATTTTTTAAACTTGGAAATTACTTTAGAAAATGGTAAGTGCTTCGGTCTTTGTTTATAGTTAAAGCTTGATATTTTCTGAGAGAAATAGTTTTAGAAAATTATGAATCGCAGTTTGTGTAAAATAAAGAGATATTTACGTGAAATTAATTAAAATAAATATTATATTAGCCTTTGTAAACCTTAGTCTTGGTCGGTAGGACTGCCAGACGGCAGGAAGAACTGACCCTATGCTGCGATGGTACATTCCTCAGTCCAAGTGAATCGGTCGCCCTACTAGCAGATACGTTCTACCCCAAAGACAGAGTAGACCAGGTCAACGCTGACCACAGGCGAATTAGAGAAGCGGCCAGTCGAGTGAATGAATGGGTCTATGGTGAACATCATGACCCTTCTTTTACGACGCTGGAGCTGAAGATCGCCGTGGCAGGTTTCAATCCCAAAAAGGCACCAGGAGGGGACGGACTGACGTCTGACATCTGCAGTCGAGCGATCCACCAGGACCCAGAATTGTTCCTTGCCCTTTACAACAAGTGCCTCGAACTGGCACACTTTCCGGAGATCTGGAAAGAAGCTACGGTCGTGGTCCTTAGGAAGCCGGGCAAGGACAACTATCTGACCCCCAAGGCATACCGACCAATCGGTCTGTTGCCTGTTCTGGGGAAGGTCCTGGAGAGGATGGTCGTAGCACGTCTAAAGTGGCAGCTTGTACCGCGGTTTAGTACCCGCCAGTTTGGCTTTATGCCCCAGAGGAGCACCGAGGACGCCCTCTATACGCTAATGGAGCACGTACAGGACAAGTTGAGGCTGAAGAAGCTAATTGTCCTGGTGTCATTGGATATAGAGGGGGCCTTCGACAGCGCTTGGTGGCCAGCTATAAAAGTCAGGCTGGCTGAGGAAAAGTGCCCGGTCAACATCAGGCGGCTGCTAGATAGCTATCTCGACAGTAGGAGGGTTAAGATTCGTTATGCCGGGGAGGAATGTACTCGAGAGACTGACAAAGGCTGTGTTCAAGGGTCTATCGGTGGTCCAATACTGTGGAACCTCCTTCTGGATCCACTCCTAAAGGACCTGGAACGACGGGGTATCTTTGTGCAGGCGTTCGCGGATGACATCGTCTTGGTCGTGGATGGCGACACGGCGACTGAAGTCTCGAGAACCGCCAATGCAGCCCTCGCCCATGTTCAGGATTGGGGCGTCCGAAATAAGCTGAGGTTTGCACCGCACAAGACCTGTGCGATGACCATAACCAACAAGCTTAAGTACGACACTCCAATGCTGAGCATGGCCGGGGTCGACATTGGTATGGTGAAGAAAATGAAGTTGCTGGGTCTGACCATTGACGAGAAGCTCACTTTCAGTGAGCATACCGCGAACGTCTGCAGGAGGGTAACGGATGTTTATAAGCAGCTGTCTCGCGCTGCTAAAGTTAGTTGGGGTTTAAACGCCGAAGTAATCCATACCATATACACGGCAACAATCGAGCCCATAATCACGTACGCGGCCGCTGCCTGGGCTCCTGCTACGAAAAAGCAAGGTATACGGAAGAAGCTAGGCTCGGTCCAACGAGGATTCGTCCAGAAGCTCTGTAAGTCCTACCGTACTGTCTCTCTTAACTCGGCACTGTTACTATCCGGGATACTACCTCTAGATCTGCGCATACAAGAGGCAGCCGCCCTGTATGAAGCAAGAAGAGGGTCGTCTCGGTTCGTGCCAGGAGACCGGGAGATTGAGGGTGCGGTGAGATTTGCAGAGACTCCTCACCCTGCCAAACAAATGGCTTTGGAATTCATGTGCCTGGCAGACCAACAGCTTGTGGACGGTCAGAATGTGCAGGCAGTGCGTATATTCACTGACGGCAGCAAGATTGAGGGGAAGGTCGGAGCCGCATTATCCATTTGGGATAATGATGGTGAAGTCCGGAACCTCAAGCTTAGCCTCGCCGCGTACTGCACTGTCTACCAGGCTGAATTACTGGCCATTTGCAAAGCGACAGATGTAATCCTCGCGCGGCAAGAGGCGAGCTATGGTTTGTACAGCGACTCAATGTCCGCATTGCAGACGCTGACAAACCATGGCTCTCTCCATCCCCTGGCAGTTCGCGCGCGCGCCAACTTGGCTCAAGCTCTGGTCCAGAGCAAAGTTGTATCCTTGTTCTGGGTCAAGGCCCACGCGGGCCTGCCGGGGAATGAGCGAGCGGACGAGTTGGCTAAGGAGGCAGCATTGTCGTTACGGAGGAAGCCGGACTATGATCAGTGTCCGGTTTCATTTATCAAGCGACAGATCCGTTTGGAATCGCTTGATGAATGGAATCGGAGATATGTGACTGGCGAGACGGCCTCTGTGACGAAAATGTTTCTTCCCGACGCCATAGCAGCTTTCCGTATTGTACAACAGGTGCGGCCTACAGGCTTACTCACACAAGTTTTGACAGGGCACGGTGGGTTCTCTGAATACTTGAATCGTTTCAAGTGTAAGGAGAGCCCAGCGTGCGCCTGCGATCCCGACATGTCTGAGAGTGTCCAGCACATACTCATAGATTGCCCGATTTTTACCAGGGAACGCTATCAACTACAATGTGAGCTGGACATGAGACTGTCGTGTGAGAGTCTACACGAGTTTATGGGTAAGAAACACCGGGAAAAGTTCCTAGCATACTGCGAGAATGTGGCCATAATTGTAGTAAATAGAAATAAAAGTTAAGAGTAAGCTATGTTTCATTTATATTGTTATTATATAAGATTAGAAACATAGGAAAAACAGCACAAATCTAAGTAGAAAGCAAGCAAGTAGTATCTAAGAAAGTACCAATGTAATGTACATGTAAAAGTATTAAAATAAGTGTACCTAGAAATAAGTAGTTAAGAAAAATGTAAAAATAAATGTATTAACTGTATTATTTCCCCAAACTATTTAAATAAAGTTTGCCCTTAGCGTAGTATTAAATAAGTGGGAGTCCCACCCACAAGAATGCATGATGATGAATGAAAGAAACATACAGGATGCAGAATAAAAGTACGATAAGCATAGAAGCGAGAACTTGTATGAATGAAGTTAAGCAGAAAATAGGCGCCGACTACGTTGGTGGGATTAGTATTTTAGAAAAAAAAAAAAAAAAAAAAAAAAAAAAAAAAAAAAAAAAAAAAAAAAAAAAAAAAAAACCTTAGTCTTGTAATTTCATTTGATAGTGCAGAGAGATAGTAACGGACTGTTTTTTAACACATTTATGTTTTTATTTACTTTGTGTACTCTACGAAATAATTTAAATTACACAGCCTTTTACAAATCATAAATTGATAAACCATTTTGTAGTTTTAATAAAAATACAATCAAAGTTTAAAACGAAAACTAATACTTATTAAAAGTTCACGAAAACTTTTGTAGAACAAAATAATAATGCTTTTCATAGAAGAAATCAACGGAAAATACATTGTTTTAATAAAAATAACTGTCTCAGAAAGTAATTGTTAGTTGTTTATAAGTTTTCTTGCAGTTTTCGGAAAGTTTTTGTTAGTAGAGCTTTAAGACTTGATATTCTTTTGTGTTTATTTTATGTGTGCTTATTTTTGAGATTACTTTTTAAACAATTGTTAAAACTTCAGAATAAGTACATTTACAGCTATGTATAATAATTGACACTATCTTGAATTAGGCACAGTTTTATCTCTGTTAGATTTTGCTATCATTCAAATATGTAAAAGTAACCCAAAGTATTTCTTTCTACGTCCAGTTTCTAAATTGAGTATTTTGATTTAAGAATATTTAATGCAAAAATCTGACAAGTTTTCAGGTAAGTGTCTGGCAAATACACAACTTCAAATTCTTGATTCAGAAATCGAGGGTTAATCTCAAAATTACTGCATATTTGCACATCAATCATTCCACCTTGCTACAACGCATTTCTACTACATAAGTCCTAATTTTACACTACAGAACAGATTAATCTACTTCTCCAGAACTTTTTTAATAACGAAACGTTTCATCACTAATAAGTCGACCTGATTTACCCACTCTATCATCCTGGACTTAAATCTTGTTTTAAAATTTTATACAAACTTCGTTTCTCGAATAACAAAGACTTTGTTTTGTTTTAAAACATCTGTGGAAAAGTTTATAACACTACTTCTTCGTGAAGGGATCAACTTTTAGTTTCATAAAGGGATCAACTCTTAGTTTGCAGGGTTTGAACTATATTTAGTAAAGGAAGTCGTTTCGGGGACGTTTTTTGTGTTACAGTTATTTTGAAGTAGTGTCGTTATTTATTGGTTTAGATAAATATGAAGTGTTGAGTTTATTTGGGTCGGAAGGAATTTTTGAGGCTGGTAATAAATTTATAATAAATGGTTCTTTGTTTCAAGTGTTATTGACGATTTTGTAACACCACATTCACTTTTATTTCGAATAATTGTGAGAAAGTTCAAAGGTTAGTCCAAATTATAACCTAAAAGTTATAAGAACACGATATCAAGAAGCGAAAGCTACAAATTTTATAGCTATGCTTTAAAAGCCATGAAGATTCGAACGACGTGTCTTTTCTATTGAAACTACCTACGATACTGTTTTGTTTATCTTGAAACTTTCGAATAGCTGACTGAAAAATAGCAATTATTTGCATAAAACTCTCATAAAACACATTTAAATAAATCATACTACACTGTCCTTCTGCTTCATAAAAAAAACACTATTCTAACTCGAAAACTTTCGATATAAAACAGAAAAAAACTTTTTGATCCGAGCAAAACTCATAAAAAACTAGAAACAGGAAAAAATCACTATCACGAAATAAACTTGGTTTTTATGACTGCAAAGAATAACTAATACAGTTAACTATCTCGTTGAAACTAAGCCGATAGTTAAATTTAACCGCACAGAAACTATAAATTAGGTTTAACCAGAAATTAATATAAACATGACAGATTTATGGAAAATGTAATTTTTATATGCTTTTAAATAGCTATTAGGTAGCCGATCTATAAAGTTCATAGTTTTATTACGAATATTATGAAAATCTTAAAGGAATTGGTGTGAAGAGAACTATTTTCATTTTATGACCACTAGCTAGATGGTACACTTATAATACGTTCACTGCTCGGGAAGTGGAAGTAGACATAAATGATTATATCGTCCTGTGCCATATGTGGCTAACAGAACTGGAAAAGAGTTTCAATAAATTACGAAGCGCATTTCAAATAACTGTTACGTTTTCAAAATGCTGAAAGAAATTCCGGGGCGTTTAAAAATAACTTTTCCATTCTAAATATTATTTTAAAATAGATAGCTTCAATTGGAGTGTAAAACCATGTCATTTAGTCCAATTAGATGTGTTTTGTATTTCAAAAAGCATTATAAATGCTTTTGTTAAAAAAAAATATACAACTATTCCACTATGGTAACTCAAAAAAATAACGTTTTCAAAATCCAAGCAAGTTCCTAACAACGATTTCGTAACACAACACGTGGTACATAATTTTTGTTACGAAAACTGTTTATTTTATCTTGTTTACGTTAAAAGTAACGCGCGTATGTTACCACATGGCGTATGTTATGGCTAGTTGTTACACTGATTTTTATTGTTTCTTGTAAAACGTTACGTACTTTTTGTTGGCGTAACTCGGAATTTCGAGATTTATTGACGCTTGAATGGGGGTTAGGATAAGTAGGAAGTTGATTGTTTTTACGGCTGTCTGTTTTGTTTTATTTGTAACATGTAGTCTGTATTCTATGAAGAGTTAGATTGCGGTGTTCACCCACTTTTCACTATTTGGGTTTCCCATCAGGAATGATGCAAGTTGACAGTATCAATTACTGCTGATTATTAGAAATAAAAGCTAACTTATGCTGTATGACTAGAAATTTAGTTTTTATTTTTCAGTAGGGAAAAATAAATGAAGAAGTTGCAACGCGAATAGATAAGGAGTGACTTCTACTAACCAGCGATCATTTATATATAAATAACATTAAATTAGAAAAGGTTTACAGCATACCATGAAAAACCTAACCAAAGAATTAACAAATATAAAAATCTTCACAGAATAAACCAACTGAATAAATCTGTAGGTAAATACTCATAACAAAAACAAGAAAAGTATCTTCCCACGACTAATATGTTTACTCATAATACCTATAAACACAGAAACCCAACATTACATAAGGATAAACACAACTAAACTAGAATAAATCCTAGCGCAGTTTCCCACAGCGCAGTCTCTCTAAATCCTCTCCAGACTTAATTAAAGACTAGACCAAATTCCAAGGTATTTAGGCTAGCAGACGAGACACCAAAAACATCGTCTATATAGGACACATAATATAGCACACGGTAATATTTTGCCAGATGTGCTGACGGAAAGCATGGTGTAGAATGAGGTAAGCCGATGTTTGGCAGTTATTAATATACTGCCGATAACGGGGAACATGTAGGTATTTATTTTAAAAACGATTTTGAATAAAATATTGGGCAGCTGTGTTAACAATCAAAGTTTTTAGTATTAGACAAATAACATCATCGATCACAAGTAGGCTTACGTAAAGTTTCATTCTATCAGCGCCCGGAAAGTTCAAAATAATATTAAGGTATAGACATGTGTTTCCAAAATATTACGTGATTTATGCTAACATTTTAAACGTTTGATAATTGTTGTAGCTTGTAGAATGTTATCGTTTTTCCAGAGCCCAAAGTCTGCTGATTACCACAAATAGATAGAATTATTTGTCATCATCAAAACGTCTATTGCTAGATTTACGATCCAAAATATTGCCATAACTGAACATTTTGTAATCGTCACTGCCTTTTGGTAAACATTTACCATTAGACCATAAGCTCTATTATTAGTTTTTTTTCATCGACACAAACAAAAGGCAACGGAAGAGGCATAACTCTATTCTTTGTGACGTGTCTTTGATGTATGGGCTCAGAAGAGAAATTGTTTCATGTGGGTAAATATTGTTTATTCTTCCATTTTTCTCTGTTACATTTTGTCGCTAATGTTTGATAAATGGCGTGCGGTTCGGTTTTATTTGAATAGTGTTTTTGTTTAGCCACGGATGATTTTGAAATGATTCATAATATTGATATAAAAGGCAGACGTATTTTTTTTATAAAGCGATGTCACATGAAAAATATATGATTTCTCAGAATAAATGCTACTGTACCTAACAGTTACTATAAAATAAATAAAAAAAAAAAACTATATTTTAGAATTTATTGTAGATACTAACACCTAAAAGTAAAAAAAAATAAAGACCTATTATTTTAATATAATTTATAATAAAAATCCAAAAAAAGCTTCTGCATATCGCATGACCTTGCTAAAAATATCATAAATTAACAAAGCAAAGAACACAGAACAATAGATGCCTAATGATTTCTCCATAAAAGAAACATAATGCAAAAAAGTTAAACTTAAGTAAATAATTACTTAATCACTTTTCAAGAACACGAGGAACAACCAAGTCCTACTAGAATTCTGGTGTGTTTTGTGAACGACACACAATATATCAGAAAATAATATTCATACCAAGAATAACTTATGTTAAGATACGACAAAAGTTTAACATAAGTAAAGCTATTTCAAAACGCCAAGTTAGTTCCAGAACAACAGCAAAATCTTGAAATACCTAACAATAAGCATCTTTATGAACAATTCCTCCGAGCTAAGAGGATCATGAAATTACGTCTAAAGACACTCGAATGAAGAAAATAGAAGCACTTGCTCAAATATTATTGTTACATTTGCATACTGGAGGCCGTTAGTGTAATTTACCAATGTTATTACTCTTAATGAATACTAAACCATTTCCTTGAATACAAAGCTCTACGGAGTCAGTCATAATTTATGTTCCTATTGTATCACTAGCGCAAAATAAACAATGAAGAAAATACTATTAAACCAACTTGCAATTTGCGCAAAGCAAAATTTAGTTCCGCTATTCGACGCTAGATGGCGTTGTACGTCGATGAGCGGCGGGTATCGCGAATTTGATAGGTACGCAGTATCGGAGTTGTATTTATTAAAATTACGTTTAATAAGCGGTGTCAAATTAGATTTTAAGAACAATGCGTTTCTGTTTAATAAATTCTTTGTTAAAGCAAATACGCTTTGCAATATTGGATGGATTCATGTCTACGAAAATGTAATTTCAATAATACAATAGAGGATTTATTTTCGCTCGACTGACTTTTTCTTAATATTAGTATTATTACGAATTCGAATTACAAGCTCATGTGAGTTTTTCTGACTAGTGATGTGAACACGATCTTACGTTGGTTCATTTTTCATGACTGATTCGATTCAAATGCATATTATGAACACAAGTATTATGAGACTTCTCACTCAAGAATTTATTTACATAGTTGCTTTAGAAACAACCGAACCATTTATATCATCAAAGAAAGACTTCAACAAAATGAATGAAGTAGATTCAGCGAGAATAAGGCAATAAGATAAAAAGAATAAACATCAAGAATACACAGCCGAACTAAAATACAACGCTTATATAACATAAAAAGATACATTGAGAAATAAAAAAGAAAAGCCTAAAGGAACTGAAATCGTGCTCCGTAGTCACGTCTTCTTAATTCAGTTTGCTACGGTTTGCCGAAGCCACTTTCTAAAAAATATCGTTTTAAATTTTTATCCTTGATTCTATTGAAAATATCGTAAAAGATCGAATGGGCATTTTGACGAATTTAACGTTATTTATTTGTTCGATGTCAGCGTAAAATTTTATGGAGGAACGGACGAAATTCATGATTGAAAATTAGCAAGAGCGACGAAGTAAATTATGGAGAAATATAAAGTTGACTACTATAAATTTGAGTTATATAGCTAGGATGTTATTGATGTAGAAACGAACTATAATGAAGCTCTCGTCCAAAACAAATTAGATCTTTATATTGATGTCTTAAATAACTTTACTGAGAGGGAAGATACAAATATTGTTCCTAAAACAGTATTGGCTTCATATATGACAATTTATGATGCTAATTTAGGTCGTAACAGGATAAGGAATATAGCAAAATCTTTTCTTACACCACAAAAACTAGCTAAAGATGCCGTCTTCGGAGAACAGAAACAAAATTGAGAGGCTACTCCTATTTTTATGATGAATGGTTATAATAACATCATCGAAATTGCAGAGGCGTGGTTTCAATTTTGGAGCAAGCTTTGATATTAAACTCTTTTATGAAATATCACATTTTTAAGGCCTTTGTGATTCGTTCAATAGGAATCCATATAATTTATTATGAGAATTGAGAATTTACAATTCTGCGTAAATTGGTCATATTCAAACTGATTTAAATTAATCAACCTTTTAAACTTCTACTTCTTCGACAACCCATGTTCATAATTTTGATTATTATTAAAGTTTGCTAAGTTTATGAATAATAATCATAGTCATAACATCGATAATATTGAATAATGCGCACTTTATTCGACTAAAAGAACTCAGGATTCTATCCAGATTTGATTGAAACATCAATTAATTGGGCTTTGCAGTCGATTAGGTCATCCCCTGGGCTTATACCGTTTCCCTTGCCGAATTCTATAAGATTATCTGTATTTATCGATAGTAATTGGATATGAAATATTAAAGTATTAGAAACGTTGTTTACCTTACTCGAAAGGTTTTCATATATTTTGTTAACACAACTTGGCAAGTCTCGTAACGATGTCTATTATTTTCAAGATACTTATCTTCAGTGTGCTCAGGTTTCTAAATAATACCGCTTAAGATACGGTCTATGATCCTTTGTTTTTTTCTACTTTCTTTACAAACCAATTTTTTCATTTAAGAGATTTTAGAGATTCGAAAAATCGGGTTTCGTTGCTTGCTCAAGTTCTACCTTAAACACTCTAAATTTATTTTCAAGGGTTTAATAAATCTCTGTTTTATTTTTTCCTTGTGTGGTCTTAGTAATGGGATCGTTTTAATGAACTACGTACTAATTGACACGGACGGGCAAACACGGGCCGTAACGTCAAGTTAACTGAATTTGTGGACGCCTACGTCCAATCCCGTTACGATTGGGAATTTATAACTATTTAATTTATCACTACTAAGTGTTAGTAACATGCGGGCGCTTTCGTTCCGTTTGTAACTTTAGTAGATTTTAAATTTAGAATTTAGAGATTTTGTTACGCGTCACTATTTCCAAGATATTCTTTTAGTTTAAATTTGGAACTGACATTGATTAATGTCAACGTTTTCCATGTCAAGTTCAGTAGCCTAATCAAAATATTATTGCAGCGGCATTTCACAGTTAACCGTTATGACTACAAATGCTCAGTATAAGTTAGATTTATTTATTACAGCTCCATTTATCGTAGCTCTGTCATAATTACTCAGGATGCAAATTAATGGTAGTAATGCTAATAAATATTCAAGATAAGGTTACGACCACAGTAAACCAACTGTTGAGATAACTGTACTTACCTAAAACTACCAATATGAAACACAAACTAATGTACAAGATCATCAGGAATCTTTGGTAACTAATAAACTAATAATATCACACACAAGAACGGCAATCATCTACGCGACTGCCGAAATTTTATATCACAGTTATACACATCACTAACTACACTGTATTGGCCACACTGCGATCCCATCAGGCCATCACATTACAAGCACACATTTTTTTGTATACGGGAGTTGCATTCGGCACCACAACTTTTTTCCGTTCTCCCCAACTTAAAAGTTTCGGTCATCGTACGTTTTCGATGTCCTCGCTTTGTTTATCACTTCCCATCACTAAAACAGTATGTTGTACAAAATTCGAATCGGTTTGGAACACTTGTGAATTGTTTAAATGTTTATTGTACGATAGTTTTGGTGGTGCGAGCGACAAGGGTCCGTCGTCGACGGCGGTCTGGAGGCAACTGCGTGAAGTTGGCCCCCATTGGTGAAGAATGCGCCGCGCATGGTTGCCACACCGGCCACGCTTCACTTGAACGCCGGCAGAAATGGAGAGGCGCACTCGAACACCCAATTTACAATAATCCCGTGTATTTTGAAAGCGGTCGCTTAATATAACCAGACACAGAATCGTGCATTGTCAGTGGCGTCGGCCCCGATCTTGGCCGCTTGTTGCCACGAATTCTTCATACGCTTTTGGAATATGTATGCCGTCTCTCTCGCACAAGCTTTCGAATGAAAAACAGGTAAACGCTTGGGGCCAACAACGGTGTGCACTGGAGATTACGAAACATCCAATTTTATATATCGTGGTGTTACAAAATTTAACGCATTTTAATATGCATGCAAATTGAATGACAGCTGTATCTTTTTTTCTGTATCAAATTCGTATAAATTCGTATTTTTTTTGTTTATCGAATGACAGTAATCGATTTGGAATATGGCAGTTTCAATCGAATTAATTGGTTGATATAATTGACCTGTTAACGTTTTGCGATGAGATTTTTTGTTGACAATATTGCTCGTTCGGTTTTTCTGCGAAGCAATCAGTGTATGAGCAAACTTGAAGTAATCTTGGAGTAATTTTAATGTAAGAAATAAATTTTGTAACAGGAATATGAGGAAAATATCAGTGACTTTGAATTAGCTTCGTAAAGGACGCGAAGTTATTAATAAACATAATTTTATGTAAATTTTGAAGAGCCTTATCGTATCCTGTGGTATATATTTGTTTATATTTACATTTTAGTCATATTATGTTAATGTGTCTAGGTGGGTTTTGGTATGTTTGTGCCACAAAGTGATGTAGTCTAGATATATTAATCCTACTTTAGTCAGCCAGTTTAAACCTATGTTTCTCTAATACTAAAACTGCTAGAGCTTCGATATAAAGCCAGTTCAAGCTCGATTAAAGTTATAGTTACAACTTCAGCTAACTTTGACACAAAATTACATCCAAACTATCATGCTTCAAATAAGCTTTTGATACCCGAATAATTTAGACATCAATTTTCCATTACACAAATACTCATTTATGCCGGTTTCATTCAATATAATTTTTATACTCCATTCAAAACCGAGTCTTATCCTTGATACTTTTACATCTCTAGCTATACGCATACCTGTGTGTCTAAAGATAGGGACAGGTCAAAAACTTACGCGGTAACAACCCTTTCCCATGATCTTTTGTGTTTACCCCTTTCTGTGCGAGACCCAGTGACGCACGATCTTTTACGTTTAACTTTTACGAACATGATTCTTCGGGTTTAAAAGGGTAAGTAGTATTGGAAGTTGTATTAATACTTTATGATACAGCTCTATTAGAAATTAATGCTCTTTCAGATAAGAGGCCTGTGTCCCAGCAGTGGGAACGGTTGAATTATTTTTATTATTATTGTTATGCGTAGTATAAGCAGATGGAGTATCTACACAGAGGTGCAGGTGACCTTATTAGGTTACCATTACAAAATCTAGGATAGGTTGAAGATACAAAGAAATTCCCAGAAGAATTATTGCTTACTAACCGATTCCTAAAATACTAACCTCACCACTGTTATTGCGAACAAATGAGACAGCACTATAATAGCTATCTTTATTTCTCTTTCCGTCCCTTGTTTGCAAAGGTCCGTTTTGCTTTACAAATGAGTCTTGCAGTCATCATTAGTGACCAGTTCATTCATCCCTAATGTGGCAAGTTTTGCGTCTTTTCCCAAACCAGTTGGCCTAAAATCTATGTAATCCTCAAATAATCCAGGATTATATACGTAAAGTTAATTTATCTTCGTATGTAAAAATTATCTCATATGTCAAATATGTTGGCATTGACTTAAAATTTAACCAGTTAGACTTTGAATGTACTCTTATGATTCACAATGATATCTGAATTTGAGAAAAGATAACATTATTACAACCTCTTAAACTGAAAAGGAGTCCTCGATTCTCTACCTTACTAAATAAACTCACATCAAAGTAAGCAACGACACGAGAAAGAAAGTGAAAACAAGTAAAGTAGAGCAGGACAGAGATATTTCTCATAGTATGATTCCGTAACATGACAATCGGTAAAGTTCACGTCGTCAAAGATATCTCCAGAATAATTGTTTTGTACTAAATCACGGCGGAAAGATTAGAGTTTCCTAACTCCATAGCTGGAACTTCGACGGCTTGGGTAGGGTTGGCAAATGGACGAATTCTTGCTACATAATATGAAATTTTGTTGGAGACGACAGCTGAATTTGTGCCTACAATTTTGTGAAGAATGACTGTTGAAAGCTCTTTATATACAAATTTATTTTTGTTTGAAATGAAGTTACAACAACAAATAAAATATTGATAGAATACATATATAAGAAAGCAAATCTGAAGAAAATTTGATGCCTTAAAAGACCCTGGATATAGAAGACAAATTTAGTTTAGACCCTGTTGTCCATACAGGATTCAATCGACCGATATCCAGCATAGGACTAAGATAGGCTAAATTGATTGAGTGTTCGTCAACCTGACCTATATAAGGCATTTGATCTAGGAATACAAGGTAAGGTATCAGCCCTAAAGCTTGGCCGATTGTCGGTCGGACACAAACTATTTACCGGACCAACTCCTTTGAACTATTCAATTTGATGGTACACAGTTGAAACTGCCACGTTTTTTGAGTTTGTACGCTTTTCTCTCATGCAGGGAATCCGTTGCAGCTTTGGCGAGCTCAATTTTTGTTTCAATAAATTGTTCCCGTAAATCGTTTCGATATACCTAATACATTCTATCTGTTTTTAATCCGATCTTTTGTTTCTTCCAACCTTTAGCTGTTATAGCTTTAATGACTGACATACATACAACATGACATAATATCAAGAAACATATTTGTTACTGTAAAACTTAATCTTACATTGTCAATAATTTTATCCATATAAGATATATTAACTGTCTTCTCGTAAAGTTTTTAATCACAACGATGATCAGGATATATAATTATAATTTCAATAAGTGTATCTTTCTCTTTTACCGTAAATTAATCATTCTGTAAGTCACAACGGGTACGAGACCAGTTAGTTTCGGTTTAATTACAATGGCTAACTACTAACGAAATCTGTTCCCGTCTTTGTTAGGAAGATCTATTGTTAAAGGATTTGCTAGAAAAAAGAGCCGTGGTTAAATCTCCCGTGGGGATAGAGCGGAACTAGAGAATGCCACGTGCTTTCTTAGTATAGTAAATTTTATAGTCTCAAGCTAACTAGCTTTTCTGGTTATTCTAGGTAAAGTATGAAAACTAGATATTTTCGCTGAGTTTTAAACCTTTAGAGGAAGTAGTACAGTTGCTATACAACTTTGCGATGTAAATAATTCACTTGAATCTTCTAAGTTCTGTGCTCTGGTCATATTCTGCTGTCAATTACTGTAATATACGGCCACCGTTTAAATTGATGTCGATGATGTCAATTATATTCATATGAAAATACCAACATTATTATTTTTTCTCTTTATTTGTTAGGGGCTGGCAACCATACTACAATTCTTAGACATTCAGTACCATTTCTATTCCTACCATATTTTAACATCTTTTCATACTTACAAGTACTGCCGCATTCTTTCATTCCCAATCATTCACAGCATGATATTTCTTCAAAGCGTCTTTCGAATGCCAGGAACAACAAAACTAACCACGGCGATGTCAACATGTAGGGTAGAGATAATTTCGTCCCAACAGAAGTTTCGAAAACTATTATCTGTAACATCTCTAAAAACTACCCCCAAGAGCGAAAAAAAGGACAATAATGAACCCACAGGAACCTTCGTTAACCATTACCATTTCGACCAATTTTTGGAAACAAAAAATTTGATGCCACATTAACCGCTTCTTCACTAATTATACGTCGTTATTCCAAAGTCTTAAAGTCCTATTTTCCTTAGCAGAATACTTCTGAATGTAATGGGATACGCTAGTGTGAAGCTTAAAAATCGTCGTTGAAATTGTAACCGATAGTTTTGACAAACATTTTGGAAGATATCGAAGGTCTAACTAATGTAATGTATATCTGATTTGGAAATGGGCGACACGAAGCTTATCGTTTTAAAGCAAGATATCTAAGCTGTCAGTAAGGAATTATTGCATAGATATTCCAAATCAACTGAGCTTAAAACAGAGCTTACGATTTCTTACCTCGAAATAGATACTGCAAAAGAAGTTTACAAATTCAATAGTTATATCTAAAGTATATGACTCAATGACAAGGCATTTTTTGCAGAGAAGCACTGCTTATTCAGTATCTATAGACATGTTTATTACCAATACAACTCCATGTTTTATCAAATTATTTTCACCAATCGCTTCGCCTCCCATAACATGCGTAACCAACTCATCTGTTACCACGACGCCTGCCCACCCCACCAACATAACCGTAACATATTAAAGTAATAAATCAGGATTGGGGCACCAACGTACCCCAAATTAATGTTTTGACCTTACATCGAATCGGCGTCTCAAATCTGAGAATACCTTTAAATAAATTTTTATTCCAACTTGATCGACAGTATCAGAAGCCTATCTGGGAACGAAAGATGTATTCGCAATTGATATACTGGCAAGTCTTGTAGCATACGGGACACATTTTGCAGTCGAATATACTGAGCTTTTAGATTTTAAATACGTGATATATTTTGCCGTGACGTTTGACAGTGATAAATTCATCAGCTAAGGTTACATCGAGATTATGAGTCAGATCTTAAGCGGGCGCACACAGCAGATTTCATATCGGTTTGTAAAATGGCTAATAAAATTTAAATGATGGCAGATGAATTTGAAATGTGCAATCATTTGTTTCTATTTTCAAACCCGTCTGTGCGTAGTTCGAAACAGCTAACTATCTCAGTTATCGTCTTTGTTTGCAATGTATTTATGATCATAAATATTTACTTCTATCCATAGCCTAGGCAATCACTACGTAGAATGTGTTAGTGTATTTAAAAGTGATATTTCTAAGGACTGGAAGCCGACTAGAACAAGTTAAAATCAAGACAAGGTCAGACATACATGAATTACATTGATGTTATTTCCAAAATAGTAAATTTGCAGGCTTCATCGGTAACTTTGACAACCGTCTGTACACTGGTATTTTTATAAATCAATGAAGCCTTGTCTGTACAAGAAATGTTATTCAACGTTATTCATATTGTATTTAGATAACTGTAGATATAAAACCTGTATTATTTAACCTCAGTGATTTTTGTAGTACTTATCCTGTCTAGATTGTATGCTGTTTTTAATGCTTAAGAGCCTTTGAAACATTTTTGCTTACAGGGACCCAAAGCTCAAAATACAAGCAAAGAGCATTGTACCCAAATATCAACAGTACCAACAAGAAATTCTTCACAAAATTTCACGGACCTTCGATTCCAAACGAATACAGCATACGAAGCAATGCGTCCCATATTTTTTGTTTCTTTTTTGCCCCACAAAGGGTCGTCGAACGTTAGAGCGGGACAAAAAATAACAATGGCAGGTAACAGGAGACTTGGACCATCACTGACTAATTGAATATTAAGACTGGAATACTTCTGGTGCATAAAATTGTGATTGGTCTCGCTAGATATTGCGGAGTCAATCCGTTTTGATTCGTCATTGACTTAATATTTTGGGTTTACGCTCTAGTTTGCATGGTTTTTTTTATTATTATATTGAGCAAGGTGTTTATCGGATTTTTTTTATTAGCCTCTAGAATGAATGATCTTAATCTTTTCATATCTAGTTTCGTTTTTGTGACAATTGTTTGACCTAGTTATACTTTTTGAGGCCTACATCAAATTGAAGCACATCTTTGACATTACGTGAATTGACTAAACAAATCAAGTCACCAAGAGGATGACACCGAATCTGTGATTATTGAGCGCTATCGATATGTCACACATGTCATTTTGACTTTTCGACATCGTTCGTTGTTCGATCGTTATCGGTAATATACTTAATATAATTTTGTTTATAGTACTAGATGCAAAGTCTCTGAAAGATATCTTGCAGATGAGTCACGATGACTTATTACATTCTTTGTTCTAGTTGAACCTCGAAACAAATGACAAACATCGACTCAAACCATCGCATGCTTCAGTTGAGTCTACTAAACTAATGAATTAATCAATATGTACAATTAGATATCAAAATTTATACATAGATAGTGTTTTGTTCGTCAACAAGGAACACGTCACTGCTGTAAAGTTTGCCTTAGGGTGTACATCGACGGGCTTCGTTTTACAGGACACATCGGCTTGTAGCCTAAATGCAGTTAGTCTGTGTATGCCTTTAGGTCCTGGACATTATTGTTTGGTTTCGTGTTGTTTATTGACATAGGCCTGATGATGGGGACATGACAATGTTCATGTTTGAAGGCTCTGATTTTGTACCGACTGCACAACAGACAAAAATTTCTGAATAAATTGGTAATTTATATGTGAAGTCTGTTTCAGCAGATACAGTTCTTATCTTCTCAACAATATGATCAGTTTAAGTAGGTACAAATTATGAGATTCTTAATTCCAATTCTACTTAGAAAATTAGTATCTGCTATCGTTAGTTTAAATAGGGATTAGCGGATTCTAAATTCGAATTATACATAGAAAATTGAATTAAGAATCTGTTACTCAGTATTTGTATTATGGTTTAAGTTTTTTAAATTAGGTATTTATAAAAAAAAAAAATTTTTTAAACTAGCTTTTTCGTATTCCTCTCAGCAAACTATTTAATTTAATACCCATATCATGGAAGTGCACAAAAAATAACTAGTCCGCCATCTTGGGCCGTCCGCCATATTGGATTTAGAATGACGTCACTTTGCTAACGATGCATTGTCATCCAAACTAAACGTGTATGCAATATTTCATCTTAATCGGTGGAAGATAACTGCTTTAAAATTCAGTTGGTAGATTTGACCCGAACACCCTTACATACATACATAGCAAATTAATTAATAAAAGCTTTTAATAAGATTAGTGTTTGCCATTAGCTTTTGTTTAGAATATTTAACAGTGGCATATTAGAGTATTTGGAACACAATACCTAATCAAAGTAACTTGGCTAAAAGCTTGGCGTAGAGACGTCCTTTAAAGACTTAGACAAGAATTTATTTATCATACCTAATATAAAGTTGAACATTATTAGATCCTTTCATTCGGTTACTAAATAATTTGAAAGTTGACGGAAAATGCCTTCCCAAAAAACTAGTATGAAGTTTAAACCTTCTGCTAGATATTTTGCCAGAAAACCTCACATACTTTGCTACATTATATACTGACAACGCAATAAGTCCGACATTTCAGTTGAAACCTGGATAACATAAAAAAGCAACCGTCAGCAATAATATATTTTTTTCGCGTAAACCGTAAATCATAATAAACACTGGTTTCTTTATGTTAACAAAGATTAATGAAACAGCAGTTAATAATAACGTTGTTTTTAACTAATAGTTTACCTGTCAAAAAATGTGGTTTAATAAACTGTTCTGTTGTTGTAATAAGAGCGGAAATGGAGTTAAAATGTATTGGGTTGTGGTTTAATTTTAGTTCGTTTAAATATTTTTTTTGGGTTTTAACAAGAGTGGTAGCCTAGTGGCTCTAACGTGTCGTAGGTCGTGGATTCGAACCTATCAATGAAACGACTCAAATTACTCATTGTAATCTTTTGTTCTGTGAAAAAGAAGCCTAGGCAAGCTGTCAATGTTATGAATTACTAGCTTCTGCTAGCGGTTTCGCTTGCGGATTTTTTTTTTTTTTATCCCAAGGGAACTTTATACTGTGATGAAAAGTAGCCTATGTGCTATTCCACACTATAATCTATATCTGTGCCTAATTTCATCCAGATCCGTACAGCGTCCGTTTAAGCGTGATTGAGTATCAAACATACACACATTCATTCAAACTTTCGTATGTATAATATTAGTAAGATTATGGGCATTATGTATTATTCAATATAGTCGCTCACTCACTCTCACAATATTATAAATGGGAAAGTAACCCTGTCTGTCTGTTTGTTACCTTCAGCTGTTGCAGGTTCCCTTTTCAACTGAGAATGCGGATTTCAACCTGTTCCATATACCTACCTCTAAAGGATAAAAAAACCGGCCAAGTGCGAGTCGGACTCGCGCTTGGCCGGTTCCGTACCATTATCGCAAAAAACGGAAAAAAAAAAATACGTTTGTTGTATGGGAGCCCCACTTAAATATTTATTTTATTCTGTTTTTAGTATTTGTTGTTATAGCGGCAATAGAAATGCATCATCTGTGAAAATTTCAACCGTCTAGCTATCACGGTTCATGAGATACAGCCTGTTGACAGACAGACAGACGGACCGCGGAGTCTTAGTAATAGGGTCCCGTTTATACCCTTTGGGTACGGAACACTAAAAAGGACCTAATTACAATCGTTACACATAAGCAAGCTTGATAATATTAGAAAAATATAATTTATTTTTATCCTAAGTCGCCGATAAGGGGATTATTTACCATGTGATAACGTGGGGGCTTATTGCTACCATGACAGGGTTCAATACTAATCCGGTTTAAAACACGGCAATTTTGACGTTAAAAGTCTTTTGTATTTTTTTATGATCTTGAAATCGAATTAGCAAGAAGGTCGGTAGTTAAAGTAAAAGTTCTTTATCGTTTTTATTATTAGTTAATGGATTACTAAGAAGAAATTAGGTAAATAAGTTTACTATTTTATGTTTCAACTTTAAGTCTTAAGGTTCCCCTAGTCGACGCCATGAACTATTTTGTGCGCGAGGTTAAAATGCATGCTCTCTCATCCGACAACACGTGCGAAAGATATAGATGCTGTGATGAGCAGTAAGAAGCTATTTCGCGTAGGAATTAGCACTTTTGCAAATTTTGTATCAAAATGAATGATGATTTAGGATGAAAACGAGGGCGCGAAATTTTATAAACAGGGCTTTGGGAGTCTAAATATAATGAAAAAATTAATAAATGTATATTTTCAAAATAAAATTATTTGCATTGGTCAATTACTAATCTATCCCTGTATGGAGGCCGTTTTGCAATTGTCCTTCTTCTTATGGTATTTATTGCCGCCCAAAGATGCGTTAAAACTAGTGTCGAAATATGGAACTTACGACGCTCATAACATTCAAAAAAATTTTTTTTTTCTTTTTTTGTTTCCATACAAGTCTAGATAATGATGAGAAAAAATTATTTATTTTTTAATTTTGAACGTACATCGTCAAACAGAAGAGTAATCGCCCGAATACGTTTTTATGTAAGAATGATCGACTAGTGTAACCACTTTAATAAGTACTAAATTCACTAAATTTTAATCAAAATCTTAATAAAAAGCAAATTAATGTAAAGTTAGAAAAAATATATAGTAATAATAAATTAACCTATTCATTGAATGATAAAAATATTTAATAAATCATAACATCACGCGCGTATTCTCCGAAGGATTGGGCAGAGTTACAGACTCCAGACTGCAACTGAGAAATTTCACATGGGAAAACCCAATAACAACTAACCCGACCTGGGCATCGAACCCTGGCCCTCATGTTAAGTCGACCACTAGACCAACAATACAAAACATTAAAATTAATAATAAGTTATCCTATTTATTTAATAACAAAAATAATTTAATCATACACCAAACAAAGAAACAGTCAATCGTAAAAACTAACACAAAAACACCAATACAAATTGTATTCAACTATTAAAGTTATAAAATAATTATATTATTTTACATCAGCCAATAAAAAACGCAACAATGTCACCCGTACCGATAAAAACTGTAGCATTTTGTTAACAAAGTGGGTCAGATAATCTAGGTTTATGAATAGTAAAAAATCTCTTAATTGTATTAAAGATTGGTTCAGTTTATTTTATAGCTAAAGCTACATACGGCAATAAATTAATAATAGTGATGGGGACAAAATGGCCGTTTTTAACCATGAACTGCTGAGGGTTAGCGATTTTCCTGAAGGCTCGAAGCGATTTGACTTATATCACACTGATAAGCGATTTTTACTAAGTGAAATTGCAAGAACGTTCATATGCACATGCAATTGAAATTTTCTTAGAATATACGAGCGCTATATTGCATATGGACGCAATTTAAATTGCGTCGCAGTATCAGGAAGGTCTCTTACAGATTTTATGTTCTCGATGTTAGGCAGGATCGATCGTAAATTAGATATTTAATTAAAAATGTAGATAATGCTGCCTCGTTACGCCCATCATATATCCGGTCATCTGTCCACCAGACCGAATCGGATTAGAACAATGGTAATTTCTATTGTGTCTGGAAATGGACAGTTGAAGGTGTATGTTACAAAGAATTTATATATTTTTTGTAAAAACGTGACAGACACTAGAAACTAGTTACTAGAAATAGGGATCAATTAATTCAAACAAACTTCAGACTGGCTAAAGTAGCGTCATCTTTTATGGGATAAGTACTGTCTAAAATGTTACAATAAAATACCTCCCCACAGTCTAGAACGAATGAAACGAAACATTTGTATAAAACGCACACTATGCAGGCAGGCAAATTATACGTTGGTGGATTACATCGCTGATAAAAATGCTTGGTTCAATGCTAGTCCTGCTCCACAACCACTAGGGCGCAAAAACAAGTCTATACCACACACAAAAAAAATCTCTCAAGAAGATTCGTAGTGTTCGTACTGTCATTATTCAACGTAGCAAGTAATCGTGCGCCTAAGAATTCACGTACAACATATGTCACTAGATCGGGGACCCTAAAAACTATTTGCTTGAGAGAAGGATCTACTTTTAGGTATTCTGTCTCGACCTACGATATATTGTAGAGAAAAAAACGAGAGATTCTAAGTAAAAAAAATATTGTGACTAGCCCAGCCAATTGGAAGAAGAAACTCAGTGTTTTTCTATATTGAGCAAATGATAACTTTAAGTGGATTTCTTTTGCTGACACTGCAGTAATTTAATAATGTGAACGGTGAACGAAGTGTCTTAAAAGAAATAAAATATAATATAAAAAACTGCGTAAATTGGACGCCATTCGTAGGGTTGGAATGAACGAATGAATTTACGCATTATTATCGTGAACCGAGCAAAAACGGGTTTAATCATAATTTAATTCTGATTGAATGAATGTATCCAATGACGATGCTTATTATCGTACAGTAGGCTTATTATTATTATATACTTAGTATTATTTTTGAGTCTGTTTTGTTAAGAAATTTGCTAATTATTCGTCCTAACAACAACAATTTGGCAACAGTATTAAAAACTACGTTAACCCTAAAATCGCAGACGCAATTTGCGTCCAACATGGCGGGTTCGATTATACACGCGACGGCGGCATCTGGCGGGTTAAGTTGCACAGTGCACCTGCGCCCACGCCATCGACGAGATTAAAAAAACATTAGCGGAGCGCTGGGAGCAATGACGTCAGGTTTTGAGAAATTATAGAGCTGGTTTTTTAGGGTTCCGTAGCCAAATGGCAAAAAACGGAACCCTTATAGATTCGTCATGTCTGTATGTCCGTCCGTATGTCACAGCCACTTTTTTTCCGAAACTATAAGAACTATGCTGTTGAAACTTGGTAAGTAGATGTATTCTGTGAACCGCATTAAGATTTTCACTCAAAAATAGAAAAAAAACAATCAATTTTGGGGGTCCCCATACTTGAAACTGAAACTATTTTTTTTTTTTCCATCAAACCCATACGTGTGGGGTATCTATGGATAGCTCTTCAAAAATGATATTGAGGTTTGTAATATTTTCTTTTTCTAAACTGAATAGTTTGCGCGAGAGACACTTCCGAAGTGGTAAAATGTGTCCCCCCCCCTTGTAACTTCTAAAATAAGAGAGTGATAAAACTTAAAAAAATATATGGTGTACATTACCATGTAAACTACCACCGAAAATTGGTTTGAACGAGATCTAGTAAGTAGTTTTTTTTTAATACGTCATAAATCGTAAACCGCAATTTACCAAGTACGGAACCCTACGTGCGCGAGTCCGACTCGCACTTGGCCGGATTTTTTTAAATCACTAGTAAAAGTGAAATCTGGTTTGAAACCTTTTTGCACCCATTTCTATAAATAAAATAGTATTCATTTTGAAAATGATGGTTGTACTTGTCTGGAAGTCCAGGGGGGTGAACATAAGCTCTTAAAGTAAGGTTATTTTGAGTGTGTGTAAGGGACAGATGGTTATGACTTGTATCCATCTGTCCCTAACGCATACTCAAAACAACCTTACTCTAAGAACTTATGGACACCCACCCTCCTGATCAGGTTATGATGCTCTGTTCCTATGAGATAGGGCACAAAAGCGAAGCCGCGTGAATAACCAGTAGAGAATCTTTATCTATATTAATTATTCTTTATCAAAGAAACTTTTTGTGAATACAATAAAAACCAGCATATATTACATACACTACTACTGTATAAAAACTATTCGATTTTATATTGATATGAATAGTTGCGGTATTGTAAAATTCGTTTAGGGAGAATGCTGCACTTAATATACAAGTATGTTCATAATAATTTATTTACCTAAAGTGGTACATTGTATACCAAAACAAAAAAATACTATTTGTATCATTCTCCCTTAAAGAACCTTACCAAACCACAATTTCAATACTACAACTTTTTATGGTTGTGAATAGCTATGCAGAAGTTGTAATAAAAATTTTAATCTTAAAATGTCCACCACATCTATTTTATAACCCTCTCTTACCAGCCAATTCATATAAACCAAGAAATATGAAAAATACTTAGCGTAACAAAATGCGTGCGTATAATCAATAATTACGCACGCACGCTCGAAAAGGTGCGACTCCATGCCATAGACATAAGAGAATTTGCGACGCGATTTACTTTCAAAGCAGACTTGAAAAGCGGAAAAGTGAGTTTGACAGCGGAATGCGGAAACGATGCTCAGATAAGCCAGATGCGTCGTTTTTCTCTGATTTTCTCTAAAACCATTTTTCGTTTGGAGAAAATTATGTTTTGCGTGTCATAGAACTTCTTTGTTATGGTGGCTGAATGGCCCTTTGTCTTAAGATAATAATGGGAGGGGAAATATGTATCTGATTCTGAGGGTTCTATCCTTGATCTCTGAGAATATAGGACAGGGTTTTTTTTTTGTGATGGAATTATGGCTATATGCTTGCCACTTTATGTACTTATAAGGTTTTTTTTTTATTGTTTTCGTCGTCGACTTTGTCTCTGTCACCACTGACCTAGACTAGAGTCAAGAGCTAACTCATCATAAATAAAAAAAATAGTATTTTTTTTATTTTAATCTGATATCAAAAACTTTTTCACTGATGAAAGCTCATCTTCCGAATATATAGTTGTTGTAGAATGATCCAGGAGAGTGAAGTCGCAGGAAAAAGTTAGTATAAAAAGACTTGTGAAATGTTTACTCGTATCTACTACCTCACCTACCAGTTCGGGGAATATAGAAGTTATATTTTCTTGTACAGTCTTGTTCAGAAATCAACCGCTTACTCAAGTGCGTTCCAATTAAATACTAATTTAATTAGATTTTCTAGAATGATATTGGATTCCTGGAAAGCCTATCAGTACCAGTCTGGCACAATTCTTATTTGTTCCACCAAGAATTGATATGTCTAAGATCTGGGAGTTTTTTGTGTTAAGAAAAATTCAATTTAACTTTTAAGATATTTTAAGAAACCTATGTTATATCGAAATGGTATCGGTTAGGTAGTCTTAACTACTAAATTAATATATTTTTTGTTGTTGGAAGGCCCCCTCCAACAACAGTACACATGCAACAGTGGGAATCCACTGGATGCGAGCTACACAGGACTGATCAGCGTGGCGACATTTGGTTGAGGGACATGTCCAGCAGTGGATGTCTTTCGCCGAATAGATGATTAAAGTTGTTTGTTTGTTGGATGTGTTCTCAGTAAGTGCTGATACAATAAGAACAATTCTTTGATTGGTAGAAAGCGTACGAAGTGCAATAGACTAGTTTATTTCCCGGCAAAATGCACGGTATCCGTAGGGCACGGGAGCGAATCCACAGGAAAAAGCCAGTAAGTAATATTGCGAAAAACCACAAACGTTAACAACAACAGCAGAGAAAACACCTTTTTATTCAAAAAAGGACAAGATTATTGTAATTTAAACATAACCACACGTAAAGTGCTGTATTACGAAAACATGTAATGTTTTTACCATTTTTACGTTGTTAATATCAGAAAACAATGAATAAAAGCTGACATATGGAGCCTATTCCTGTCTTCAAGACATTGTAATGGTAATATATTTTTTATAACTTTTATTTTGACGGTAATGAGAGATAATTTTGTGGGCAACATCGTCCCGTGCGTGTTTTTAATACACTTTGAAAAGTACACGCGCAGAGAAGGGTTAAGTGTCGTATGGTTGCATATTTTTAAAGACAGTTTATCGCTTCTGTAATGGTTTTTCCCATAGACTATTCCTTTTTTATTTTTGTAGTACCTAATTTACGCGGGTACTTCTTAAGAAACTTCTTGGTTAAGCTGAGTGGTGCCGATCCATGCGTCTTGTTCGTGAACGGGCGCCATCAGTTGGGATTGGTCATAACTTAGCTGCCTCGGCCTGTTATTGTATTTTTTTTTTATTGTTTGTTACTCTAGACGCTTTTACGTGCACGTCTTTTTACATCGTTCTGACATATGTGTATTTTTTCAACAACAATGATGTAAAACTTGTAATTAGAACTGATGGAAAAGAGTGTACGTGGAGTTCCTTGCAAATTCTCCTCCATTGAGACCTACTGACGCTTGCGAATTTGCAACTAGACATCTTTTTTTTGACAGTTCTAAAGTACCCTTAAGGTTTATTTAATTTTGATTGATTTAGAAAGCCTTTTATAATTTTTGGTTTTAGTAATAATATATTAGCTACTATTATTTACTCTAACAGAGATTAATTATTGAACTTTAGAATAAGTACGCTAGATAAATTGCTTATAAATAAGTTTGTGCTACATAAAGTCATCATCATTTTATTCGAAGACTGTCACTGATGGACATAGGCTTCGTCCAAACATCGCCACATCGACTCATCCTGAGACAAGTAATCTGAAGTAATTATACCCTATTATCGTATTAGACGTTTTAGACCCAATTTATCTTAAAACATACAAACTTTTTATAAGAAGTCGATTAAAATTCGCGACAAGAACAGGTGCAGATCTAAATCCAGACCATTACGTAAGACTAGAACCTAGCTATGATTAATAGCTAGATCCTATCTGGCGGAAACCTAGGATAAGTGGCCGGTAACACTTTGAATAATCTTCTATAAATCTTTGAAGTTTTGTGATAACTTTAACTTTATTACTACGGATAAGTTTTATGCATTCGATGAGTTAATTTTTTTGTTGCTGTTCTTTTGCATTGGTTTCATTTTCATTAGTATATTATGTACTATACTTACATACTTTATTTATTATTTTTACAAGCTTTTATTTAACTTGCAATGTAAGTGTGTTCGTGTCAAATCTTGCAACTGAATTTTAAAGCAGTTATCCTCCACCGATTAAGATGAAATTTTACATACACGTTTAGTTTGGATGATAATGCATGGTTAGCTAAGTGACGTCATTCTAAATTTAATATGGCGGACGGTCCAAGATGGCGGTCTAGCTATTTTTTGTGCACTGCCATGATATGGGTAAGAAATGAAAGGGTTTGCTGAGAAGAATACAAAAAAAGCTTGTTTAAAAAAAACTTTTTTTTAATAAATACATTTTATACCTACAAAGGTGGGAACCTCTATTGGTATATGGGAATTAAAGACAAAAATATAACATACCAACTGTTGTAAAAACTGACCAACAATTTCTACTTTCTGGATTTTTTTATGATCCATTGTGCCTTTTATGCTAAATTGTATTATTTTTTGTAATTTTTTTTTTCCTTTTTTGTGCTATAAATATTGTAGAATATATTTGTACACCTCACTAGGCAAAACATGTCAATACAAAAAAAATAAAAATAGAACATCCTGCATGCCTACTGTATGTGAACTCATGTTTGGACAAATAAATTATCTTTATCTTTAAAAGGGTTGTCGCGTCGTTCTAATGCAGACGACAGAGGGACAGCCTTTGTCCAGTAGTGGGACACAATTGGCTTATTATAAAGCAAGATAGTTAGTTACAGCCTCCTAAACAAACACAATAATTACCTATCTACCAAAAACCACTTCTTGAAGCCTACTTAAAATTCACCTCAGCGGGCCATAACTAAAAGGTAGTATCTAAAGTTCAAAGAACCTTTATTAATGTACACCCAGTTGCCAGCAACCAACACTTTTCATTAACTATGAGGATCGGTTATCGTGTTTACACAGGCGAGCAGATTTAAGGTGGCAACACCAAAGAGCTTTGTCATGCTACGAAAAAGAATCGCACCCTATCTTGGCGTATTGAAAGGAGATGTATTGTCTGTGGTGGCCATAAATTCTCAAGAAAGATGCATAAAATTGCTTATTTTATTGAGGTCTGTAAATTTTGTGATATTGGTCGATTTGTCTATGGAAAATGTGGTGGGTTTTTTATTTGCTACTCCGCGTTGGAAGTCAGTATTTCTTTTTGGAGACACGTAAATTTTACTTTCGACTGTAATATTTATGATTTCGACCCTTTTATTGCTATATTCGGCAGTAAAAGGGTCTTTTGATCACAATTATCGATTCCTCAATGTTTTAGTTAAATCAGATCAGGATTAATGGTCAAGAATCAGATTGATATCTTAGCTATAATAAACTATCTCAGCTTTTTAGGGTTCCGTACCCAAAGGGTAAAAACGGGACCCTATTACTAAGACTTCGCGGTCCGTCTGTCTGTCTGTCCGTCTGTTACCAGGCTATATCTCATGAACCGTGATAGTTAGGCAGTTGAAATTTTCACAGATGATGTATTTCTGTTGCCGCTATAACAACAAATACTAAAAACAGGATACAATAAATATTTAAGTGGGGCTCCCATACAATAAACGTGTTTTGTTTTTTGTCGTTATTTGCGATAGTGGTACAGAACCCTTCGTGCGCGAGTCCGACTCGCACTTGGCTGGTTTTTTTTCCAAAATAATCGTCGTAACCTACGAAAAAATTAATACCGTAATAAAAACTCCTGACGAAAGGTATTTTCAAGGCAGACGTGAATGGAAACGCCGGGAGGGGACGCCCTAGAAACACATACATAGACCTTATAGGTGATGTTCTTCAGAGAGGCCAAGTGCGCAGTACCTACTCATAACCGGCGCGTGTGTATGACTAGATGTATGAATGTGTGTGAAGCAAAAGAAGTATGTAAGGATCGTAGCAGGTGGCGTTCTGTAGTTTCTGCCTACCCCCATGGGAAAAAGGCGTGAGTTTATGTATGTATGTAAAAACTCCTGACAAATTTCCTCATCCAGGCCATAGTCTACCGTTGTTCCAAATTTCATCCCAGTCCGTTCTCCTGTTGGCGTGTGATTGCTTAACAAACAAACATACAGACTACCACATTATGAGTAGGATAAGAAACAATAGGATTAAGTACCATACTAAATTAATGCTAAAACAATCACATTAAAGTCTCTAAAAGATGAAGAAGAAGAAGATTTTAGGTTGAAATCCTAAAAGATTTCAACCTAAGATTGAGTGTTACACTAAAAACATACTTCCCAAGATTCAGATTGTTCAAAAACGTATCAGTATAAATATTAAAAGTTCTCCGTCGCACTCTGCTCTGTTAAAAAGTTAAGAACAAGCACTGATAGCTTTAACTTAGAATGTTTAGATTACTTTACAAGTATGGTACTGAAAGATGTAATATGTCTTAGTAAGAATTAATTAAGGAAAAGCCTAAATATGTTTTTGTCATCTTGTCAGCGAGTCTATAAAAAGTTTAGTTAAAGTTGAGACATACTGACTTAATATATTTTTATATTTACGCCTGAACCATATGATTTCGTTTACCATATTCCTTGCTTGACAAACAGATTGGTGAGATTTATATAAAAAAGCTAATTTAAAAATCAAAAACCCGACTGCTTAAGAAGCGAACTAAAAAGCTGTAAACAAGCAAAATCATGCTGTGCAGTCGGAGGATCAGGCAGTTCGCGAATATATATCCTCCGACTGCACAGCATGTTTTTTTTATATTTACAACTTTTTAGTGTTTTTTTTTATAAATACTTTTAAACATATAAGTGGTATATATTTTTGTAATTATTTCATCACCTTCATTTTGATACCCCACTCGATGGGTTGCGAAGAAAAAAAAAATTGCAACCTCTACAATATGGCGCCTAAAAGCCGTAATTTTTCTCTTTTTTTTAACGGCACTTATCTAAGAACACTTGGGCGGCCAAGACCTATCAAACGATGTCTAATTTATAAAAATCCGTCAAGTGGTTTGAAAGATACGAGGTAATAAAGAATATAACATACATACATACATACAAGATACGCGCGAAAAACATAACCCTTTCCTTGCAGCCGGGTAAAAAGGGGGTTTCTTTGAAACAAAATTTTGCAACGATTAGGGAAGATAGACCCCCCACCAATTCTTTTATTTAAAAAAAATATGCGTAAACTAACTTCTGCCTTCGGCTTCGTCCGTGTTAAAAGTGTCTCCCAAAGGAACTGCCCACCGGTATGAAAAGTATCCTATACCTTAATCCAGGTTTATTATAATCCATTCATGTGCAAAGTTTCATCAAAAACCATTCAGCGGTTTAGACGATAAAACTTAACAGACAGATAGACACGCATTTTTGCATTTTATAATATAAGTATGGCATCACATAGAGTAAGAACAGTTCTTTTAGAAAAAAACTATTAAAGAAATCTACTAAACACCTACAAACATTCAATGACTTCTTTTTATCTTAATCACAAAAGATCTAGTCACCGATAAACCTACTTAATATGCCAATCACACTAGTACACCTATTTCCTAGTAATTCCTAGCAATCTGACTGCCATACAAACATACCATACCTAGCAACAAATAGGTATACATACTGCGTTCAGAATTTTGTTTCCAGACATGTAAACAAACACGTGCTTTTGGAAAAAGAACTTAACAACCTATACATAAAAGTTCACTTTTCGATGCAACTTCAAAAGAGTTTTATTTCATTTTCGTTAGTAGGAGCCATTCTAAAATGAACCTAAATTTATACGGATATAAAGTTCAAATAGAAGTAACGTCCATTGGAAACAAGGTTTTGTATAGACCTTAGATACCTTAGGTCATTTGATTGCCAATCGTGGGATTTGTAGAAGTATGATGTCATTATTACTCAGTTGGATACTCAAAACTCATTATTAGCATGTTACCTACATAGAAGCTATGTGGGGAATGGTCAGGCCGTGAGATTGACCGTTCAGTGTTCTGTGAAGCAGTTTTTAGTGAGAATGAATAAGCGGAGGTTTATTGAAAAAAAGACAGACCATCAAAAGGTAAGGTAGTGATTTGTAGAGGGTCCAAATAGCAGCCCGAACATAGTTGTGCAAAGTCTACTAGGGTAAGATTCAAGAGGCAAGATGACCATGGTATAGAGGAGAAGGAAAAGAATTCCAAGTAACGTGGAACAAGAGCAAGAAGATGGTGAAGATTATGATTCAGCACATATAACCAGCTTACCACTGGATATTAAGGTTGCACTAGTCGACGGCACGAACTATTTTGTGCGCGGGGTTAAATTGCATGCTATCTCATCCGACAACACGTGCGAAAGAGATCTAGATGCTGTGATGATCAATAGAATCTAGTTCGCATAGGAATACACATTTTTGCAAATTTGTAGCGAAATGGATGATGATTTAGGACGAAAACGAGCGCGCGGCATTTTATAAACACACCTTTGGGAATATGGATATCATGAAAAATCGACTAAATGTATCTATTCAAAATAAAATTATTTGCATTATTGAACTACTAATCCATCCCTGTATGGGGAATGTTTTGCAATTTTCATTCTACTTATGATATTTATTTGCACCCAAAGATGCGTTAAAATTAGTGTTGAAATATGGAACTTTCGACGATCATAACTTAACATAGGTATATATTTTTTTTTGCATTTTTGTTTCGATACAGGGCTAGATAAGTAAAGACAATGATACAAATTGATATCATTTTTTGATTTTGAACATACACCGTCAAACAGTGGAGTAATCGCCAGACTATGTTTGTATGGAAGGATGATTGACTGGGGCAACCTTAATATCAGATACCTACTTTAAAACAAACGTAGGTACAACACTTCAATACACTGGAGGCATTTGGTTTTGCAGAGAACAGAAAACAAGCAAACATCACCATGTTGGTACTTGCATTTACAAACACAAACAAAGACGGTCTACAAAATCTTAACACGCTCATCATTGCTCAGAATTGGGACAAGCTATAAAAACAGGAAGTTAAAATTCCGGGCAATTAATCCATCAGAATTGATAATGGGTTAACAACCGAGCAATACATGTACTATACCGTTACAAAAGGGTACATTACTGAAGAGTTCAGTATCTTCCAAGCTTTTGATCTCAACACTGGAGCTGTGAGAAAATTGTGTAGCGAAGTGGTCTTTGGTAACAGCACCGGGCAAAAGGCATCAGGATAGAAATGTTACTATTTGATAAACAAATCAAAAAACCAAAAGTCCAAGAGATTCATGGCATAATTTGTTTTAAAAAGACTGATAAGATGGAGATTGTTCCCTCAAATATTTTTATGGTTATAAAAATCTCAATCATAATGGTATCATTCAACTGCCCTGTCAATAATAAGTTTTGGCATCATTGGCACTATGATTAAAAATTACTAACCAATCCTCAATCACAATAAATGTTTTCCCTCTAAATTCCTAGCCACGACCTCTCCAAGGCCCATTTAATTCCTTCTCCCTTCCCCAATCTCTGTAATAAAACTATCAACTTCAACTAACACGTTTAACTGAACCAGAAATTGGGGCACAGCAATAAAAGTACGTTTTAAAAGGAACAAATTATTGTATGCGATAGTGCTGGGCCAACGCTAAACGGGACCTCGGAAAGCGGATAGTTTTCATCCGAATACCTACACAAAGCAATGGATCCACCTTAATATCCGATTGAAAGCAAACAATCCTTGCATTTCATTTCATTCATGCCGATCCGATGAACGTAGGGTTGTCGCGAGAGAGATTTTGTTACCGTTTTGAAGAAACTAAGTTTATAACTCTATAAAACTTAAACACCTTAAAAAAAGTGTATATATATACCAAAAGTACCTAAACAATTTAATATTTTAAAAGCAGTTCATAATTGTGAACTGCTCTTGAAAACAAGATGAGCCCGCTCTTGTCCTTGATCTCAACTGATGGTAAGCGAATAAGCATAGAATGGAGTGAGCGGACTCAGAAGATGCCAGTCAAAAAGAACTTGAACAAAATTATCATGATCATCATCATAATTTCAGAGAAGCTCGTGGCTAAATAAAAGGTCAAGCAATCAGTCAGTCATCAAGGTTAAGCAATGCTTGACGAGGTCGGTCCGTGGATGGGTGACTATTTCAACATACCGAGTTTCCTCCGTGCTTCGGAAAGCACGCTAAGTCGTTGGTCCCGGCTGTCATTTGAAGATCTTTGACAGTCGTTACGGGTACTCAGAAGCCTGAGATCTGGCACCAGTCTGGCCAAGGGATATCCTGTTACCCAGTTACTGGGTTGTGGAGGTCAGATAGGCAAACGCTCCATGAAAAATACTGGTACTCAGCTGAATCCGGTTAGACCATCCGGTTAGACGGAAGCCGACCCCGACCCGAAAGTGCTAGGCAGATGATGACCTCTCTCACAGAGAGGATACCTGTGTGCCAGCAGTGGGAACATTATAAGGCTGATTACATGGGATTTAAACTTGATAACTTGATAGTGGTCAAGCGCGAGCCTATAGAAACAAAAAAAAAACTGGCGAAATGAGAATATCCTCCAGTTGCATCACTGCCTGTCCCTCCGGTGAATACAGCCATGATTTCATGATTTTATGTTATGTAAAATACTAAATAAAATGTATTTTATCTACACAATCGTTCGTAATTCATATTCCGTTCAACAAGAGAGCAAAAACGAAAGAATCTCGGTTCATTTCGTTTAAATTCCATTTACATTTTTTCACTGATTTCGTCGCGTATTCTCATAATTTCGTCAAGACGTCTGAGTATTCCAATTACATTACATTTGTGTTATTAAATTCGCGTTTAGGGAGTGACTAAATGTATTTGTGTCAGAATTCGCTTGTCCTGTATACCGGGAAAGCGTTAATTTTGTATGGATATTGTTGATCAAGTCTGTTGATACTTGAAGTTTGATGATATTAGCGTTGATTTTGAATCTAAATTGGCAGGCATTTTTAGGTTTCCGTACTCCAAAGTAAAAAAACGGAACCCATAATGGATCACTTTGTTGTCGGTCTGTATGTCAAGACCCTCTATCTCGGGAACGTGTGGCTCAAGTTCGCAACCCCTTTCAGCTGTGAAAAAAAAACAAACTTCTAGATCAACGCAATCAAGAGATACAGCCGTTAATGACA
Organism: Orthosia gothica; assembly: GCA_949775005.1. Classification (NCBI taxonomy): domain Eukaryota; kingdom Metazoa; phylum Arthropoda; class Insecta; order Lepidoptera; family Noctuidae; genus Orthosia; species Orthosia gothica. Next base: position 17,980,385 of record OX459060.1, on the reverse strand, counting down.
CATATTTTACACTCGCAAGGGAATCAAAATCTACAGGGTACTTCCCGTTAACCTAGAATCATGAAGTTTGGCTATTTCTGCCGGGCGAGCACGGCCTACCGTGACAGGCTTGAGTTTGGGAGCAAAAACCGTGATAAAATGCCTATCACAGAGGCCGTGCTCGCCCGGCTGGTGTAACAAAAGTTTGGATTAAGAATAATGCCTTACTTTGCGGGTATTTTTTTAACTTAGGCTCTTCGGTTCAAACTTTTACAACCCCAATAAAATTTGATTGCTATTTTAATAGTTTTTTTTTTAATTCGCGGCAACCCTAAGCTCGATACATAGTAACGAATGAACGAAACAAACGAATGACCGGCTTTATGGCAAGTATTTTTTTAAATTCCCGCGCATTCTGAAACTTTGTCGATACTATCGATTCCCAGTATAACCTGCGAGCACTTTGACCGACCAATTTAACAACATATTGAATAATTCGTTGTTTAAAAGCTACTTTTTCTGGGAATAATTAAAACTTTATTGGAATGACTGATCGTTTAGCATCATTCAACGTGCTTTGTAAAATTATTATTTTTGCCAGTATTTTTAAATTCGATATGCTTTCGCTTGTGTATAAAATAAAAAATCTTTTTTAAAACAAGCTTTTTTTTTATTCTTCTTAGTAAACCCTTTCATTTAATACCCATATCATGGAAGTGCACAAAAAATAACTAGTCCGCCATCTTGGGCCGTCCGCCATATTGGATTTAGAATGACGTCACTTTGCTAACGATGCATTGTCATCCAAACTAAACGGGTATGCCAAATTTCATCTTAATCGGTGGAGGATAACTGCTTTAAAATTCAGTTGCAAGATTTGACCCGAACACACTTACATTAAATCATACATATATATATTGCAAGTTAAATGAAAGCTTGTAAAAGTATCTTTTCATTTTTCATTTGTCATGTGTTCTATGTTCGACTTTATGTTCGTTTTTTTTTTTTTTTTTTTTGTTTTTTTTTTTTTTTTGTTTTTTTTTTTTTTTTTTTTTTTTGTATGTTCATCGATATCTCTGTCAATTGTGGACCGATTTTGAAAATTCTTTTTTTGTTTGAAAGAGTATGTTTCGAAATTGGTCCCATTTTAATTTGGTGAAGGTCTGATGAAGAACTTCGGAGATACACAACAGAACTCTTCAATAAATAACGGCAAGACTCTCGGGATTGCTGCAATCGCATGTCTGTTTGTTGTTTATACCATTTCATAACATAACATCACGCCAGTACGCTCTAAAGGAGTACACAGATCTCTCATTTCACCGGTTATGTTCAAGTTTCATATTATTCGGTTAATCTATTCTGGAGTTATAGGGACCTTAATAAACAACTTGCTATTAGGTAGGTAAAACTAAAAAGGGAAAAAAAAAAAACTTTTTTGCAAAAAAATACTACCGACTTCCAAATGAAAAACTACAAAGTGAAAAATAACTTAACTTTTGGAAGTCGGTGTCCATATCGCAAAAAAATGGTACCTACGTAAGACACCGACTTCCAAAAGTTAAGTTATTTTTCACTTTGTAGTTTTTCATTTGGAAGTCGGTAGTATTTTTTTGCAAAAAAGTTTTTTTATCAATTTATCAAATCTTATTGACCTGCCCGTTCACTATCGGAAATTCCTTTTAAAAAGGGCTCTGTTGACATTAATGGCGAAAACTTAATAAAAATAAAATAAAAATAGCCTTTATTTCCCTATAATTTACAATTCTATATTTTTTTTATTTTTTTATTTAATCTTTTAAGGGGTCACCCATTTCTGGATCTGTTTCCATCTAAGTCTATTTTGGGCCGTTCTGGTCCACTCTATGCCTGCCAGTGCTACGATCTCATCTCGCCATCGTTGCAATGGTCTGCCGCGGCGTCTGTTTCCGTTTCTTGGGTACCAGTGCAGGACGCGCTCGCTCCACCTGTTGTCTGTGGTCCTCGCGATGTGGCCCGCCCAGTTCCACTTCAGTTTTTCGGCCATATGTAAAACATCGGTGACTTTGGTCTTTGCCCTAATGACGCTGCTCTTTATGCGATCGCTTATTTTCAAGCCAAGCATGCTTCTTTCTACAGCTCGTTGAAATGATCTTAATTTCTGTTTCATTACATCTGCGAAAACTTACTTTTAACTAAATCTCATCATTTATGGCATTGCCATTGCTAATAAATTACTGAAATTTAATCAACAAAAGTATTCAATTAACGGTACATAGCGTGACAGCACCAAATTAAAACATACATAATCACAAGCAATAAATTCACATCGCGTTTCGGAAACCAGATTAAAACCATTGTTTAAACATTTAAAATACCGACATATGGCCAAACCAAACATTGCGGGTTGAATCCAAATGTTATTCCAACTTTCAACCCCTCAACTGCCGAGGGGTTGAAAACCATTAATGATTTGCTGATTTTATTGTTTTCGCGAATCTAGTCATCGTTCGGCAATCAATCAAATGCTTAATGATGAAAGCCACAAGTCGGTTTCAATATATACCAGTAATAGAGACGTGGATTTCGGAGTTTTTCGGGGGTTATTTTGTACCCCCTTGTAAAATGTTGAGAGGTTGAGTGGGTTGTTGATTGTAAACGTGGGTGACTGGGTGTGTGTACAATGGTATGTATTGTTGTTTGGCCGGTACTTGAACGTCAATCAGTATTTTTTTGTGGAGATGTAAAGGTTAAACAGAAAACCGATTTTATTTCATCCTACGCAGCGTTCGATGAAGCTACCAGTCAAAGGTCACGATATCGTGGATCACTGATTCCATTTTCAAAATTCTGTTTGCCAGCGACTGTAAGAGTGCATTCTAGATTATTAGGAATAAGGAAAGAGATGCAGTTATAAAAAAAAGCCTTCTCAAGTGACAATTGACACACAATTGTCACTTGAGAAGGCTCTTGTTTGGCAACACTTACTAGTCAAAAATTATCCTAGCCAGTCAGTCTTTTAACTGACCTTGAATTAGAAAGGCTCTTTAATTATGTGTTTTGAATTATCATCATCATCAACCACAATCCGGCTTCGCCAGCTGCTCTGTTCTTGTGCCTATCCTCGCGTTCCTGTGCCATCCCCATCCAAGTTAAACCCGAAGGTTTTGAAAACTACCTACGAATACGTACGATAAATATATACATACATGCAACAGTAAGTAATTTGGATTACATTTTCTTCTTACAGTCATAACGAAAGAAAAACACTATAAGTCGGTACCTAAGTAATTTGTAAAAGTCAACTGACGAACACGGATGTCGTGTATGTGGAAGAGAAACAAACTTTAGTTGTACAGAGTTCTCCATCTTGCCGCTTCTAGATAGGTTTCAGTTTACTAAAGAAAGTGGTTATTCCTAGAGCACACTCATTAGCGCGAAGACGGTCAAACTTTTTATAAGTTAGCCTGGATAGGGGATGAAGTTTCACCCCCATAATTTTTTTACTGAGACAACGGGGTTATTGTTATTTGTTTTACACAACTAACCACTAGGCGCCGCTGTAAAAAACAATCGAGGTGACGGATTGAAAATTAGTACTTACCCTTTTCTTACTACCCTTAACCTACTACCAACATATTATAAAAAATTATATTAATTTGTAAAATCATAAAAATGAGCTTAATTTCTTCACTTCCATTTTAACTAAATACTTCAATCTACCCACACAAGAGTCAATTACGGGTTTTTCTGTACAACCCGTTTACATTTCAGTAAAAACACTTCTAGTGGGGGTTGAAAGTCAAGATCTCCAGATTTTTCTTTTGATGAAGGGTTCAGTAAATATTAGGATAGGGTTAAGTGGATCACTGTTATACGTTTGAGATGTTATCTAGGATTTCTTAACTAAAGGTGGATTTCTTAGCCAAAGAGGGGTTGAAGATCTACCCTTGAGGCCTTAGGGCCTTTGTAAGATGTTTTTTTTTTTATAAAAATAGAATGAGGTCTTATCTAAAAAGTGGCACTTAAGACATAATAGTTAATTGGTTAGATGTAAAAATGTATGTGTAGGACAGTCGTCGTATTTTATTTAAAGAAATGTGTTCTTTATTTTTAAAACTAATAATAATAATGAAATGTTGAGGGTGTTCTCGTTAGGCAGTTGAATCAAGAGCTTCATCCAGAAAGTGGTACTCCTAGACATGGCGCATATCGTAACGAGGTTCCTCTCTTAGGAACCCTGACCACCGGTAGCTTGGATACCGGTGGACTATTATTTTTTATATTATTCAATTTAAAGGGTCATTATTTAAAAATTAATATAAGAAATATGTAGAAGAAATTAAATGCTATAAATAAACAATTAATATGACAGTAATTAGTTAAGCCACCATTTTGTTAACAGCAATCCCGAACAACACTTACCTTTCATTCCTTTTGAAAGACATGAAAAAAAGAAATAAAGTTTTTGTTAGTAATATTACCAAAGTTAAAAATAGCTTTTCAATGAAAAATTGTTTTTAGAAATTTAGATCAGATAAATTCGTTTTCAAATTATATTTGAAAAGTTAAAACGAATATGTCTGATGAAAGTTACAACATGCAAATATTAAAAATATTTTATAATAGTGCGAATATAAAAACTCAGCAGTTCTATTTCAAAGAGGCCAAACCACTAAAACATAAACAAACTCCAAATAATCCTTCACCGAAAAACCTCTTTCAACCCTCTCCATAATTACTAATCCAAAGTTAAATTCAGTCAAAGTAATTATAAGTCTTCGCCTTAAATAAAATAAGTGCGCATATTTCTTAAAGCATCCGCCCCAGTGGCGACGAAATGGCCGAGACTACCCCTTAACAATTTTCATCAGGGCACCCCTCGAAAACTCCTTAAGAGGAAATAGCCAAAGATAGTCCTCTGCTATTACCAGCCAAAGTTCAAATTTGCCCGAAACTACCCTCTATCACGGGACACTTGGTTATTTAACCTGGATGCTGCGTTTAGACACAAGACAGTATAGCAACTCGCTCGCTGTGATTTTACTTTTTTTTTGTTCTTGTTTTTTTTTGTTATTTTGTAATCCATTTTAAGAAACTAGTAGATGAGACCAGTGGAGGCCCAGTGGTTCCGACTTACGTGTTTATTAATTTTTTGGTTAGAACCCAGGCAAGCAAGTTCTTTGTCTAAAACTTTTTATCACCACTGCTCTCAAAACGGTGAAGGGGAAACGGCATGTTCTAGAAACAAAAAATCTCCACCAACCCGGACAAGGCCTGCGTGGTGGATTAAGACCCCATCAAGAGCACCAACTCTCTACAAATGATCTAGTTTTAGGATATTGCGTCTTTTGAGTCTGAATCTGAGAATCTGGTATTGTAAGTTGAGCGGTCTCTAATTTTGTATGTTCGTTTTTTTTTGTTGGCCAGATGGCCTTTGAAAAGGTCAGGTACAACTGGCGCGCGTGTATGACCAGATGTATGAGCGTGTAAGCGTCGCATGTGGCGCTCTATAGTTTGTGCTTGCTTGCATGGGAAAAAGCGAGCGTGATTTATGTCTGTCAACAGTTTTGCGATGTCTGTATTTGGATATAAATAAGTAAACAGAACAAATTTTTAGCCCATTTCAACCATAATAAACACACCGTTAGTTTCTTTTTCATGATGAGTCAACTTTTAATATTTTAAACGAGCGAGCCCAGATACCCGTTCACTATGAAGTTCCACGATTTGGTTTTGCGCTTATTATTTTATATTCTCCTTGCATTTACAGCGTGTACAATAATAAACTTACTGACAAACTAAATAGTTTCATTTGTCGTATCATATTATCTAACTAATTGCTAGTGTCAACAGCAAACAGGTAAATCATTAAGCCACAACCAGGTGAGATCTACGGGTCAGTTCATCAAACACCTCACATAACATAACTGGATGGCCTTCTTCCTAACCTTTCTCACAGAGACACACACAAGACCTAGTTCTATGGAGTTTTAAATGTTAACAACATTAGATAAATTAAGTAATTATAAGTATTTCAACACTAGAAGACGATGGTGAAAGTGTAGATGCAACTATTTCATAAGATATGGTAATTGGATTACTAGTTGATATTTTATTGCTGTGATGGTACTATATATTGCTGATTTTATACTGCGATAATTATTAGCTAAGAGTCGTTGTGACCAGTTTGCAGACCTGCTTTTAAAGCGTGAGATCTTTAGTTCAACCTTGGTGTGGATCAATTATTACTGCAATGTTACCTATATTGGATATACTAATGAATAGAACTTCAAACGTCAATCAACATCGAGGCAAAACATTTGTGGAATAAAAGTGTTACTATATAAAATACTATCGAAATTCCGACATCAGATCATCGGCGAATTTGAGACTGTTGATGCCTTCTCATTCTACCAAATTCTACAATAAATCTTTTACGGCCCAGGATGTGAGATTGTGGAATGAGACATTGGCAAAGTCAACAAGACAAGCCCAGTCACTAGCATCTTTTAAAAATCTTGTTAAGAACCATTTCCTTTCTTTTTAATGCTTTTCTGTTTCTTTCTAATTTCTTCTATCATTGTTCAACCCTTCTTTGAAATTTTGTAACATGTAAAATTATGTATGTATATTTTTTTAAGTTTATGTATAGTATTTTATATAGCTGTATAATTTGTATGTATTAATATTTAATGTAGCAGTACACCGACCGCCTTTATACCTATAGTATTAAGTTGTTTTAAAATATGTGTAATTTTCTTTTTGGTTTACAATAAATTATATTCTATTCTATTCTAACCGTTCTTGCTATGTTTATCGCTTTACTCAGTAACTGTGTTATAAAGGTCAGATGGGCATTCGTTCCTTGTAGAATATTGGTATTCAGCTAAACCTGGTTAGACTGGTAGTAGACCACAAGGATCCTAAAAGTTGGCAAATGTCTAGGCAAATGATGTCTGTAACGATGTTTTAAAACACGCTCATCTAACATAGAATGTCTAGCCTCTATTATGTCTATAACCTTGGGTCAATCTAAAAAGGTGTGGCGTCTTTTATCTAGTCACGGCAATGTAATGTAGAAGCATCATTACGTTCTTGATTAGTGATGAGAGAACGTTGGATTTATCAGGTTCATGACTATTTACCTATGATCCCTTAACTAATTTACAACTAATCCCTGACGATACCCATCAGCGCCGCACTCCACCACGCTGCTGATCGTGACAGATGGAGAAAAGCTGTTGACAGTTTGAAACGGAGTCATGGATTCTCAGCAATGAGACAGCGATTAGAAAGAAGAGAATCCGTGCACATCCTTTCAAGGTCTGCAGAGTGCAGCCCAGGATTAAAAAATTCGTTTTCACACTCAAGAGAAAAATTGACGGGGAAGTGCAAATAGGCCAGTGTACAGGACGAAGTTTGCTGGGTTCTAATGAAGATCCTATTTTTTTATGAGTTAAGGTTGACTTGAGTGTTTTTTGTCGGTGGATATGTTTAGGCAAAAGAAACCAGGCCATCCAAAAGTGTATTGAGTAGACAATATCGTCAAATATGCTGAAAACAACTAGATGAAACAGCATAAGAAAGGGTAGGCATATTTTACAGCAGTGAGTGAGGAATCTAACCTCATTCTTTCAGAAGAACAGAACTGGACTCTTTTAGGGACACAAGAGCAAAGCTTAAGCCCTTAATATACTTCTAAAATATCACCATAACTACCTACGAAAAGCCATATACATACATAGATAATAAACGTCCTAATTAGCGGATGGGCAGTAAGTGAAGCTTAAATCAAAGTGTAAGCCGGATTTACGTGTCTCAGGACGACGCTAGTAGAATGCCCGAAACGTTTCGTTTTGTTAAGTTGATATACCAGTATCAGCGAATAGTTTTTGAAAGAGATTTGCAGCTATGTATTGATTTCTTGGTAATGGTAGTGTGATTTATTTGAGTTTTTATGGCTCCCGCAGACAGGAGCGTTACTATGCAACTATAGGCACATTGGCCTCCCCTAACCGTCGCCACAGTGATTGGTCCAGAGCTTCTCGCATTCAGGAGCCTTTATGGTAAAAGGTTTTTAGTGAGTTTTAATTTTGAGTTAGATCTGTTAAAAAAGTGGGTCTGAAAGTTGAGTAATAAAGTTAAAAGTGAGTGTGGTTGAGTTGCTTACTAGCGATACAAATAGTTCATAGCAATAACCAATTTTATAATTCAGTGATACTGCTGAGTTAGTAAAATAAGAGCCATAGTATCTATTGTAGGTTAATTACAATGATTCACGTTTTATGTTTGTGCTAAGCTATAAAGCGAAAATCGCTCCCACTGGATTACCACATTTAATTCTAAATCTAAGAGATACACATTATATACCTAAAAAGATTAAATCTATTTCTAGATAAACCAACGTCACCACTAATAATTTTAATAATTTACATAGTAGTAGATATCAATTTTATCTGTTTTGGTAAAGGATTAAAACAGATTCCAAAATTTCGCAGTTTGTATACCTAATAATATTTAAAGACTCAAATATTTAATTAAAGGTTAAGAGTTTTATACTTAATTATAAATTATCTCATTAGAATTTAACATGATACTGTTTCTATGTAAAATATTGAAATAAGTATTTTAGGTTCTTCACAATATTAAAATAATTAATTGATTTAACAAAACACCTGCTCGAAAATGAATACATACCCCTTCCATTAATCGAGGTTTCGTTCAGTACATTTTTATATCAGATTTTGTTCGAATATTGTACCTAACCCTTTTTTCAAATATGACGACTATCTAATTATTCACTGAAAAACCAAGTGACTTATTTTTCAAAAAAATCTAATATCCAAAGATATTTCGGCATTTCTTATGTTTTACCTTCTAATTCTACGGTGACGAATCCTTTATCTCTCAAAAAGCGAAAATATTTAAATAAGTTTAGCAGTTTAGGAGATTAAACCCAAATACATTTACTTTCATACTTTTACGGTATTATAACATTTATTAGATAATACGTTTTGCGTAAATATTTGCATTAGCTCGCTTTTCGTGTTAAATACGTATAAATATTTGGAGACTTAGTGTTATTAACCTTTTTAATTTTACAGTGAGCTTTATCACTCAAAAAAGCGAAAATATTTAAATTTGCTCGCTTTTCGTGTTAAACACGTACCTACATAAAGTTGGGGATACATATTTAAGATTTTAAAGAGTGTGAATTTTATTTATGATTTATGAATTATTAAGGAATTTTCGTTTATGATTTGAGATCGCAAATTTTAAAGGTGTTAGTAGACAATGCACCATGACCTCCTTACTTGTCTTTCAAGTGAGACTACTTACTAACCAGTATTATCAAACAGATCAACAATTAATCCACCTACGCTACATATACAATGCAATCATCGAACCTCTTGCGAAAGCATTCATTGTCTGTACCTGCCATTAAAAAGCATGTAGATTTTTAACAAGCTCGATTATGATTACGTACCAGACCACTTATTATGCCAGATGCTCGCCTTCTTATTATACCTACGATCTACGGTCTAAGACGCCCTCCCTACTGGCTCGGTGCGTTTTCATAGACCAAATCTGTACAGATTTTTAACGAGAGCTACTTTTTCACTGGTACGGTTTCGGTGCACAGTGTACAGTTTCGTTTTGTTTGCTACGGTATCTGTCAATGGCTATTGGGACCTGCGCTGTGTGCGAGTGACCAGTGAGGTGGGAAGCACGGGAGTCAGGCGAGTGGCTCGGTACAGAATCTGTACCGAAACTACTCAGTGAGAATGCTATTATTTAATTCATGCACTCGTAAGAAAATTTGTACAGATTCGCTGCGGAAACGAAAACGCACCGCGCCGGTGGGAAAGGCGCCTTCTAAGCAAGTTGCTTCAACTTGTACAAGTAGCTGTTGTACTGAACGGGGCATAAGAACATAAACTTCAAGGGGTCCTCTTGACTTTGTTCAAATATTTGACTTGAAATACTTAAAACGGACCACATTGACTAAAGAATGAGATTCGGAGTTTAGCTGTTATTCGATTTAAATTATTTCGACGCGAAAATTTCAAGCACTCATAGTTTAATGACCGAAATAATGCGAGTGATTTCGCGAAATTTCGCTTAATTTTCGAAGTATAATTTTTAACTTTCGGTATGTATTGCGTATTGTTAATTTGGACTATTAATTCTGCGGTTAAATGCCGAGGTCAAAGCTTTGAAAGGGATTTCTGAAAACTGTTTTGTGCGTTGTTCATAGCTTAGCAAAGAGTGAACGGATGAATGTATTTTTTTTATTGGGAAATGAAAATATGGTGTACCTACTCTAACTACAAACAATAAACGTATATTGTTTTTAGAGGAAAACAAAACTTCAGTTATATAACAACTGTTTAATATATTTTTACTACTAAAAACATATGATCAACAATGTCTTTCGATTAGTTTCGATTTGTTTTTTTGTTGATTTCGGGTAAAGTCAAAAAGTGTTCAATGGATTTTTTTTTTTCATATTTTTATTAGAATTTAATGTAGTTTTGTTACAGTATTTTTTTTTCATAAATAGCTAGCTACGCATAGATTTAAATAGTAAAGATACGGCTGTCCGAACTTATGATTATACGCGTTATTCTTCCAAGAAACACGGATTTTTAATATCTCGCGCACACGAACCGTTCCCGAAGATAGCCGACCAAGTGGCGATTTCGCTTCTCTTTATGACCAAAATATGGCAAAAAATTGACCCCCGACGGAAAAAGAGGGGCGTGTTATAAGTTTGACGTGTGTATCTGTCTGTGGCATCATACTATTTATAGCTCCTAAACGGCTGAACCGATTTTGATTTCATTTTTTTTTTGTTTGTTAGGTCACTTATTCGAGAGTGTTCTTCGTTATATTTGATGAAAATCAGCCGTTCTAAAGATATGGGCGTTTTACTTTTTGAATCGGGGTGTTTTCGCAAGATATCTTGTCATAATTACGTGTTTAATAGATTGTCGATCGAAACGTGTCTAGTAGATAAATTATGTAGCATGAAATAAAAATGTATCGTATAGGTACAGTTGTGTAAATAAAAACCTATCCAGCTTCATATATCCCAGTAGGTATTTCATTTAGCGAAGTAACCACTGCTATTGCAGATCACTATCAGCCGACCGTACTTTACCCAAATAAAATAGTGTACTATTTGTTTCAGATATCTGATCGAACATTTACGTGTTTTATATTCAATGTATTTTCGTACACAAGCGTTTTAAAAATAAACAAAAGCATTAACAGGACAATTTTTGAACATCACGCCAGTATTCCTTGTAGGGTTTGGCAGAGGTGACCTATATTACAAGCTTTTATTTAACTTGCTATGTATGTATGTAAGTGTGTTCGGATCAAATCTTGCAACTGAATTTTAAAGCAGTTATCCTCCACCGATTAAGATGAAATTTTGCATACACTTTTAGTTTGGATGACAATGCATGACGGCCCAAGATGGCGGACTAGTTATTTTTTGTGCACAACCATGATATATGTATCAAATGAAAGGGTTTGCTGAGAAAAATACGAAAAATCTTGTTTAAAAAAAAAGATTTTTAATGAATATTTTTTTTCATTCAAATTCCGCCACAGTCTGTGCCTACTGACATCAACCAGGCACAAGTCCTGACTCCGGGCTTCTACTGAGAAATTCTAGATGGAAAAACCCAAACACTTCGCCCGACCAGGGCATCGCACCCAGGACCTCATGCTGAGCAGTACTGGGTTCGATGTCTCGAATTATGACTTTTTACTTAGGACATTCAGTCGGATGTCTGCGACCGCATTTCCTCTTAAGAAAGAAGAAAAAGTATTGGTCGTCCACCGGCTAAATGGGGAAACGACATTGTTGAACCTGGAAGAGGTTGGCAGAGCAGCGTGGGGATTGCCTCAAAAAAAGAAAGGGACAGCAATAGGCAAAGCCTGTATATGAATGATGATGATGATGTATCTTGAGATATAAACTAGTTTATTCCTTTCCACCTAGCCCGTTCCATCATCGGACTACAAGACGTACGGCGATGTGCTATCGGTACATGGAGTACTATCCCGCCAGGAGTTTGTGTTCCCTGATAAAAACAATCTAGGGGTCTTTAAGTCAAGAGTGAATAGGTTACTTCTAGGCAAGCGTGCTCCACTGTCGACCACATCATTGTTTACCATTAGGTGATATAGTGGTCAAGTGCGAGCCTATCGATAATAATAAGAACTCTTTACACTATGTATTTAGAAAGATCAGAAATAACAAATGCTATTATTTTTCATCTTTCGAAACGGGCACAATATCTTTCTCATAGAACTTCAACAACCGTTCTTTAGACAAAAGTAATTATTAGAGTCAACTGTTACTTGTAAAATGTCAATTAAGACAAACTGTAAACTGTCTACTTTCGATGAAACAAAATACTGTCGAGATACAATGCAATTGTTAGATTTATTTTATGATATCCACTGTACTGTGAGAAATTATTGACCAATGACTAACACAGATAAATATTGTTTGTATTCGAACTGGAGCTATCTCTGAGAAAATATGGCGGCTAAATAGGTACTATCATCATCAGCCTTTTTAATGTTCCAACTGCTGGGACACAGGCCTCCTCTCTGTGAGATAGAATGGGCCGTAATCCACCACGCGAGCCTAGTGCGGGTTGGTACACGTCACATGTATTCGAATTTTTGGTTCTAAGACATGCCGGTTTCTGCACGATGTTTTCCTTCACCGTTTTGAGAGCAGTGGTGATGAAATAATTTACACAAAGTAAAGCGCCTGCCTGGGTAATATACCTTTTTTTTTTTTTTTTCACTTGACGTTTTATTTTTGGCATTACTCTTTTAATGTCTACGTTTCTGAAACTGAAAGAGTTCGTACAGGTTTTCATTGAGGTAATAATATACTAATAGGTTTTTACTTTTTTTCTTACCCAAGTGTTTCTTGATAACAGTTCATTCCTAATTCAAAAAAAAAACCCTTGCTGTATCAAAAAGAACATTTTAAATCTCTAGAGTATTGACCAGTGCTGGGAATACAACTCACCCCTAAATCATAACAGGCTTAAAATCACTCCCGTAAATAATATTTTAATGATCTTTAACATTAGGATTAGGCCAGGAACACATCGTAATTGCAGAACGCCTGACAAATCTTCTCTAATACGAGTATGCTAAGCCGATTTAGTTTTTGTTCTCAGACCCCTCTTTTTATCGGTTACCGATCCGAAGTCAGTTTCGGAGTCATTCGTATGTCTTCGGGTTCTGCTCGTAAGATTTTTTCTAGTATGGGTTTTGAAGTTTCGTAGCTGTATTTAGAAACTATGAGCTATAACGTTTATTACAAAGCTTTTATTTAACTTGTAATTTATGTATGTATGTTCGGGTAAAATCTTGCAACTGAATTTTAAAGCAGTTATCCTCCACCGATTGAGATGAAATTTTGCGTACACGTTTAGTTTGGATGACAATGCATGGCTAAGTTATCACTTAGCCATGGTGTCTAATGTCATAATGGTGTACCATTCTAAATCCAATATGGCGTACGGCCCAAGATGGCGGTCTAGTATTTTTTTGTGCACTGCCATGAAATGGGTATCAAATGAAAGGGTTAGCTGAGAACAATACGAGAAAAAGCTAGTTTAAAAAAAAAATTTTAAATGAATAATTTTATTTTAGTTTAGAAAGAACTTATCTGTCTTTCCTAGTCTATAACATATCGTTGATTGTTGTACTCGCTAGTTTTTATTTGGTCGATAAGAAAACGACCTTTCCAATGAGCTTTGACCTTTTATCCTCCATCAACTGTAGATTAGAATCTTGTCTAGATCTGAATAAAGCTGTGACATGAATTTCTGAGATTGTGCAACATTACATGTCTTGTAAATGTGTGTGTGAAAAGGCATGTCGTGTTCACAAGTGCAGCTTTGACGACTGACCCATAACCAGGTAGGCAGGCTCCTTGCGTACTTCTAACTAAAATGGATACCAAACAAGGCGACAGTATTGGCTCTTTCCATAATATTTATTCTTAGGAATCTGAATGAGACTGGACTGTATCGGTGTAAATTTAGATCTAAATGTCGACAACAATAATACTTTTTTTAAGTTTAGAATTCTTGAATGTAAATTAATATTTTGAAGACTTGATAAAGATTGTGTTTAGGAAGTAATCTCTAATTAGATTTCGAAGCACTGACTTCGTTGAGGGCTTCACTCCGGAAAAAATCACGGTTCTTCTAGAGTGAACCACCACAAGAGCGAACCCGAGGGCAGAAGCAAGTCATTAAATAAACTAAACCTGTAGCCAAGTTGACAATCTACAATCGATAACGCTAGTAGAAAACGAATCAATGTATGTGAATGACACATCTGAACGTTAAGTCACGTGGTCACACCATACAAATAGAAGGCGTTAACGATTGTAGAAAGAGACTCGATACAAAACGTTTGTGAATTGGCTAGGGAGGCTGTTTTTACCTTATTTGGCGCCAATTCTAAACCAAATTGCCTATACAAAAGCAGAGTCAACAAGCCATCGACCAAAACTTCACGCTAACTTACCACCCTGCTTACACCGCATGTTTACAAACGACACAGGTAGAAGTCTCAAATTTCAGGTAGTAATAAGCTGGAATGTCATCGAATACTTCAGTTTCGAAGAAAAGTATTCTTTCATAATTTATTGGAAGTTTATTGATAATATGATATCGGATTGTTGAGGAAGATTTGGTAGTACTTAGTTTGTTTGTTTTCTATAAGATTCAGTCCGCACATTCACCCGTTTTACTATCTCAAGGGTATCCACAACCGGGATGAAAAGTATCCTGTTCTAATCCAGGCCATAGCCCATCCATTTTTTTACAAGCGTTTATTTAACTTGCAATTTATGTATGTATGTAAGTGTGTTCGGGTCAAATCTTGCAACTGAATTTTAAAGCAGTTTTCCTCCACCGATTAAGATGACATTTTGCATACGCGTTTAGTTTGGATGGCAATGCATGGTGAGCTAAGCGACGTCATTCTAAATCAAATATGGCGGACGGCCCAAGATGGCGGACTAGCAATTTTTTGTGCACTGCCATGATATGGGTATCAAATGAAAGGGTTTGCTGAGAAGAATACGAAAAAAGCTTATATTTAGAAAAATATTTTTTAATGAATAATTTATTTTTTATTGACATAAATCTCGCATTTGACCTCTCCTGATGGTAAATGATGATGTGGTCAACGGTGAAGCACGCTTGTTTAGGAGTAACCTATTCACTCTTGGTTTAAAGATCCCCAGGGTGCAGATATTAGAAGTCACAGACTCCTACTGGGACTTCCACAACTTAGCTGTAAGCACAATGAAAGTATTTCCAAAAGGTTTATCAAAATCCTTTTAGCTGTTTAGATGTGAAAACGTAGTAGACAGATAGACACACTTTCGCGTTTCTAATATATGGATTCTTGAAAGGTTTCGAGAAGAATATTACCTACTGTTATTTTAGAGTTATAAAGGTATCGAAAACGAATTACTTGTGAGTACTCTCGAAATATATATTGGAATCTGAAACGCGAATGTCAATGATCAAGAGAACCCACGCTCTCCCTGAAAGAGGATCTCTGAGTCCCAAGTATTCCGAATATTACAAGCTAATTATGATTTGACTATCAATACATAAAATAAATCTGTAGAAAAGTCGTTTTGTACATCTAAAATATTTCCAAAACAAAAAGTAAAAATTTCCAAAAACACCGTTTTTTTTTCATTTCTACTTTTAAGGTTCCGTACCCAAAAGGCCTACCAGCCCGTACCAGGCTGTATCTCATGAACCGTGATAGCTAGACAGTTGAAATTTTCACAGATGATGTATTTCTGTTGCCGCTATAACAACACATACTAAAAACAGAATAAAATAAATATTTAAGTAGGGCTCCCGTACAACAAACGTGATTTTTGTGCCGTTTTTTGCGATAATGGTACGGAACCCTTCGTGCGCGAGTCCAACTCGCACTTGGCCAGTTTTTTTAAACTACATAATCTATCTAGTTGTAGACACGCTTTGATCAACAATCTATCGAACACGTAATTATGACATGATATCTTGCGAAAATACATCGATTCAAACGGTAAAACGTAAGTGAAAAGTTGAACATCTACTGCCTAAAAAAATTGCCGCTGCTATTTTGGTAGAGTGTGGGTTCATTTTCGACCCTTAAGGCGGTACCCCGAGCAAAACGCCGCGCAAGCCGTTTTTCGTGCTGTTTTTAGGAGCTATCTACTCGTTATTCAAAAAGAAATATTAAATAATAAAAATTTCTACATAATATTTATTCTAAAATGGTCGATTTAGTTTTTTTTTAATGTTGTATATACTTCACTAATCTCCTTTCAAAAAAAAAACAAAAATGAGAAATAATTATTGATAGCATGCATCTCCTCGTAAAGTGTTCATTAATTTTTTTTTTTACTAACACTAATGGATAGACAATTTAATAACGAACATTTTGGTAGTAACATTTTTTTCAAAAGACCAAAATTCGATTTTATATAGACTTTATTCTAAAATCTGGGCGTATTCACTACTGTAATTCATGCGCCACCAGTGCCGCTAGACCAATAGGAATGCTCATATCGCATGCCGATTTTTTGGTCAGGGTACCGTCTTAATTGTACATGTCACGTATATCACACGAACTAGGACCAAGAATAAAATACAAGGCATTTCAGTTGTAAAAGAATCGCACACAGGCCAATTGTAAAATCTATCCGTTCAAACGTAAAAAGGTAGAGAGAATAGCCAGTACCCTCTTAAATCCTTTTCCCCTTAAAAATCACATAAGTATTGTACTCTTACGCAGACAAATCCGTTTAAACATAACTATAACACATATAAATATTAACATACAATAGGAAAAACGTTAAAAGCTTAAAAGGTTTTATATAAGGAAAGTCCACCCCTAAACCAGGAAATCTTGACACTTCACAGAGGCACTGCTTGTCAAAGAAAAAGTCAAATGTTACGTCAACTCAGTACATTTTGGTTGTAGTTCTGAATTCTGCCACGGGTCAAGTTGTGGTGGGTACGCTGTGAGGTTTGAAAGGGGACAGCGAAATGCGTTTGTACTCAAATCGGTCGGGTGGCGAATATAAATAATTGTTCCTGGAATATCTAAGTGTATTTAAGGTTACCTATTATATATGTATATGTGATTTTGGGGTAGGTTGAAATATTTACTTGTTCTTGAGTGAGACGATTGGACCTATTGTCTTAAATTAAGTAATTTTACGACGTCAGAAATATCTACAAGAGGTATCAGCAAATTACTTAGTGTCCAGGGATTAAGTATACATACTATTAGGATTGGATGTGACATACTTAAATATGTACCTAAACCTACTTAAGCAAAATGTGACTTGAAAGTCTTCCAAGGGAAAGTTCTACCAAAAAACCTAAGCTCGTATTTCCAACAAATATTTAAAGTAACAAAATGTACATCTAATTACAAATTCAACCACGACCGTTCCTCAAAAGTACGAAACTTCCAAACCTTATTCATTCATGTTTGTTTTTGTTTAGAACCATATCATATTCAGGCAAAGTCCAAAGAAAACCGCATCAAAACCTCGCTCACATCAGGAGATCCGTTAATAACCTACAATGCTGCTTACCCTTCCAATTATAAAGCGTAAATTAACACTGAGCACAGTATATCAAAAGTTTCACAGTCCTATGATTAAAATTCTGCGTTTAAAAGAGAATTTTAAGTGAACAGGATATGAAACCTTGGGACCCCTGGCCCCCAAATATTTGTGGGGCCCGCCCGACCTCGGAATTTGTGGCATTCCGACGTTTCTCGGAGATTCATTCGGATTAATATGGCGCCTAAATATAAGGGACAATTTTGGAATACGATTTCGTCTTGATAGGAAAGGAATGGGCTGTTTGATGGCGTGTGATATGTAGGTCATTGATAGGCCACCTGAATTCCATATTTGATTTAGCTAGAAATTGTTACTGGCCAGTTCGTCCCATAGGAGATTTCTTTTAATCCCTCTGTTGACAGCCGCTGTCATCTATATTCTATTATGCCAGTATCTAATTTCTGAAGCTGTTGTTTTCAAATCTCTGTCATTTTCAAATTCTGAATACATATTTTTAATTTGATAGTTCCAACTTGTTGTTTGCAATGATAGCCGTTTTATATTCGTTGAAAATACAACAGGTAGGTACAATAGGCAAAACCATTTTAACCTGGCCTTTTATCCTATTGAAACTTCGTAATTCGCTATGCCAGATCTAGCCAACGATATAAGATCAACTGTAGGTACCTATTAGGTATAGCCCCGTTTTCTTATGACATTAATTAAGGCACTCTCGTCTATCCCCCAAGACATTAGATCAATGGACAAGTCAAACGTAAATGGGTCATGGGCTAATTTGGCATGTCATTTCATAACAAACCAAGATGTCAAATTAAATCTGCCTCCACGAGTAGCGATAGCTAATTAAAATGTCGATTATTCGCACCATATGAAATATATCATCACTTTTTATCACCCTACTGGTAAAAATACACATCATTATAACGATAAGAGGCTATAAAATTAGTAATTAAAAAATCTTTTTCTAAATCAAGCTTCGCTTTTTTCGTATTCGCAAACCCTTTCATTTGATACCCTTAACATGACAGTGCACAAAAAATAACTAGTCCGCCATATTGGGCCGTCCGCCATATTAGATTTGGAATGACATCACTTAGCTAACCATGCCATATCGATTGTCAAAAAGTTCTAAATGCATATCATGCGCTACCGAAACGTCGCGATCATGGTCAATAGATTTTTGGACAATTTTTATCGCTAAATAGATTATCAGTTTGATGTCAGTTTGTCAAGAGCTTAAGTGAATATTATGTCTTTGTGATAAATTAATTGAAGTTTCCATTTACTGCGAATGATTATCAAAAATGGTACACAAATAAAATTATAAAACGGTTTTCATAAAATCCATGCCGATTCAAAAGAAGATCTTTTAATTCAGAGTCTTTTCAAATCTAACTGTGTATAAAATTTCCACACACCAAAAACAAGAGCTACACACACACATAAAAACAAACCATAAATCTATAAGCCAAACTCAAAACAATTGAAGACAACAATACTGCGTCGTTAAAGCCATCGGTCTGCAATTAAGCCGAGTCCACATCAGAAGCAGGCACGCGAAATTACCTGAAACAAAATAAATATCAGTTAGTAAATCATACTTCTATTCTATTTGCTTTTAATGTTGTGCACTACGCCTTATTGTGTTAGATTGATATGTCCTTTGGTGGGCACCCCCCAAATACCCTTTGGGGGGAGAAAGTTCCAAGCCTTACTGTGTCTAAGGTCAACAATTAGTTCCCGACTAAAGCGAAGCCAAAACGTAGAGTTATGATTTTGGCATCTATGTATGTATGTTCCTCCGTAGCGCCTAAACTATTCATCCGATTTTGATGAACAATGTGTCAATAGATTTGTTATTTCGCCAGAATATGGGCAATGATGATGTGGTCTAGGATAAAGCACGATTGCCTAGAAGTATGCTATTACCTCTCACAAACAATAACTAGTCCACCATTTTGGGCAGTCCGCCATATTGCATTTAGAATGACGTCACTTAGTTGAGTTACGTGACCATGCTTTGTCATCCAAACAAAACGTGTATGCAAAATTTCATCTTAATCGGTGGAGGATAACTGTTTTAAAATTCAGTTGCAAGATTTGACCCGAACACAACTTACATACATACATACATTGCAAATTAAATAAAAGCTTGTAAAAAGAGATAAGTGCCGCATACCTAACCATCTATATACGTTTGGTTTAACAATTTTGGGATTTTACGTATACACGTGAGAATCTAGAACTTTACATACAAACAGTACTGGGCGAAACAAAAAAAAAACTAATTATTTTTTACCATATGAACAGTACATGTTTTTTTTGCGATTCATGAGTACTTTGATTCCCCGAAAGAGTTCTATTGTACTTAAAGTTACCCTGTAGTTACAATAATATCTACTGCCTATGTATTGTTAGTAATAGTCAAGCGATTGTACGAATCAAAATAAATTATTTACATTTGGTTAGTTTCAGTAGCGAAGCAAATATTTATAGAACCATTGTTTTTTATTGAAAAACTTTCTCTAATTCAATTTCTATTTGTAAGTATATAATGTACGTAATTTATTTGAAGATTGAGTTTATATAAAGAAAGAAGTACAGTAATTTAGTTTAGAATAGTTACGTTAAATTACTAAGTATATATAATTTTAATGATGTTCTCTAATGACTTGAATAAAATTAACTGAGAGTTCGAAGATTTTAATGTTAGCTAAATTCAATTAACACTAAACAAATATATTAGAAACTAAGTAAGTTACTGTTTTTCTGTCAGCCGTTTGAAACAGAAACAGCGGGGTAATTGGATAGCAGAAACATTGGCACGGACTTTTTTTATTTAGTTTTTTAACACACACTACAAGCTGCCATGGCTCTTGTACTAGGATATCCTGTATCACAAGAGCCAGATTTGATAATTCAACAACATTCATTGGTACGTTATTAGCGATGTCTAGCAGAAGATTTTTTCAAACAACATTCCTAGTACAACAAAAACAAAAATCTTTTTATTTTTAAAAAGAGGGGTGTTATAAGTTTCACGTGTGTATCTGTGTCTGTGTGTCTGTCTGTGGCATCATAGCGCATAAACGGTTGAACCGATTTTGATTTAGTATTATTTGTTTGAAAGGTGATTTTGTCGTGAGTGTTCTTAGCTATGTATGTATAAAATCGGTTCAGCCGTTCAAAAGTTATGGGCGTTTTACTGTTTGAATCGGGGTGTTTTCGCAAGATAAACGTGTCAGGGGTTTTTTTTAAATTTTGTCATTTTACTTGTATAAAGAAACACTTGCAATATTAAACCGAAAACACATTGATTTAAAACTATTCATTGTTTACAAATTCTAAAACCAGTCATCTTGTACTTAGACAGTTTTGTAGTATGTTATGTGTCATCTTTTACAGCCCGTCAAGTAAACACGCCACAGACTAACTTATTCCTATCATAAAACAAAGTACCAGGCCCCTCAGAAAGTATTGCGAAAAAAAGTTTTTATATATGGGAGACTGGCCAGTTATAATGTTTTTCGAAAATATGATTATTTATAAGTAAAAATAAGTAAGTTCCGATTTCAAAATTTCCCTCCACATTTTTTGCGAGTTAATTCAAAGTATTGTGTCTCACTGAAATATGGATCTGCGCCGGGAACATTTTAGAGCCATGATTTTATACGATTTCAAGTGTCGCCTGAAACCGGATGAATCGTACGATAGACTTCAAATGGCATTCATGGATGAAGGCCCTTCCAAGGCAACCGTGTATCGTTGGTATAACGAATTCAAGCGCGGTCGACCAACTTTGGGGGATGACGAAAGAAGCGGTCGCCCTTTGACGGCTGTTACCGAAGAAAACGTGCTAGCAGTGAAAAATTTAATCCAAGACAATAGGCGAATTACATATCAGGAGATTCAACACATATTGAAGATTGGATCGGGAAGCGTTCACGAGATTCTACACAGCCATCTTCGCGTGAGGAGGATAGTATCACGCTGGGTGCCGCACAACCTCACCGATGCTCAGAAGCAGGCCCGGGTGGAATGGTGCCGTGATATGCTTAACAAATTTGAAGCAGGCTCGTCTCGGCGTGTTTACGACATCGTTACAGGTGATGAGTCCTGGATTTATCAATACGACCCAGAAACCAAGCGCCAGTCGACTGTTTGGGTGTTTCAAAATGAGCCAACGCCTACCAAAGTGAAGCGATCTAGAAGCGGGGGTAAGATTTTGATCGCTAGCTTTTTTAATTTGACTGGCCACTTGGTATCAATTCCCTTACGGGATCAAAGAAGCATTAATGCCGAATGGTATACTACCAAATGTTTGCCAGAAGTTTTCTCTGTTATAAGCAACAAGCGACCAAACACAGGGCTCCGCGGGCTACTGCTCCACCACGACAATGCACCTGCGCACACCGCACTCAAAACGAGGGACTTCCTGGACAGCACGCCAGTCAAACTCCTGGGTCACCCTCCTTACAGCCCTGATCTAGCACCGTGTGACTTCTTTTTATTCCCAAAAATAAAAAATCAGCTCAAAGGGATACAATTTTCGTCGCCGGAAGATGCGCTGGCTGCGTTCGAGCAGGCTGTAAACGAGGTGTCTGCGGCGGACTGGAAAAAGTGTTTTGAAAACTGGTTTAGGCGCATGAATCTTTGTATAGAGGCTGGTGGAAAGTACTTTGAAAAGATTTAATAAAAATATATGTACGTATAGAACAATTTTTTTTAGTTTCGCAAAACTTTCTGAGTGTCCCACGTACACCCATAAAAATGTAAAGTATTTTTACGACTTTGCTTTTAATAATTGAAAACAATCTGTATGTTAGTGACCGCTAGAGTTTTAAGTCTAAGTTCATGTCCGAGCTCTCAATACTTGACTCTGACAATATTAACATAGACTTAGGCTGCGGTCAAATTGCTCAAATTATTTTTTATTTTATTTTAAATGGTGATTTATCTCTCTTTTAATTTCTGTCCGCGTATTTTAAAGAGCAGTGGTAGCCCAGTAGTAGCGGCCGCGCCTTACAAGTTGTAGATCGTGAGTTCGAACCCAGGTAGGCGCTTTACTTTGTGTAAATTATTTCATTACCACTGCTCACAAAACGGTGAAGGAAAACATCGTGAGGAAACCGGCATGTCCTAGAACCAAAAAATCCTCGACATGTGACATCCACCAACCCGCACTAGGTCCGCGTGGTGGATAACGGCCCATTCCCTCTCTCACAGAAAGGATGCCTGTGTCCCAGCAGTGGCAACATTAAAAGGCTGATGATGAAGTATTTTATTAACATTATACCGAGATAAAAACCTAAGACTTAATCCAGGTTCTGGTCTATCCTTATAACAAACAAATCACACTCGCATTTATAATATATTAGTAGATAAAATTGCTAAACAATTATGACACATGCAATGCAGAGTAAGTACAACTTTAACTGTAAATTTTTGCAGTCGCAATCATGCAATAAGTTTTCCTAAACTTGCTCAATTACTCACTCGACTAGTGCAACAGCAGCCTTACGTCTCACTGCAAGTCCCGGCAACTTAATCGATTAAACTAGTTAGGAATCACTATATTATTTTCCTGATCAACCGGCTTCGAACTTCAGGCTTCCGACTTCCGATCGTGCAGTGTTTGTTGGCTAAGAAACTGGATAATTGGTATTATTTTCTTAGTTATGAAAACTTTGATGGGTTTAGTCACAGAATTCTTATGAGTCAGTGTCCCAAAAATGGTGATGGATGCTCTTTTTAACAGACTTCTTTTTTTTTCTTCTTTTGACTACATTTTCACCTGATGCTAAGCGATGATGTGTTCGACCGAGGAGCACGCTTGCCAAGAAGTAAACTTGAATTTAAAAGCCCAAGGTTGTAGCTATCAGGAAACACACGACTCAAGCAGGGAATGCCGCTCCCTAGCTGTACGCAAAATGAAACATTTATTTTATTTTATTTTATTTTCATTTTTATTTCATGCTACATAATTTATATAGTAGTAGACACGCTTTGATCGACCATTTATTGAACTCATAAATTATGACTTGATATCTCGCAAAAAACCAAATTCAAATAGTAAAACGCCCATAACTTTAGAACGGCTGAACCGATTTTCATCAAACATAGCTAAGAACACCATGGGCCATCCGTTCTGCGAGCAAGGTGCCCTGCCCACTGTCACTTAAGTTTGGCAATTCTTCGGGCTAAGTCGGTAACCCTGGTTCTATTGCGGCACTCTACATTTCTGATTCGATCACGCAGGCCCATTGTGAGCGACCACGTCTCAGAACCATAGGTCATCATTGGCAATATACACTGGTCATAGACTTTTGTATTGAGACACTGCGGTAAGTTGGACGAGAAGATACCGCCCAACTGCCCGAACGCTACCCAGCCGAGTTGGATTCTACGGTTGACCTGCCTGTATTTGCTTAATTGACGGTTGATCG
The DNA here is from genome assembly GCA_949775005.1 of Orthosia gothica. Classification (NCBI taxonomy): domain Eukaryota; kingdom Metazoa; phylum Arthropoda; class Insecta; order Lepidoptera; family Noctuidae; genus Orthosia; species Orthosia gothica. The sequence goes on along the minus strand of OX459060.1, from coordinate 17,956,307 downwards.
AAAGTAAGTTCAGCAGACGTGTAGTAAATATGAATGAGCCTAAGACATTACCGTAAGGCTCAAATCTTATACCATGAATGATATTCTGAGTAGGTATAAGCAATAGTTGTATTTAAGCTCGTTTCGCAATAAATCTCAAATTGTCGAGCTAAGCAGGTATTGGTACCGCCCCTATGTCAAACTGTAGAACCACCTACGCAGCATTACTGAGAGAAACCCATATTATTATTCTAGAAGGGTTATAGAAAAGGTATTTACAGAAGATTCACTTGTTTCTATAGCGAAGCTTTTGAAGATAAAATTTAAATAAACCATTATGAGATTATCTGTGAAGTAATTACAGTTCTGTTTATGAAATTTATCTAATGGTTGAATGCCATAGGTATAGGGTTTACGTCCAGGAAAAAAAACATTCTTGTGGGGCCTAGTAGTATTCGCTAAAAGCAGGAGAAACATGAATTGGTATGATAGTTTAGATGGTGCCTAGTACGAACGTAAAGGTAGCAAATGGAGTGCGTAAGGATCGTAAAAGGTGACATTATGTAATTTCTGCCTACACTCTTGGGAAAAAGGGATGTGTTTATGTATGTATGTGAAGTATAGTTAGAATAATAGTCAAAGATATCACTGCTATTTTATAGTATTGTTGAGATTAGTTTTTCAAAGAACGTTTTTTATAAGTATGAATAGACCTTCTGTATTTTGTTACTCTATGGTCATATCACACTTTCAAAGCCGTTCCACACTACAAGCCTTTACAAAGCATTTCATTGGCTTATAATAGATTTTAATATTAGTACTAACATAACAATGAATATGTGTGCATAGAGAAATACAGTTCGGAACGAATCCAGATATGGACTGGAAAGGTATGGAAATCGAAACTGGCATAATACAATTGGATATACATTTCTAAAGAGCTTTATTGGTGGAACTAAAATTATGAGAATATATACATAGTTATGAAGAAAGTGAAATTTGAAAGCAGGGACATGAGTGTGTTTGTTACCGTCTTACCTTAATTTAAACAATTTGCTATAGTAATATATTTTGGTGAGATTTAGCCAATAATACCAGACTAGATCGAGATAATTATAGCTTATAAGAGGAATAACGGTGTGAAAGTTGAAATGTATGGCCCTACAGTGACGTAATATCACGACGTCCAAATTATCATTACTTAGCCTACAGTATATATAGTAGATAATTTGGAGGACATAGATGTAAAGAGACATGGTAAGACCAAATAAACGATGGACAGACCGAGATGACATCTATTTCAAATGTTTGGAAGATGAAAAACGAAAAGACATGTACAGATAAAAGAGTTAGGAGGATAATTAAAGAAGAGAGTAATAAACATTGAAAGAATGGTGATTTAAAAATTCCCTGTGACGGTTACAAAGCGGTTTTACTTCGGGTCAAAAGACAAATGAACTCCCAAAAACAAAAGGCGATTATCTCCTTCGAACAACCCCTAAAAATTATGAAGAAAGCTATCCACCAGCGACTAATAAAGCGTATTTAGCTGAAGTTAATAAATAAGGGTGGTTCTAGCGTCGTTTCTCACTGCAACCCTTATTGCTAAGTGAGAATGAAGTGAATTAATTGAATCAATTTTGTATTTGACTCGGGTAGAGCTTGTATAGCGATGCAGTGGGATTAGAGCTGTTTGGGTTCAATTCAATTAAATAAGGCGATTCATTGATGACTCTTAGCTTCTTTGGCTTTTTAGAGTCTATGGGAGGGCTATTTTCTGTAGCTTTAATTTTATAACCAATACATATTATAAAATAAAATCCCACACCGCGTTTGTACGCGACATACTCAAAATTTACTGAACGGATTTTCATGCAGTTTTCACCAATAGAAAGACTGAGAAAAGAGAAAGGTTTTTGTGTATAATTCGTCACGGGAGAAGCCGGCGCGGGTCGCTCGTCTTACCTAATAATATTAGTCGACACAAAGTAATGATGCAGCGTCGAAAGACCTCCCACATTATGGACTGATAACGTGGTATGGGCCACGGGACTTCACTTATGCCAATTTTATGCTGAATTTTACGGGAAGTCAGCATAAGACTGGTTGATGTAGCGACAACTTGGAAGTTTCTTGTCCAGCTGTGAACGTCTTACGGTTGAAATGACGATGATGTTGATAAAATAACAACCTTTTCGCTCTATGGCCGACGGAAAGAAGTTATTAAATATAAAATCTGGCTACCACCAAAAAAGCAATTGGACCAATAAGGCAGCGACTTTTATAAAATAATCTCTATGGGATACAAACTGTGACTATGTTAGCATAAGTGCAACAGTAATCCCTAGACATTTAAAAAAACAAAACACTCCGTTTTTGGGCAGTCATATTCAAACCACTAAGCGTAGCCATTATCACACAAATTACCATAGACTATGAATCATTTCCATAAACACAACCGCAATGACAGGCTAAAATCGTCACCCCGCATTGAAGCTATGTACGTATTCAACATAGATAGTTTAATAAACCGGACTACCTCTATCCTCTATGCAACCTAAACAAACAATATTAATGTACTCTCTAGTTAGAAATTAAATACTAATTATGGAATGGTAGCCTAAAATAATATTATGAATGGCTTTACCGGACTAAAATAGAATTAGATTCAGTTGTGATATGGGCATTTCAGTAGTGAGTAATTTATTTTTGTTGTAGTGGATGGAATGTGTGAAAGATGATAATTATGACTAGGGAGGGAGTGATTACAGAGATGATCACTAACCGGTCCTGTTCCCGTAATTAGCGAAACAATATAAAAGCCATTATGTCTCGCGTGGAACGAAAGGCTAATAGAAAGTAAAGAAGAAGACTGCGCAGGCATTAAATCAACTAGGTATATTAGAGTAGAGGTCAGAAAATGATGAATTGAGAGGCCTAGCTTAACTGTTCATGTTTTTGCTGTTTTTGATAATGAAGATTGAATTGATGGTAGTTTATGACCGTATTACCCTTGCGCATTATAGATATCACGAGAATCTGCCATAAATTCCAATCCTGAAATAGGGATTATTATAAACGCCAACGTGTTTAAGCAGACGAAAGACAGTACTAGCTAATTAGAGTTAGTACACCTAAACCTTGGGTCTTAGAGGATTGATCCAGAAGAGAGACTATATAAGAAGCAAAAGCAATGGGTAATATTGAACACAGGACCGTTGACAGCACAATATTTTAAAGTTAAGAGAGCTAGTCAGTAACCTTAGTGTAGGACGCTTTCGGGCTAGGCGGAGCGATGATCTTCCCAAGGGTGGTAATGAATGGATGAGAGTGGCCAATGATTGAGGTCAGTGGCATTCAATTGGGGATGCCTATGTCCAGCAGAGGAACGAGGCCGTTGATGATAACAACAGGGAAAAGTAAAAAGAAGGTTCCTAGTATCCACATTCCCAATTAAATTATCACACTATAATATAGACAGTAAACAAAGAAATCGAATAGTAAACAATATACAGTGGGAACCATGTTATCTGCTGACCTCGTTTTACAGTGAGTCATGCAAATACAAGCTTATCGGCTCCGTACCCAGGTCTACAAGTATGAATCATGGATTCTACATTAACACATTACCTGACTGAAAGGTGGGCTCATTTTCTAAGAAATCTATTGTTTGGTCAATGGTTTATAAATCGGTGTCATTAGATTTGGCGGCAATTACTTTTTCGCTGGCTGAATTTTAAATAGTGTATTGCTTAATTGATGGACTCACATCAATGATGTATTTGTCATCATATAATTATGTAGATACAGGATCAAAAGTACAACCGATGAGCCTATAATCGCAGTAGTAGATTCGTTCGATGCGGCGAAGCTTGAGGAGGGCCTATAACCAGCAGTCATAGATTAGCTCTCAAATCTGTGTCAGTAGTAGATTCTTTCAGATAAAATGATATGATCCAGGATCTCATAAATAGCTTAGCAGAGAGGAACTGTGTCTTAAGCTATAGACATGCTCGATGTGGGTAGCCCAAGACCGGTCGTCATTGTGTCGATTCTTGGGCAAAACCTATGGTCAAGCAGTGTACGTCTTTTAGCAGTAATGATAATTGGAGTGTCAAAGAAGATTTTTGCTGCTACAATCAACGTCAGACTAATGATGTCTCACCATCTTGCTTATGAATCAAGCTTGAAATACCGTAACGCTTTCGAGGATCCTAAGAATAATGACATCATGTATGCAGGTTTCTACAACTTGAAGACTACTTGAAATTCTGACAACGAGAAAGCAAATGCGGTTTTCTAATGACACTACTAATATACCACCGTTCTCAATAGATTTCTTATTCCCAAGTATGATTCATTTGGTTGTTAAAATTATTCACACCGTGGTTGACCAAAAGTGCCTTTTTTCCAACGTGGAATCCTATTGTTGTGGTTTTCGGTAAAATATCGATCTATTGAAGCAATTTGGCGTGAGTAATGGATACAGCGGTGTGGTCTTCGAATAGCAATTAGATATAATTGATGACAATTCAATCCGTAGGTGTTATAATTGGAGATTTCGGGAAATGTGATCCATTCGATTTTTTTGTTAGAGCCAGTCAACTTCCGTTACTGGAAATTCTTAAGATCCAAGCAAGATGTGATTTTAAGTGTGCACAATACAAATAAATGCGAAATCACAGACAGAGCTATTGTTTCTAAACTTGTCTGCAGGAAAGTTTTGAACATAAAAAGAACAAGTAAGGATACGTCCGAGGAAAGGAGAAGACTTGGCATTGATAATATACTTGACTATAATATTAATAAATTGGTATCAAAAATATGGTGCAGAAAAAAACTTGAGGTTCGCGAATTTATATTCAAGTATGTACTTTTCTAATGCTACATTGGACAAACACAGAAACGGATCAAAGATGCAAATAATCTCTCACGACAAACCTGTACCTCAAAAACAAAGTCCATGTTAACTACTGGACAGTTTAACGAACCAAAACCAACAGTTACACAATTACAGTTAACCTAAGTTCAATAATAATCGTCTCTTGTATCGTTACACCGCGGTTAGCAATTACTGTTTAACTTCTTAAGTGGCAATCTACTTAGCCGGATTATAATTAAACGGATAACCTTAAAGGTTGCTAATGCGAGGAAGCCGTAGTTAGAAGCTTAAATCAATATATAGTTTCGCTTCACAATATTAGGAGCTTAAGACTTAAAGGGATTATGTACCGATGCTTTTATATTTATTAAGTTCTTACAAAATTTATATTGTTGTGTGTTGTCTTAATGAAGCCCTGTTATGTGTGTGGTGGGATAAACTATCAATATTGTACTATGTTTTCGTTAGAACTTGGAGAGAGAAATAGACAGGTAGAAATGCTTGAACGTTTGGGTCATGGTTTTTATCAAACTACTCGATAGGCTCGCGTATGTCCGCTATCCCATCAGATGGTAAGTGGTCGACAATTGGGCATGCTTACCCAGAAGTAACTTATCACTCTTCACTACTTGGTTAACAGATTTGATTTTTAGAGAATACATTAGTATCCTCTATAGATAGCACTGTATCATCACCGAATTAATTTGTTTAAAGTTTATATAAAAAACGGAATCAATTACCGAAGCCATCATTTAGACACCATATTTGACAATTTTTTTTTTTTTTTTTTTAAAAAGAAGCATAAAAAAAAAAAAAAAAAATAATAATCTCCAGTCAATAATACCTGTTGTGCAATCACCTAATTGCAAACATAATCTACAATAACCGACAAGCTAGGACATGACGATAAAATAAATAATGCAAAAGCATTTGCCGCGAAAATGCCAGATTAAATCGAACAAATCCGACAATGATATTAATGTTGACATATTCTGGCGAGAGCGGGTATTGTCGCCATGAGGTATTATGTGGATGAGAGGATAACAATATTTATTATTCTCTTACACTAGGGTAGAGTGGATGGATAGAACAACGAAGAAAAGAGCTTCAATTATAATGTGTACCGTGTTGTACCGACCCCAAGTAACATAGGACAAGAACTTGAAGATGATGGTGAAACAATAGGCTAGAGTAGAGAAAGACCAAAGACACAATGATGAGTAAAAGAGGATGTGTCTTAAAAGAGGTTAGTACTGAGTTAACGACTAAAAGAAGAGTGGAAAAAGGCAATGTTGAGCCGAACCCTAATGAATTGGGATAAGGACAAGAGAATGATGATAATAGTATTGTCCTCAGAAAAAATAAGGCAAGGCTAGTTCCGGGGTTCAAGAACCTGAAATTGATTAAAAGTGTACTCTAATCTACGGCTAAAAGGGACGGCTTTTAAACCCAAACACTCATAGTACAATACGGTCCAAAACAAAGAAAGAAAATACGCAATATGAATGAAATATATGAAACATTTCCAAGCAACGGCTATCATTACCCACTTATACTACATTAGCTAATTGAATAAACCCACACTGTTTACCAATCAGAACATAACAAACAAAACAATCCCTTTTAATGAATTTCCACAATATTCTCCATTACGGACAACACTCACAACCTATCAGCACAACCCACCTCATGGTCACCGCAACGCCATGTCCAATCCAATCATATTATCATATGAGCTTGCAATACAAAAATACAGCTTTATACAGGCACTAGCTTCTGCCAGCGGCTTCGCCTGCTTGAATGTCTTTGATTTTACTTTATCATGATTCTGGTCTCCTAGTTGTTTTTGAGCCTTTACCGCTCATGATTCCAGCCTCGGATATTTGACCTCTTCATGATTCTTGTCTCCTGGTAGACTGTGAGTCTTTACCGCTCATGATTCCAGCCCGTCTCCGAGCTTCTGCTTCCTCCACAGCTTTGAAGCCTTGTATATATATCTTGTATTGACCGGGATAAAAAATATCATACAACCTAATCCAGGTTTAATACAAATACGTTTAGCCGGCGTGAAAGCATAATAAACAAACTCACATTCGCATTTTTAGTATTAGTTATAATTATATATTCAGGTATAAATACCGGTACTAAACCTTATTATAATACTGCAATACCTGGTTGGATAGACATGGTAATGTATTAGCTGTTTTTGAAAACAGAATCTAGTTTTGTGAGAGGGTTTAGTGACGTCATCGGCAAATGGAGTGGATTTCATTTGAATAGGGAATTATTGTTCCATTTTCATTGAGGTGTTGTACCAGGAGTGTATGACTAAGTAAAAGGTACTTAAACTTTCTAGGAGGATGGGGAAACTCCTCTTACTAATTTAAGTAAGTGAAAACATACTTAGAAGGAGGATTTCAGTTGCAGCGTGGGTTTCGAGATATACTCACAAAAGACTAGCTTATTCACGTGCCTTCGCTCTCGTAGCCCGTAGAAGTTAAACAAACTATGGCAATCAGTCTTCTTCTTTTCGAGTCGATAGAAAACCCTTCTTAAATATTTAAGGCCCAGCCATCAACGTGGCCACCTAGCCAAGTTAATTGCAGGGATAGTAAAGCTTTCTGTCAGGGAAAGGATTTTCATAGGTAATCGGCTTCTTTTTATTATTAGTTTAATAATAATTATTTATTTTTACTGTATGAGATGTAATATTTTGTGCTTTAACTCCTTGAATTCTTAAAACGGGGATCCACGTGAAACACAATGGCGTTTTAATTGTTTTGGTACACAACCGGTTTAATGACATCGAAAAATCGAATAAAATAAGTATTTTTTAGGGGGAATATAAACAGAGACACTTTACATAATTACAACAAGTATTAGAAAAACTACGGCCAATGTGCAACCAACATTTTTTTCTCACGTAATACATAAAAAAAAAACATACGATTTAAATTGAAACCCTGCAATAATCAGGCTAATTTATATCTCGAAAAAAACTTGCAAGCCTTGAGGGATAGTCCACGGAAACGAAGCCGCGGTAAAAATCTAGTTTGTTATATTTTTGTCTCCTTTTCTTGCTGAACTCGTCAAAGGAATGCAAAATGTGAATTTCACACTGCATTCTGAAACTCGGGGCTATTTTTCAACCTATTTTCAGGACGTTGCGTCCGTTCCATTAATTAATGTTAGAGAATGTGTCTCTTTTCTCTGTTTTATCAGTATCTGTTTGTTAATACGTTGTGAAACATATGTTTTTATTATGACATATATTGTTATTTGGTCATGTTAAGAGGATGAATGAAAGGCGACTAAAAATGGTATTCAAAGTTCTTTCCAAACTTCTTAGCTGTCCTGATGTTGGCTACAATGGCTGCGCAGTAGTAAATCTTATACAAAAAAGTCGTAAACAAGGAAAAAATCATGCTGTGCAGTCGGAGGATACATATTCGCGGGCTGGCTGACCAAAATCTGGTGTATCCTCCGCCTGCACAGCATGATTTTTTCCTTGTTTACGACTTTTAGTTCGCTTTCGAAGCAGTCGGATTTAATGTAGCCTATGACACTCGCAGGGTTAAGACGCATCGATTGACGTATGAATCATCAAAATCGGCGAACGCGTTTGGTCTCTGGAACGTCATATAGGAACAAACATACATACATAGACTGATAAACACATTACGCTCCTTCGGCAGTCGGGTAAAAACAGCACCGATCTGTGTCTTGCGCATCGGAAAGCCAACTTCAGGGCGGCCAAGAAGTTTGGCGAAAACTATACAAGGCAGAAGCAAACAAAGAGAAGCAATGCAGGCGGTGAAGGAAAACATCGAAATAATCAAAGACATGTGACATCCACCAACCCGCACTGGGCCCGCGTGGTAGATTACGGCCCATTCCCTCACAGAGAGGAGGCCTGTGTCCCAGCAGTGGGAACATTAAAAAAGGCTGATGATGATGATACAAAGCAGACGTGAGTGGAAACGTCAGGAGTTTCGTTAGTGGTAAAGGTTTTCCAGAGATAATTAGAATCACAATATTGAATTTACAAAAATATTCAACTTAACAGTTTACTTCTTAGTCGACGATGAATGGGTTAATTGAAAGAGAAGTATGGAAGAAGAAGAAACGCTGTGCCTACTCCAAATACATCGAGAGAAAGGCAGAAGGATAATGAGTTTGCCTCTTATGCATATTTTTGCCTTCTTAGGTAAGAAGTATTACAAGACGTCAAAGGTGCCTGGAAACTAGGATATATCTTTTTACCCGACTGCCGAAGGAGGGTAATGTGTTTATCAGTCTATGTATGTATGTATGTTTGTACGTATGTATGTATGTATGTATGTATGTTTGTTCCTATATGGCGTTCCAGAGACCAAACGCGTTGGCCGATTTTGATGATTCATACGTCAATCGATGCGCCTTAACCCTGCGAGTGTCATAGGTTTCATTAAAATTGGATAATAGAAAAATGGCGGATTTTGGGTGCCATATTGTAGGGGCCCAAATTTATTTATTCATCCAAACCCATCGTGTGAGGTATCAAAATAAAGGGTTTTAAGGGGTGATTTCAAAAATATATAACACTTATATGTTTAAATGTATTTAATTCGAAAAAAACTAACTAAAAAGATAGAAATAAAAAAACTTAATTCAAACAATCAAAAAACCCGACTGCTTCAAAAGCGAACTAAAAAGTCGTAAACAAGGAAAAAATCATGCTGTGCAGGCGGAGGATACACCAGATTTTGTTTAGCCAGCCCGCGAATATGTATCCTCCGACTGCGTAGCATGATTTTTTCCTTGTTTACGACTTTTTAGTTCGCTTTTGAAGCAGTCGGGTTTTTTGATTTTTTGAATTAGGTTTTTTTTTACCCAAGACACGAAGGCATCCAAATTATTCGTAATCTCCTATCAAAGTTTTACACCAATACTATTACAAACGTGAAAGTTTGTGAGGATGAATGGATAGATAGATGGATGTTTGATACTCTATCACACAAAAATTACTGAACGAATTTTTAATAAACTTTACAGAAATATAGCTTATACATCAGAATAGCACTAAGGGCTACGCACTACATCCGATCCGAATCCGAGAAATTTCGGCACCGAAGTAGCTGTCATTATTCAGAACATTTTCTATTCGGATAGAACTTGGAACTCAATTCACGGACTTGGATCGGATGTAGTGCCGACACCGCCAATAGGCTATAATTTATAAAGATATTGTGACAAGTAAGTATATAACGCGGGCGGAGCCGCGGACTGCAGCTAGTACAATATATTTTCTTTTCAATAATGTTCACCTATAAAAAAACTGTACAAAATTTTACGGTCTTTGACCATCAGACCATAGAGATGGAAAGCCCGAGATAGACGTAAAATTATTTATGCCCAGTCGTATCTATAGTGGCACTTAGTTAAATGACATATTCAGACATAATGGACATAACTATTTTATAGGATATACACAAGTTTGTTGAACCGTGGACTACAAAATGTTGGGTTATCTGAAACTCTTCAGCATTTACGGGGTTAATGTGGAGGAAATTAAGGTGTAATATGCTATTATTAAATATAAGCTAGTAGAAGGGTTATAAAGGATACTGCTATAATCTTTTGGATATTTTACTACGACTTTTTTAGATAGGTACCCTACGCCTCAAAAACACAACTTGTTAAGAGTTTCCAATATTTCAAGCCAGAAAATCGAAAAACCAGAGGTATAGTATTCGCGTGAGGGAGACGCAACGGAGACGCCCTCACGCCCCTTGCCACTGCAGGAGACGTCCCGGGCAATAAGGTCCAGGCCCGAGTCGACGAACGTTGTGTTCCGTGTTCAACGCGCGCTTCACAGAGATGTCAGCAAAACTGACGGGGTCCGCTAGGGCCGATGCCGATGCCCAGGTCGCGGATAAATTTGAAAGAGGGTTACCGCGGCCCTGGCACAAGCATCTGAAGGAACACGGGTGGGTTTTAGTCAGTAATAGTCCGACACGCCCTTCCGCTTAACCCAGAGCGGGAGAAGTCATTGGATCATTACACACCAACACAAAAAAGGTGTATAGGTGCATTACCCAGTACTGGTTTGTGAAGGTCAGTTTGGAAGTCGTTCCATATAACATACTGGGATCAGCTAAATCTGGTTAGACCGCAACATAATTGGGATGAGATTAGACAGATAATGAATTTCAAATTCCAGACTTAATACAATAAAATTAACAAGGACGATATTGCTCCCCCGATTACTGAATTAAGTATTCGACAAACTCTACATTCGACTAAGAAGCTGTCAAAATCCATAAATCAATACAAGAACCGGCCCTATTTAACTTTAAACTTCAAGTCAAGTACGCACCTATATAGTAACACATTCTGACTATCTTTATATCAAAAAAATACTTTTTTACAAAAAAATACTACTGACTTCCAAATAACAAAACTACAAAGTTTAAAATAACTTTATTTTTGGAATTCGGTGTCTTTGGTGGGTACCATTTTTTTGCGTTATGGACACCGACTTCCAAAAATAAAGTTATTTTAAACTTTGTAGTTTTGTTATTTGGAAGTCGGTAGTATTTTTTTGTAAAAAAGTTTTTTTATTTTTCACTTTTTAGTTGTACCTACCTAATAGGCAAGTAGTTACTTAAGGTGCCTATAATGCCAGAATAGATTACCCGAATATCATGAAACTGAACATAACCGGTGAAATGATGTACCAAGATGAACTGTACACATCTGCGTACCTCTTTAGAGCGTACTGGCGTGATGTTATGTTAAGAAATGGTAGAAACAATGAACAAACATGCGATTGCAGCAATCCCGAGACATGTACCTTTATTTATTGAAGAGTTCTGTTTTATATCGCCGAAGTTCTTCGTCAGATCTTCACCAAATTAAAATGGGACCAATTTCGGAATAAACTCTTTCAAATAAAAAAAAGAATTTTCAAAATCGGTCCTCAATTGACGGAGTTATCGGTGAACATACATAAATAAAAATAAAAAAAACATACAAGAAGTCGAACATAGAACCTCCTCCTTTTTGGTAAGTCGGTTAAAAATGACTATCATAAATACTTTACTCCAACAAAACTAAAAAAAATACAGTAAATAAGCTTCTCCTAGAACCTATATATCTCTTCATTTGAATCCCATGTCAGTAGTTCCTACCAGCCGGTCTCTGGATACCATTAAGTAATTGCTAGCTCTTCTGTCTGTTTACTTAGTTGTCAGGATAAGACTATCCGCTGGATAAAGCGGGATAAGGGTCCAGGAAAAGTAGGTTATGTATGTGCATTTCGTTGTGGTTAAATGCACGTTTTTATTGATATTTTTATTGCAATTTGTTGATATTTTTAACGTAACTTATTTATTTCTTCCAGTGGCGTCGCCTGCGCGATCTATCATCTATCCTATGTGCTATTCGGTATATTATTTACACGCACGGGATTGGTCAATGTAGCGACGCCTGGGGAAGGCCTATGTCCAGCAGTGGACGTCTTTCGCCGAGATGATGATAATGATGATGTGCTATTTCTGACCCTAATCTATCTCTGTGCCAAATTTCATCTAGATTACTTCAGCCGTTCTGGCATGATTGAGTAACAAACATACACAAGTATCCTATGAACTATTCCTGTCTATAATCTATCTCTGTACCAAATTTTATCCAGATCCGTCCAGACGTTTGAGCGTGAAGAAGTAACAAACATACAAACGAAGACACACTAACAAACTTTCGCCTTTATAATATTTGTGTAATGATGTGATTAGTCTGACTAGCTTGTACCAGCGACTTCGTCCGCGTGTATGTAAAAAAAATGCCCAAGGGAACATATTCCCGAGATAAAAAGTATCTTATGTGCTACTCTAAACTATAATCTATCTGTGTGCCAAATTTCATTTAGATCAGTTCAGCCGTTCTGGCGTGATTGATTAACAAACATACACAAGTATCCTATGAACTATTCCTGTCTATAATCTATATCTGTGTCAACATACACACATCCATCAAAACCATCGCATTTATAATATTAGCTAGATTGCTCAATTGGCATAAGTACCTACAGCCAAATGTTCCACACTAGAAACTTCTTCCTGCATCATGGGTGCGCTACCAAACATTTAAACTCACATACACAACACACCCAAATCCAAAACAATTATCTGTAGGCCATACAAATATTTGTTCCGTGCGGGAATCGAACCCGTGACACGCAGCGCAACAGCAGATCGCTCAACCACTACGCTAACCGTGTCGTCCACGATTTCGGATACATACCTAATTAATGACACATTTGGATCCATTTTAAACACAGGCAAATATTGGATGTGTTTTTGTACAATTTTATTGTACAATTTTTTTTCAATTTTATTGTATTATAGGATACTTTGATGAAATGTAATTTCAGTCATTTTAGATTGTGTGTTTACTCGTTTTGGGGAAATCGCTCGATTTCTGAATTTAGAATTTAACCTTTAATTTTTTATGAAACTAACCCCCAGTTTCCCAGCTCAAAATTATCAGAGAATTAATGTGACAAATTGTCAAGCACGCGTTATCTGCTGTGATTGGTCGAATGAATTCTCAACAGCCAATCACAGCAGATAACGCGTGCTTGACAATTTGTCACATTAATTCTCCGATAATTTTGAGCTGGGAAACTGGGGGTAACTCTCACAGACAGGAGGCCTGTATCCCAGCAGTGGTAACATTAAAAAGCTGATAATGATGATAACTTGAAAACCTGTCAAACTTTGGCAATGAAGAAAGTTCATAACTCGAAATCCTCAATCCAGAAAATAATTAAATAAATTACTTCTAATTATAATTATTATGCCTTTGAAATCCATCGGCCATTTTAACCTGAATACACTGAATAAGCCATTGATTCCGCATCATCATTGGACAAATAATTGAGGGGACCAATTTGTAACTAGCGCCGTCTCCTGGCGTCGCCTGCGGTTTCACTCAGACGGTAATGTCTGGGTTGTAGCTATCATAACTAGTGATGGGAGTAGGTGTTTGTTTTTGCGGGCTTTTTATCCCGTGATTTGGGGACTAACTTGTTGTATTGATGTGCTTGTTTTTAAATCCTATGAAAGAAATACAAGCAATATCAAGCCCAGAAAAACTTAGAAAATTCCGGGTCTCTTTATATTTCGTTTAATACTTAGGTACCTAAATAATCATCATTCAATCAGTCATTTTATATGTGCTTAAAACATAAAATAAATTCTTAAAACATCCAGTTGCACAGTTAAATGTAATTTACTCACTCTTACGTTAGCTACTTACACTCATACAAGCATAAAGCACATTAAGAATAAGAAAACCACCATTTATCCTAAGAACCTAACAAAAACGCCAGACGAGATTTATCCTCAGTACTTTTTACGATTCACCAAGAAGAATTTCCAAGTCCGTAATCCCGGGATTTCCCGGAAACTATCACGTAACGTCACTATTTGTGACTCACCGCAAATGATCTAACGGCACGCTGTCTGGGGGCATATTGAATGTGGGTTCTGCTGCGAAAGACGTGAATATATAACTATGTGAGTTAGTATTGGAATTGGTAGAGTGAAAATTTGGGTATAATGGATTTTAATACGCGGCTAGAGACTTAGTTACACCTTTTTTAGGGTTCAGTAGGTTTAGGTACAAGATGTGTAATGAATACCTCATACGTAAAGAGTTTTGAACGTACCATATCGATTAATGCGCCAGTCTTCTCTGTTTGAGAAGAGACCTTTGCCGAACTAACGACATACTCAATCATAGACCAACCAATTACTCCTAGTCAGCAAGTCTCTTGGATTCGTCTGCAACTGGGTTATTGTATATGTAATTGAAAGGCAGACAGGCCTCTTCTTTCATGGTAGTAAACTATACACTCCCGATTTAATAATATCATTTAATTCATTACGTCAAATTTCTTCAAAATATTTACCTTTTATGTTAGATCAAAGAAGATAAACATGAACTCTTACATGAAATTCACCAAACGTGAGCAAATACAAGATCAATATCCATTATCCCCATTCCACGTTTCAAAAGGCAAAACTTTTCAATATAAAACCTTCTAAAGAAACCGTCAATTCCCACGTCCACTAGAAATCTTCTCCCATTCACGAAAATGTAACATTTTACGAGTAGTTCACATATCCTTCCAATGACTTTCAGCAGGAATTCAATTTTGACGTAATATCCCCGCATAAAATATGGTATCTCAATATCAAATATGACTCTCAATAACTACATTTGTAATTCCCGGAGCGATCTAGTGCCGTGATCCCGGGAATAGGGAGCATTTCGCGGGATTATGCCGATATTACACATATATTATCGGATTTAATCATATTCAAATGTGAATCGTGTGGGTAGTCTCGTTTTGTTGCATTTTGGGGGTAGTCATTGATAATAATACCTCACAATTAAATTAAACAACATCGGTATGTTTTTGACAATTTACAGGATTTATTAATGCGTATAATTTTTTGAAGTAGTTTAAAGTGTGCTTGTAATTTAATTTGTAGATAACTAATTGATTAAAATCACTATTGCATTTCAGTTCGTTTATAATGCTGTAAACACCTCTTTTATAAATGTTTTGTTGAACTATTAAAAATTCTGATTAGAGTCTGGCAAACGAAAGTAGAGACTGAAAAAGCGCGGCAAATTTAAAAAAATCTCGGCATAGCAACCCCAAAACTAGTATGAAATACTTGGAATAACCTAATTTGATACTTTAGAATTATTTATTATTAATTTCTAATTCTTCATTATGCCGAGACGCCGTGTAGACGTCTAGGCGGCGTTTTATTGAGAACGGGGGCGATTTAAAATGAGAATATGCAGTGTGGCCCGACAATGTTCGATTGTGAAATTCTTGAATAGGATCGGAAGCGGTACTGAGAACTTATTAATTCCGATAATTAAGGCGGTACCCCGAGCAAAACGCCGCGCAAGCCGTTTTTTGTGCTGTTTTTAGGAGCTATCTACTCGTTATTTAAAAAGAAATATCAATTAATAAAAATACATTAAATTTCTACATAATATTGATTCTAAAATGGTAGATTTAGTTTTTTTTTAAATGTTGTATATATTTCACTAATCTACTTCCAAAAAAACATGAAAATGAGAAATAATTATTGATATTATGCATCTCCTCGTAAAGTGTTCGTTGATTATTTTTTGTACTAACACTAATGGATAGACAATTTAATAAAGAACATTTTTGTAGAATTATTTTTTTCAAAAGACCAAAATTCGATTTTATAAAGATTTTATTCTAAAATCTGGGCGTATTCACTACTGTAATTCATGCGCCACCAGTGCCGCTAGGCCAATAGGAACGCTCATATCTCATGCCGATTTTTTGGTCAGGGTACCGTCTTAAGTAGGTATTGATTACTGAAGCTGATCGCTGACTGATTATGAAAGGTCAATTTCTAGTTTCCAATAAAATGCCACCAACTTAATACAACTATAGCATATTTCAGTGTTGTCATTTCTTCATCGAATTTGCATATCGATTAACTTAAATAACTCGGTCGGTGAAATCGAATGATAAACTATCCAATCCGAAATCGATTAAGAATCGGGTCTGGGAACAGAGAAATACTCTCCAGTCGATTAATGGAAGCTTCTATTTGAATAATTTGCTTGAAGACAGATGCACGGTAATCATTTATGTAGACCTGGGTCTCGAGCCGAATATCAGGATTGTCTATGGCAATGCTAATGCATTCTATTTAGGGAACGCAACTGTGAATACATTACAATCGACAATGTCCTTTGAGAACTTAATAAACAGATCTAGAGTCTAAAGACGTGTCTAGGTATAGGACAAGAATTTCATTATGCATTGATTTGAGCAGTTTTTGAATTGCGTACGTGTCTTGCCTCGCCTTTATGCCTTTTGTCATAACGCACATAATCAAGTAAATGCTTTGTGATCGCGATCACGCGACGTGTGAGTTGCGCGATCGTGACGTTTATGACGCGGACCGGTGGCGGTTGCTATACGTGTGCTGAACGTGTGCAATTCAGCAGTGTACCTTATGACAAGACACATAGAGTATGAATTCCTAAGTCTCCGAGAATAGTAGTGAAATTCAAGCTCGTGTAGACGCACCTTTAATATTTTCGGACATAGCATACAAATTGTTTGAGCCTTTGCTGCTTATCATGCTAGGTAAGCGAGAGAAGCCGCGTTTGAGAACTAGTGTTCATGATGTGCATGATGTTCTTATGTCTAGAATTATTTAACCCACGGATTCATGATACGGTCCTTTGATACAATATTCTTTAGTTGACATTAATAATACTGCCAAGCCAACTCATGCCTGATGGGAGCCGTGGGAATCACATACATCGGCTGTGAAGAAACATAGGACCGGTTGACATGTCGACGTTTGGGGGAGGCTTTGCAAATAATGATACTGCCAACTAAAGGCTTAAAGAGTGCTAAAAATAGTCCTAATAGAGAGATGGTATTTATAACTGCTAAAGTTATGTCCATCAACAAAGTTACAATGAAGTTTTACAAACAAACAAATAAATAACTTCTCATAGAGAAAATCAAAATGAATTTTCTATTTTAAATTATTTGCTTGAACATTAAGCCGACCTTTGTCCAAAGCGCGTTCGTTTCAAATACCATCGGATTAATATAAGTCTTGTCAAAAACAGACGAGATTTAAAACAAAATTAATGTTTAAAATGTCTGCTTGATACTTGAAATTTCATTTAAAGTGGTTTGATTGATCATATCTGTCGTAATTTTGTAATAAAAATGTAGTTTAGCTCTAAAGTTGTGGATCACTCTGATGCCAGATAATTTACTATCATCAAAGAAATCAAATTTTGATGAGAAGAAACCGGCATGCGTGTATGTGCAGCTGTATGAATTTCAACGAAGCAAAAGAAGTATGTAAGGATCGTAGCAGGCAGCGTTCCTTAGTTGCCTGCATGGCAAAGGCATGAGGGTTTTGTATGCATGTGAGAAAACCACACGAAATTTACGATTATTTATTGCAAGTTGATATTGTACCCGATATGGCCTTGTAATAAATAGAGATGCGCTGAACAGTGGTTTCACCGAATAACCGAATACCGAATATTAGTCGGTTTAACCTTTACCAAACCGGATTTTCGGCGAATTATTCGGTTTTTCAGTACATTGTTTGTGCCGCGTAAACAGGTTCTAACATGTACGCTACGTTACGAGTCGCTGCTGGCTATATAACAAGCGAGCCGTACGTCACCGCCCGCTAGCACACTGCGCTGTCACTTTGCTTCAAAACATCACACGATTAAGTTACAAATAAAAAAAAGTCCTTATCATTACAAAATTATAAAATGTTGATTTTAAGTTAAACAATAAATGTAGATTTAAGTTTAAAATAAATATTGTTTAGGTTTAAAAATAAATATTGATTTAAGGTTTAAAATATATATTGACTATACTAACTATAGGTTAAGAAATAAATATGTTTTCTTTGAATTATAATAAAAAATAAATCTTAAATAAGAAGGTTTGTCTTTTAGTTCTACACCATGTCATGTAGCGAAGAAAATAGAAATGCTTGAACCGAATATATTCGGCAACACAACCGAATAATTAAGCCGAATACAAATAGTGGAAAAGATGCCAAATACGCCGAATGCCAAATACCAAACGAATATTGCGCATCTCTAATAATAAACTCATGACAAACATTTAAAAATAAGTTAAGAACGGGTAGTCTTATCGCACAGGGTGATCTTTTACGGACAACCTTTGAATGAATTGAAGTAATGGATACAATAAACGTACACGACCCACAACAGGAATTAAAATAACAACAACCCGATTCCATCAACAATTCTTCGTTAAAATTATGAATTTTAAACGCAATGACAAATTATGAACCAACAAATACAAGCTTAGCACCCAACTTCATCAATAATTTTAATACCAAGCTCACAATATCGTATATACGGTAACTTTTACCGAACTTTGCTTCCTTCCCTTTCATGATCACAACCCGCCATTTTTTATTCATGTCACACACCAATATTTGATCACGTTGACGATTAGGACCGAAAAACAAACGCGCCTCGATACCCAGAAAAAAAATATAGAATTATACATATATTATTCATAAACGTCTGTGTCGGCCGAACGATAAAAGTTTAAAATTCCTCCATTTTTTATGGGCGCCATTAAAATTTCCTACTTATGCCAAATAAAGCAAAGGGTGGGCTTCAGACAAAGGGCCATGGGATCTTGATGGGAATTCTCAGAGGATTTCATTTGAGAGGAAAAAACTGTGTTAGATATAATATTTTGTGGGGCGGCTATCCAGTGGTGGCGATGTTGAAACTAAACTTTAATCATATCTAAACTAATATTATAAAGATATTAAATAATCTGTTTTGTTTGTGTAGGTTGAGCTCATGAAATACTGGTTGGATTACGAAAGTTATTCCAGTAATAGGAATTTACACTATTACTGAACGACATAAAATAGTAAGAAATAAAAACCGGCCAAGTGCGAGTCGGACTCGTGCACGAAGGTTTCCGTACCATTATCGCAAAAAATGGCAAAAAAAACACGTTTGTTGTATGGGAGTCCCACTTAAATATTTATTGTATTTTGCTTTTAGTATTTGTTGCTATAGCAGCAACACTCGGCAACAGACATACATCATCTGTGAAAATTTCAACTGTCTAGCTATCACGGTTCATGAGATACAGCCTGGTGACGGACGGACAGACGGACAGACAGATAGACAGACAGGCAGACAGGCAGACAGACAGACGGATCGCGGAGTCTTAGTAATGGGTTCCCATTTTTACCCTTTGAGTACAGAACCCTAAAAAATGCACGGTTCCTATTGTATAGGCGACGAGAGCGAAGCTGCGGCAAAAAGCTAGTTACAGCATAAAGAAAGGCTGAAGTTAAATATTACTATTAACTATTAAATAAACAGTACATCATTAATCTAAAACAAAAGAAAAATAAAGCATTTTTAAACTAAACTTAGTACCGAGACCTCATCAATCATTTACATGAACAAAATAAAACTACATCTATTTAACTTTGAATGGACTACAAAAGTCACCGACAGATTAATTAGATGAAAAGTTCTAGTTAATTTTTCTTTTGCAATTTATTATTCCAATGAGAAAAGAAACTTCTAATTAGGACTGAATTATTTAGTATCAAAAGGATGCAGCGTAGTTTAACTTTATAAGATTTTGTACTGTTTGAGAAATGAATTAAATATTTATAATTTGAATTACTTATATTTAAAATTGCGAAAATGTACAATACGAAGTAATATGATTAGATTACAGATATATAAAAATCAGTCGTAACGCTTATATGCTAAACCACCAGTTTTTTTTTTAAACTATAATAAAAATCAGCTGTCCTCTACATTTTATCGACTTATTTAAACACAAGTCAAATTTCAAAATTTAAAAAAACCCCGACACATTTATCTTGCGAAAACACCCCGATTCAAACAACGCCCATAACTTTTGAACGGCTGAACCGATTTTATTCAAACATAGCTAAGAACACTCTCGACAAAATTACCTTTCCAAAAAAAAAACTAAATCGAAATCGGTTCATCCGTTTAGGCGCTATGATGCCACAGACAGATACACAGATAACCAGCAACACACGTGAAACTTATAACACCCCTCTTTTTCCGGCGGGGGTTAAAAACAGTACTGAATAGCAGATTTGCTCTATTTTATAAAAATGGTTTTTTGTATAAATTTAGTCTTTAATTGATACCTCCTGGCAAAAAATTATACATGGTAAAAAAATCGGGCAGTATAGTTAAGCTAAGCGATTTATAGCATAGCTTCGAGTGGAAGGTCAAAATTATCCCGAGATGTCCTTTTACCGTAGCAGTCAAGGGGAAAGTCAGGGTATAATGTATACCTCATAAAATATGGAAGAATTAATTAATTAATACGGAGACGCCGACATTTCTGATCCTGATAACATTTCTAAATATTGTTCTTATGTTTTTTTTTTGGAATGCGGCATTGTTGAATGTGGTATAAAACTTATATCAGATCTATGTTCGTATTAGGAGGAATGTCCAACGGTGGGCTATAGTGTCCCATAAAAAAAACTTTTTTGCAAAAAAATACAACCGACTTCCAAATGAAAAACTACAAAGTGAAAAATAACTTAACTTTTGGAAGTCGGTGTCTTTCGTAGGAACCATTTTTTTGCGATATGGACACCGACTTCCAAAAGTTAAGTTATTTTTCACTTTGTAGTTTTTCATTTGGAAGTCGGTTGTATTTTTTTGCAAAAAAGTTTTTTATTTTTCCCTTTTTAGTTTTACCTACCTAATAGCAAGTTGTTTATTAAGGTCCCTATAACTCCAGAATAGATTAACCGAATAACATGAAACTTGAACATAACCGGTGAAATGAGAGATCTGCGTACCCCTTTAGAGCGTACTGGCGTGATGTTATGTTATGAAATGGTATAAACAACAAACAGACATGCGATTGCAACAATCCCGAGAGTTTTGCCGTTATTTATTGAAGAGTTCTGTTGTGTATCTCCGAAGTTCTTCATCAGACCTTCACCAAATTAAAATGGGACCAATTTCGAAATATACTCTTTCAAACAAAAAAAGAATTTTCAAAATCGGTCCACAATTGACAGAGATATCGGTGAACATACACAAAAAAAAAAAAAAAAAAAAAAAAAAAAAAAAAAAAAAAAAAACAAACATAAAGTCGAACATAGAACCTCCTCCTTTTTTTGTAAGTCGGTTAAAAATAATCACACTCTATTTTGAAGGGGAAAATTAGTATAAATCATTTCTAATTACCTGGTTTGTAACTATTAGGTACTATTACTGCCCATATCCCTCTACACATGTATGTGTGTATGTATGACCCTTATCTATTCTGAAAATTTTAAGAAATTTTATAGCCGTTGTCATTGGTATTTCATCCCATAAAAAGAAACCGTGCCAACGTACTGTACTGATTATACTGATTATTTTTTGTGCATCGATCGCGTTCGGTTCCTTTCCACGGATATAGATGGTGATCTATCTATTGCCTTGGAACGGAACCGAACGCGATCGATTTACAAAAAATAATCGGTATAATCAGATGAAAAACGCTAGTTAAGTCGGCACGGTTTCTTTGTATTTGATGAGGCATCTGTATGCTAGTATATATATCTGTGCCATTGAGTAAGCTGATATTTAATGCCAGCATCTTAAAAAGGGGTTGTCAAATCAAACCAACATAAAACAAACTAGGGGACCAAATAAACAATTTCATCAACTGTACACCCTCTCAAATACAAAGTAGCTCCTTATTTTAAAATAACAAGTACTCATTACCAACAGAAACTTCTCAAAAACGCCACAGTATAATAGCCAAATTATCTTTTGTGAGGGGGCTTTTTTTTTTTTTTAAATGACACAAATGGAGGGTCAATTTGGTTGCTAGTCATTGGGAGTGACTCTCTACGTAGCCAATTACCTTCCCCTTCGGTGTCTCTGCCATGGTTTTGGAAAGGTGGGTGGAATGCACGGTGCGACTTTTTAGTCGCAATGTCTGGTGGTAAGGCTTAAACACGCAATGGCGTTTTATTCGCGCGATGTTTTCCCGCACTTTCTGCGACACATGGAATTGTATGAAGCTGCACGCATAATGCGTGATGCATTGCGGTAAAACAATCGCGCAAAAATACAACCGCAAGCACAGTGACAGAATCCACCGCAACGCGGTACGGATTAAATTCGCGCGAATATTTTGAGCTCTATGAACAGGTAGAAAGAGACATAAATCGCGCGGCATTTTATTCACAGTGCGTGTTAATCATGATTTAGTACGCGGACAAAAAAAAGTTGTATGGTGTCTTAATTGAAATTAGTCCTTATTTTAATTTATTGATTGATTGTCCTTGGCTTAGTTTTCCCTAGAATACTACTACCTAACCCAAAGTTATAACGCATATAGTTAGAATTACAAAGAATAATAACGGTTCATATCTTTAGAGAGCTTCCATACCAAACCAGCCCTACAGTAGTATCGCCCAAACTACCTAAAAAAAATGTTACCTGCTATTGCGACTGCGACTAAAATTCGCTCAGTGTGTGCTCGACAAACCGGTACCCGGTTCCCGTCACCTAATTATGTAGGAGCAGGATTTTGATTTCACATCCCTGACGCAGGCATTATAGGGATGCTGTGAAGTTGGAGCCGCTGAGTGAATGCGTAATGTACTTATTAATTAAAAACGATTGTACAGAACGTTGGTTCGGTCTGCTTTTTGACTAAAGATGGACCTAATCTAGTCTAAATGTACAATCCGGCCACATTAGTGGTCGGACAATAGTCGGCACTTATGTGATACAGGTAGGGTTGCCATCACTAAAATCAGCCAACCAGAACAAGAAGCGTCAAAAACCTCGGATTTTGCGGCTTACAACCCGGACAGTAAGTTACTCAGTAGGACAAAATAATAGATGGAATGGTTATAAATTAACTTTTTATTTATTTTCATACAATTTATTTTTAAAGTTTTAAGGAACTATTAGCAGTTATACATTTTTCATTTTCAATTTAAATAAAAACAATATTATTTTCTTTTCACGCGACTGCAGGGATGGCGGATGGCGGCGTTTCGACCGGTGGTGATTTGATGACTTTAAAACCTCGCCCGGACGTTCCCCGGACGCCTTCTAAACTATGACAAATCCGGGCAAACCCGGACGGATGGCAACCCTAGATACAGGCAAGCAAAAAAAGTCGCTAGTACTTACTAGCGATAAAAACCGTACGTGATAGCAAACTAATATTGAATTATTATTTTTCACAGAAATGTAAACATTCAAAAACTAAAAGCAAACTTAATTACTGGAGATGAACCGAGTGTTGCTGACCAGTCAGTAAATACGATTATTTAGCCAGACTTACAGTCGGCAACTAATCAGCCGAATAATCTGCTATTTTTCCACCGACTATATATTAGTCGGTCAAATCCATAGTTGCCCCATCTCTACTTTAAACGCGATCAAAAGTCGGGCCGTTTGTCGACAGCCTTAAAAAAATGGTGTATCGTAAACCTCTTCGATACTTCAAGTTTGAAAATTTCATGAATCTACTTCTAGTTGTACGGTTCTAAAAACTTTATCGAAGAACGGGTAACAAGAAACTTAGTTGGTGCTCATTTAAAATAATAATTTGTTCTACAGTCTTCTTAAAACAATAAATCTAAAAGTTATCGTGTATGAAGTTATGCAAACCTGTGTCTAAATGTATGCACCTACTGTTATTGTCGTAATGTATGAATTTAAAATTAGCAGATTTTTTGTTGTTGTAACCTGCTTTTGTATTGCTTTTACCATAATTTTAAATAGGTACTCAAAGTAAGAGAAAATAAATTAATTCCTCTGATCAATACGATACCTACCAAAGCCTATCCAGTCAAGCCAATTCTTGTTTAATCAAAATTAGCTCAGCAATCTAGTTATTTTGAGACTGCACCCCATTGCTTCCACCCTACATTTGTCAAACATACCTACATGACATTGTCTTTCATTATTTATTCAAAAACAGGGGTGGTGTGGTGCATAAATTATGACCAATTAGAATTTAGATTTTTATATATATGTTATTTAGCAGTGTTGAGTATGTATTATATAAAAAAACCTCTATCTAGTTTCTGATTATCAAACTCAAGTTTAATGCTATGAGTGTTATAAAAATCTCTATCATCAAGTTTCTGAATGGAGGATTTGAGTAAATATCAAAGTCAACATTAATGCTCATAAAATATGACAAATTCTTAAGCTAGAGTTTAACAAGCTCTCAACTTAGAATTCTCAATTCAGAAACCGGGGGATAATAATAAGGATTTAAAGAAATTAAGTAACTTTGTTAAATACGATGTTCAACAATGTTGAGCAATGTCTGAAATGGCCATTTGTGGAAAGGGCAATACCAGCTGTGAGTTGACCTGTCCCGACAGACCACACACGAGCATCTGTCATCGTGTAGCTAACCCTATTTCAGAGAGCTCAACGACCCGTCTGCCTCCCGAGCTGCAGGATATTTGCAAGGTTCAAATAATAATATGTATGTTTGTAAAAGGTTATCTCTGAAAGTACCGATCCGATTAGGCTGAATCTCTTATTACTAGAAAACTACACTATGAATAAGGAAGAGAAAGCACGAGCATAGATCACCACACTTGCTAAAGGCGGAAACTAAATGTCCAGGTTTCCTCACGATCTTTTCCTTCACCGTTTTCGTACATAATTAGTTAGACCTTTTTTTTAAACAAGCTTTTTTCGTATTCATCTCAGCAAACCCTTTCATTTGATACCCATATTTTATCATGGCAGTGCACAAAAAAAAACTAGTCCGCCATCTTAGGCCATCCGTCATATTGGATTTAGAATGACGTCACCATGCATTGTCATCCGAACTAAACGTATATGCAATATTTCATCTTAATCGGTTGAGGATAACTGCTTTAAAAAACAGTTGCAAGATTTGACCCGAACACACTTACATACATACATAAATTGCAAGTTAAAAATAAAAGCTTGTAAAAACAGATCGAATATTCCAAAACTAAAATTTTCCAGTCAGTAAAATTTATAATTCAAAATACTCCCACCACTATTCCTAGCAACCAGTGTTAATCAGCCAATCAGCGTCTGTGACAAGCCTTAATCCGGTTACAAGCGGAATATTTGATGTCTGATCAGAGCCTGCCTATGTGCAGCCCGGTTATAACCTGTTACAGCCGGTATTATGCACCCCTCCGGTATTATGGTGATTCATGCTGGGACGGTTTGTCAGGTATGATAGTTACTGTTTCATGGTGTTCCTGTTATTGAATTATTTTGTCTTTTTGGGTGGTTGTTAAAGTTGGTTTGTTATTTAAATTCGTTTTACTGGGTTCTCAAATCAAAATCAAAGCGCCTTAGTTACTTAGGTACAGCCTTGAAGCTCTTGATAACGATCTCGCCTGGTGGAGAGCAACGGATGGGGTCAAAGATGGAATGAGCGTGCCCAGAACCCGCAATTAGGGTAAGTGAATTCGGCAAGGCAAAGGGTTTGACCCAGACCCAAGTCATCATCTGCCTAGCCTTTTTCCCAATTATGTTGGGGTCGGCTTCCAGTCTTACCGGATTCAGCTGAGTACCAGTGTTTTACATGGAGCGACTGCCTATCTGACCTCCACAACCCAGTAACTGGGTAACACGATACCCCTTGGCAAGACTGGTGTCAGATCTCAGGCTTCTCACTACCCGTAACGACTGTCAAAGGCCTTCAAATGACTACCGGGACCAACGGCTTAACGTGCTTGCCGAGCCACGGAGAAAACTCGCTATGTTGAAATGGTCACCCATCCACGGACCGACTTCGTCAAGCGTTGCTTAATTGTCACCAATTATATATATAGGTACTCTTTTCGAAAGAGTATTTTTTTTTTTTGGCATTACATAATTTAAAGAGTATTTGTAAAACTCTTACATAGGGTCAAACCTTTGCCTTGCTATATTAACTTACCCAATTAGGCTGCAGGAGATTGTCTGTTCACTCTTGCTTCGAAGGCGAGGGTTATAAGGAGTTTTCACTATACTGTTTCTATACCTAATGCTCCCACTGCTGGGCACAGGCCTTCTCTCTGTGAGAAAGAGTGGGCCGTCAGCTGGTAAGCAAGTCTCCAAAAATAGACCAAGTTAAACCATCATAGATTTTACCTTCCCTAACAAACGGTTCGTCCAAAAGACTATCACATCGGGTAGGTACACTTAATCACAAAACAACAATAGCTGACTAAGTCCCAATTAATAAGATCCAAATTCTGAAGGGACAGGGTCCGGCTTTAATAAACGTATTTGCATAGGCACAAAGGATCCTCAAGCCGAATCACTTTTCATCGCGATTGTACTAAATTCAGAGAGGGAATATTCACGATTTTAAGTAACGGAGAATTGTATATTTCCACTTTAAAATTAACTTTTGAATGAAGTGGAAAAAAGAAGAAAAGTATTTTTCTAAAAATGGGGCCTTATTTTTCCGATTAACAATCTTGTGACGGGGAATGGAAAGTGCAAATAGCTCGTTACTCCAGAAAAATTGCTCTAGAGAAAAACTCTGAGCGGTTACAGTAAAATACTTAATTTTTAATGGAAGTCGATAAAGGAAAAGTGGACTGTAAATATTTTTACAGAAATTCGAAAAGTCAAGCAGCAAATGGACAGAAATGAAACATTTACGTGAAAGTGCGCCCTAGACCCCAGTGAGAATTCTTTCGACGAAAATACTACTTTAATTACGGTATTAAATACCTGCCAAGGTGAATGTGTCTTTCGGTCTATTAGATTTTAGGCTCATTTTTATTTGAATCTATTATTCATTCATGAGAACTCGCAAAGTTATTACCAAAACAGTAAGACCACAAGAACAAAACACTATTGTCGTTCACTATACATTATTTTCTTAGAAGGTACTGTCGTGAACAAAAGACAATCTTTTGTCTAATAATTATTAGCTTTTAAAATGTCCCCTGTTATGTCGTCACTGGCACAAAAGAACATAGATTTATTGCTTTATTTTAAAAATCGAACGTCTACTATGGATGCGTTCCCTGATTTATGTTTTTTTTTCAACTTTTAATCGGCGGAACGCAACATTGTCGTCGAGTTAGTTTGTTTCGTTTATTAAATACTAAAGAGATTTTTTGTGAAAACGTGTCAAAGGAAACATTATTATGTCATCGCCAAGAATGGCAGAATTTATGTAATTAATTTTATGTTAACGCGTAACATGATATTGGGTGATAACGTGAAATTAATTATAATAAATTACGATTTGAGTGATTGATTCGATGATTCCTTTAAATCATATTTTTCTACCTCGTTGGTCTAGTGGTCGCAAGCGCTACTGTTAAGCGTGTGGTCCTGCTTTCGATTCACAGGTTGGGCAAAGTGTTATTGGGATTGTCCATCGGGAATTTTTCGATCTCTATCTTTTTCTTTTTTATTTAAATGTTGAACATTATGAGCATTTATACCCAAACTACCAGGAGGCCAGAATCATGAAGAAGCCTTAATATTTGCGGCGCTGGAATCATTACCGTTAAAGACTAACTTAAGTACCAGGAGATTACTATCATGAGGAAGTATTACCGAGGCTGGAATCATGAGATGTAAAAAGAGGGTGCGCCAAAGTTCACCCGGAAAGCCGAAAATGTTCTTCCTAACATATTTCATCCTAACAATCACAATTCCTAACTACTCTGTCTCTAATGTGCATTATTCCGAAGCATTCAACTTCATAATGTCAGTAGCAATAAACATTTATTATACTTTTATTTGTTTTCCTATATTTTCTCAACATAACCATCTTTTACACTATTATTCAAAGTCATATCCTTTTTGTTTAGATTTCTTTTTATTCATAATAATTAATATTATAAACATTAATTTTGCGTACCTTTATTTTCACTTAACATGGCTTTAATTTTCACATAACTCAAATTTAATTTATAGCTGTGTGTACCTGCAAAGATATCCATAGGTTAGGTTAGGTTAGAACTGTGACGAACCGCGCGCGAGCCGAGCGAGCGAAGCGAGCGGTGCCGCGGCAGCGGCCGGCGAGCGCTACCTCGAAATTGGCCGCGAAATTTTTCTAAGTATTTTTTTCATAGTGCCTCCAAGACGACACTCTGACCTAAATTTCATTCATTTAGGACAAAAATCAGTGAAACGACCATGATTCATTCTAAACAGTTGGTTTTTTAGACATAATTACCCACATATATTTTTTATTACACTTGGTAAATGTTGCTTTCTAAATATGAGTATAAATATTATGGTAATTATGTTTAGGGATAAAAGCGTTATGATAAAAAACAGTAGGAGTTTAAATATATTTACATTAATGATATTATTAATTACAATTTTCGGAAACATGAGTGTTATGAACATCGCCGGTAGCACTACAAATAGTATGAATGAAAACTTTAGGATGTAAAATTTTAGGAAGAGTGATCATTCGGATTACAAATCGTTAGGAAGAACAATTTCGGGTAAATAACTTTAGGTGAGCCAATATGGACCCGTAAAAAGAGTACCGGGCGATTTTAGATTGTGACCACCTGGTACTCCGTTAGTCTCTACTACCGCTTATGTTTCTAGGCCCGCAAATACTTCTTCATAATTCTGGCCGCCTGGTAGTTTGGGTATAAATAGGTAAATCTTACAATTTATAAATAACGTTTGAAATAATCTCACTGTTGGTAGAATACGGTAAATGTTTTAACGGCAAATGGCATTTGAATCTTCCATTTGGCACCCAAGTGGAAGGACGCAAAAAGCATATCCGTCGTGACTGGTCGTGTGAATATTTCTGCGTACGACGGAATATGGTTGCACTTAACATCTTAAATATTTCATAACAGATTTCAGGATTTATTGCAGTGATACTGAAAATTTTACGTCGGAATGTGATCTGTATAGCTAGCTATCTTGTGTGTAGATAGTAAAAATATGACTGATATTAGATGTTTGTATAAGTTTTTATTTTCTGTTTTATTTTTCATGGTTTATATACCTAGATAGATAGGATAGGTCATATCTGCCCCAAATAAACTGCTTTTAATTTTTACTTTATCTCTTCTTTGTTTTTATATTAAAATTTACTTCTGAGTTTGATTTTGTTTATCTGCATTCATAAATCATTATGGTCTATAAGCTGAAAGCTGGATAAATAGTCAAAGAGTCAATATCTAGCATTATTCATCATAGTTCATGAGCTGTAAAACCCGATAAACGATTTTAAAAGTCACAACCAAGCTTAGCACATTTTTCATGTGCTTGGCTTGGGCTATTAATTCAAAATATTGTGCATCTATGTTATTAATTATTATAGAAATCTTTTACACAAATAAGAAAATTGAAGCGTCTGTATGTAATATCAAAATTACATTTGCGTTTTAGTAAAAGCATATGAAACTTATGAAAGTACATACGGCACAAACAAATAAAAAAAAATGTTTTATGTCTCTCTGTTCCGGGTAATCTCCGAAAAGGCTGGACCGATTTTCACGGGACTTTCATAGAGAAATAGCTGATGTTTTTAGGAGTACTGAGGAGCCACTTTAATCTAAGAAAATGAATTAGGGTTATGTGATAAAAATTAAAACTCATGTTTTTTTTAGTTTTGGAAGCAGACCCCAACAGTTAGGAAAAGGCTAGGCAGGCAGATTAATTTTTGTTTAGTTTTATGAGTTTGTCAGCCGAAGTCACAGGCAACAGGTAGTCAATTATAAATATTGCAGATATGATCACCAAACTGAAAATATCTATAGCTTTACAAGACAAAGAATATCGATACTAAATTATAATAACTAAAACATAGCCAGAAGTTAACAAGTAATTTAAGACCAGCTACTTAACATCTAAATACTTTTCCTAATGGATTATATTAACACATTTTGCTTCTTGACTACTTAAATATCTCAAAAAAAATATCAAATCCCTTATAAATAATGGTAAAGATATTTCTTTAACGATATACAAAACATTAGCGGATTTTTTATCAAGTATTAATTAATAAAAAAAAAAGTTAATGGATTTCGTTATTTGATATTTTAATTTGGTGACATAAACTATGTATATTTTACTACTACCTGTTGCTCGCAACTTCGTACGCGCTATACTAAACATGGGTTTTATTTTTATTGCGAATTGGAATGGAATCCTAATTATTTTTCTAAAATAAAAGCTTATGGCCGGGTTTCTCAGCGCTAAATTATCGAAAAATGTATGTGAAAAATTGATTGGTTGAATGAATTTTCAACAGCCAACCACAGCAGATAACGCGTGCTTGAAAATTTGTCACATTAATTAGGCGATAATTTAACGTTGAGAAACCCGATGTAAGTTACTACTTATAACATCAGCTATTTGCTAGTGAAACTCCGTTAAAAATCAGTCCCTCCGTTTCGGTGATTAGCCGGAACAAACAGACACAAAAAGAAAAAAAAAGTTTTTTTTTTGTTGTAGTAGGTACCATATATACTTTCAAATGCATTTGATAAAAAACATATATAGTGACGTTACAAACAGACACTTCAATTAATTTGTATAAATATGTATAGATAATAATATAGATGTATAGAAATAAAGACTTTTCTTCGCGAGTATACTATGAGTAGATACATGGGCGAGTCTAATGAGAAGCGTTTATGTTTTTTTAATAAACATTATGCTAATAAGATGTTTGTGTGTCGGCAGGGTTGGCAGAAATCGGATACTGCCATATATTAGAGGAGATGATACCAAAGATTAGATTTTATTAGAGAACAGGTAAAATGCCAATGACCCTTTTATTAGTATAACTTTTTTTATTAGTGTTTTTTTTTCGTCTTTCTTGGTCTATTCCGTATTGTTTCATCTTTTGAATGAACATGTTGGGTTTTATTTTGGAAAAGAAAGACGTTTCACACAACTCAGAAAACGAAGGTAAATCAGAATTTACACCCGGTTTCCGAGTTGAGGGTTCGAAGTTCAAAACTCGTCAAGCTCTACTTCAGAAAGAGCAAACTATTAAAAAGCCATTGTACGAGTATCTCGGCTCCATGTTTTAGGCACTCTAGACGTAAAAACAGAGTTTGACGAACTTAACTACTAATTCCCAATTCAGAAACTGGGTGATAGTTATCTATTACAAATGACTGTCATCTTACAGAATGATCTAAGATTTTTAATATTCCTACAAACGCCTTCTTTGAAAATCTTGCTTTAAATTGTTTTCCAGAATCTTCCTTGCCAACCCTACTCATCTACCTAGCTGTCTTCTGAGCATAATGCACTTGCATAGTCTTGCATCTGATCCAAGCGATGATACGCTTTGTGCTCAAAAATTAAAAGCAGGAACCTCTTTTCTTCTTGTATTAAAAGATAAAACTGTTGCCTTGATTGAGAATTTATTTTTTAATTAAATACTGATAAGAAATGAATCACACTAATATCACATCATCACATCACACTAATATTATAAAAACGAAAGTTTGTGAGTGTGTGTGTGAGTTTGTATGTTTGTTACTTCCTCACGCTCAAACGGCTGGACGGAAATGAATGGACTTTGGCACAGAGATAGATTATAGTCTGGAATAGCACATAGGATACTTTTTATCCCGGGTATATGTTCCCTTGCGATAATTTTCGACATTCACGCAGGCGAAGCCGGTGACAGAAGCTAGTTGTATAATAATTAGCCCTTATTTTTTTATAGGCAGGTGTTAGACCACGCTCTTTCATCTCAGCTGATGAAAGCGAAGATGTGCTCGACGATGGAGCGAGCTTGCCTAAAATAAACCTATTCACTATTAATTTAAAGACTCCCAGGTAAAGCTATCAAGAAACAGTATGTGGCCTAGCCTACAGATGTCCAAAGCACTTTGGATGGTCATTCCATCTATACGTTCACAGTTCACTATAACACGAGCTATTCTCAAAATCATCACAATCATTTCAGCCGAAAGATTTCCACTGCTGAACATACATCGTAAGGCCCAGTGCCATTCTCAAATTACTATAACCTATTTCAAAAGAAACGATGGAAAAATATCGCCCAATTACGCAAAAACATAATCCCTTTACGAATTAAAACGAAAACACAGCAAATTTGTCACAAAACTAACACAGTTTCACATCTCCACCATGGCATAAACCTCAAATGCTAACTACCACTCACTCTCACACACACACAGACTCTGTATGTGTGTGTCCGTGTCACAGCCCAACATACACACTTTCATATCTCCGCCATAACATACATAACCCTCAAATGCTAACTACGACACAGACATCCATCATCATACACTGACCCAATTTTGACAAAAAGGGTCGCGTTCCACTAAATCTAATTAGAGCCGAGATTTTTTCGCGTCAACGGTAGAGCCGTTTCGCTTCCGATGTGGACGACACTCCCATTTACAAGCAACACTTTTATTAAACTCTAGAAACTTTGTACGCGTTTCAAAGAAAATGAATATGTCGGGGTTAGGGTGTGGTGCGACTGCTGGCGGCGAGCGGGAAAATAAAATAAACATCTTCTTTGTCTCTAAGTTCATGTGTAATGGCATGGTGACTTTAAATTAATTGACAATCATATTCCTGGGAATGGACGTGCTGATGAATTGGAACAATCTTTACCATGGAATAAAATGGAATCAACTATATAGATGAAACTGGTAATATCAAAAAAAGAAACAAAATTAGCTTTTCAGTGCATTCATTATGTTTGCATATCATCATCTTCATCCTCCTGCCCTTATCCCATGTTAATTGTGGTTGGCGCAATACGTCTTTTTCTTCCATACTGTCCTATCCCCCGTCACGCCATCGCTGACTCCCTTTTCTTTCATATCACTCCTCACACAGTCCATCCGTCTTTTCTTTGGCCGTGACCTCCCTCTCCATTAGACAATATCAAGGCAGCCTGCTGATGTTTTTTCACGATTTCAATTTTTCTCCCATTGCGAAAGTTGATCATATTTATGAGTACTTTTATCCCCTGTAAGATTTGCAACGAAATAAAAGTCATCCTGTCTCCATCAGTACGCCACATGTCTTCCATTCTGATTGCATTTACTGATCACACCTTTATCAATTCTAAGCCAACTAATTTTAACTTTGAAAACTGTCAATAAAACGAGTATTTACCTGATTTATTAGTCGACTTGTTAACAAAAAAATACAATTCAATAACCTCTTTTCTTTACCTACCACAGTGTTCCTGATATTATCTGTGTGATATTGATTTTAATCAACCGATCCAATCACTTTGAGACGTGACATCTTCCATACACAAATAGGTAGGTAGGTCTGTTTGTATAGTTAGCATCCAACCTTTTACGACACCGAACAGGAAACAACGGGGTGGCCATATTCATAATCGGAAACCACAATGTTTATGGGATTAGGGACATAAAACTCTGATGATAATGTTGCCATTAAAATGATTACAAAAACAAACTACAGCGACGCACGACGTGGGTCGTAAAGGCTAGGTAGAATATTTAAAGCTTTGTTATAACTTTTTGGTAATTTTCGGCAGGTATTGTTTCCGTGTCTTAGGCCACGTTGCTACCTGCAAGCAACTTGTACGCAAGTTTCATAAAATTGTAGGGCACGATTATTTCACGATCACATTAGCACTGCTCTCAAAACGGTGAAGGAATATATCGTGAGGAAACCGGCATGTAACCAAAAATTCGAAGACATGTGACAACCACCAACCCGCACTGAGCCCGCGTGGCTGATTATAGCCTATTTCCTCTCATAGAGAGGAGGCGTGTGTCTCAGCAGTGGGAACATTAAAAAGCTGATTATGTGAGCAAGATCGAGCGATTGATCTCATTATATCTCGGTTGTCCGCAATGTAATGCATTTTGCATGTGAGCTGATTGCAGATAGAAACATGGGCTTACAGGTAATTTGGAAGGTAATAAAACCTATGCCAATTGCAAAGCAATGGGCGATGTTTGGCTGAATAGGAAGAGCTGTTTGTCTTTCGATAAGTAAGATAATACGCACACCTGAGTCAAGTTTTTTTGTCGTAGAAAGAACCGTTTCTTTATGAAATAAAATTGTCAATGAAGTATTTTCAAAGGATCTGTACATATTTCTTCCGAGTTGTAACTGAGCGCGCCGTCATATTGTTTTCATTGACGCTTGTACTATAACGCTGCCTTTCCCAAACTTTGCCACAAATAGGTACTAGCAAAATTGTAAGACACAGACGCAGGCGGTCTATTTTGTTAAAATCTCACAGTGAACTAGGGATTGCTAGCTCGCTTCAGTCGCTTCCCCTAGTTTTAATGTGACTGTGCAGAACAGATCAGGTATTATTGTCATAGATTTCTCTATCACATTAGACTCTCGCACATTTTGCAGTTGAAGTCTTCTTGATGGTGACGAAATGTTTAGCCAAATCGCTTCCATCTCTCACTGCGACCACACCCTACAACGTTACGTGCACATGTCGCGTACAACTTCGCTGTCATCCTTATTATTTTACTGTTTGCAAGCAACAACTAGATGCTACTTCATTCGTGTGCAGTCGCGTGCGAAAATAAATTAAACTGATATTCTGCGAAGGAGTTTGTCGTAACTTTAGTGGCATGGTCAGTGAGCAGCCTTACTTTCATTTGATATGCTGATATACATAACATCACGCCTGTATTGCCCGATGGGCTAGGCAGAGTTGCATTTATGGTACACCCATCGCTGAAGTTTTAGTAAGAAACTAGCTGTGTCCGCAGCTTCCTCCCATCAACTGCCTACCCTACTTACCTTCCTACCTACCAAATTTACGCTAGGGTCGGTCATTCTTTCGCGGCAAATCTTAACGCCGCCATTCAGAAAATTACGTGTAATGCACAACGCCAACCATCAAATATGGAGTTCAGTGTCCGAGTATCTCAATTTCGTGGTGATATTTCACTTCTTGACCACTTCAGTATAAAAATCCGATCATGAGTGGTAAAGACTCTTAAACTAGCAGGTGAACAGAATCATACAGAAACGAGGTATTTCAGGGGCTAGAATCATGTGTGGTAAATAAAGACTCATAAACTACCAGGAGAACAGCATCTTGAAGTAAAATATCTAGGACACTAACAATATGCAATTTATTTACATTTATTTATAAAAGGATTAAGTACCATTTCAAACCGGGCAAGTTAATCAGTAGTTATAATAATCATCAGCCTATTAATGTTCCCACTGCTGGGAGACAGGCCTCCTCTCTTTGAGAGGGAATGGGCTGGCTATAATCCACCACGCGGGCACAATGCGGGTTGGTGGATGTCACATGTCTTCGATTTTTTGGTTCTAGGATATGCCGGTTTGCTCACGATGTTTTCCTTCACCGTTTTGTTAGCAGTGGTGATGAAATAATTTACACAAAGTGCCTGGCTGGGTTCGAACCCACGACCTACGACACGTAAATAGCGGATGTAACCACTGGGCCTCTACTGTTCTTTCAGGAGTTATAAAACAGTACAAATGCCAAAATGTTTGGGATTGACCACGTGATGTTTCGCAAGCTCTAGTCAATCCCATACATATTCGAGGTTTTTATTATAGTTTTTGCTGATAGAAACAGTGATTTCCAGAGTCTTTAATAGTTTGAGTGTGTGTATCAATCTGCATGTAAATTAAGGGTAAACAGATGTATGACAACTGTCAATATACTAAAGGCATTCAAAAAAGCCTGTAACAAAAAAATCAGGAGTTCCCAGTGGCATCTTTGTTTCTGTTCTAAGATAACTATTTGGCCATCAAAGACTTCATTATTACTTCATTGTATCTTCCAAAAACAAACAAATCAATAATACGTCAAGTTCTGGTTCAAAACCCCTCATTATTCAAGGAAAATAAGACCTTATTGCAGAACAAAAGCTAAGCAATATTTAAAACATCAGCCTGTACATGTCAGAAACACATTTTTGGTGTCAGGACATGAATTTACGAGGCCGACGACAGAGTTTTTGCCGTCACAAAAAAAGGTTTGTTTTCAAAACTGGATTTCCGATTTTTTGCCCAAAACTTGGCAAAGATTTCCAAGTTTTAAAAATATTTGTCTATTCACAAGTTAATAAGTCCTTTGGGGTAGGGGAGAAGAACTTATTTACATTTTAAATATTATGTCACAGAAAATGTCAAAGACAAAATAAGGTGGCAAGGTTTTCGGTGGTTTTATGTCAGGAAGGTCTAAAATAGGTCAGCATTAAGACGGCTTAAGACCTCGTAAGACCTGTTCTGAATAGAAAATTGGAATGATAAGTAGCCGTGAAATTATCTACTTCTTCTTACCAGCTGCTTAGTTAAGAGCTCTCGTTTATATGGACGGTTTAAAATAAGTGTATTTTTTTGCACAAGCTGCCTATTCTGTACAAACCTTATCCTGATAAAGTGTGCAATTGGGCTGATAATAATGTACCTGATGATTAATCTATATCATCTAAGTTTTCATTTGAAGGAATAGCACTGCTGTTCAACCTGTAGTGACATAATGTTGCAACATCGTTGACATGGCAATTTAGGTTTTCCGCTCGGGTTGCCACTCCGCTGAGGAGTGAGGAGGCCGGCAGTTCTGACGTAGTCTATTCTAATATTATAAATGAATAAACATAAAAACTACTGCACCGATTTCAAAAATTCTTTCAGCGTTGGGCAGCTACACTATCCTCGGGTGACATAGGCTACTTTTTACCCCTGTATTCCCACGGGAACGGGAACTACGCGGGTGAAACCGCGAGGCGTCCGCTAGTCGTATATAATGTAATGTGTTAATGTAAGACGTTCATAACATAAAGACGCTAAGTTTTTGCTCTTATTTTATGTTTAATATACAATATTGAACATATCGTCTGGTACAAAAGACTAACACAAAAAACCTAAGACAAGCTGATAAGACATTAAACAGTTTCTGTGTAAAATCTGGCAAATTCTTCTAAGAAACCAATATAAGTTTTCTCAATCCTACTAAAACCTACTTCAAAGCATCTAATAATAGGCACAATACCTCCCTTTTACCCCAAAATAATCCAGACTACCCTCACTAACAAACGCCCACACCTGAAAATTTAAACTAGAACAACACCTCATAGTTACTAAATTATAATTAGCTCAACAAAACACTACAGACTGCCTCGTTGGTTTAGTTGTCGCAAAGGCCACTGCGCAGGTTCTGGGTTTGATGCCCGAGTCGGACAATGTGTAATCTCTCAGCAACAGCAGGATTTGTGCTCGGTTGATGGAATAGACTCGTCCTCTATCACATAGGACTTAAACATAAATGGCGAAATGTGGGTGTCCTGTAGGTGTAGGTGTACCTCTGCCCAACCCTTTCGTGGCATATAGGCGTGATGATATGTTACGATAGTACCTAATTCATCACATCAGCCGAAAGACGTCAACTGCTGGACATAGGCCTCCCCCCAAGCGTTGCCACATTGACCGGTCCCGTGCGTCCCGCATCTAGCGGATCCTCGCAACCTTCACCAGGTTATCGGTCCACCTGGTGGGAGGCCTTCCAACGCAACGTCTTCCGATTCGTAGTCGCCACTCCAGAAATTTTCTGCCCGATCGGCATCAGTTCTGCGAGCAATGTGCCCTGCCCACAGCCACTTAAGTTTGGCAATTCTTCGGGCTATTTCTGTAATCCTGTTTCTCTTGCGGATCTCAACATTTCTGATTCAATCACAAAAGGAAACTCCAAGCATAGCCCTCTCCATTGCCCTTTGGGTGACTGTAAGCTTTCTGATGAGGCCAATAGGGAACATTACTGCCAATTGCTCCCGCCAGATGGCGCTTGAAGGATAAAAGTAAACAAAAACATAACAACATGGCGTCTACTACAGTTTGTGTTAGTGGTTACCGAACTATTTTTACTGTTTTAAGTATAACTTGTGTTCAAAAACTAAATAATAATATTGCTAGCTGTTGGTCAAGAATGCATCAGTGTTGTGTTTATGGATGCAGAAATAAAACCGGCCATATAATCCCAGAAAACGTCAATATTCGCAAGCAATGGGAAATTACTATTCGTCGCAGGAATTTTACAAAAAAGTCAAGGCTGTGTCCTGACCGTTCTAAAGCGGAATATTTAATAAATAAGGTATTTTACAGGTCAGTGTATTATCCTAAGGCAACCTTTATTCAAATAATAACAGTAATTATTATGTTTAATGCTATAGACATTAAAAAGAAGGTACATAACATTGTGTACTAATTAAACACAACTACAAAATGGTTTTAATGTCTACATAAATACGCATGTTTAACCATATGGTGTTAATAAAACCTAATTTATACTTACAGGACTGAAACTAAATAGAAAAAATATTAAATAAGGGGGTTAGTTACCTACCATTGTTTGGAGAAAAAAAGAGTCGATGAAAGATAAACAGAGAAGGAAACTTTGAACAAATTGAGGAGAAACAATCAGCACTTTAAATTTCCGGTGCTGTTGGAATAAGTTTCACAATAATGTCTTAAAAATAGTGTTTCAAAAAGCTAAATTTCATTTGTGGTAAAACAATAAGAAACCACCTTTTGTAAGTAGAATAACTTGGCCCTTAAGAATGTAACTTTGATATCATGGATATACCCAGATAGCCTAGATTTAGACTCAACTCTGGACCTAAGTTTCATGACAATAACCCTTCAAAAACTCTTGTTAATTGATGTGAAATATTGTAAATAAAGAAATATATTTCTTTTTAACTTAATTTGATACTTGGACAATAATATAGATTCAGTACCTACTCTCAGAAATAATAAGTTTCACCGGTAAAGTAAGTAATTACTTTAAAGTTGGTCTATTTCTAACGGTTTTGACACATTACTCAGGTTGACCAGGATTTCTCCGATTATATTGGCAGACAACATTGTATATGAATTGTATTAGTAATCAATCCTAAGAAAAATAAATAACATACAAGTACAAAGAATTTTCATTTATTTTTTGTTATAATTAAGTAACACACAGTAGGTACATTTTAATAGCACAGCACTGAAATTTAGGTAAATGTAGGTACTTATTTTATACACAACTATCTAGCCCTTGACCCTTCTTGAAAATAGGTGTGATCCTATGTTATGACAATATTGACAATGGAAAATAACACCACTCAAAACAAATTTTGTGTGTATTCTAGATGTTAATTTCAGTTTTCATCCAGGTGACACATAAAATTAATAATATCTATTTTGTAGTTGTAAAAATAGGTACTGATATTTTCATGGAGGCCTTAGACCGGGTGGTGCAATAAAACATAATAACAAGCATTAGCTGCAAATGCCATTCTAACGTGCAGCAGATACGCAGATACATTTTCGGTCCTTTTTCTATGTTTAGATCAAACCTGAAAGAATGAAGACAGTAGATGTAAATGAAATGTAATAATATCAAGTGCCAATAAACTTATTTATGATTCAATGACAAGATTTCTAATTTTAGAGTAACAACTATCAAAACAAAGATATTTAATATCTGCTTTTACAAATCACCTTCTTAAAAGAATATATATATTTATTCGAAATGATTAAGGGTGGTAAGGAAGTCAGCGTTTAGGGTCTTTGGTAAGGCTTTTGGCAATTAATAGTGCATTGGACTGCTGTCCACCATCAAAATGTAACCGTGTGCAAAACGGTTCCACTGCAAAGTAATTATGTAAGTTGATTTATTCAAAATCAACCTGGAAGTATTGTTTTGAATATTAATTGGAAGTACATTGATCTCATTACATATTAAATTGATATAATATCTGCAAGTTACACAAGATTTCCAATGTTCGCATTCATATTCGTACCTTTCAACTAAATCCGTTTTCTTTTTCCTTTTACTGATGCACCGCGCTCTTGAAGCCGGGTTTTTAGGTTCTGATTTCCTCAATTATTAGTTAGCTCCATTTTTCTTTCACTATTAGCACATGCTATTAGTTTTATATTTTGTATGCTTAAACTGCGAAATATTGCCGCTCAACTTTGACAGTATAAAAAAAAAACGTAGTGTTACATACTCTTTGGTATAGTTTGTTAACCTCCCGGCTTAGGGTATATATGTTCTGTGGTTATCCTCTGTTTTCAGTGGCGCCATCTGAGCTCAGCTTTGCGGATAGTTCCCTATTGTGAGCGAACACATCTCAGCTCATCTCACCATAGGTGATAACTGGCAACACTCACTGATCATAAACCCATGATTACCCAAATATAATTAGCTCAAGAAAACACAAAAGCGAAACCAACAGCTCAAAACGTGTTAAATTTAACCCGTATATAGGTATCAGGGTTCGATGCTCAGTTCGTAGTTCAAATTAATTAAACCAAACCTAGCTCTGAGCGTAATAACGTAATTCTGGGCGACGTCAGTTTAGCTTAGGTCTCGGGGGTCGAAATAACCAGCTTAGCGTTTAGAGGGTTATGCCTTAGTCTTGGCTGTGTCGTGTTTAATTTTGTTATTGTAGTGTTAACTAACAGAAAGCTGGTAAGCAGACATGCTGGGAATTTGAATATGAAATTGATTAACATACCTGGCTGAATGGTGCAAGTTTAAAAAAAATCGCAGGATTTATTATCAAACACCTTATTTATCTAATGCCTTTAAACGTGCAATTCTTGTATAATATATAATCTGAATCTCCGAAACGGCTCTAACGATTTTCATGAAATTTAGTATGTAGGGGGTTTCGGAGGCGAAAAATCGATCTAGCTAAGTAATATTTTTAGAAATTGTCGTTTTCTCTATTTTTAACCGACTTACAAAAAAGGAGGAGGTTCTATGTTCGACTTCTTGTATGTTTTTTTTTTTTTTTTTTTTTTTTTTTTTTATGTATGTTCACCGATATCTCCGTCAATTGTGGACCGATTTTGAAAATTCTTTTTTTGTTTGAAAGAGTATGTTTCGAAATTGGTCCCATTTTAATTTGGTGAACGTCTGATGAAGAACTTCGGAGATACACAACAGAACTCTTCAATAAATAACGGCAAAACTCTCGGGATTGCTGCAATCGCATGTCTGTTTGTTGTTTATACCATTTCATAACATAACATCACGCCAGTACGCTCTAAAGGGGTACGCAGATCTCTCATTTCTCCGGTTATGTTCAAGTTTCATGTTATTCGGTTAATCTATTCTGGAGTTAAAGGGGCCTTAATAAACAACTTGCTATTAGAAAAAGGGAAAAATAAAATCTTTTTTGAAAAAAATACTACCGACTTCCAAATGAAAAACTACAAAGTGAAAAATAACTTAACTTTTGGAAGTCGGTGTCCATATCGCAAAAAAATGGTTCCTACGAAAGACACCGACTTCCAAAAGTTAAGTTATTTTTCACTTTGTAGTTTTTCATTTGGAAGTCGGTAGTATTTTTTTCAAAAAAGATTTTATCACCCGAGCAGAGCTCGATCGCCCAGTTACTAAGATTTATAAGAAAAGAGGAGAATGGCAATGTTGAGAAGAAAAAACAAGAGCAAAGACATCTCTCAATTCTCTTTCTACTTCAACAGCCTGAGAACCCAAGGACCTCTCTATAAATCAAACTCAAATAATAATTTGTAGAAATAATCTCAGACCCGTATGCTCAAGAAGTCAAGACTATGCATCTATCATCCTAATAGATGTCTTGAATCTTGATTTAAAGCTAGTAGCATAAATTCTATCAATTTTTAATCAAAATTAATGACTGAACATTGTTCTAATTCAGCTAGTCAGCTTGACCAGACTTGACCAGAGGCTCCATAAATTCTATCAGCTACAAAGATTATCAAAGTCCAAAAAATATCACGTGTATTGTAATTTTAACTCATCGACGACCATTATCGCTGGCTAATATAATGGCATAAAATCTCTTTAAGAATTATTTTTACCACACCATGGCAGATTACCTTAATTCATGCCTCTACAGCATACAGAAAACAAGACGACTACAAGAAAACTTACAAACAAAACACAGCCGCCACTTAACAAACCGTATTCTACCCATGAACTACCATAAGCCGTGGCTTACACCGATACTTTTTGTAACCAAACACCACAGACATAAAACTAACTAGATGACGCAAATATACAGGCACACATCTCCGAAGAAATTATAGGCACTTTATATTTGGGTTATTGCGACTACACTTCTGACCCTTGAGTGTACATCGGGTGTCAAAAAATCTCGAGTATAAAAGTGAGAGCAATGCTTTTACTTTGAGCTGCTTTTTAGGTACCGGACATCAATTGAAGTCTAGAAAAATGCCTAATTATGCCTTATTGGAGCTGTAATAACTCTACAAAAAAAGTTGACCGAGTCAATGGAAACATTTGATCGGTTTTACTTACATGGGGCCTTACTCTGACATGTCAAAACTGTCATGGTTTCTCTGTGAAATCATGATCATCATCATTTCAGCCGAAAGACGTCCACTGTTGGACATAGGTCGACAGGACTAACAGCACATCCTTTTTCGACAGTCGAAACATAATAATTTTGGTACGTCATGGTGACGCCCCAGTTCCTAAATTGTGTGTGAAAAAGTGGCACACTTGGCTTTCATAAAAGACGAAGGGACGTGCGTTATCTAGTTAGATTTATGTCTGTGGCCAACACGGTCTTACCCACCAAACGTGTTGATTTAGGCCAGCAAACCGTGAAATAAGCAAGTTTTTGTGATACACTTTGATTTTCGGATTAAATGTATAGTAATGGAAGTTTTTCTGTGTCGAACTTGACACATCTTTTCACGTATTGGAATGGGTTGATTTGATTGGTAGAGGGGTAAAAGGTTTTATTTAGGCGATGGTATTGTTAGCTATCTATGTATACACCGTCCGCTTGACTGAGACCGTAGCTGTGCGGAAAGGAATTGGGTGTATTTATTTATCTATTAAAACTTCATACAGTATAAAAGTACATAGGTCCAGTCAGTAGTACAGTCGATAGTTCGCTGATGGGTGTCAACATCTCTCTTGCTACCTTAGGAAGGGTCTCCGGCCTATAGATAAACTGGGTATTGCGTACGATTTTGGTGTTGAGTAGGGTTTCATTTCTTTCTTTGTCTTTTTGTAGATCGAAAGTGTTATTTTAGAGGTTTAAATAGATATCACTTAATTTAGAAACTTGATTGACTAGACGATGCAACAACGATTAGTCGTGAAAACGGAGTGACTTCCTTTCATAGTTTTCAAATAAACTGACTTCATAATTTCAAACAGTAAGCATTTGACTGTAAATTTTGACACTATCTACATTAACATCATTTATCTAATAACTAGCTTCTGCAGCGGCTTAGCCCGCGTTAAAGTCGAATATTATCCCGAGGGACCATATTCCCGGGATAATAAGTATGATATGTGCTATTCCTGAATATAATCTATCTCCGTGTCAAATTTCATTAAGATCCGTTCAGCCGTTCTGGCGTAATTGAGTAACAAACATACCCACATCCATCCAAACTGTGTCATTTACAATATTACTAGTTACTGCCAGCGGCTTCGCCCGCGTGAAAAGTGATTTTTTAATCCCAAGGGAACATTATACCGGGTTCAAAAGTAGCATATGTCCTATTCCAGACTATAATCTATCTCTGTGCCAAATTTCATCCAGATCCATTCAGCCGTTCTGGAGTGATTGAGTAACAAAAATACACACATCCAATCTTTCACATTTATAATATTAATTAAGATATATATTAAGTAAGATTGGTAGAAGCAAGTAGACAATAAACCGGCCAAGTGCGAGTCGGACTCGCGCACAAAGGGTTCCGTACCATTATCGCAAAAAACGGCAAAATAATCACGTTTGTTGTATGGGAGCCCCCCTTAAATATTAATTTTATTCTGTTTTCAGTATTGTTATAGCGGCAACAGAAATACATCATCTGTGAAAATTTCAACTGTCTAGCTATTACGGTTCAAGAGATACAGCCTGGTGACAGACAGACAGACAGACAGACGGACCGCGGAGTCTTAGTAATAGGGTCCCGTTTTTACCCTTTGGGTACGGAACCCTAAAAAGCATCATTTGGCTTGAAAACTATTCGCTGGCGTTGTAATCACTTTAACCCTACAAACACTACCATAGAGGTACAAAGTACCCAACCATCCGCCTGCCACCACAGACGGTCGCGAAGACTGTCAAGTGCGATCCTGTAACCCTATCCCGAAGCCGTAGGAGACAGGTGCGC
This sequence comes from Orthosia gothica, assembly GCA_949775005.1. Classification (NCBI taxonomy): domain Eukaryota; kingdom Metazoa; phylum Arthropoda; class Insecta; order Lepidoptera; family Noctuidae; genus Orthosia; species Orthosia gothica. The sequence continues at coordinate 17,911,681 of OX459060.1, read as the reverse complement.
GCCTAACTCACGGCTGACAGGTCCGTTAACCCTTTCGCGACAAGGACATGTCATTTTGCACATGCTAGGGTTAGGTGTGTGTGGATTCGGGGGTCTTTTATTAATTTAGGTGCTGTAGTTTCTACGAGTATGTGATGTTCTTTGGGGTGTAATTTGAATATTGATTAAAAATCTTCAAATATAATTGGGTAAAGCTAGGCAGATTGATTTATTGATTAAAACACTTAGGTACCTGTTAAATTATTTCAGTTTGGTTATTAATTGGTTTGACCTAAATAAAAAACTTTTTCATTAAAGTAACTTTTTAATTACAAGTCAATATTAAAGTCTGACATTTGGGGGTTCCCACTTTATCCTTACATCAAAATATTGTCGTACCTATTCGGAGTGATCGAAAGTTGAAGTGAAAGTTTTTTTTTTTATTACATATTTTAAAAACTAGCGGCCATTATTTAATTTCTACTCATTTGAGTCAGACTTCATTCTATCGGTCGCATTTATTTGTTTGTTGATATTTTATTTATTACAATAATAGTTTTGTATCGTGTGTATTAATACTGTTATATTCAAATATATTACGTTTATATTAATAAAAACAATATTTACAACAATAAGTAAAATTAAATTAATTGAATTTTTATTTTTATTTAATTAAATCAAATCTATTCGATGAATCACTTATGACTGAGCTTTACATAAATACCTAAAAAACTATTTAAAAAAAATAAGGTCATTGGCAGCTGTCAGATTAGTCTACGAAATAAAAAAATACAGTTTAGTTTGATTGATAAAAAAACTTTATAACTTGAAAACTAACAACGAAAAACTAACATCGTTAACTTTTACTATTGACTTTACCTCTACTTGTTAGTTTTACAAAGTGATGACAGATATACATCGATAACTTTAGTTACCTATCTAAACGATCAAACTGGGTTAAGGCTCCCACAAACGTGCGACTTGACAATGCATTTTCGTAGACATTATTCTAAAACAGATCTGCAGATCGAAGACAAGCAGATATACAGAAGCATCTTTATATCCTTGTATTTTTACCTGGCTGGCAAGGCAAGGGTCATGTTTTTTTTTAAATATATTTTTTTTTTTTTTTTTTTTTTTATCGTCAATAGGCTTGCGCTTGACCACTATCTCACCTGATGGTAAGCGATGATGTGGTCGACGGTGAAGCACGCTTGCCTAGAAAAAACCTATTCACTCTTGACTTAAAGACCCCAAGATTGTAGCTATCGGGAAACACAGACTCCGGCAGGGAATTCCACTCCTTAGCTGTACGCATAATGAAAGTGTCCCCAAAACGTTTAGTGCGTATGGGTGGGATATCCACCATGTACCGATGACGCATCGCCGTACGTCTGGTAGTCCGATGATGGAACGGGCTGGGCGGAATCAGATCATGCAATTCCATCGCACACTCCCCGAAATGCAACCGATAAAAAACCGACAAGCTGGCAACTCGGCGACGATGTTCAAGGCTTTGGAGCTTTGACTTGACCAGTGCCTCATTGCCGATGAGTCTCTTGGCCCGCTTTTCGATCGATTCAAGTGCATCAAGCTGGTATTTGGCAGATCCGTCCCAGAGATGAGAACAGTACTCCATGCATGATCGAACTTGCGCTTGATACAGGTTGAGCAGCTGTTCCGGCGTGAAATACCGTCTCACCTTTGCAAGGATCCCCAACTTTTTGGCAGCCAGCTGAGCCTTTCCCTCAATGTATGGGCCAAAATTGAGAGTCGATGTCAACGAAACACCAAGAAGTTCAAGATGGTCCGTTATCGGCACGGTCACACCACGGAAAGAAGGAGCCGGGTGGAATTGGCTCCTTTTAGCGGAAAAAAGACACGCCTGGGTTTTAGCAGCATTAAACCTGACCAGATTGGCATCGCCCCATTCGGAGACTGCCTGCAAGGACAGGTTCAAACGCTCCACCATGGCCTCACGGAGAGACCGGATCTGCGGCCCGGTAGCCCGTGCGTTGGACAAGTATCTCTCAGCAACAGTGCTGTCGTCAGCATACCCAAGCTGTCGTCAGCATACCCAAAGGTGCCGGGTTTTAGCAGATCATTAATGTGCAACAAGAACAATGTTGCTGAGAGTACTGACCCCTGAGGGACCCCGGCATTAATGCAGCCATCGATAACCACTCGAATGGACCGATCTCTCAGGAAGTCTGCAATCCAATCAGAGATTGGATTGCAGACTTCCTGAGACCACCGGGCAAACCGAATGAAGGAAGCTTACCAATGAGGCTTTCGTGCCAGACCCTATCGAAAGCCTTCGAGATGTCGAGGGAGACGGCAAGCGCTTCCCCGTGTCTCTCGATGGCCTCACTCCATATGTGAATGGCATACGCTAGAAGATCCCCAGTAGACCGATTTCGGCGGAAGCCGTATTGACGGTCACTAAGGATATCATTAGATTCTAGGTATGCCAGGAGCTTTTTGTTAAGTACACGCTCCATACTCTTACAGAGTATGGACGTTACAGAGATGGGTCTGTAGTTGGCCGGGTCAGCTCGACTGCCCTTCTTGGGCACAGGCTGAACGTTGGCTTGCTTCCAAGCATTCGGCACTTTTCCAGTCTCATATGAAAGGCGGAATAGACGAGTCAAGATCGGAGACAGTTCAGGCGCACAGGTTCTAAGAACTATTGCTGGTATTCCGTCAGGGCCGCTAGCCTTGTTCACGTCGAGGTTGCGCAGCACCCTACGAACGTCCTTTTGATGGATGCGAATGTCCGACATACTCGTCTCGCATCCAACAGGAGAAGGAGGGGGCCGCGAATCACCAGGATTCAGACGCGAAGATTCCGCAAAAAGAGATGCAAATAAATTTGCCTTCTCTTCAGCGGAGTGGGCCAACGACCCGTCGGGTTTCAGCAGTGGTGGTAGTGAGGGACGGCAGAAGTTCGACTCGACCGACTTAGCCAGGGACCAGAACGCTTTACTACCTGCTGGGTAAGAAGCAAGTTTGGTCCCTATTCGGCCAATGTGGTCGAAACGAGCCCTTCGCAACACCAACTTGCAGGACTTGGCAGCCCTGTTGAAGGCCTTCTTCTTCTGACCCACGCCACCCGCCTTGCGCGATCGAGCGTCGACCCATGCCAGGTACGCCTCATGCTTAAGCGCGTCGGCGCGATAACATTCGGCGCCAAACCATGGCCGGTCAACGCTGGACATTGTCACATCAGAGAACGGAATGTAGTACTCCATTCCCTGACGCAACACCTCCGTCACGGCGTCCGCGCACGACGAAGGATCAGCCGAAGAAAAGCAAGTAGGCTGCCAAGGATAGCATGCAAAGAAAGATCGCATGCCATCCCAATCTGCTGACCTGTACCGCCAAACCCGCCGGGTGCCTCTTGGGCTAGGATCGGGCGGGGAGTAGACGGACACAGACTTCACCAGACAGTGGTCGGAACTACCCAACGGTGAAGTTATCGACACAGAGTATCGGTCTGGATCTGTTGTCAGCAGAAGGTCCAAGCAATTGGCCGTGTGCGAATCAACATCCGGCACCCTTGTTGCCCCCTGGACCAGCTGGGTAAGGTTTAGTGCAAGCGAAAGCTTACGCATCTCCCGTCCAGCATGGTCAGTGCACTGCATATTATAGGCTCGCGCTTGACCACTAACTAACCTGTTGGTAAGCGATGATGTGGTCGACGATGAAACACGCTTGCCTATTAAAAAAAAAACCTAACCTAACTAACCAACCAACCAACCCAATCTAACCTTACTTAACCTTATTTAAAAGCAAACGGATACCAAGACTTCAAATTAGAATGCAGATTTACGTCACCTAGAAGTGACATAATCCCCAACCGCATCGCGCGTAGTTCCACTGAGGAACCGCTACTGGAAATCCAAACCACGCTTACCTAAGATAATAATCCAGTTCGCTAATCACGCATGTTATCTTAAGGTGACGTCATGTGACGTATCTAGGCAAGTGCAGGCGTGCAGTGAACGCATGTGTCACAACACATCAGACCTACTTGTGCACCCGTGTGTACGTATGCGGTGCGCGTACGATGGCAACATCACGCCAATTTGTATAGAAAATTGGCTCATTTAGTAACTGTTTTCTTTTTGAAGTTCCGTGTTAAACTTCGCGAAGCGAAACTCGTATTGTTTCGGTGAGTGTTTTGTATGTCACAGCTGGTGGATTATTTTGACGTTTCAGAAATACAACGTCGTATTCAGAAAGTGGAAGCTATTTGCACTCTGCATAACGTTCGAGGTAAAAATGACAATCAGATGATATGATGCAAAAGTCATAGTTATAAATTGGTTCCTTTCAACCAATAACCAAACCATTACCAGTCTAATATAAAGTCAACCAAATCAACCAACTCAGAGTTTAGTGCTAAACCAAGCAGATGCTAAATTCTACATGGTCCTTCGACCCGGATTAACGTAAAGTTTTGAAGAAACTATTGTGCAATAAGAATCGAAAAAAAAAGGAAATAATCTTCTGATTTGACGAAATCATTAATTTGTCCTATTTTTTTTTCATAAACATTGACTTTAAAAAAAAAAAATGCGCAACAAAACTCGTCCATTGCAGTAACCAATAAAACCCAACATTTCAAAGCAAATCGCAATACAGCCAATAGTCCGAAAAACTAAAAAGATCGCAGCAACAAAAAAAAAAACAAAAAGCATACCAGACATAATTGAAAAGATAGCTTTTCATAACTAAAAATGAACGAATGAAACGATACAGTTGAAAAATACCGTTCATTTCAACAAACGATTTTGCTCTTCACCGCTCTAGCATGGCATGGCATTAGTAAGTGAATACAATTCGTTTCGTCATTCGGTCACTGGCGATGGCTTGATTACAGTCTTCGTTAATTGGGACAGTCTGTGAGAAAATTGTGATTGTAATAATTCAAGGTAGTTGTTGGAAAATCGTGGCGCTGTCTTGAGATTGGCAATTATTAAAGGTTATAGTTTTTTAGGAACTGTTCGATGTGGTCATTCGACCTCATCATCATATAGGCGCCCTTGACACAATTTTTTTTATCGTTTCTCCTCCCTTACAACCTTCACGTTTCATATTCGTTCTTTAACCTATGTTTAATTTATTATTTAATCTAATCTCTCATTCCAAGGCACAAATGAATAACGACGATGCTTCTACCGTTAACAGCAGGTGAGTTAAAGGTCAAACGCGAGTCACTTCAAAATCATAAAAAGTTCCCAAAAAAAGGGCGCCATGTGTTAGACCACTTGAACAAGCAAAAAACCCGTGTCAATTTCAAGGTCATTTTTAACGCAGGAAGAAACCTTTGTATATTATGGTCCAGATTACCTAAAATATTGCATATATACTTTGCTTAGACTTACAAAAAGACCTATCAACGTACCTAAAAGGTCACTAAAAGCCTAACTAGAAAACTATTTGCGTAACTGTTTTTAAATTTATCATTGTTGAAAGGTTCAGTTGCTAAACCCCAATATAGTTTATACACACTACAAAAATCTTCAGTTCCATTTTCGCTAAAATTAAATCTAGAATCAAATATATCCGTAGCAACTATGTTTTTTACAAGCTTTTTATTTACTTGCAATGTATGGATGTATTTATGTTCGGGTCTAATCTTGGCACTGAATTTTAAAGCAGTTATCCTCAACCGATTAAGATGAAATTTTGCATAAACGTTAGGCTTGGATGACAAGGCAAGGTAAGCTAAAAAATGTTTTGGAAAAAAAAATCCTGCGCAAACAATCCTTAGGTCCAGGTGATCGATCCCGCGACCTCGTTCTTCATTGTCAGCCACTCAGCAATCGGCCGGCTTTTTGTAACGGATGCCACGCACTTACAAGATTAATTCACACTCCGCCGAAGATTGATATGTTGTGACAATTGGGATCCTTTGAGAAAATATCTAGGAGTTGTAGCCACGTGGGTGGAAGTAGTGAGTGAGGTAACATGGTAATCATTACCGTTTACCAATCTGGTGAAATGTTTATTTTCTTTTTATATGCTTGATGAGCCCGCTCTTGCATGTAGGTATGTTTGTAAGTGTATTCGGGTCAAATCTTGCAACTGAATTTTAAAGCAGTTATCCTCAACCGATTAAGATTAAATTTTGCATATACGTTTAGTTTCGATGACCATGTATGGGTGTAGCTAAGTTACGTCATTCTAAATCCAATATGGCGGACTGCTCAAGATGGCGGACTAGTTATTTTTTGTGCACAGCCATGATATGGGTATCAAATAAAAGGGTTTGTTGAGAAGAATACAAAAACAACTTGTTTTAAAACAGATTTATAATTAATAAATTATTGGTTTTATAAGTAATGTTAGCTTCCTAGTGTTCACAGTGTTCTGAATTCAAGATTTAAACCCCTGGTTTAAGAAATTGGTGTGCTTAATCAGACAAATAAGACAAGCGAGACTTGTACAGAGATGATGAAAAAGTGAATGAAACAGACTATAAAAGGTGGAATTTACAAATAGCCGACCTCTGAGTACGAAGGAAGTGTCAACACCTAGGATATGTAGGACCCTACGTGGCAAGCCATAGCATTTCGCCCGTCACCTTAGTGTGTTTAATTTCTGTGACTCTACAGCAGAATAAACTAACATAATTGACGGCAAAAAAAACACGGGTTAACTCTTTAGCAAAAAGCAATAAGGCATATGTAATCCTGCAACATAATTAAGTAATGCACTAAATCACAGTTTCCATCACAACCGAAAGAAGTTTCTAGTCCATTGCTTTATAAGGATTAAAAAAATCTATCTACTGGACAGAGTAAAACACGCAATGAATACTGTTCATCATCTGCCTAGTCTTTTCCCAATTATATTGAGATCGGCTTCCAGTCTTTTCGGATTCAGCTGAGTACCAGTGTTTTACATGGAGCGACTGTCTATCTGACCTCCACAACCCAGTAACTGGGTAACTCTATACCCCCTTATCTAGACTTGTTTCAGATCTCAGGCTTCTGACTACCCGTAACGACTGTCCAAGATCTTTCAATGACAGCCGGGACCAACGAATACTGTTGAATTGTAAATATACACTTATGAAAGGCAAACGTGTTTAGAAGCCCATACAGAGTAATTTATGTGAATATTGTGTAATTCCAACAATATTATATACATACGTGTCGAATTGTTTACCTCCATTTTTTTGAAGTCGGTAAAAATGAGAATGTTAGCGATCGATTACAAGCATTTATCTTTGAATCATCCTTCCAAGGTAGATTCGGTAGAGTTGGCCCCAAAGTAGTTCATGATAGCGATACTTATGAATGTAAACGTCAGCGCAGTTTTTTATGTTTACAAGCAACGAAACCAATTTATCTTTTCCACAATTAGACGATAAGACCGAAGGTCCTAATACTTATTACCTTTTCTATATAAGAAAAACCTTCTACCCTCATTGAAAACTAAATTATCAGCGACATTCATCGCCTTGTTTTGCCAAAAGCCTTGAAAACAAACATTCTTAATACATAAACTTAATTTTTATGTTGATAGGGTCGTAAAGAAAACGCTAGATAGATAGATAGATAGATTTATTTATTTGCTTAGAATGTAGGTAAATAATACAATTAGGTGTTACAAATATTTTCGATCCGTATACATTCTGCCTTAATGGCATGCAAAAATTTTAGTTACATTAACCACTATAGATTATTATATTTACTTACAGCTAATTAATAATATAAGAACATTAAACATTAAATAGTCTTGTCATTCAAAAAATCCGATACAGAGTAATAGCATTTTGAAACTAGTAATTTTTTAAGGTTCTTTTTAAATATTCTTAAAGGTTGCTCTTTAACAATTTTTGGTATATGGTTATAAATAAGAGGAGCCATGCACATAACACTCTTTCTCAATAATGCAGTTTTATATCCACCTATGCGTAACTTATCTTCGTATTGAGTTCTTAAACTTGTAGTCCTGATTCTAGTATTTTTCAAAGTTGGGAATAAGTGATCATTTGTTTTGACAAAAATTGCTATTTCTAATATATATAGGCATGCAAAAGTTAAAAGATTATATTTTTTAAAAAAAGGTATGCAGCTTTCGGTCACATTGAGTTTAAACATAGATCTAATACAGCGTTTTTGCGCCTTAAAAATATTTTCTCTCTCGCTACAGTTGCCCCAGAATATTATACCAAACCTCAATACAGAAACAACTAGACTGTGGTATGCCATCAATACTGTCTGAATGTTAACTTTTTTTGTTAGACTATATAATGCATAAGCGGCTGAACTTAGTTTTTTGCATACGTCATCTGCTTGAGTGTTCCATGTCAGCCGGCTATCAATTGTAATTCCTAGAAATTTTGCTTCATTGACCTTATCTATTGTTTGTCCATTATAATTTATATTCATATTTGTGGCTAATATTCTTTGATAGTAATGCATTACTTTTGTTTTCTCTAAATTTATAATTAAATTATTTTTATTAAGCCAAATTATAAATTTTTCAAGCGTATTATTGACATTGGCTTCATAAGAATCTCCATCATGACACTTAATTATCAATGTGCTGTCATCAGCAAAAAGGACCATTGGATTTGGCATTTCACTAGGCAAATCATTTACGTACAGTAGAAATAATAAGGGGCCGAGTATGCTGCCCTGTGGGACACCAAATTTGATATTTCTCCGAGAAGATGCGTACTTTTTTTGTTTTTTTGTTTTTACACAGACTCTAGAAATTTCTGTAAATTGTTGTCGTCCTTTTAGGTAAGTTTTAATCAGATTGAGCACATTTCCTCGTATACCGTATGATTCAATTTTATTTAAAAGTATGTCATGATCAACATAATCAAACGCTTTTGATAAATCAGTGAATAAGGCACATATAGGTATTTTTTTATCAACATTTGGCATTATGATATTCAAAAAGTCAAAAATAGCCGTATTAATATTATTATTTTTTCTAAAACCCTTCTGCTCGTTACACAAAATATTAAATTTTGTCAAAAAGGCGTATAAAGAATTATAAATTACTTTTTCTATTATTTTGGAAAAAATCGAAATTAAGGAAATTGGTCTGTAGTTTGAAATTTCATCTTTGGCGTTCTTCTTATAAATGGGCTTGACCTTAACAATTTTAAGTTTTTCTGGAAATTTTCCAGCTGATAAACATGCATTAATTACATGAGCTAGAGGGGCAGCTATATGACTACCGACATATTTTATGACCTTTGTAGAAACACCGTCATAGCCAAAGCTTTTTTTGTCTTTTAAAGATTTAATTATGCGTATAATATCTTGAGGAATTACTGGAGGTACAAAAATGGAGTGTGGATTTTCTTTTATAACATTATTAAACTCACGTGATACCGCAGCGACTTGATCTACGAAAAAATTATTAAAAGATTCAGCTAAGTCACAAGGATCAGTTAATACTGTATTATTATATTTTATTTGAGAGATAGGTTCACTTATACCTTTATTGTTATTTATTATTTGCCAGGCTGTTTTAGGTTTATTTTTAGATTGGTTGATTAAGTAATTATTTTGAGATTTCTGAGTCAATTTAATAATTTTCTTAAATTTACGCGAATAATCATAGAATAATGCCTTATTTTCTTTTGATGGTTTTAATCTCTGTTGCCAAAGTAAATGTCGTTGTTTTCTGCTACAAATACGTAAGCCTCGAGATATCCAAGTTATCTTTTTTTCAGATTTCACTGTGACTTTTTTAAAAGGGAAACATAAATTGTGTAATAATTGAAAAATATCCATAAAGTTATTAAACGATTCATCAGGATCTTCTGTATTGTACACGTCACAAAATGATAGACTTTGGAGATGATTTCTAAAAGTTTCAAGATTTTCTTTGGAGGTGTCTCTCAACATTGCGTGCCAAGATTTTATGAGGCATGTTTTGTTTGTTTTCACATTTATTATTTGTGCAGTATGATCTCGCTAATATTGGCAGACGCTCATCTGCTAATATTGGCAATGTAGTCAACGTTCTATAAAGGTTCCCGCAGATAGATGCGATGCGACAATGCGACAAATACTTGGTATAATGGGACCAGGGAAGGAAGAAGAAGACATAGTCCTAAAATACTACTATATACTCTCTCACAGAGAGGAGGTCACAGCAGTGGGAAGTTGGGAACATTAAAAAGCAGATGATGGTGATGATGGTATCAGTAAAACAATTTCTATTAAAACGTGTTGTCGCATCGTTGTCACACTGTCGCTGCCGCGGGAGCCTTAAAGAAAATTAATTCAGGGATATAACTTATTCTTAGTAAACACATGTCGGGAGATATTCTTATCACAAAGGGCTTTTACCTCTGAGTATCATAGTTTATGAGGTAGAACATTTTAAGTGCTTACAATTTATGGTAAAATGTTATATGTTGATAATCTTGGACCTAATTGGCAGGTAGGTAAAGATATCTTCTAACAAGTCACAGTTTTTTGAATAGAAAGAAAGAAATAAATAATATTTATTTGTGACCCGCACAGGAGACACGATAAGCAAAACACAAACAATAGTTAAAATAAATAAACCCGTGTGAGACCAAAAAGGCTCCTATATCAGCACGTAGTACAATGATATTAAAAAGAAAATAACGCAAAGGGAAAATAAATAATAATAGAGTAAATACTCACTATATTCAGGGTTACATTAAAATAATTGGCGTAAGGCATTTTCCGACAAAATATAACTCATAATTTAGAGTAATTACACTAAACTACCAGAGCGGCTATTGACCCTGTAATCAGCTGTAGTATCTATATGAAAAAAAAACAGTTTTATGTTATTATATCGTCATAAAATATCGATACCGTTTCGGTGGATAGTAAATTTTACAGGACCATATTTGTCATCTTCTGAAAAAGGATGTGCTAAGCTCATAAACTCGGCAGAGCAGTTTCATGATGCATTTAAAAATTCATTAAATCCTAATTTTTTTTGGCACCTTTGTTTTCCTGCTTTAATCTACACTTTATATCACAAACATACGCAGCGGTTTGTTGTACGTATTCTAAAATATTTCAATATCAAATTCCGTTTCAAAATACTCTCCTCGCGACCTCGATTCAGCTTTCACAACAAAACTGGCACAGACAAGCTAAAATAAAAATAACAAAGGAATATAAAAATTTCAAAATCGAGATATGAACTATGTCATCCACATAGTTCAGGTGGAGTTTAACAAAGCCCAGCTAATCCTGACTTGGTTAAAGCCGCCAGAATGCTGCGTACCATCGGATGGCATGCCAGCATACCGAACGCGGCGAAGCGTGAACTATTGAACCCCTCGGAACGTCAGACGTGCGACGAATCGACGGAATAGCGAAGGAAGGAGCAGTAGTACCACTTTGACAGATCATTTGAGAGAGATGAGACATGAGAGAGATCTGTGGTTTGATAGTGGAGAAACTGGCGATTGTTTTGCAGCCTCTTGCTATGTCGCGGTGACGTTGTTTGACTGATAATGACGGCACTGATTTGAGATCGCTTTGCGATTTTGATTGTTCTAAAGAGCGTAGTCTTCGTCTATTGTATTTTTTGAATCTGCAGACAGACGGCGAACCAATAGTTAGACATCCCACCCATGCGCACTAAACATTTTGGGATTACCTTTATTATGCATACAGCTAAGGACTGGTAGGTATTCCCTGCCGGAGTTTGTTTTGCCCGATAGTTACAATATAGGGGTCTTCAAGTCAAGAATGAATAGGTTTCTTCTAGGCAAGGGTGCTTCACCGTCGACCACATCATCACTTACCATCAGGTTAGATAGTGGTTAGCCTATTAGCGAAGCTATATTTTTTTTAAAACCAACAGACTATCGAAATAAAACAATAGTATAAGAATCATTATAAAGGGAGTGTGGTAAGGCTATGACCTGAAAATGGAAACTAATATAGTCCGATCAAGGATCAAATAAAAGAGTTCCAGCTTGGCAGATATATTTTGAGAGCGCAGAGGCTATTATGCTGTGGATTGACGTTGGTAATCTGCCAAAAGTTATGGATTGAACAAAAGATTATTGTTTTAATTGGAATGGGTAGACATGCAAATAATCAAATAAAACGCTTGTAAGAAACTTCTGCAAATAATCTGCCAATTGACTAAAACCTTGACTAACTAAATACCAGTTTTTCACACACATAACACTAATTTTCCGTAAAATTGCTAAGTTTTTATTTAATTTGAAGATTTAAATGCGTCTAGCGTGTATCAATTTGTAATTTAATCTCACAAAGAAGGTGCGAACAGAGTTATTTAATTTGCATATAATTTTAGTTGTATTTTATAGATATTGATAAATTATTTTAAGGCCTAAAAATAATTTATGATGATGTGTTTGGAATTTTAATGGAATCTGTATTATTATATAGCCAGTGGTGTCTCATTCTATACAAAGAAACCGTGCCGACGTTCTATACTGATTATTCTGTTTGTTTTTTGTACATCGATCGCGTTCGGTGCCGTTCCGTTCCGAAGATATAGATGGTGATCTATCTATCGCCGTGGAACGGAGCCGAAAGCGATCGATTTACAAAAAAAATCGGTATAATCAGATGAAAACGCTAGTTACATCGGCACGGTTTCTTTGTATAGGATGAGGCATCTGTATGCTAGTATTATATTATGTGATATAGGTAACTAGCTGTGCCCCGTGCTTTCACCTGCCAGCGCTTTGCTTTCGCGTTTTTTAGGGTTCCGTACCCAAAGGGTAAAAACGGGACCCTATTACTAAGACTCCGCGGTCCGTCTGTCTGTCTGTCTGTCTGTCTGTCACCAGGCTGTATCTCATGAACCGTGATAGCTAGACAGTTGAAATTTTCACAGATTATTTATTTCTGTTGCCGCTATAACAACAAATACTAAAAACAGAATAAAATTAATATTTAAGGAGGGCTCCCATACAACAAACGTGATTTTTTTGCCGTTTTTTTCGATAATGGTACGGAACCCTTCGTGCGCGAGTCCGACTCGCACTTGGCCGGTTTTTAGATTTTTGCTCGGCTCCTAGTAGTTGTAGCGAGATGTTAATTATGCTAGAACTTTTGGCTATTAAAGGCAAAAAGATTTACAGACTGGTAGTGTAGATACTGTTTCCACATACTGTCTCGAGTATAACCTTACGGTTACGCAATAATTTAATAAAATTCTAGGTTTAAATAAAGGCTAAGAAACTTTGAGAAAAACCTATTTTAAACTGGGTTTGGTTTCGTACAAAACTAAATTCCTGTCAATACATTATGTGAAATTAACTTTTTATTTTGCATAATTGTCATATTTATTAACGAGTATGTTCGGGACTGTATGCTATAAGCGAAGTACAAAATACCAATTTTAATTTAAGTTTTTTGTTTTTCTTTTTCAATAAAGTTAATGTCAAGTAAGCTTTTAAAAAGTAATTTCATAAGTTTTACCCACCTTGGATTTTTAGTACTAATTAAAGTTTAATTTCAATGAAAAGTCGTTTTAAAATCTACACTAGCAATAAAAGCAGTAATAACCGGTTTTATCTCGTTCGTAAAACTTACATTAATTGCTCCTTGAGTGGCGTATGATTCCATAAAAATGAATGGCTTACCTGAAAACAGAGAAAAATTAAGTTTTAGTACAATTTTATAGGGCATGCAGAACAATTAAATATAGGGAGAAGTTATTATTTAGTATCATGTACTTCAAATCATCAAAAATCTAATCCAACGTAACTTCTGTTTAACAATTTAATTCTTAGTGAATTAATATGACTACAAAACCCGATTTCCGGCCAGAAAGCGCGTTTGACGACAATTGGTCATATTAATTTTTTCGACACTTTTTGTCCAGAAATTGGACGAAAGGCAAAAAAAATATACCTATAAGTAAAATAAAAGATATACCAACACAAAATACAAGATGAGTTCTTTACCCAAAACGAGCAAAAAGACTACCATTTATTTCTTTATTCCTACACAAACACTAGGGAATAACAGACAACTCTACCTCAATTTCGGTTAAACGTTAGCATTATGGAAACTAACCTTAACTAACCCTCCAGCACCGTGTCCGGTCGTTAAGACCAGCCATGCATGTTTTCTGTCCAACTCGCCGTTGCGTGCAAAATTCCATCTTCCCGACTTTGGGTACGCTAGCCCTCGTATTTCAAAATCGGTTTTCTCACTAATCGGTACTACGAAATTCCGTTGGTTGTAAAGTACTTGAAATATTGAATACGGGATTTTCTTCTAAGATCATCTTTTGGTAGGAAATTCTCGGTTTTAGTTCAACATATTTTTTTTGGAAAGAAGTAGGTTGTAGCAATTTATTTCATCACTTTTTTAGTCAAGAAATCGATACCTGTTCGCTCAAGATCATGTTCTTGGAAGACCCAATTCTCTTCAAGAAAATTAAGCAGCTGATGCATCCGACATTTTTTCGACAGATCAGCATAAAACTGACGTTTATACGGTGCCTAAACAAATCTACTGCAATGCATTAAAATTTAAAATTTTAATCAATATCACATCCCGTTAGTAACTACCAGTTTAGGCAATACTTTACAATAAACATTAAGGGAATTATTCATAAACAAATACTTTATCACGCAGAGTTGATGGCCTGGGCTATTAACCCGTAGCGAGCGGTGGGGGGGCCACATTCAGCCCACTATGGCCCACTATCTATCCCATTACCGTCCGTTACCATTTTATTACCATCCTTTACCATTTGTCGGGTCACAAAAGTTTTATACCAAGTTCTTTATTTGAAATTTACAAAATTCATTTGTTTGTTTTGAAATTGGAACCAATTTTTTTTTCGGTTCGTCATCTGAGTCTTGTCTTTATGGCCGTTGACGTTATTATAGAATTTCATCTTTATGGTCTGAATATAGATAAATTGTTCGTCTGTATTTTGTTTGAATTTTATCAACATCGTAAATGTTTATTTCTTATGTTCTATCGGAATTCGATGTGTTTTACATAGTCGTGATACTGGTTTCAAGATTATTATGGTAATGGTAAAATCGAAATTAACTGTCGTAGTACTAATTCGTTTGATTTCATGTTACTCGTATAACAGTCTCCGTGAAAGTTTTTAGTTTTTATTACCAATTTGCTTCTAGTTTAATTATTAATTTGATAAAACTTTAATTGATTTTAGAAAGAATCTTAATAAAGTTCAATCGTTTGGATTAAATAGTTGGTTAACAGCTACGCAGCTGATCAGAAAAACCTTATTAAAATAAGTTTTTGAAGTGAATCTTCTGAGACGACATTTCGATAACTGGACGAGAATTCTTTCTTCATACTCTTTTTTTTTATTACTGATAGACTCGCGCTTCACCACTATATCACCTGATGGTAAGCGATGATGTGGTCGACGGTGAAGCACGCTTGCCTAGAAGTAACCTATTCACTCTTACTCTTACTTAACGACCTCCTGGTTGTATCTATCAGGAAACACAGACTTCGGTAGTCACCAGGGTATTCCATGTCAAGGACGTCACGTCACGTTTGGACAAATTTAGTTACATAAGAGAGATGGAATGTACAAGTAGGGAAGACATGATTCCTTTCTGTTCTCACACTAAATCTCTCTTATTATTTATTTGAAAAGGTACTCTTCTATCACGTCGGGTGCTGCAGGCGTAAATTTTTACCCGACTGCCGAAAGAGGGTAATCTGTTTATCAGTCTATGAATGTATGTATGTTTGTTCCTATGTGACGTTCTAGAGACCAAACTCGTTGGCCGATTTTGATGATTCTTACGTCCATCAATTAATCTTAAGTCGTCCTTGAGAGTGTTACTGGCTACATTAAAATTGGAAAGTAGAAAAATGGCAGGTTTTGGGCGCCATATTGTTGGGGACCAATTTTTTTTCTGCTTCCAAACCCTTCGTGTGGGGTATCAAAATGAAGAAAAAATATATAATACTTATATTTTTAAATGAATCTAATTTGAAACAATAAATGTTGACTAAAAAGTTATAAATAAAAAAGGTAATTAAAAAAACCCGTCAAGAAGTCGATGGTTTTGGTGAGCCTGCTAGCGAATATGTATCCTCCGACTGCACAGCATGATTTTCTTCTTATTTACGTCTTTTTAATTCGCTTCTTAAGCAGTCGAGATTTTATATTTTTTGATTATATTCTTTTTGATGTATATTTCTTTAAGAGAAAACAATGGCAACAACAATGATATTTACTTTATCCCGTTTCTTATTATAATAAATATTATAGATATCAATGAATATTACAGATATAATAGAAAAGAGTTACAAAGTTAACAGATTCTTCAAACAATGATAATGGGAGACAAAGAAAACCACCTGAGTCTGTATCAAAAATAAAATATTTGTCTGCGAACACAATATCATAGATAAAATATAAATTGTTTGTAATTTTGTTTTTATATCATTTAGAAGATCCATTTACGTACCTATTTACGAAAGGTTATTATTAGTTAAGTACACCTAATCACGCCAGATTTCTTTAGTTATTTTTTTAAGAAATTGATCTATAAGAAAAATGTCTATTTAATCCGTCAGTTAAATAACCAAAAAATATTGGACACGTATTTTTTCTTTTGTTTGAAAGAGTATGTTTCGGAATTGGTCCCATTTTAATTTAATGAAGATCTGATGAAGAACTTCAAAGATATACAACAGAACTCTTCAATTAATAACGGAAAATCTCTCGGGTTTGCTGCAATCGCATATCTGTTTATGGTTTATATCACTTCATAACATAACATCACGCCAGAACGCTCTAAAGGGGTACGCAGATGTGTACAGTTCACCTTGGTAAACTCTTATTTCACCGGTTATGTTAAAATTTCATGATATACGGGTCAACTATTTTGGCATTATTGTCTATTAGGTAAGTAAAACAAAAAAGTGAAAAATAAAAAAAAACCTTTTTATAAAAAAATACTACCGATTTCCAAAATAACAAAACTACAAAGTGAAAAATAACTTTATTTTTGGAAGTCGGTGTCCATAACGCAAAAAATGATATCTTCGAAAGACATCGACTTCCAAAAATAAAGTTATTTTTCACTTTGTAGTTTTGTTATTTTGGAAATCGGTAGTATTATTTTGTAAAAAGTTATTTTTATAGGTATAGATTGGTTGTTTACCTAGAAAGAAATTAACGAACAAAGTCAGCCCGGCGAGCATGGCCTACTGTGACATCGCTTAAGTCACACTTTTAATCACAGTTTGGGCGATAAACTCATTTTGTCTTAAATGCTAGCACGGCGGCGTGAGATATTTTCTTGACTTGTGGCATAACTTCTTGACGTTTATTTTTTCTTTTTCGGAAATTTTCAAATTTTATTGTAGTTTCGGTTTAACCTTGGCCATAAAAACCATTTATGTTCTGAGAAGCATAGCCCTACGACGCACTGTTGCCGAATTATGGGCCTCCGTATCTTATTTTATTTTGCATATTTCCAAAATGATATCTCGAAAACGGTATATCCTAGGCCAAAAATAACCAAAATTTAGCCCCCCCCTTTGCTACCCCCATGTTAGCAGCATCCCAACATGAATTACAACTTTTTTTTTTTTTTACATTACTTGGTTTTCGACTCGGTCATGACAAGTTATGATAAAATATGTCATGTCTTACAATTTGTCTTAAATGCTAGCACGGGACAACCATGTGACATAATTTACAGGCGCGACTTGCTTTTCTTGTTAGACGACCAAATAAAATAATACGTAAAAAAGTATGCCATTCATACAGCTAAACAACTTTTTAATTTTGTTGGGAATAAATTAATATTTGACCCACGACCATAGACTTATGCACACTTTATTTTTCTTTGTTTGTTTGATTACATATTAAGCGTTTGTTAGAAAGATATATTTAATGTGAAATTTTTAATAATTACTTAAAAATATAATAGCTTGGACCAATACCGGTGGGCCCCTATTTTTTATATTTTAAATGTTTTTTGGGGATTTTATTTAAGAAACATTTAAAAATGTAGAAAGCAAGAAGAATATGGTATAAAAGAAAATAATTATAAAAAAAATAATCATAATTAAAATAAGAACAACAATAAAAAAAAATACAATTATGAAAAAGTAATAATATAAAATTAATTAATAATCTTGTAACATTTCAATTAATTAATAAGCATTGATCACCAATTCACCATACACACAAAATGAATTTATTGCCATTTGGTGCCGTAATTAGAAGGCAAATATGTTTTTTTCAACTATAAAATTTTATCACCACCTCCGAACGAAAGTGATACATTTTTCTAAATCATCTGTCAAAATGTGACATTTGTGACAAAATGGGTGCGCCCGTATTAGCAATTAAGACCCGATGAGTCCCAAACAAACGTCAGGAAATTTTCTCACGCCGCCGGTGCTATTATTTAGGACAAAATGGCGTTATCGCCCAAACTGCGATGAAATGTGTGACTCAAGCCATGTCACAGTAGGCCGTGCTCGCCGGGCAGCAACAAGAAAGGCATGTTGCGCCTTTAAAATATGTCACATGTTTGACCCGTGCTAGCATTTAAGACAAATTGTAAGATATGACATAATTTATCATGTCATGTCACAAATGTCTTGGGTACGCCCATGCTCGCTAGGCTGGTGTCGTCAAGACGAGTCATAAAAACAGAAAACTCTTGATCAATTCAAATATAATTCAAAATATCATCGCTCGAAGCTCACCAAAGTTTATAGTCTATCATTCAAAGAAGTTATAGGTGTTCCAACTGATCCTTTTGTGGTAATTTGTAAACGAATACATTTACATACAATCGTAATAAATTTCAAACAAACAGACGCCAAACTACGGCTTCAAATCTTTACAATTGCAAATTCAAATTCGTATCTTTACGATTTTATGACACTTCTAGACTTCTTAATGGTCTATAACTTCTTATATTTGAAAGTATCAAGTTGCATTTGAGTGGGAACTTTGACTTTACAAATAAGTTAAAAAAAATCGGCAAAGTGCGAGTCGGACTCGCGCACCTAGGGTTCCAGACAAACCTCTAGGTATATAAGTAAAAGTGACCGGCCGGTGGTTGGCCGGGTTTTTTATTTTTTTATTTCATGTAACTAAAATTTACAGTTTTCGCAATTTTTCCATTATCTGTGCTATAAGACGTTGCTCCGTACCAAATTTCAAGATTCTGAGTTCACGGGAAGTACCCTGTAGGTTTTGATTCCCATGCGAGTGTCGAAAATTTGCGGCATAAACTGCTGTATCTTTTGATTGCGTTGGCTTAGAAGTTTGATTTTTTCACAGCTTTAAGGATCAGTACACCTGAGTATTTGATATAAATTGCTAAGTTTTTTTTACTAAAAATATAAGCTTGATACCTCCACTTGTTCCTGAGAAAAAGGGTCTTGACAGACAGACGGACGGACGACAAAGTGGTCCAATAAGGGTTACGTTTTTTTCTTTCGAGGTACTTACGGAACCCTATAAATATACGATGACATAAAAAAGCCACGGTATACTGAATATCTTCAAAAGAAGATGTAAACATAATAATTTTATTTTCAACTCGGTCCTTAAACCCTTTGATTTAGGATGGACAAGATGCATGGTAAGTATAACAAGATTGTTGATCAAAGAACGAATATAAATAACGCAGCGTTTTGGGCCGTGTATCACAAATTATATGATTAAGGAGTAAACTGTTGAGTGGTATAACAAAGGAGATGTTTTGATGTAAAAGATGTTATAATAAGGAACATCCTTTTGACTGTTTTATGAAAGAGATGGATAATTGATCAGTCATCGGTACATCAGTCCCAAAAGACTTTTATAGTAGTGACAGCGGATCTTTGTGTCTTTGAAGTTAGCTCTCGAACCATTGCGCAAGAAACAGTTAGTCACCGAGTATACTGCATAGAGTAAGCGAGATAGGACGATGTGACAAACGTAAGTGAGTGAAAGAGGCAGTTAAACAATGCTATCTTCACCTTCAACATTGACACAAAAATTGCTACTGCGCAGGGTCTGGCAGTCAAATTCAGAGACAAAAAGATCCGCTGTGAGTATTATACAAGCATCAGGTTTGTATTATTCCGGCAGATTAGACATGGGTTTTCCGACAACAAATCTACATTTGGATATTTATAAGTCTCATGTAAATAATAGCGGAGAGTGTATTACGGCTAACCGGGCCCCTACAGTGAACTGCCAGATGGAAAATATAATCATACTTTGCCAGGCCTTGGAAACGAACCCAAGGCTTACCAGTAACGTTTACGATAATTAGACTAATTGCAAAATGTTATCTTATCATCATAATTGCAAAATAAATTCAAGACACAAGACACTCAGATCCGGAAAAACTTTCTGTAGGCCATACAAATATTTGCTCCGTGCGTGAATTGAACCCGCGACGCGCAACGCAGCAGCCGATCGCTCAACCACTGCGCCAACCGTGTCGTCAAATTGGTACCCACAATGTAGATTAGATATTAAAGTTGGCAGAATAGAGGACATTAGCCCTATTGGTAGTCTTAATCGCAAACCTTAGTAATTGAATTGGGCGGTTACATAGAAGGCAATCCCTCTCCGTAAAATCATCCTGCCCAATTCAATTAGATTGGAAGTCAAACCCATCATCATACTTAGGAAAAAAATATTAAAAAAAAAACTTTTTTAAAACAAGCCTTTTTCGTATTCTTCCCAGCAAACCCTTTGCATTTGATACCCATATCATGGCAGTGCATAAAAAATAACTAGTCCGCCATCTTGGGCCGTCCGCCATATTGGATTTAGAATGACGTCTCTAAGCTAACCATGCATTGTCATCTAAACTAAATGTGTATGCAAAATTTAATTTTAATCGGTGGAGGACAACTGCTTTAAAATTCAGTTGCAAAATTTGACCCGAACACACTTATATACATACATACATTGCAAGTTAAATAAAAGCTTGTAAAAAGCTAGGCAGATGATGATGATGATTGTACACGACATTGTACTTGAGTCAGTATATCAAAGCCAGGTGACTCTGCGATTTGAGAAAAAAAAGCACGTGTCACATACATATTTGTCACAGGGACTTGGGCGGGACATATTGGCCTTCTGGATCAAAGGATTTTTTCTCTCTTGAATCTCTTTGCTTGACCGGTATGTAGGTATAGTGGCCTTAATGTGTCGGGCTCGTCTGTACAATATGCTCGATACGACAGATGTTTATTACGTTACGTTGAGCAATTTTTATGGTTTTGGGGGCAAGACACCTTTGAAAGTTTTATTTATAATTACTTTTTTATCTTTTACAATTATACCCTGGCTTTCTGATTTAAGTATTTAGCCGTAAAACCTGTCAAAATTTGGTACGGTCTTAACTCCAAATACTCAATTCCGAAATCGGTCATAAGAGGAAATGCATAAGGAGTTGGTATTATTTAGAATGGTACTCTAAAGAGTTTACATTGGCTGCTTTCCCCTTATTAATTGTTACAGGCTTAATATACATAGTTTTAAAGTGTCATTCGTATTTAGAATGTTCTCAATGTCTTGATAGAAATACACCCTAAACATAATAAACAAATATTGCGTGGTATAATATTCACAACGGATCTTTGTGTCTCTGAATTTGGCTCTGTCAACTATTGCGCACGAAACAGATTAACTGCATAGAGTAAGCGGGATAGGATGATGCGACAAACGTATGCGAGTGAAAGAGACAGTTAATCAATGCTATTTTCACCTTCAATATTGACACAAAAATAGCTACTGCGCAGCCTCTTGCAGCCAATTCAGAGACACAAAGATCCGTTGTGAGTATTATATTAATATAATTATTTCTTAGTGGCCTAGTTGAAATAAATATCTTTTATAACTTTAAGAGATACAATTTTCGTTTTTGTAAAAAGTAATGTCTGAATGAACTAATCCGATTTTGACTTTCAATGACAAGAAGATATACTATTTGACTCTAGCAAATGTGCAAGATGTGCGAAGCCAAACACATCCGAAAAGGTAAGAAAAAAATAATTACACTATAGCTGAGTGCCATAGGCTAATCAATATAAAAAAAAACATGTTTCCTGTAGGATAAGCCACGGAAGCGAAAACTTTATAAAAACAGTTTGTATTATCGAGAGTTCTGCGATTGTAATGTTTTTTTAGGTCAATATAAGATAAGTCTATATCGTAATTTTGCGTTAGACTAGTTACTGCAAACCGTGTTGAGTATGATTAATCATAGTCATTTCCTCCGTGTTATCTATTACTCGCTTAACTCGCTTATAAAAAAAGGATTTATTATAATTATATACAATGCACAGCAGATGTCTAACAGGATTGTTGCTGACACACAGAACAATTTAACAAAAAAATATTATTATTTTTGTTATCATTTCGTTAAAAGTACTACGAAGTTTGCTGAAGGTTGCGGGGATCCGCTGGTTGCGACACGGACGGGACCGGTCAATGTGGCGACGCTTGGGGGAGGCCTATGTCCAGCAGTGGACGTATTTCGGCTGAAATGTTGATGATGATGAAATGTACTACGTAGTACATTTAACTCAATTGTAATATGTAAATGTTCTTTTTAAAACATGTTTTTTGAACTGAAGGGAATATTTAATATCATGCAATGAGCCCAAACACGATGGTGCAGTCTTGTCTGGTTGAGGAGTTGCTATGGCCACCTGCCGGCTCCATCATGAAACCAGCTCTATATTACCATACTAGCGGACGCCTCGCGGTTTCACCCGCGTAATTCCCGTCCCCGTGGGAATACAGGGATAAAAAGTAGCCTATGTCACCCGAGGAAAGTGTAGCTTCCCAACGGTGAAAGAATTTTTGAAATCAGTCCAGTAGTTTTTATGTTTATTCGTTACATACAAAAATAAAAATCTTTCCTCTTTATAAAATTAGTATAGATTATTTCAATGTATCCACAGTTACAAAAGTACGGGTACACCAAAATTCATCTTAATCAGATACCAAGTGTTAAAAAATCTAATTGACGAACATACATACGAAAAGAAAACTTCCATATTCCATATACAATAACTAACATTCAGTATTTTTATTCAAAACGCATTGCAAAACTCTTGTTAGGCTAACCCTTTACTTAACTTGCCAGTTCTTAACTTGATACAATATGACGTCACATTTTTACCTTCGTTTTTAACTCAATATCGAATACAATGTAGGCCATATTTTTATTCCGTAAATAGTTTAATGGCACAAAATTGTTGGGCGTGACGTCAACACGCTCAGTTTGCTGCCTCGCCCTTCTTGTGAGGGCTGGCAGAAATTATTTAGGTAATTATTCTTTATGAAATCTAGGAGCGAAATGTTGGGTACGTTTTTCTTGTCCCGATTTGTAACCGTAATGTAGGAGAATAATCTTGTGTATTTTTTTTGCCCTGAAGTGTAATCGGTGCTTTTAATTGGGTGGTATTTAATACTTTAACTGTAATTCCCCTTTTTTCAATCAAAATATTCGAAATTACTACCAAAAATACTGAATTGCACACTAAATTTGCTCATCAAATAAATGAATTATACTATACTGCTAGATCTTTAAAGCTTAACTGTTTTACTGAATAACTATCTGTTAACTAAAAGTAAATCTAATAATTCTTCGAGTGCAACAAAATATTTAAGTTTTAAGGGAGGGGGGGAAACGAAACAAAGTCGACGGAGCCCCGCTGCGCAGGGCTCCTATTTCTGTCTGCAGGGTCTAAAGTAACCTAACATGAAGGAGATGACGGGAGCTGAGTTCGCTCGCTTTGCTCGCTCACTTCAGCTCCCGTCATCTCCTTCGAACCTAACCTATCCGTGTCGGGGTGCCCTAAGCTCCCGAGCTCGCTTCGCTCGCTCTTGGACTAATTCACATTTATTTTATATTTAATTGAATAATTTGTGTGCAAATCAGTATTTTTGTTTTACGGTGAGTAATATTGTTTTGCAGTAGGTTATTAGTGGAGATATTTTGTTTGCTTAAATTTCTAAATAGAGGTGCAGTTAAAAATTCCCCCTTTTAATTTAGCACTGTTTGTAATTCGTTTGCCTTGAAAGTTATTGAATATGGAATCCTGGGTATTGTTAGGGCCTATTATAAATTGCATGACCCTAAATATTCCTACTTATACAGTCCTGTGAAAAATAGTCTGCAAGAAAAATCTTAAAGAACAATCAAAAGTGTAATCCTCACTTAAGTCAACCTTGACCTTTAGCACGTACGTAGTAATAATATATCATACTTACGAGTATACTGCCAGCCAAAGGTTAAATCATAACTCACTTATTCGTCAACAGAAAAATAATATTACTTTGTCAATCCCCGTAACGACAGGGTCGTGTACAACCCTACATTTAGGCGCGTTTACCTAACAATTTTCACAAAATCGCTAATTATACGCTACACCTAATTCCTACAAAGGGTGATGACTTATTCTTCGACTCAACACAAACTAAATCCAACTCTAAAACTAACAAAATAAACGATGAAATCGAATAACAAACAAACTTCGATTTACTGTGCAAAAAATCAAAGCGAATGTGTTCTAAGGGATGTTCAGATGCAACTCATTGTGTCATGGCAAATAGAATTAAGTGCCACTGTTCAGTGAGCAATTATGGACCTAATCCCCGTATTAATAGAGTAGTTTTTCTGTTATTATCGTGGTTGGATTTAAGGAAGATGTTTGATAAAATTCCGGGCCTTTGGGACACGATTCTATTGAGTTCCCTGTTTCGTATATCCGCCCTTTTTTCAACGCCAGATGTCTAAAAGCACCGTGCATTGTGCACAAAACTCGACTGGCTGCCCAATTATATTGTTAATTTTGAAAATATTAAGCATTGAAATATAAGACTGGCTGGTACTATAATAAGCCATTATGGCGTATGAAAAGTTTCGCGAACTCTCTTCGGGGTGTCGAGTTTCTCTTAATGTGAGGTGTTAAATTAGCACAAAAGATATGCGATTTTGCTCTTTGTGTGTTCACGTTTTAATAAAAAGGGCTCTTTTAATAGCTGGTTAATGAGTGAAGATGTTTGTGTGTGATTCTGATTTTAATATTGGAGTTGAGTAGGAAGATATTTGAGGCAAAATTGTGTAAGTGGCAAACCCCAAGCTTATTAGCTTGGGGTCTATTAAGATGGCATTCAATTTATTTACAATTGATATATACACTAAAATATATCATGAGACTTTGTGATACCTTCTAAGTCCATAATACATTTAACTGTTTTGCGTATTCGTCAAATCTATCTCAATACAGATATCAATCGCAAACAACACACTCGGTTCCTTTAATTAACTTGAGATTTCGAAGAATAGCATATTACAAGGAGGTCAACGGATTTGCCAACCAGCCTCTTTGATATTTCAGGGCCTAGTGCGAGTTTTATACTCACTTGATCGCGTTAAAGTAAACGTCAAATTGTATTGAAACGCCATCTAGTGTCAATTTCGCGAAACACTTTTATTCCTTAAAATTTTACAAGTACTTATTAATCTTGCCCCACCTTATCCTTTTATCTGAACTGACTGTTCAGGGTCCGTTTCGGGCATTGACAGTTACAATATAGTTCTATTGCGAGAAAGAGATCCCCAATAGCACCAATACGGACATCCCCTTCTTGCAAATAATCAGTTTACGCTTATGTGACCCAAGACAGATTTTATCACTGAGTTATCAGCAAAAGATGCTCGATTTTAAATCAATGAAATGAGAACAAAGGAAATCAATGAAAACCATTTCAGTACATTATAGGAGTTATAATTTGATAGCATTTAGATTAAAGGGCCCTCTGAGGAGGCCTTTTGGCCCGCTTCTGCGGTAACTTAGTTTACAACATCTGATACGCGAGTTACGGTAGGAGTATTGTGCAATTTGCAATTGCTATTGGTAGTTGTAGAAATTGCAAATTGCAATTGGTATGGATATGTGTTCATGATTGGTTTGTAACTGGTGGTATTAATTGAATCAATCAAATCAACCCTCCCTATCATACCTAAGTGGAGAAATCACATACCTACTCGTAACAAGTAACAATCTGGGTTTCAATTTGCAGTAAATAGAGTCAGACTTTACTTTCAAGTGCCAAGGTAGTAAGAATGTGCAAATAAACTACCATAAAATAATAAAAACGGGACAAAAGTTATCCTACGTACTTTGACCTGGAGTCATGGTCGACCCGTTGACATACAAAATTTTGTCAAAATCCTTTTTTGATTGATTAAAAAATATCCAACAGACTTACTTTTGAAGCTTCTGCAAAATATAAGTCAGAATGTTACCATCGCTGTCGAAGCTATTAAGAATATCCAAACTTAATCTTATCTTAATCTATCTATCTAAAAATCTTAAACTTAGTCTTATAAGAACAACATTCTAACAAGCAACCAGTTGCTCAAGCAACTAGTAGCAGTTGCAGTTACAACATAAGTCTGCCACCATAACCAATCCAGCTGTCTTCGTACATTAGCGGGAGTCGATATTTATCCGTATTTGATTCAATTACACTTGATCTACATTTGCTTGAAAGGTCCCACAATTGGGTCGATGGGTACTTCAATGGGGTTTCAGTTAAAACAAGCAATTTAATTGATATTAATGGAATGTTAATTGAATATTAAGTTACCTGTGGTTGCGGGTTATTGGTTATCGAATTTGTATAGTGGATGAAAATGTGGATCATGGGTGCTGTGTAAATAGATTTAGGTGCATTGGCTTTGTTTGATTGGATTTAAACTACTCCCACTCTACAATAAATTATTTTTATAAAATAAAAAAATTACTATTATTATTTTATTGTAACAATCTTATACAGGGTGGGCAAAAAATCGTGGATCAAACAAAACAGGGCGATAATTGGGGTCATTAGGAAAAAAAATAGTAAAAAAATAAATAAAAAAAATTGTACTTTTTATGACCTTCTGCAAATAACCCCAAATATCGCCACGTTTCGTTTGATCCACGATTTTATTGCCCACCCTGTTTAAAAAAAAAACAGGAGAAACACACTTGTGTGCAAAATTTTTAAATTTCAGTTCAATCGAACAACGGAAAATGGGTCAAAAACTTGCAAGTTCGGGTCACACACAGACACCGATACATACAAGTAAAACTAAATAAAAAATTTGCACAAATCAAATAAATACATACCAGATAACCAACACAGTAACAGCGATAATTTTACCCAAGCAAAATTTTATTTATTTAGCGCTATTAAAAAAACAAAATAGCCGTCTAAAAACGGCGCCAAACGCCACAGAGCAAAAAAATGGTACAGATAAAACATAAAACAATAAAAAGCCAATGTACCGAGATATTTCGCGCCTGTTATATTCACGCCCACACTCTAAGGGCCCTGACAGTGAAACGGGTAGGTTTGGAATGAATTACACGCGTTTTCTTTATTTTCCCGCGCTTCTGAAACGCCTTATGGACATTTTAGCGCGAAAAGGGGAAATTCTGATGTGAATTGGTGATATTGAAGAGGTATCGCGTTTGTTATCATTTTTTTTACTTAATTCTTGCTTCATAAATTGTTGAGGTTTTATACGTTTATGTATTTTTTCGCTTGTTACATAAACCCGAACAAAGTTTATATTTATTTTTCAGAGCAAAAGTATTTATATCATTACTTTATTTAATTAAAATGGTATTATTAAAAGCCGCAAAGCCAAAAGGTAGAGTTCTAGTACTTACACTTAACTATCACTTTTAATTACAGTGGTTCAACGACATTGACGTTTATCATTTTGACATTTGACAACTGTTTTGTGGTTAGACTGTGGCATGACTACGCAGTACGCACTACCATTTCTTCTAGGTGATGATTTATTTTCCAAAAAGAAAGATTAAATTCTTTGACTTATATAAACTGTAGAAGGGTAAATAGCTCAGCAAAATTGCACAAAAGAACTTAAAAAACTGCGCAGTTTTCAGCAAAAACATTGTCCAAAAAGAAAGAAAGAAAACTCAAAGAATAAAAACTGGGCTCAACAATAAAATTCTATCAAACATTAATTCTGAGAATAACACTTTATCCAGCAAAGTGCTTTATCCGATGATACCGCAGTTTTTGAACTAAAATTACTGAAGTTTCTTTATTTAGTACGGGACATATACTTTATGGGCTGCACTTAGACTAGCTCCTTTTTTGCTCGGCGTGATAATATGAGGTTCTCTGAAGGAAAATAGAGAAGGAACAATAACAGTAATTCTAGAAGCAATTTCTCTTTGTATTTTTGTATGATTATAACAGCGATATTTTTCCTTGTAGTAACCGCGCAACTTTGCTCTATTTGGATGCTAGTTTTCTGACAAAGAATATGCTTTTTAGGGTTCCGTACCCAAAGGGTAAAAACGGGACTCCACGGTCCGTCTGTCTGTCTGCCTGTCACCAGGCTGTACCTCATGAACCGTGATGGCTAGACAGTTGAAATTTTCATAGATGATGTATTTCAGTTGTCGCTGAAACAACAAATACTAAAAACAGAATAAAATAAATATTTAAGTGGGCCCTCCCATACAACAAACGTGATTTTTTTGCCGTTTTTTGCGATAATGATAAGGAACTCTTCGTGCGTGAGTCCGACTCGCACTTGGCCGGTTTTTCTAGTTCACACATGGTTGTCTTATGGGAGACTAATGGTTTATAGAAATATCATCATATTTCTGTTTGGCCTGTTTTTATAAAGAATACCTAAAAAATAACTTCATGCCGTGGTAACAAGCGGGTTTGGCAGCGCGGCTGAATGGCCAGTGTTGTAAGAGTCTCCGCTCTTTTATTCTACATTATATCTATGTTGCAAGCACTGTACAAATAATCTGGCTAAATGTGGCACACTCCATCCATGCCGACATCATTTACCGACAGAATTGCCAGATTTTAAACCAAGTCAGAGCTGTACAGGTAGCTCAATACTGGTCGGACAAAATTGGAGTTAGTATTCATACGACACGAAAAGATTCTCGTATCTGTTGATTAATAAAATTGCAACCACTATCCCATCGCATCTACCAAACATGGCGTTTAAACTACTAACTTAAATTTTTACAAAATAATAAGATCAAATAAACCAATTAAACTAAAATTGACAAAATCGTTAAACAATCGATTGTGGCAATATAAGTCGTTGAGACGGGATGCCCTAGAAGGTCACTCAGACCATATTAGTAATAATTATGTGTCCTTGCACAAGGACGGATCCGTACTCAAGAGAGGTAAGTATGTACGAAGGTAGGTAGTACTGTATTAAAGTATGTATGGTAGTTGGTCTAGTAAGTGAATAAGGGTTTAAGGCTTAATTAAGTGAGTTATAGGTTTGAAAAAGCCTTTAATAGAAAAATGTGACCTAGGATTAGGGTATGAGTTGCCAAAATAATATTATAAACTAAAAAATCTTTTTTCGTATTCTTCTCAGCCTCTCAGCTCTCTTCCTTTCCTTTCATTTGATACCTATATCATGGCAGTGCACAAAAAATAACTAGTCCGCCATCTTGTGCCGTTCGCCATATTGGATTTAGAATGACGTCACTTAGCTAATCATTCATTGTCATCCAAACTAAACGTGTATGCAAAATTTCATCTTAATCGGTGGTGGATAACTGCTTTAAAATTCAGTTGCAAGATTTGACCCGAACACACTTCCATACATTGCAAGTTAAATAAAAGCTTGTAAAAACAACTAGAATTCACTGTGATTACTAGTCCGGTTGAATATATTTTTTATTATGATAGTGTATTCGTTAGAAAAGCGGCTATATTTGGATTCACTCTGTACGATTAAATCTGGAATGACGTATTCCAGCAGACAACCAAAAAGTTGCTGACGTAGCTTACAGAATAAGCCAGCTGAAGTGTCAATGGGCCGGCAATCTTATGCGTACAAATATGGCGGTTGGGGTATCTAGGCGTCTTCTTGAATGGAGACTGCGGACCGGGAAACGTAAGATCCCTAGTGCCTCAGTTTATGTGGACTCCACATAAACTGAGGCACTTCGATCGTTACTCCACATTGTGGAGTAACGATCTTTACAGAGTGGCTGGTAGCAGCAGAATGAGAGTTGGAGCAAGAATCGTGAAGAATGGCGTGTCATTGGAGAGGCCTTCGTCGAGCAGTAAACTGCTGATGGATAATGATGACTAGTTTTCGACTCATCAAGTCGCAGTGTAGAAACCAGTCCCACATCTTGCACCCTTAAAAAATCAATAACCAATCGAAAACCTTTAACAGTCCAAAAAGTATTATCGAAATAAGAGTAACATTCTCCGTACCCATTGAAATAACTCCAATTTCGGTTACAGTAACCATACGCCACGCTGGGCGCTGTAAAAGTGCGAATTATTCGGCTCATTACGTATATTTCGCATCGATTACTGCCTACGTCGAAACCGCATCGCCGATGACTGAGGGTTATGGTTGTCAGTTTACGAAAAAAAACTTTTTTGCAAAAAAATACTACCGACTTCCAAATGAAAAACTACAAAGTGAAAAATAACTTTATTTTTGGAAGTCGGTGTCTTTCGTAGATACCATTTATTTGCGATATGGACACCGACTTCCAAAAATAAAGTTATTTTTCACTTTGTAGTTTTTCATTTGGAAGTCGGTAGTATTTTTTTGCAAAAAAGTTTTTTATTTTTCCCTTTTTAGTTTTACCTACCTAATAGGTAAGTTGTTTAGTAAGTACCTATTACGCCAGAACAGATTACCCGAAAAACATGAAACTTGAACATAACCGGTGAAATTAGAGTTCTGCGTACCCCTTTCAGTATACTGGCGTGATGTTATGTTATGTAATCGTATAAACAATAAACAGACATGCGATTGAAGCAATCCCGAATGTTTTGCCGTTATTTATTGAAGAGTTCTGTTGTATATGTCCGAAGTTCTTCATCAGATCTTTAACAAATTAAAATGGGACCAATTTCGAAACATGTTCTTTCAAACAAAAAAAGAATTTTCAAAATCGGTCCACAATTGGCGGAGATATCGGTGAAAATACATAAAAAAAAAAAAAAAAAAAAAAAACATACAAGAAGTCGAACATAGAACCTCCTCCTTTTTGGTAAGTCGGTTAAAAACTGTTACGGTAAGAAAAAACCTTCACTGAAAAAGTTTCAGTATTTTTGCAGACACATGGTTGTATTTTCTTTATTTAATACATATAAATATCCTCTTTGTATTTTCTCCTCTCTGAATCTGTAAATGAATCATAGGTCAAGAACTGGTCTCTTATCCTGACCTCTGTTCCCTATAACATGCAGCCCTTGACAGTGCCACCGACGATACCGTGAAATTGGCGAAATTTTGTACCAACAAGATATACTGTTGTGCTTACGACAATATGTAGAGGATAGGACACGAACAACACATACAAGACAAACAAATCTATATTTATTTTTTTGTTTGCGAATTGAATCCACTGCCCTAATGACATATGCTGTGGAACATTCTATCTACTTCATAAATATTGCAGTAAGGCTCCATTTAAACTATGTTGTTACTAAAGAATATTAGTATATAAATCCTTATCGATACAAGTACTAAACCCAATCAATCAATCAATCAATCAATCATTTATTTATTTGTTAACATAGGTAAATAAATACAGATCTTAAGTTTGAACAGAGCGCTATGTTATGCCAGGAGGCGTACAAATATGGTGTACAAATCTAGCTGAGGATTACAAATTAAAATTTCCTTTAAAATAATTGAAAATCATGCATAATTTTGGTATTGCATTAGAAAATAAATTGAACAATTCAATACTCCAAATATGTCAGACCTAAATGAGGAATTATTAAAATGTCAAAATAATTAAAAATGTCAAAATAACTAAAAATGTCAAAATAATTCAAAATGTCAAAATAACGAAAAACTACAAAATCATTAAAAATGACAAAATAATTAACAATTTCAAAATAATTAAAATGTCAAAATAATTTAATGCCTATATTTTATACAATAATTGTAATTCTAAATTAATTCGTCATCTAAGTATTCGTCAATATTATAATAACATTTATTAATTAAGAATAATTTCATTTTTTTCTTAAATTGTGTGAGATTTAATTCTTTTATGGCGTCTGGAATTTTATTATAAATACATGGAGCCATACCCAGGACACTTTTTGTTACTAATGCAGTTTTACACTTATAATTATTCAAACAATTTTTGTACTGACTACGAATTGGAACATTTCGTACCATTGTCATTTTTTCAAACCCGGTATATATCTTACTTTTTCAGTATAAGGAATATCTTTCAAATTGGTCCAATATTGGACGAGGAAATAGACGAGAGCCAAACCTAAAATTACGACTTTTTACTTAGGAAATTCAATCGGAGCTCTTTGCACACTTTTCCTCATAAATGATAACACAAAAATATGACTGACATCTGACAACGTGACAACCCTACACTGGCCAGGAGCATCCGAAAACCACAATGAAGGCATAATCGTGACGAATTACTGCCGATGCTTGGTAATAACCCGAAGTTTTGTTAAACGCGCGTTATATGTGCGTTTTATTTCCAGACTCTGGAGTCTGGACCACAGATCAGTAAGAC
This sequence comes from Orthosia gothica, assembly GCA_949775005.1. NCBI lineage: Eukaryota > Metazoa > Arthropoda > Insecta > Lepidoptera > Noctuidae > Orthosia > Orthosia gothica. Next base: position 17,879,144 of record OX459060.1, on the reverse strand, counting down.
ATTTCAGCGGTCACTACTAGCTTCAAAGTATCGATAAATTCAATTTTTCAAAATTTAAATTTTCTTCGACCAATACTCAGCTACGTCTTTAGTCTTAGCGCTGGCCTCGCAAAGGTCATCTGAGCAGGATAGGATATAGAGCATCTTCTGTGGAGTGGCGCGAGTCAATGAGTCTCATCGTTAACTCATACACATACATCATACTCATACCTCTTACTAATAAACACGGAATAAAGTTATACCAGGTATAAGAAAGGTATAACCATACATTTTCATAGGTTTATACCTGGTATAACCTTTTATGTAACTTTTACCCGTGACAAAATGACTACGAATATGAATATGGCTGTGAATATTATTATTAAATATAGCTTGTACTAGCCGCTTTACCCGCGTGTAAGTCGGGAATTATCACAAGGGAACGTATTCCTAGGGAAAAAATATCCTACGTCTTCTCCAAAGATCAAGTTATATTATCTATACCAAAATTCAACAATTTTGATTCATTGGTTTAAGTGTGATAACGCAAAAACATACAGACCGACTTACTTTTGCACTAGCTTCTGGTCGCGTGCGTGGTATTAGTACTTTTATCTTTATTATAAATTATGTTAAACTTTTTAAACTATATTACTGTAAAGTTGCATCAAAATCCGTTTAGTATTTTTTTCCGTGAAAAAGTAACAAACGAACGCATTCAACCCATTCAAACGAACGAATCTCTTCAAAGTTAAAGTGAACACTGTGCTTCTTCTGCGTAAGCTCACTTCGTCGTCGACTTTGTCTCTGTCTCACTGGAGTCAAGAGCAATCCCACCTCAAAAAAAAAAAAAACCTTCTCACAAAGTTTCACGTTTAAAATTTTAGTAGAAGTTTTTATACTATTAGTATGGATGGCTTATTTAGTCCCTGCCTGCGATAGTTCCGTGCTCTGTTCCCCAGACAGACACACGGAGACTGGAACTGGGATGCTGTATTGTAATCGGAACCGGTTTCCAAAGCCGGTGTTAAGATTCTATAGGTACATTACGTTGGTAATATCGAAACACGAGCTATACTCTTCATTATTTTGATGGATGAATCTGAAGGCCAATTTTTGTACTTAAAGACGTTCAAACTTTATATTGTCCATCAGACCAAATCGGATTAGAACAATGGTAATTTCTATTGTGTCTGGAAATGGACAGTTGAAGGTATATTACATTATATGCATACAATGGAGGAGATATAACTGTACCAACAAAAGCCTACGTTTTATATTATGTGTTTGTCTTCCTTTACTTACGCCGTGATTTTGCTTAGATCCTATTCTCGCCCAATATATGTATTATTCTAGTAAATACAGTAAAGTTGCCTAATAGATAATTGAATTCAAATCCTGTATCAGCTTAGAATTTTTATCTTGTCTTGTGGTTGTGGTGTGGTTACCTATGATTGTTGTCTTGTATTTATCTTACGAAACAAGCCCTTGAATGTCTTATAAATAACACCTTCTTCTCCTTAAACATCTTATTAGACCGAACTAATTAGCAACTTAGAAGCATAAAAGTCAACATCCTAAACTTTAACCCAGGACAACTAGAAACGAGTGACAAAAGCCATCAAAATCAATCCAGTAAGAGACCACCGTCCGACATATCTCCTCTACCAATGGCCTATAGTCTATCATAGACAATATCTCAGAGCACTAGGACATATCGGCCATAGACACAAAGCTCGCCTACAGCACAAAGGTAGGAATATCTCATTACGGTCCAAACAATACTCAATCGGACACCGGACGTACAAAATTACAATGAAGCAGTTTGAGTCCCAAATCAGATGGAGTCCTGATGTGTGGAGCGTTTAGATAGGGATAGTTACTGGTGACAGTAAATAGAACTTACTAGTTCAACGAATAAATTCGTTGTATGGAGCTTAAGCAACAGATTCCTACTCTACTACAAATAATTTCGAAAGGAAATCAATAAACTGTTGCTTTTTGCTCATTTATTGGAATATATTGGTAAATAATATCTGCCTAGCCTTTTGCCAACTATGTTAAGGATCAACCCTAACAGTCTGACCCGACGCATCTGAATACCAATAAGTATTATAAATGAAGTGACTATATTAATAACACAGTAACTACGTAACACGATACCCCTTTTGCAACACATAATAAAAAATTAAAGAATAAAATACCTAACTAAATATTAATTTATTCAAATAAGTTATCTTTGGGACTAAACATAAATACAATCAAAACTACAATTAAAATGCTGCGCTGGCTGATACAGCAAGTTTCAAACTTTGCTTGAGTTGTTTAGCGAGTTAAACTTTTGTAACTATCATCGTTTTCAAGTCAACTACTCAGTTTTCAGATCATTTTATTGCTATTAAGTATTAACGACTTGCACAAAATTTTCTAGAAATAAAAGAGTAGAATTCAAAGCCATATCTTAATAACTTAACATTTCCATTCAACCGAACAAGAAACACAAACATTAATAATAATTGTTCCAAAACACGCCAGTCAAGTTACTATCCCGTCTAAACAGTCACCCTTCATCGCAGGCAGTCATTGGCATCGAAGCCGATATTACGCCGCAAGCACCGGTGTCCACGCAGCGTCAACGCAGCGGTAACGCAGCTACAAATAATGTCCAGTAAATTGGCGAGTACGTTCCCTTTGTAATATAATATTCTGTAGCGTGTTCACTACTTGTTGGTCGGTGCGGTGACAATTTGGTTTGGTTCTAATTCGATCTATCTAGTTGTTTTGTTTGTTACTGTGGGGAACTAGTGTTTACTGTCTGCTAGTCATGTTTTGTAGTTTAAACAGAGCTTCAGAAAATTAAATTGATCCATGATTTTGGCGAGGTGTAGCGGTTTTGATAACAAACTTAGTTTTTAACCAAAATGTTTTCATGCATAATTTTGTTAGATTTCTTATATTTTTCTTTGAGAATTATGGATTTTTAATCAAATGTTTTTCTGCAATTCGTTAATATAATCCCCAAAACAATGAAACAGACTCAAGGAAATCAGAAGAGATACCAAATTACCAAAATATCTAAACCACGATTTAGCTTTGCCTAGAAATCGAACCCAGCAATTCACGCTCCACAACCCAGTAAGGCGTTAAAACACCCGAAACGTCAGTTTATTACTGAAGCTCATAGTCAAAGCTTTGAAACGGTTTTGACACAGAAATTCATACAAGCCATGGCTGCTCTATTCCAATTTCTGCTAAAATTTTGTCAAATCTAGTTAGACTCAAACTGATCAGAATATCAAGTGCAGGATGATGTTGAATAGTGTCAATATAACTTGAATACTAGGTTATTCTGCTTTTAGGCAATGTGACGGAATATTCTTATCTTGAATATAATCATCTAATTTGTAATATGTTTATTTTAACAAAAGTTTTATCGTCTGACAAACATAATAGGTACCAACTTTGGAGAAACTAATCAGTAAGGCCTTAAATTGTTTTTAACCCCCGCTGGAAAAAGAGGGGTGATATAAGTTTCACGTGTGTTGCTGTGTATCTGTGTCTGTCTGTGGCATCATAGCGCCTAAACGGATGAACCGATTTTGATTTAGTTTCTTTTTGTTTGAAGGGTGATTTTGTCGAGAGTGTTCTTAGCTATGTTTGAATAAAATCGGTTCAGCCGTTCAAAAGTTATGAGCATTTTACCGTTTGAATCGAGGTGTTTTCGCAAGATAAATATGTCGGGGGTTTTTTAAATTTTGAAATTTTACTCGTCTTTATTTCGTATCATAGTGTTGCTTTCGTATCATAGACTTATATTTTTTTTAACAATTTTAATGATAGACATTATAATTTTAAAACATTTACAGGTCTCTGGCATAAATCCGAAGATTCAACGTGTGATTCTTGGTAAAAGCCGGATATTACAAATAATCATAGATCATTTCGGGCTTTTACCAGTATAACTTGGTTTTACCGGTAAATGCTTGGCTTTACCGTAGTTCAGACTTATACAGTAACATAAACAAAACCCTTTGCCCAACAATTTTGAAGTCGGCTGCCGATCTAACAGGATGCAGTGGAATACCAATACCACAGATAATATAATACTAGTATACAGATGCCTCATCCCATACAAAGAAACTGTGCCGACGTAACTAGCGTTTTTCATCTGATTAAGATGATTTGTTTTATAAGTACTTCGATCCCGTTGGGTTCCGTTCCACAGCTATAGATGGTGTTAGCAGCGACTTGCAAGTAAAGGTAGTTTCTCGGTTCGCGACTATTGTTACGACAAATACTGTGACGATTTGTTTTATAGTATTTTTTGCACGTTTAATTGTACCAAAATGCGTTACAATACAAATTAAAAAAATCGAGTGATGCCTCAGAAATTTAAAACCGCGCCATCTATTGGAATCAATTCTAGACAATGTTAATTTAACAGACAATTCAATAACAAAACTATGCATATCGCGCCATCTAGTGACATTTATTTGCACCAAATTAACTTTGTTAGCACTGGGACCCCGTGCCAATACTTTACAGGGAACGACTGCCAAGGTCCCCTCTATCTCTAATTCAAATTGGTTCAACGGTTCAGAGGCATGGAAAATGGAACAAACAATCAGACTTGCACGTTTACAATATTAGTATGGAATAGAGATGACTGAGAGTATAGTTCCTATAGATGAGACACTGTCCTTCAGATTTGCTTTTAAAAGCCTATAGTTACAGTTGTTCTATCTCACGACAGCGGGTTGGTCTTAGTCGTGTGCGTATGCACATGCTCATTGTTTCTGTGTGCTCACGCGATACTGAGCGCTCCCGAGCTAACGCACACAGAAACAATAACCATGTGCACATGGTTATTGTTACACACACGACTAAGACCAACCCGCCGTCGTGAGATAGAAAAAGGAACATGCATATTGTTTCTGTGTGCGTAAGTTAGGGAGCCCTCAGTATCGCGTGAACACACAACTGAAAAACTGTTCCTATCTCTTTTACCATCTCTACAGGTACTCATTAAAAAACCTTAACAAAGTTTTTATACAAGTCTTTAATTCGTTCCTTAACCTGGTCTTGTTACATGGTCGTTACAAACTCCAATTCTATTATACAGTCAAATAAAGTACTTTTAAGTGGATTAATTAAAAACTCCAATAAAATTCGGCTCTCCGAGATTTACTGGAACTTAATTCGGGTTTGGGACCGCCGTTCAGACTTCAGACCTGTTTTGGGCTAAATTATTTTATGTTGGAAACCTGTTTCATTAGTACTGTTGTAGGACACCTGATGACTTAATTTAAATTGAAAGAATTTGTTTTCTATTCAAGACAAGGTTTGGCGACTGTGGTTTTCTGTAAACCAATAATTAATTACCAGTTACAATCAAATTAGTTTCAGTGATTGGATAGGTCAGACTAGAAGCGACGCCAACCCCGAAAATAGTTGCGATAAATCTTGGTAGACGATGATGAATTTCTTTCGGAAAAGAGGTTAAAGACCGAAAAGCTGCTCAATGAGCTTAGCCATAAACACAACATACGATTTATTGAAATAAATGGTGCTAAACAAACATACAATAAACTCGATCGATTCTTGTCGGTGACGTATGTGTCGACGGCCGAAAAAAAAGGTTTAACTTACTGCCCCACACAAAGGCACCCTCAGACAGGTGAGACCCAACAACGCGACCTCGCGTTTTCTTAGAAATCGTTCTAAAATCGCTCTTCAGATGCATCGCACTTGTCAATGGGAGCCATAAATTGAAGTAAGATGAAGAAACTAATACTATTCACACTGGATAAAATAGTTCCTCTTAACTATGTAAACCATAGTAAAACTTGAGTAAGCGGACTTCCCAGTGTTTCTACAAGAAGGCACGGTAAATAGTGGCTCTGGTCTCCAAACTCTGATCAAAACTTAGTCGAAACCTTATCGCGGACCACTTATTGAATATTTGGAAAGCATCAAGCGTCCATGCTACCTGAAACTTTAGCGAGCACTAATTTGGAAACTTCTAACTTTAGAATATTCACCCAATATTATGTTATTAACAGCTTAGATTAGAATCTTGAAATTCTAGGTTTTTTTTTAAATAGCTAACTTGTTGCCGTGATTTCGCTCCCGTGGCCTATCTTTTTGTTTGTGTATCTGTCTGTGGCATCATAGCTCCTAAATGGATGAACCGATTTTGATTTAGTTTTTGTATGAAAGGTGACTTTATCGATGTTTGATGAAAACCGTTTTACTGTTTGAATTTTGTATTCGCAAGATATCGTGTCGTTATTACGTGTTCAATAGATTGTTGATCAAAGCGAGTCTTCTACTAGATAAATTATGTAGCATGAAATAAAAATGTGTCGGAAGTTTTTTTTAAATTTTACTTTTATCGGGATAAAAAGTAGCTATGACATTCAGGGATAATGTAGCTTTAAAACAGTCAAAGAATTTCCGTAATCGGATCAGTTTTCCCAGGAATTTCCTTCTACAAACAATCAATATTACCTATTAGTTTAGATTAGAAAAATACATAGAGCTTTTTGCAAACCAGCCAATAAGAAAATTGATTATCCGGCACAAAGTACAATCAGCAAAATTGCTAGCTGCACCCGAATAAAAATCAGGCCCACAAGACCGTGATGCAATAATATTAAATGCAGTTAAATCCCCCTCAACGCAAGGTCAACAAAAGGGGACCCTCTTCTAATCTAAGGGGTAGCAGCCACTCACTATTATATGTTTGCTCTGAACCTAAATCAACTAAGGCTATGTTTGCTTTTCATTACGACATGTATAGCTGTTGCATTAAATTTTGTATTGTTCGGACATATTGTATTAGAATTTTGAAAGATGTGGGTGGGTCTCATATGTTAGTTTCGCGGTTGTTAGGTACCCTTCGGCATTGTTGTTTCTGTGAAATTGATTGAAAGAAAAAAACGGGCTTTCTGAATTAATTTTGTTTTGAGTTATTGGTGTGGTGTACAGATGAATGTGCGGTTTCGACGCCCTTGCGGCGAAGTTACTGCACCTGATGCCTGGTCTTAAACAATACTGACAGTTTGCTTCGTATTGTTGTGTTTGTTTGCTTATGTGTCGACAACATCCTTGTTTTGAAACTTTTTGGAGATTTTAAATTGGAATGCTGTTAGCTTGTTGGAACGTATATCTTATTAGAATAATTTTGATGGTGTTGGTATTATTGTTTGAAGTGTGTCTTCATTCATCTTCTTGATATCCAACGAATTTTTGTCCTGGTAAAAACACTTCTCAAAGATTGTTTGGTAGATATCGCTGTCAGCTATACGACCACCATTGTACCCATATGATTGAGTTTTTTTTTTATAGTTAGACATATCTTTTAAATCAAAATTTTGGAATACATGTGTATGATTATCGAAGGATTGTTTTTCCTGTCATTATAAAGTCAGGGTATAAACAGTAGGATTGTGGGTTAATTACTGGCTTCAACGGTTTTATTTTATCCCGTAGCGTTTTCGTACAGTTACTGTTTGTATAACAGTACAAGTCAGAAGGAATGAACGTTTGTGTATGGAGTCCTATTGTCACGTCGAGCCTGTCTGCGAGAGACTTTATAGTGAAAGTAAACTAGAAAAGATAATAGCCTAGCTGACGACCCATAAGTTCTACTAAAAGAACTTGAATAACATCTCTCACGAAGTCTCTTTTAATACACCTGCCAATTTCCTCATACCACGCCAGAATTTCGACCTCACACTTGTTTGCCGCAAAAAACACGTCGAAAACACTTAACGAATTACTATGTACATAATACGAACAAACATACAGGCCAGTTCAGTACATAGTGGCTGACAGGGGCAGGCCCTACTGATATGATTTATTATATTTCAGGCGAACCTTTTATCGGCCCTTGAACTTCGGAACCCGAAACGAACTTATCGTATCAACCTTTTAAGATTGACGTTTTTCAACAATGTTACCGAAATTAATTTGATGTGTCGGAGTTTTCGAGTGAATTGTTTTAAAGTAAAACAGTAGTCATGGCTGGTTTTTTTATGATTTATGATAAATTTCATATAAGGCTCCCTCAGACAAGTGCGACGCGACATTGTATTTTCATAAAATATGTAGTGAAATCACTCTATAGATAGGCCAATTTCTATAAAATCTCGCCGTCGTATCTTTGGTGTAATGTCGCTTCGCACCTGTCTACGGGAACCTTAATTTTGACGGATCGGTACGGCAACTATTTAGGCCTTGGAGAAGTGAGTGGACATCTTACGGCTGAAATGTTGACGAATATGATTGTTGATAGGTCTTCTAGAATATAAACTCGTATGTAAAACAAAGAGTTAATTTACTTGTAGTGTGATAATTGGTCCTCAATTTATTCTGCCTTTAAGAAGCCCAAGGCTTTGTACAAAGAGAAATTCTAGCAAGTCTGTATCTTCACTCACAATAAATTGGCAGATCGATTGATGCCCGTTCGTGAGTCTAATGAGATTAGAGTCTAAACCTACCACAAACTAGATAGATTCTACTAGGATTCTAGCTAATCTGTTTCTATTTCTCAGGCGGCAATTGCGAGAAAAATGTACCTTGTATCTTTAAAAATACCTTTTTAGGAAATAAAATGCATGTTCTTTTTATTAGAATAATCAAATTATAAAACACAATAATAAGACACACCTTTAATACGACCACTCTCATTTTCCCAAGAATATATCTACCACAGAATATTAATGCATGTACGTAGCTACTACACGACTAGTGGCTCCACCTATCTGTCAAACGCAATCAAAATGGCGCCGGAAGTTATTAAATTACCAGTTTTGGCGGGATTATCCGGGCATAGTGTAATCATATTTGTCAAAATTGATATCTATTTTGGTAATAAAATATTGTGGTTGGGAAAACAAGGGGATGGAGTTACTTTGAGTGGCATTATTATCTTTATATTGATAGGAGGGTAGGTTTATTGTGGGTAATCCGGTGGTTTGGATAGTACGGGAAGTTATTAGATAATCAAAACAGAAGTGCGTGGTAAATAAACATTGATTTTGGCAGTATTCGGTATTACTGTTAATTCTGATCGTAACATAACGTACAAATCTGCTAGAATTGTATGTCTCCTGTATAAATCTAGGGCCTTTATCCTCTATTTTCCCATCAAACTGTCCCATATTGCGTCTGAATAAATAAATAAACACAATTCCGTCCCAAATTAAACGCTGACGTTCAAACTTCGACCAGAGCGATATAGGCACAAACAATTCTGTTTGCCACATAGACAGAGAAGAGTAAACGAAACCCAAACGACTCGGTTATACTTATGCGATATGTTAACGTAGTATGAGATCCCACTGCAAAAGTCTGCAGGAAATTTTTTTTTGAATAAATTCGATTTTTATTAACGCTTCTTGATAGTAGAGTAGATTACTGCTGGGTTGCCTGGCCGCATCTGGCCCCAAATTGTTTTTTTGTGTTTTTTTTACTTTGCCTTACACTAGGAATTTCGCCTTTATCTCTCAGTTAACTACCATGTATTGGCTATTATTAGGTTTAGCAGACAAACTTGCAACCCACAGGTTTTGATCAATCATTTATTGTATGGTATGGTTACAAATAGTAGGTATATTGTTAAAATATGTGCACTATGTGTTTTCTATTTTTTTTTCCTATTTTCTACACGACTTTCTTTTAAAAGACGTTGGATTCACTTTAAAGATTTTTTTATATTTGGGGTTAGAATAGAATAGAATATACTTTATTGTACACCAAAACATGAAGTTACACATCTCTTTTATAATATAATTATATGAAACATAAATTTATTTAATTAAGGTTATTGCGCCTAGATATTTCCAGGCAACCCTGCAGCAATCTATTCTACTATCAAGAAGCGTTAATAAAAATCAAATTTATTCAAAAACAAATTTACCTGCAGACTTTTGCAGTGGGATCTCATACTACGTTGATGATTCATGAAAATTAAGTTTTGACCACTTGAGTGCCCGAAACGTGGTTCCATGCGAGACACAATGTTTTTTTTAAATGTTTCGATAATAACGGCACTCAACCGGTTAATCTTAAATAAAATTCCTGCAGATTTTTGCAGTGGGCTCTTAGGCTATCGTGTTATAACGGAAAAAGTCGCAAAAAATTGTCGCGATGCTGAAGGCAATAACTGGTCGAACGGGACCCACGTGTACCCGTTGCTTGGATTAAAGTGCACTGGATAAGGATAAGGGAATGCGGAACTGTTTACTCTGATTGGATGTATGATTTTTTTTTGAGTCTAAGCCTAGTTGAGGCATGTTTGTTAGATACGGTTTGTAGTGTAGAGTATTTACACAATGTTGATCTAGATTTCGATTTACTCCAGTATTATGATGAAGATTTTCCAATCCAGAACATAAAAAAAAATGGAGGTGACCATAAGCTCTTAGAGCAAGGTTATTTCGAGTGTGGGTAAGGGACTGATGTATTATTATGACTTGTATACATCTGTCCCTTTTTCCCAGTCAAACCATCACAGTTTTGACACGTCATGGTATGGCTGATCTATATAGGGCTAATGCATACATTTTTGACTTTCCAATAAACGTGCTGATAGAATCACTTAGTGGCTTTTAACAAATTGAACAACCGTTTATATTCTAAACTTTTATCGTTCAAATTCCAGAATTCGAAAACGCCTTTTAAGCTCAATACCTCTGGGAAAAGATTAAAAAAAACTTTATCTAGGGACTGTTTTTACACGAATTACGATTATGAAACCTTGTCTTAAGACTGTTTTTACAGAAATAACGTTTTTTTTAAAAAAAAAAAACAAAAAATACAGCACTTACTTAACCACTTAAACAGACCAAAAATTTTATCATTTTATAAAAAAACACGTTCCATTCCTGCTCTCACTCGTCCCGGTCCCTGAGGATCGAGTAAAGTTTTGATAGCAGATGCCCTGGCACCAATATTTGACGACGGCCGACTACAGTTTTATATAGTTTTCATTTTCCGCGCGAACTCACAGGCTGCAGGGCAGAGAGATGGCAGAAGTCCTAGTTGGCAAGATAATGAGTTGGAGTAATGAATGGGTGGTAAGTTAGAACAGGCCAGTTGGTTTTTTTTGCACTAACCACTAATTAATGCCTTCAAAATAATCAGGTAACATAACCATGTTACCTGATTATTTTGAAGGCATGAATTTTATTATTGTTATGGAGTCGAGGTTATAGCCAAAGTTTTTCTCTATTAAAACTCGGGTTAGCAAGGTTTTGTTTCTACACCTACAGTGATGATTATTTTACTCGATTAACAGCTAGAAATAAAATGCTATGGGATAAAATAATGCACCTATCAGGTTAATTTTCAATGACCAGCCAATTTTTTGCCCGCATTAACTCGGCAAAATGTACAGAACGGCTGTTTTTTTTTCTTTTTTGGTATTTGATTTTTGCATATACCGTTCTTTGATTGACACCTAATACCTGGAAAAAATTGGCCGAAATAATATCATCCGATCAGGAATTTAAATAAAAGAGTTCGCCAAGTTACCAAAGCTATAAGCATTCCTTTTATTCGCAACATATTTTTAAGTAGTTTATTTTAAATATCTTACTGTATATGTTTTTTGTATCGATCTTTACATGCGCCACGGCACAGCATTATGCTGAGTGGAACCTTCTTGCCACAACCGACACGACATGCACACACATGCTTTTATTTATACTCGCATTGATTTTTTGTCTTTTCTTTTTACTTTTATAACATAATTTAAGAACAACTATAGTAGATTAGTAGCCAAGGGCTGTAAGGCATCAATTGCAGCCCGAGATATTTAGGCGCCCGCCTATAGTTCGAGGGTGCAATTGGTGCTTACACCCGAGCTAACTATTCTGCTTTACATCTCAATTGTGAGGTAAGTAGAAAAAAACCGGCATTACAAGAATAAAACATTTTTAAAAATATATTTTTTTCAAGAACGAAATTGAGCTTCGCCGTTAGAAATTTAAAATTGATGACTATTATACTCACACGAAGACAAGGCTGAATAGCAAAGCGACCTCTTTGGTCATTGGGCTGAATGCATGATGTCTATTGCCAGTATGATGGTTAGATGTACGCGAACTTTTTGAAAAAAAGGAATTGGTTTTTTTTAAATTACTTACCGCCCTTGGGCTTTTCTAGCTACATTATTACCCTAGAGCGCTAATTAGTCACCTACAAACCCCATTTGGAGGTAATAAGAACCTACTTACCGAACATGAGAGATGTAAAATAGTTTTAAGGGTTTGGTTTTCAAAATCTACTACCACTGTTCTTGTTCTTGTAATGTAATAGTTGTATGTCTTTTGTGGCAATTAAATATTTATTCTTTCTTCAAAGCAGGAGCTAGCAGAAATACTTAAACTTATGTCTAGACTATGGATAGCCTCGCGGCTACCTTGCGAACTGCATAAATATTTTACCACGGTATACAATACGAAAGGAGATGAAAACATCGGTGACCTGAACAAACAACCAAACTAATTTTCCCATGGAAGTCAGTTTCATTATCCGAAACCCGTTTCAAAGAGACATAAGCAGCTTAAATGGCTGATCCCTCATAATTACTCTAACATCTCTACCCTCACTTATATTACTGTAACTCACCTGCACAGTGATACCACTACACAGCGATAACGCTTTTTTTCTCAATATAAAATGTTATTTTTATAGCGGGTTGACGCCATATTGAATAGAGTCTTGTAGCGCTTTTCTTTATTTTTGGGACATCAAGTGGCATAAAAAATAGTAACAATAACTCTTTAAGTATAGTGTTGGATGATAACAGGATGTTTCTTAGAATTAAGACTTAATTGAAAGGCAAAAACGCGGCATAAAATAAGGTATTGCAAACGGTTATTTTGGAGTTCAAATTATGGAGTAGACACTGTCTTATAGATCCTGCATAACACGCACTAAAGATTTTTACGGACAGACGTGATGTTATAATGCGATAGCCCTTTTATATATTCTCATCATCATCATTTCAGCAGAAAGACATCCACTGCTGGACATAGGCCTCCACCAAACGTCGCCACATTGACCGGTCCCGTGCGTCTCGTATCCAGCGGATCCCCGCAACCTTCACCAGGTCATCGGCCGACGTAGTAGGAGGCCTTCTATGTATACTCGTAATAACAATTTCTGTGAATTGCTAGGGACAGCAAAAAACCCGACAGTTTAACACTAATCTTACCAAGCGGTAACACGGTAGTGTTATCTAGCAATTGATTTGTGTAGCTCAGATATGCACTGTACTTTTGAACCTTGACTGTACATTGCGTGGAGTATTTCCGATATTAAAAGACACAGCAGGCATCAAATTATACTGGAAATGAAATCCGACAGCAACACCGCTGTTGAACAAATAAAATTTCAAAAACCCCGACACATTTTTATTTCATGCTACATACTTTATCAAATAGTAGACACGCTTCGATCGAACGAAACATTAGACACGTAATTATGACACGATAAATTACGAAAACACCCCGGTAAAAACAGTAAAACGCACATAGCTTTAGAACGGCTGAACCGATGTTCATCAAACATAGCTAAGAATACTCTCGATAAAGACACCTTTCAAATAAAAAGAAAACGGGATTAAAATCGGTTCATCCGTTTAGGAGCTATCAGGTACCCAGGTCAAACTTATAACACCCCTCTTTTTACACCGGGGGTTTAAAAGGGCTGTTTGGGGTTTTAGACACATGATAAAATACGCCTATGGTGAATTCATAGTGAAATAAATCATGCAATACGCCCACGATACTAGAGAGTGATGGTAATATTTTAATTTAGAACAAAATACGAATCCAAACATACTACGATCAGCCAAGAAACTAATTTATCAAAAATTAGGTAATTTTAGATCATCAACCCACACAATTTGCGCCAACCACAAGGAATGGCCAAGTGCGTAGGCGATGGGTCTGGTCTATGGCAACTAGTTTGTATTTAAGTTTGTTTGTGACCTTTAAGCCTTGGATAGACTGCAATGGAATGTTTTATCTGGAAATAGAATTCTGATGCTAAAAGGATTTATTTTTAATTGTACTGACATTTCCTTGTAACCTCTGAGCTCCAGCCCGGCGAGCATGGCCTACTGTGACATGGCTTAAGTCACACTTTTTATCACAGTTTGGGCGATAAAGCCATTTTGTCATAAATGCTAGCACAGCGGCGTGAGATATTTTCTTGACTTGTGGCACAACTTCTTGACGTTTATTTTTTTTCTTTTTCGGAATTTTGCCAATTTTATTGCAGTGCCGGTTTAATCTTGGCCATAAAAACCATTTAGGTTCTAAGAAGCATAGCCCTACGACGCACTGTTTCCGAATTATGGGCCTCCGAATCTTATTTTATTTTGCTTAAAACGCTCTATATTTCCAAAATGGTATGTCCTAGGCCAAAAATAATCAAAATTTGCCCCCCCCCCTTTGCTACCCCCACGTTGGCAGCATCCCAACATGAATTTAAGTTCTTTTTTTTTTCACATTTCATGGTTTTGGACTTTAACTACAAATTCTTAACAGAAAATATTTAAAAAAGTTATGATAAAATATGTCATGTCTTACAATTTGTCTTAAATGCTAGCACGAGACAACCATGTGACATAGTTTAAAGGTGCGACATGCCTTTCTTGTTGCTGACTTCATAGTGCGATATAATCTGAATAGACGACCAAATAAAATAATACGTACAAAAGTGTGTCGTTCATACAAATAAACAACTTTTTAATTTTATTGGGAAAAAATTAATATTTGACCCACGACCATAGACTTGCACACTTTATTTTTCTTTGTTTGATTGATAACATACGAGTAGTAAGTGTTTGTTAGAAAGATAAAATTTTTACTTGGACCCTGTTCCCGATACCGGCGGGCCCCTATTTTTTATATTTTAAATGTTTTTGGGAGTTTTATTTAGGAAATATTTAAAAATGTAGAAAGTAAAAAGAATATGGAATAAAAGAAAATTATTATAAAAAAACTAATAATCAAAATAAAAATAATAATTAAAAATAAGAATAATATAAAATGAATTGTAAATCCTGTAACATTTAAATTAATTAATAAGCATTGATCACCACACACAAAATAAATTTATTGCCATTTAGTGCAGTAATTAGAAGGAAAATATTATTTTTTTCAACTGTACAATTTTATCACCACCTCCGAACGTGTGACATTTGTGAACGTTGACTGAAAAGTGATACATTTTTCTCAATCATCTGTCAAAATGTGACATTTGTGACAAAATGGGTGCGCCCGTATTAGCAATTAAGACCCGATGAGTCCCAAATAAACGTCACGAAATTTTCTCACGCCGCCGCGCCGGTACTAGTATTTAAGACAAAATGACTTTATCGCCCAAATTGCGATGAAATGTGTGACTCAAGCCATGGCACAGTAGGCCGTGCTGAAACCGGGAAGCAACAAAAAAGGCATGTCGCGTCTTTAAAATATGTCACATGGTTGACCCGTGCTAGCATAAATGACAAATTGTAAGACACGGACAAATTTTATCATGTCTTGTCACAAACGCCTTGGGTTTGCCATGCTCGCCGGGCTGTACTGTTCTCGCCGATTTAAAAATGAAATGTCTCTATTTTTCTGATATTTTTTTTTAATGAAAAAGGCTTAATTAATATCCTCGTAGACAAACGAAAAACGTCAACGCGGCAAACCTTATTAATCCTTTTTTTAATGATAATTTATTTTTCGTATTGTCCGAAACCGGAACTTTAAAACAGGACCACCAATCCGTATCAAATAGTTAGCTTGTTTTTACGCAACATGCACACATATGTTTTAAGCTAACAGCGAAATTAAATAATTTATGTCCAAAAAACCATACGAATTCCGAATACAATATGCGCCGGGCTGCACCATTTCCGATACAAAATAATAGCATGCAACAATTTAATCGCTGGTTAAACAAACATGTGTTTAAATTTGACATTATTTGTTATAAGGTGCCGTCGTCAGCGTCACGGTGGGTAACCCAACTGATAATTTAAACATAGTATAAATACATACAGAAGGTCAGCTTCATACAATGAGCTAAAACGCACGCACACATAGACGCGCTTCACGTACTGCGAGTGCAAGCGCACTCGCGACTGGCATATGTTTGAGATCGCCGCCTTACGTACGCCTTTTTGTTTGTGTGCGTGTTTTTGCTCATTGTATGGAGTTGGATTTCTATATTTACCTTTTCTATGGTTAAGGAGTAGAACTAACGTTAGTTAAAAAACTCAATTTGCGGTTAGAATGTTGTTTGAAGGTCGGTCGAGATCGTTTCGTTTGGAAAAAAGGACTCTTTTCTTTTTTTTGTTGTTAAATGCGTGTTTGAAACAAAATGGCGAGCGTGGGAGAATTAGATTGGTGTGGTTGAAGTTCTATTAGAGGTTAAAAGGTGAGTATTCGATATCTGTTCAACAAAATAGGTGTGTAATAATTGAAAAACAATTCAGGGGAACAGCCTACTTTGTTTGTTTTAGTAGGCTTAAGACCTCTGTTTAGTTTATACCAAGAAATTTTACATAGACGATGAAATAACTGGCATTGAATATTGAATGTTTCGCAGAGGCGATCTTAACAATCACCTTTTGTGAATTGACTTCAGTGATGACTTCAGTGTCCAGCTTTTTAAGGTTAGAATTGGCTATTTTGTTTTTCCTATACCTACACTGTTCTTTACTGATTAATTTCGTTTGCTGGATCCAAAGTCTGTTCAGTCGTTTCTGCGGAACTCAACAAGCTTCATTGTATCGACGCTTTTCTGGTGATCACCACTGTTGACTGGATTTCAGTCGTTGAAAATACTAAGAAGAGATCTCGTCATGGTGTTATGTGCAAAAAGGCATCCTTCTAGCTTATTTCCTCAATCCCTGTCTATATGGTCGTCAAAGACTGGATTTTCCATTAGAATCCATTAATTTAATCAATCAACTGTTCTATGTATTACCTACCGAATACTACGGAACCTAAAGCTATTTATATATTATCCTCTTAAGATCATGAGAAGACCATGTTGAGTGAAGGACATTTTGAGATGATATAGGATGACATTTTGAAGCCGTTTGCGAAACAACACGGAACCCATCATTTGATAGTTTCATGTACCTATGTTTTGATTGATATTCAGAAACTGAATAGCTTTAGGATAATAGTAAGACCAAGAAACGATGGATGAACAGTGTAAAAGATGATGTGGCAAGAAGAGATTGACTATTGAGATGACTAGCTAACTTACGGTTGCAAATTTCGGTAAAACATCATTTTTCTTCAGTTGCTAGCCTCACCAATAGTCAAATAAGTTAGAGAGTTAATTATTTGACCACATGTTAGACCAACAATTGATGAATTAATTTTAATCCATTGGTTGGCATATTTAACCATTGATTGAGTTAATCACCGGTCAAAAAACTGGACCTAATAGAAGAAGAAAATTTAAAAACTTAGAAAACCTACAACACATTCTTATTTGGTGCTTTTCAAACTACATAATTAAAATTTATCTAGTAGCAAACACGCTTCGATCGACAATCTATCGAAGACAGAATTATGACACGATATCTTGCGAAAATACTCCAAAATTCAAACAATAAAACGCCCATAACTTTTGAACGGCTGAACGGATTTTCATCAAATATAGCTATATAGCTAAGAACACTCAATAAAGTCACCATTCAAAAAAAACAAAAAAAAAACTAAATCAAAATCGGTTCATCTGTTTACGAGCTATAATGCCACAGACAGATACACTTATACACAAAAACACAGATACATGGGTTAAAATATGGAAGAAGGCATGTTATGTTGCGACGACATCAAATAAATTGACTTTTACGCACAAGAATGATGATGATGAAGATTCAAAAATCGAATACAGAGGTACTCGTATATCAAAACCATTAAATAGACTACCTGCTTTAATCATCAAAAAGCCGAAAAACTGCTGTATTATAAGAACAAAAAAGCGTAAAATCGGACAAAAAAAAGGTCCGTTTTATTCCAAGTCGAGAACAAAACACTTTGGACAGCCTAAACAGTTGATCCGATTTGTACAAATGGATCTCCCATTTATTGGAATAGATTGGATCCGTCTTAGTACAAAGGGTCACTGTGTAGCTTTAAATGTTAAGACTATTGAGAATCAGTAGTGTTCGACTAATGATTGAAGGCTCCTGCAGACAAGCGCTACGCGAAATTGCGACAACGCGTTTTTTTATAAATAATGTTCTTAAATTGTTCTACATATAAAACAATATCTATGAAATGCATTGCGAAGACCTAATGCTCGATGCACATTATTACAAGCTTTTATTTAACTTGCAAAGTATGTATATGTATGTAAGTGTGTTCGGGTCAAATCTTGCAACTGAATTTTAAAGCAGTCATCCTCCACCGATTAAGATAAAATTTTGCATATACGTTTAGTTTGGATTACAGTGCATGTTTAGCTTAGTGACGTCATTCTAAATTCAATATGGTGGACGGCTCAAGATGGCGGACTAGTTATTTTTTGTGCACTGCCATGATATAGGTATCAAATGAAAGGGTTTGCTGCAAAGATTGTTTTAGAAAAAAAAAAGATTTTTTTTACATGGGAAAAGGGAGTTAGCAAAGTGTTTTAATTACCTACAGGCAAATATGATAATAATATTCAGCTATGGACGGTAAGGTATAAATAATGCTTGTGATCTGCAGATTAAGGCTTTGGTGACCAGTTACCAGAAGATAGGCCGTCTGATAAATTTACAATTTTCAGCCAAAAACCAAAAGATAGCCAGTCCAATCTTCAATTAAATAAAATTGACGTAAGTAACTACAACTCTGGCCTATTGCCAACAGACATCGGCAAATTGATTAAATGAAGACAAAGATTTTATCACTGAAGGTTTGAAAAGTGTAACTGAGTTCAAATAATTTAAATTGACTATCACTTAGATTGGTAAAAGGCCAAAGTTCAAGTTTTGATCCCTCCTTTCCCTGACTATTAATTAATTTATTGTTTTGACTTTGTTTTAGAGAGTTTGCCTATAAATAAGTTCGCCTTTTCTAATTGTATTTTGGCAATAAATAAATAAACAATGCGTAAGTAAATCTTGTTTCCTTGAAAACGATCGTTGCCTAAAATGTTAGAGTTAAGGCGGTACCCCGAACAAAACGCCGCGCGAGCCGTTTTTTGTGCTGTTTTTAGGAGCTATCTACTCGTTATTTAAAAAGAAATATCAATTAATAAAAATACATTTAAATTCTACATAATATTGATTCTAAAATGGTAGATTTAGTTTTTTTTTAAATGTTGTATATATTTCACTAATCTCCTTCCAAAAAAACATAAAAATGAGAAATAATTATTGATATTATGCATCTTCTCGTAAAGTGTTCATTAATTATTTTTTGTACTAACACTAATGGATAGACAATTTAATAACGAACATTTTTGTAGATTATTTTTTTTCAAAAGGCCAAAATTAGATTTTATAAAGATTTTATTCTAAAATCTGGGCGTATTCACTACTGTAATTCATGCGCCACCAGTGCCGCTAGACCAATAGGAATGCTCATATCTCATGCCGATTTTTTGGTCAGGGTACCGTCTTAAGGTGCCCACAAACAAGCGAAATGCGACATTGCGACAACGTGTTTTTATAAGAAATTGTGACGGTACGGTAGGATGTCGCATCGTTGTCACATTTTCCCATCGTGCCTATTTGTGAGAGATTTAAGCTTTTTGTTTAAAAAGCGACTAAGACCCAAATAATTAACTTTCCAACTTAATTAACAATATGTTATGCAAACAGTTCATGGGGTGGGTAAAAACCAAGTAAATTATTCGACACTATCTACGGTAAACCTATAGTTAAAAAACCAAATTATAAAACTGAAACATTTGATTACTTTATCATTCAACAACAAATCACTACTTCAGGACCAAAATCAAACACAAAAAGATAATTACAGTCTGAACGACTCAAAGACTTCATAACCTAACAGTCACCTCAGGTACTAATTTGTTTCCCATTACATAGACATACAGAACATACACTTATATTTTATTTGTAAGACATTAAACTGCGCCATCTGTAGCCATTCACACGTAGAAATAATTGTCCTGCCCAGTACCACAGTGCAGTCTTATAGCTACATTGACACTATCTGACAATTGGCCAATTTTTAGTTTTTAATACTTCCGTAATCAGCAAAAAAAAGTCTGTACCGATTTGTATAAGTAGCAGTATTTTATACTATCAATAGATTCTGGATAAAAAATAAAAACGTCTCAAATTGCTATGTTTATTTTTTTTGTTAAGATTAAGTAATTGATAACAATGTCTGTAATGAATGCCTATTCGAAAGTGCGCAATAAAATATATTTTTTGACATCGAATACTCTCGCATATGATTTATAATTGATAAACAGTATCATTTTCACAAGCTTTAATTACTGTACTTGTGTAGCTTTGGAATCATTTTAATACTTTTAATAAGTGATTAGAAATTCTCGTTCCGGGTTAAATGAGTGTAAGAAAGTGAAGGGTGCGCATTTACTAAATATGTTTTTTTTATAAACAAAATTTAAACTACTTTTTAATTAACAGAAAATAAAAAGTTTTTGAACTAATATTGTTTTTTTTTAAGTATCAAAAACGAAAAACTTTCTGAGACACCCTACCCTATGCTTATTATTACTTCGCGGTTTTTTGCTTTTCGTGTATAACTCAAAATATGATTTCAATCAGATAGTGACACTCTAGCTATAGGATGGAAGCGTAGAAGTAATTGTCCAGTACCACAGGGTGGAGCCCCAAAGTGGGCGGGACTGGAATTACCAGGTTTTTTAGCCCTGGAATGTCGCTAGGGATGTTATTAATATAACTGCCGTGCAAGTGTTGAATAGTACGTTTATGGGGGCCGTTGGAATATTAGTCTGAAGGGAATATTATAGTGTCGTACCTGATGGTTTGTTAAAAATTGCTGGAAATTATTTGTAGCAAGCCGTGTGCCCGATGGGGTTTCCCCTTGGCAAAAATGGCGAATGTCCATACTCTTTCAAGACGCAAATGATGATGGTGATGATGATGCTATCCAGCTGGATTGGGCCACAGCGACCACAATCCTTGGCTACTCAATGTGGTGGAGAGCTCAGATTTGCTGTTCTGTTATGTGCTCTCATGTGACTTGCATATCCACCCAAGACACACATAGAGGTATAGGGGATCTGCAGCCTAATTGCGTAAGTGAATTCGGCAAAGCAAAGCGCATAGAGTCTGAACAATTGACCAATCACATGCGAGATGAAACATGCGATGTGGATTTCCGTGTATATGATGCCCTTACGCAATAAGGCAGCTGTTTAACCCATTTAGAGTCGAATTTTAAATATATCTTTCCTTTGTGCTAACTTTCGTTATTTATGGAAAGTCTTGTGTAAAACTTTATGTTTCTAAACTCAATGTGGGTTGTTTATCAGTGGTTTTAAGATTTTATTACGTAGATATCTTTCGTCTAAACCGATATTGTAGTAAGTATGGTTTTCATTCCACAAGTTGTATCAACATTTGCTACGTTGCCCAGATGTCCTTTAATTTAGAAAACAATTGAAAATCACTCAATACTTTTCAAAGAAATATTTGCTAACACGTGTTAGTATAATTCCATATTCTATTTAAGACTATAATTATTATTTTAGTAATATAATAACTGAAGAAATGAAATTCTACATATGTTATGTTTTCCATTTTAACGTTAAAACGTTCTATGTTAATTTTCGGAATAATTCATTTACATTGAATATTAATATGTCTGGCATTTCTAAAATTAGTTTGGTAGTCTATTCATCATGTTTTTGGCAAAGAGGCCGTACAGTTTTGAAACCTATTTAGACAATTTTGTTCAGCTGTAGGGTAAAGGCTTCCCGCAGACAGGTTCGTTGCGACATTGCCACAACGCATAAAAATAGAAAAGAAAATATCTAACGGGGAATTTCAATCAAAAAGCGTCGTCGAATCGCTGTCAAATTGCTGCTTTCACCTGTTTGAAGAAAAATTAACTATAACTTTTTAATTACCTTCGTTTATAAAATTTTTTGAATAAATACTCAAACCCTAAGTATCGTATCGACAGCTACTGGTTTTTTACAAGTTTGTCAATACCAAAGTAAAATTTCTCAGAATCTATTACAGCTAATATTGCGTCTACAATTTTTTAAAGGCCTTAGTTCCAGGATCCAAGATAATTTATCCAGAAAATATTACTTTGGGATGCAAAGTCCGTTTTTTACAAGCTTTGTATTACCTTGCTTCCGTTTGTGTGTCCGACAACTCCATTTTTCAAGCACTTCCTGGCATTTGATTGTGCTGAAAATTGGCGTACTTATGTATCTTTGGAAACATAGATATAACCAGGTTCTGTCAACGGCATCGTCCTCGTGAACTAATAAAAAGTATCTTATGTGCTATATCAGACTATAATCTATCTAGACGCAAAATTTCATCTAGATCAGTTCAGCCGTTCTGGCGTGATTGAGTAACAAACAAACATACATCCAAACTTTAGCCTTTATCATATTAGTATATTTTTAGGATTAGTTGGTAGTTTTTGTTATAAGTGTTTGTTTGTAGTCTCAGTAAATTAAGTATTTTATACCGAGTATATACTTTTACCTATGTAAATAAAATCCTTGTTTATTACTATTATATTATTATATGTATATAAAAAGCATTTTTTTTAAATAAGTTTTAAGGTCTTTTTTATTCAAACTTTTTGGAATAAGTATTCCAATATAAACCAGACAGAAGCCAGGCCAATAAACCCCCAATAACCTAGGAAAAACCCAGAAACAAAAACGATATTAACTACGAAGCACTATCTATGAATATAACATAACGTTCGTTCAATCCGTCTGTCCGTTCGCACGCGTTCAATAATACATACCGCCGCCGCCGGCTTCGCTTCAGTCCCATGAATTAATCATGAGCATTTAACTAAATAGATACGTCATCGTTATCAGGCGTTAAATGGCGCTTGTGATTTGCAATTTGTATTGCTATCGGGTTCAAATAGTTTTTTGCAGTATGATACAATTGAGATCTTTGGTATAAACTCAAAAAACTCCGTTTTACACCTATTTACAGGCGGTAGATTGATGAACTCATGAACATAAATTGGGATAAGGGGATGGTTTTCATGGTTCTGGGTTCGAAACCCGTATCAGGCAGTCATCATCATGTTCATCATATAAGCTGAAAGACGTCCACTGCTGGACATAGGTTTCTCTCAAGCGTCGCCACGTTGACCAGTCCCGTAGGTCCCGCATCCAGCGGATCCCCGTGACCTTCAAAAGGTCATCGGTCCAACTGGTGGGAGGCCTTCCAACGCAAGTCCTCCGGTTCGCGGTTGCCACTCCAGAACTTCGACCATCCGTTCTGCGAACAATGTGCCCCATGCCTACTGTCACTTAAGTTTCGCAATTCTTCGGGCATATCAAAATCAAAATCACAATTTATTTATTCAATTAGGCCATTAAGCGGCACTTTCGAACGTCAAAAAAAAAAGAAAAGTAATAATAATTGATTCAACCGTCCATTCGGAAATGTAGCTTGTTGTGGAGAAGAATGGACAAGAAACTCCACTCCATATCCCTCGGTAACCCTGGTTCTCTTGCGGATCTCTACATTCAGGCAGTGTTATTGGATTTTCCATCCAGTATTTCTCAATAGCACTGTAGCAGCCTGAAGTCTGGTCTCAAGGCTCAATCATGAATAACTTGACCCTCTAACATCGGGTTTTAAACTTAACTGACGATACATGGGTATAATATACACTAGCTGGGGAAATAGTACCCAATAGGAACACCACAGCCTAACCCTTACGGATTATAGGCGTGATGTTACATTAATAATCTAGCTTCTGCCAGCGTGAAAAGTGTTTTATCAATCCAAGGGAACCTTACACCGTGATAAAAGTAGCATATGAGCTATTCCAGACTATAATCTATTTATTTAAAAGAAACTGTGACCTCTGAGCTTGTTTCGGCCTTTCTTCTCGGAGTAGTCAGATAAGAAACGCCGACCTCATCTAGTTTTAAAATAAAAAATATGTAAGACAGGTAAAAGCATTTGTACAAACTAACTTACAGAAATAAAATCATTTATCATTTATCTCTTTGCCAAATTTCATCCACATCTGTCCAGCCGTTCTGGCATGATTGAGTAACAAACATATCAATCCAAACTTTCGCATTTATAATATAAGTAATATATTATTATTATTAAGTAAGATGTTGCCGTAGTCAGTTCGCTAGCTTGTCCGAAGCTTCGCATACAACACTAACGGACGCCTCGCGGTTTCACCCGCGTAGTTACCGTTCCCGTGAGAATACAGAGATAAAAAGTAGCCTATGTCGCCTGGGGATTGTGTAGCTTCCCAACGGTGAAAGAATTTTTGAAATCTAGTAGTTTCGGAGCCTATTCGGTACAAACAAAAATACAAATCTTTCCTATTTATTTTATTATTATATATAAGTATAGAAATTCCCAACTACGTAATTGTATACATAATTAAAAGTAAAGATTCCATTATTTAACTCACTCTGTAATTACTTCCTCATTAAAAAACTCTTTATCAAGGTTCAACAATGCTCAACTCCACGTAACTCAAACACCCATTTACACGGTTCCCATTGACAACGACATCAAAACGATTGTTAACACAGGATCAATAGACACCCACTCGACTCTATAGCAACTAATTAATTGTATTGTTGACAATTAACAATTTGGATCGAACGAATTTCTCCGAATTTCGTTCGGGGAGTTTAGAGTTTGTAATTGATTGTTATACTGCTAGTATTCTAATGAGTTACGACTTTACGAGTAATTACAAGAATAACGAACTAAAAAGCAAAAAATAAAAAATAATCTATTAATCTGGTATTTTAAGTTAATATAAGTAAATCGTAGAATGATTGTAGCTAGGTTGAGCTTCGTTTATAGTTTTTTTGGCGCCGCCTCAAAATGCTAGACTAAAAAGTTTTTTTTTCTTAAAAAGTTTTTTTTATTTTCCACGGCATCGGTTCAGAATTGAAAATTCTGTGGCCAAATTATTAATAAATTCTTTCATCATACCTTTACGGGTGGTAATTATTTGAAGGGAAGAAGTTTTCATTTTTCTATTTATTATGAGCAAGCAAATCTCTATGGTAGTTTTATTCTCAATCACTAACTTTTTTTTAAAGTAAACGTAAGGCGCCAGAAAGACGTTTTTGTTTATGACCGAAGCGAAAAGAACCGGGAATGTCCATGACATACCGGTACTTACCGGTAAAGAAGAAGGATAAAAATCACATACTTCTAAACTTGTAACCGCGTTTTTTTCAAGACTTATTAATTAGGACATTCCCTGTTTTCTGTCTGTACCCTTCACTTTTGAAATATTCACCGACTTTGAGCTATACACTTTCAACTAAAAAAAGATTTTTTGAAATCGGACCACTCTATAAATAGTTATGCGTGGTCATACATACAAATATACATGTCGAATTGAGAACTTCCTCATCTTTTTTTCATCGGTTAAAACAGCTATTGTTTATATGGCTATAAAGAATAGTGTAGCTTTCTTTTCAGATTTGGATTTCTAGAGATTATCTCTCTATTTCTTCTTGTTCTTTATTGTATTAGGTAGTTGAGATTACAGTTTCATTCAGCAGGCGATCACAACTGGGCATAACTCTCTTCCAAGTATCTCTACATTGACCGTTTCTGTGTTTATCGTATCAAGCGGATTCCCGGGACTACTATCATGCCATCGGTCAACCTTATAAAGGTCCTAATAACATTGCGTCTTCTGTCACTTCAGAACCTTTCGGGGTAAAAGGATACCAGGCTTATCAAGACTGAGGTGGAATAAGTTGAATGGGAATACCCCAATATTAGTACAAACCAACCACGCTGATTAGTCATCATCATCATCATTTCAGCCGAGAGACGTCCACTGCTGGACATAGGCCACCCCCAGGCGTCGCCATACTAACCGATCCCATGCGTCTCGCATCCAGTAATCACACTTAATTGTTATCAGCGTATAGTTAAAATGTTTCCTGAAGAATTTCAACCCAGATTTAATTATTATAAATGCCATTCTTTGCCATAAATATTTCCAGCATTGAACACCTTCAATGTGATTTAGTTTAGTTTGACCTCTAGTCAAAACGACAACACGAGCATTTTTATTATCCAATACATTAAAACCAACATCATTAACAACATTATTGGTATACTAAAAATATTTAGGAACATTCTTAAGTATACTTAAACTACTAATAAGAACATTAGTAGTCCTTCAACACAGTACGTAACAAATTATCCAAATATATACCAAATTCATAGCAAAAGGAATCACATTAGCAGAAG
This sequence comes from Orthosia gothica, assembly GCA_949775005.1. NCBI lineage: Eukaryota > Metazoa > Arthropoda > Insecta > Lepidoptera > Noctuidae > Orthosia > Orthosia gothica. The sequence continues at coordinate 17,852,707 of OX459060.1, read as the reverse complement.
CCATGTATCGTCTGCAAAACAAATAGTCTGTAGGCTACTACGATACACTGATGTAACGTCAGTACAAAAATAACAGCCAATAAAAAAAATTAAAGCAGTTTGACGTTCAATTATGTATTATTTGACATTGAAATGACAGTTGAAATTCGATTATTTTGATAAAGGGCGATTTTTGGTGAAAAATATAAGAAACGTGATTAGAGACACGAGTAAGAATTAATTATTGTCAATTTTTTTTTTAATAAACACAATGGTCCTACAAAATACATTTTGGGCACGAAAATACAGTATTTTCAACATCACCCCCGTAATTTTTCAACATTAACTGTCAAATCCTCGAAAAAAATAAAATCATAAATTACAACTTCTAGATCAGCATCTACCAATCACAGTTTACTTTGATCTTGGCCTACTTTTGTTACACCCCCTTTCACCCCTATTACACCCCCTCCTTACTGAATATTTGACAAGTTCATAGACAGGCCGATTCATTCTTACGAACCGTTCACGCGAGTTATTGGATTCAACAGGAAAACATGGCGACTACGGTGAGAAAAAAAAAATAAATTATACGACGGTAGACAGTTCGAAATTGCTGCGAAATTGACGAAAGATTTGTTTGAGGGGACCCTCTTCCTTTGCATAATATTCAAGTTACGTCTGAGATTTTTCCATTGGAATTTGACCGAAAATACTGCCTATACCTTTGTGTTTAAGGGACATTTTCTCGAGCTCCCACGCTAGAACCACTTATGTAGGTGTCAAAGCAATCACAAGGAATTTGCTATCATCGTTTTACAGCCCTTAAACTTTCACACAGAGAAAACTCCAGTAATTTGCTCTGAGACCTTTAACAATCCGATAGTATCAAATTACTTTCTTGAATAGTTTAAAAATATTAGTTGACATTTAGAACGTACGACCCTCAGGGGTTTTTCGATAATTCAACATTTCCTAGCTGTCCGAAAAACACTAAGCATTCTAAGCACTAAGGCAAAGAACCGAGCTACTCTAGCTGCATAATCAGACCAACTACCCATTACCCCATTTAACCCCACCTTACACCGTAACCAACCTTTAATCCACCGTTCCACGTACTTCAAAACTTAATAACTTATCTCGTGCCCCATTTGGGCGCCATTTTGCTTATCTGCTGACGGTACAGTGAAGCCATTAGGTCGGTAATTGTGCTGCGTTGGCTTTGAGCCTAATACAGTGGCATGCTTACGAGTATGTTAGCCGGGTAGCCTGGATACCTGATATGTATACTTAGGAATCCATCCTTGCTAGTACCCGAATTTTGGAGTCGTATAAAGGACAGTTCACAACCGAGACGCAACATAATACTTGGTGTATTTTTGTGATAACGATAAAATATACAAAAAGAGGTAGGCACAAATTTAAATGAGGATATACACCCTGTGGTGTACAAGAACCCGTTACAGCTTTGGTCTCTTGATCGGAACGCACAACGCCGCGGAATTCTCCCCTACCGCATACTGCAATGGACCGAAAGACCATTTTTCATACGATTATGTGTCTGGCAAAGCATACCGCATACCGCAGCGTTTTGCGTTTAGGTCAACAGACAAAAGCTTAAGCTCGTCCAGCACCTTGCAAATTAGAATTAGACCCGCGCCTTCACGATGCGCCGTGCGAAAGAACTGGCAAATTCAAATAGCCTCGCATCTCGGTGTGTTCAGACCCTTGAAGAGTAACGCTAAGAATTTGTTAGGCCCTATTTGCTTGAAAAAGGACCGGGCAAACACTAGCTCTTACTGAAATTACTTGACAAATAAGGATTGCCGTGAATTACTGAGTTGGGTAGCTCGTAACTACATTTTCAAGGATAGGAGAGCTGGGGTAAGCTAACAAATTGTGAGTGCTTAATCTGTTGACAGAAGCCTTGAAGAACTGTAATTATGCCTGTGTTTCAACATAAAACGAAGTGTCATCAGAGTATAATAATAATCAGTTTTATATTGTGGTCTGGCTTAGCGTCAGAGATGATACACGGTGTAAGCATACTGTTGGTCATAGTAATATAATATACTAACGATCCACCCAGGCTTCGCACGGTTTATCACTAGTACTATTAGTGAAAACCGTATAAAAATCCGTTGCGTGGTTGACAGCAACTTTGATCTCTAATATTTAGAGAAGAGATGCCTTTAAACACATGTAAGAATTGCTTCAGGCTCTGTACCTGATCTTACCAAATGTGGCTGATATTAATTTACAAGTAGCAATCCCAATGAAATCTTCGTCAACCAGAGTACCAGATATCCTCTATTCCCCTTCCAACTCAAAAACGAAATGTAGGATAATTGTACACGAACATTTTACCCTAGTCTGGCATAGCCTAAGGTAAATTAGGAACAGTGACATGTGGACATACGACTAAATGCTACGCTTTTGGAGGTCCCACTGCCCTAAGAGGGAAGGCATTAGTAGGTTTTCGAATTATAATTAAAATCAGCCAACGAAATTGAAGAAGCAACAGGAATTAAGACTTACAATTCCCCTTCATTATACTCAGTTATTAATTAAACAGTATCGATGAAACAGTATCCGGCATAATCATTAATTTCAATAACAGCAGGATCTTACAGACAAACATACATCTCCATAAGATACGCTGATTAAAATTTAATCCCAATTACTTCGATAACCTTAGCTGTTCAGAATTGATTGGTTTTCATTACGTGCAGTCCAATTTGGATCGGATTTTTACCTTAATGAAGTACGGTAGCTTATGATTTGTAGGGTCGAGGCGAAATATTTTGGGTCAAAAGAGGGATTTTAGAAGGGTTGAATTAATGATAAAATTCGCTGAATACCCTCCATCGTTCATCAATTTGATTGGTTTACGAGCGGCGTATTCAGAATACCTCAAATACTGTATGAAAGTCTATATACAAACAGCAAACGAGTAAAATCGATCGTGTATTATCTTCCCGAGCTTTGTGATCGGCTTCGTTGTCTACATACAAAGCGTTGCCAGACTAAAAATCGGTCAGACTCTCAAACAAATCAAAACTGCCTCACGTGCCAAAATTCCGACACAAAGGACCGAATTCAGACATCAAAAACCACCTCTTGGCTTCAGCGTAGTTTCCTGACAATGGAAAGAAACGCCGAATACCCATACTCCAGTTTTAATTCACCCCTTTGGATCGCCGTGAACTCGAACGCACTACTTTTTCCCATTCCAAGGCAGTATTTGCCGTCGGCCAGTACAATAGGGCAAACAACCAAAAGGAAAGAATCCAGTGCCACACGAATGGATGAAAAGATTGGACACGGCTCTATAGAGGCGCCTTTTAAAGTGGCTTTTGTGAAAGAATGTCTTTAAAGATTCCTGAGGACCGCTCCGGATTGAAGTGAACTTGCTGATTCAGCTTTCTGTGTCTTTGATTGAAGATTTGAAGCGTTTGGACGAAAGCAAATGATATTGATTTGACTCTATAAGTAGATGTTTTTAGATCTATAGTGACCTTAATCAAACCCTGGTGAACTGAATCGACAGTACACCGGTCAAGGTTGGCACCCATTGAAGACTAGCTAGAAAGAGAACTTGTTGAACGTGCTAGGCTTACAGATGATATGAATAATTAAGAACATTGTTTCAGACTCTATTCTTTATTCTCTTCTATTGTGAGGTATTCTCTATTCTAACTTAGAAATGTCAAGCCACAATGTCTCGTACCGTTCAATAATCCCGAACAACCGCAGTCTATTCTTGAACCTGTCTTTACAGCAATGCTAGACCAAAATGGGCCTAGTGTACCGTCAACAAAGACTGAAAACTGAACGTCAATATCTTCCCACATCCTTACCACAAAGCGTAGTGCCGGGAGCAATCAAGACACATATGGGTCGGCGCAGGCTGTTCCAAACGAATATCATTCCAAAGCCTAATAGAACAGAGTAGATAGGCACAGAAGCTCCGCTCAATACAACGAACGAGAATGCACGCACACATAAACGTACACATGTACAGCGAGTGCAAGCGCACTTATAACTGTCATCTATTTGAAATCGCCGTACGCACGCGTCTATGTGTGAGTCAGTTGTCGCTAGTTGTATGAAACTGACCTTCTGTTCGTATATCTATTGAGTACTAATAGTTTATTATCTCGACTGGTACATTCATTATATTTACGAGAATATATACATACTGCAGTTACGTCCCAGGTATGGTTTAATCGTAATTGAAATCTCAATTTAGTGTCTCGAATTTGAATGGGTTATAAATAAGATTATTCAGATTATTCATAATTGTCTTGCTTGGGATCTTTGGGATGTGAGTTAGGGAAGTATTTGAATTCTGACATGATAATTTTGATGACGGTTTGACGTCACACTCAAGTGTATTATTATTAATCGGTCATTTTGTTAGAATCTATCTGAGGATTTTGTGGTACAATCCTTCTTTGAGCCTTTTAACTCTATAACACTCTAGCTCTAACGCGGACATAAAAGTTCATAAGGTTCAAAATTCAAATAAAAATCTAATATATATCGACCTTGAGTGACTGTCCAATGATACTGGCCACTTAGTATGAGCTGTCTTTTGAAGGGTTAATAAAATGGGAGTTATATGCTCGGTAGTTGAAAAATTAGAACCCGGTGCCACCAGTTTGTCCTTTTTACTTGCCACTGTTTTATATATTCCTATGGTTATATGATTAGTTTAATCATATAATCATGAAGCCATAGATATGATTCGTTAAACCAAAATTTTGATCCCGCGCACACACGTATGTATTCCGAACACTATTACGTCAGCTATCCACTTGAAAGTCAATCTTAGTTTCCAATGATGACGTATCAGAATGTTTGCCCCGATTCCTCCGCACATATTCCCAGTTTCCTACTCTCACACATCCTTGAATTGAAATCAACATAAACAATTCAAATTGCCCATCTAAACTAACAATTTGTGTGAATGTTCAATTCTAATACCCTATCGGTAGAGTGCCGCCATCTGAAAATTGGCCGATTTTAGTTTTTACCTTTAGGTGGACCAATGACCTGGTTAAGGTTGCGGGAATCCAGTGGATTCGAGACGCATAGGACCGATCAGTGTGGCCTATGTCCAGCAGACGTCTTTCGTCTGTAATGATGATGAGTTTTTTTTTTGTGCCATCGTAATCAGCAAAAAAATATCTATCGATCTGTCTTAGCAATATTTTCTATTATTAATCGATCCATACTTAATATTATAAATGCGAAAGTAACTCTGTCAGTCTGTCTGTTACCTTTTCACTCTTAACGGTTGAAACCGATTTAGATGAAATTTGGTATGGAGATAGTTTGAGAACCTGGACAGGACATAGGTAGTTTTTATCCCGGATATCATCATTTAGAGGGTGGACAGGGGGCTAGAAGTTTGTATGGTGAACTAATAATTTCTCAAGTAACATTATGGCCCACACTATAATATGATGGCGCGATATAAAAAATAGGCTATTCAAAGTACTAATGCTACGCAGACGAAGTCAAAGCTAAAAAAGCTAAAGTCGTCACAATCTAAGAAGTCTATTGAAGTTTTTCATTTTACATGCCGCGATAACATTCTACGTAAGAAATTGAAAATCAAATTCATAATCCTATTTAATTACTATGTTAACCATACACTATAACAACGAGTATCATTCGCAAGCATCAAGTTTAATTATTATTAAGTATTTTTATAGCTGTCAAAACGGGCCTTTTATTTTTTGACAACTTTATTTCCGGATAAAAAGTAAAAACATCGTAAATGGCTATGTTTACAAACATGTCCCTATTCGAAAGTGCGTTATTAGATCTATTTTTTACGCTAGAAATTCTCGCAAATGACTTATAGTTGATAAACAGCATCAATATTAATTCTTTATTATTCGTCTATAACTAAAAATATGATTTTGTCAGATATCAGCACTCTATCTACAGGAAGGCCGAATTTGATATATTCACTAACGTATTCAATGTTATCGATCTACTAATATATTCAGGACTAATTGAATATCAAATTGGACCCTGAACCGAATTGGCATCAGCAGCAATTTCCCATAACAATGAAGATTTATAATTTGTTAGTAATAACGACTGAAATATTGCTGATAGATTTTAGTCTAGACAAAACGGTGAATAGAAATATAATTTTAGACCTGAATTTAATTAAAAGGCAGATATTTATTAGGAACAAGGTTAGAATAGAATAGTAGTTGGTATATTTTAATACATTTTATTAAAAGCGTAGAATATTAATTCTGCTGTCCAGGGAATACAATAAACGATTATTACTGGTACTCGGATATAATATAAATTTCTTAATTAAAAATATTCCTCTGATGTTTTTACCTCATAGGGAGAACATTGGAAATACAACTGAAATGTTATTATGGAAAATATAAAGCGCTATTCCTCTCTCCTAGAAAATGACTGTATCTAGAATGTTGCTGTGCCCGATAGGGTCCATAATTGTTTCTGTAACCTATATTTACTACCTGTATGTACATTATTGAAATATGGATGCAGTAAATTGCATTTTAATTTGGAGAGAAGGTGTTGGCAGGTATAAAAGCGGGCATTGAAGCCAAATGCTACGTTACTATGTATTTTGTTGTAATATCTTATTTTCCTCACAACAGCAAAGGGAAACATTTTTCCCAACTCGAGATCTTTAACGCCATATTAATTAAACAATTTTCAAATCTTCATACATGCACGCATGGGGAAAACAGAAACTACATATCGAAACATTCTAAGCTTACATAATCATTTTGCTTCATTTAACTTCATACATCTTCAAAGTGTCCTATTACATACGTCAATATCAAAACAAGTGATAGCTATTTAAAAAACAATCACACAACCCCATAAAAAAGAACGCAAACGTAGCAAAAATCTTCCACAAACACTAACAATAAAAATTAAGACGTGCTATCCAAAAAATCGGCAACATTCAAACTAGAAAACTGCACACATGAAAAATAAGGGAGGCATATAATAAATTGTGAATCTCTCTTAAATCAGTGCTGTACAACACAACGTGAGGTATAGACAGTCACCGAATAGATAGATTCAGAAGGCAAACTTTATACAACAAGTGAAAACTGCACGAGTGACATGACAACTGTAGAAATCGAAAGACAAACTCAAAACTGAAGAATTGTAGAAGAGCATGCCATTTTGAAAGTCTTAATTTTTTATTATGTCACGATTTTAGCCGAAAGACGTCCACAGTTGGACATAAACCATATCGATCGGTCCTGTGCTTCACGCGTCCAGCGCTCCATTGTTTACTTAATGATCAATCTGCCTAGCCTTTTTCCCAACTATGTTGGGGTCGGCTTCCAGTCTTACCGGATTCAGCTGAGTGCCAGTGTTTTACATGGAGCGACTGCCTATCTGACCTCCACAACCCAGTAACTGGGTAACACGGTACCCTTTGGCAAGACTGGTGTCAGATCTCAAGCTTCTGACTATCCGTAACGACTGTCAAAGATCTTCAAATGACAGCCGGTACCAACGGCTTAACGTGCTTTCCGAGGCACGGAGGAAACTCGGTATGTTGAAAATGGACCGACGAACCAACCTCGCTAAGCGTTGCTTAACCATGATGATCGACCAGTGCGGCTGTTATTATTTAGCCAAGAGCTCCTTAAGACGTGCTCCATTGTTTACTTAATAGGAATACATAATTCTTTCGAAGAAATACGTATATGTTTGTTCTTAGTAGAGTAGATATCCAACTGGAGAGCACATATACATAGACGCGTCCGTACGGCCACTTTAAACAAATGACAGTCGCGAGTGCACTTGCACTCGCTGTACGTGAAGCGTATGTAAGCGTGTTCAGCTCGTTGCATAGAGCTGACTTTCTGTACTTGTCTACTCCGTGGCACAGTCGTACAGTACTGATTAAAGTTTGTATTGCGCCGTCTGATTGTGCTGCACTGTTCGCCGATTTCTTTATTTCAAAAGGAAGGAATGGAGAAAAGAGGAATGGAAGCGTCGAGATGTATGGTGTAGACAGACTGAGTAATTGAGAGGTGTGATAACTACATTAGTGCGAGTTTTTAGGTATACATCGAGCAAGAAAGAAAAAAGAACAATATAAAATTACAGAAGATTAGCTTTTAGCTGCGGCTTTGCTTACTTAGCCTGCATACTGCATACACAACAACAACAACATAACATATTATTATTTATATTAATTTATTTATATTTTTATTATAGAGTTATGAATATAGATGTGAATGGATGGAGAGGGAGGGGACGGACAATGAAAAGATGGATGGACTGTGTGAGGAGTGATGTGAAAGAAAAGGGCGTCATTGATAGAGTGACGGCGGACAGGACGGTATGGAAGAAGAAAACGTGTTGCTCCGACCCCAAGTAACATGGGACAAGGGATGAGATGGTGATGATTATACGTATTTTTTTTCTTTGCACCTGCCATGTTATCTCTCCTACTACCATTGGTTGACTGGTAGAGAATGCCTCAGACATTAAGTCCGCCTATGTACCTATATGTTGCATGAAGTTTAAATAAATAAATAAACCAATGGGATGGGATACCATAGATCGAGTGCAGTTTTTTGGGAGAAAAATAGCATAATTATGGCTCCCAGCAATATTGTAGCTTTCAAGTGCAGTTGTCAAGTGTTTTGAACAAAAAGTAAAATTTAAAAATTAAAATACCCCCGAATATGTTTTTTGTTTGTTACATATCAAATGTATCTAGTAGTAGACACGCTTCGATCGATAATCTATTGAACACATAATTATTAAAAAACGAAATCGAAATCGGACAAATACACAAACACATAGAGTACACACATCAAACTTATATTGAAGTGTATTAGCCTTAAGTAAATCTACTTAGTATTACCCTTAACAAAACGGTATCATATTAATGCTTAATATGTACTTTACGTAACGCGCATTATTGTAACTGTACTGTATGTTTTAATGAGACATTCAATTAAATCCTACTTAGACCTACTGGTTGTCTGCTTTGCGAAACCCCAACATTACATGGCGACCTTGCCATCAAGGCCTGCCAAGGGGCTCTAAATTTTTTAGACTGTCGCGTTTTCATTTAAAAGTTTTCGGCGTTATTTTCGGACAGTACATCTCAAGTAAATTTTTACGATGTGTCGATCAAATGTGGAGAAAGAAGAGGTTTTCCTTAACCAGAATGCTGCTGGAGGACAAAATGACGGTACATTGAAGACCATGGGAAGCAACCTTGAGCACTTAAGCATCGTGACCTACATCATTCTTGCTGGTATACTGGTACTGGCCATCTACATCTGGATACGTGTGTACAAGAAGTGCCATCGCAGATGGATGCAGGAGGAAATTGGGCTCAGCACGATGCAGAGGATTAGAGCATCCATACGAGGACGAGTCAACGAATCTTCACCTGCCAATTGAAATTGGCCCGCCCACATCACATTTCAGCGTCATCGTGAGATAAAGAAAGCGTTTCATTATTTTATAGACAAGTGTCACATTTCATAACGCAATAACTTAAACGAGCTTCGATAGTGCAGTGATTATACGTGAACTTGATACTCCGCGCGCAAAACTGCAACGTAGTGATAACCTGTGTGTCGTTTCCTTATAATGTTGAACTTGATTCTTTGTTTGTGACTTACGTGTGTAACTACTTACGTAGATATGCTATTTTTAGAATATGACTGATAGTTTAATAAATAATTGTCAAACATTGTTAACTATTCGGAAATATTTGATTAAAAAGGGACAAAGTAGGTATAAAGGTAACGTAATTGAGATAAAGTTAACGGAAGCTAAAAATATTTTCGATAAAAGTACTCAAATAATTTTATTGTTAAAGAGTAGTAAGAATGATAAGTTGTCATCGGCAGTAGAGATTTTTAACGATATTAAGAAATTATATGAAGAGATAAATAAATTGTGTGTTATCCCTATTCAGGTAAATTTAGAAAAAATGGAGTTTGACCTAAGAGTGGCTTGTAGTTTAATTCCAGTTATGGACGGTGTTGAGGACACCACTAAACGGTTGATAGACTCAGTAGAGATGTACGCGGACATGCTGGATAAATCAGGTGAGGTTTTATTAATTATATTTGTTTTAAAAAATAGACTCTCTGAAAGTGCTAAATTGAGAATTTCTACATCATATACATCAGTTAAAGAATTAATTACCGATTTGAGACAACATCTATTGCCCAAAAAATCTTTTGTTGCCGTACAGACTCAATTGCAGAATGTGCAACAAGGTTCAAGGTCTGTCGAAGTATATGGCTCCGAAGTGGAAAAATTATTCACCGAATTAACAATTTCCCAAGCAGACGGAAATTCGGAAACGTTCAAAGTTTTAAAGCCATTGAATGAAAAACTTGCCCTACAACGTTTTTCAGGTGGTCTGCGAAGTTCCAAATTAGGCACAATTATCTCCGCCCGAAACTACACTAGCCTGAAAGACGCCATCCAAGCTGCAAAAGATGAGGAGGCTACATCCTGCCAGTCTTCATCAGGTAACGTCATGCATGTGTTTAAAAATGGACATGGTTATCAAAATATTAGACGACCAAATGGTCAAGGTCATGGTTCCCGTAACCCAAATCAAAGAGGTAGAATGCGTGGTCAATATAGCTATTATAACCGTGGTTCTCGTCACCAATATAGTGGTGCTTACCCACAAGCATTTCGTGGTAATTTTAGAGGTTACTACCGTGGGTCACCAAACGGTCAAAGAGGTAATAGAGGTCCAAGATATTTTAGAAATCAAAGACAAGGTCCAAGTGTATATTCTGTTGAACATGACCCTGAACGCCAACGTGGTCATATTGACAATAATATACCACAGGCACAATCACAAGGTGATAATAAACCCAAGCCAGATTTAGAAAATCCAAATCAGTTTTTTCGATTTTAAAAATTTAATTCTATCTTGTAATGGCAATGCTAAATACGTAGCGTTTAATATTAATAATGTTAAATATTATTGGCTAATAGATACTGGCGCTACATTGTCTATTATAAAATATGAAACAGTACCGAAAAATTGTATTACTCATGGAGACAACACTTTAATAAATGGAATAGGAGGACAGCGTAGATCTAAAGGTTCAGTAGATTTAATTCTGAGAAATGGCAACGAAACGTTTTCACACAATTTTTTTATTTTTGATTCCTTACCATTAAAAGCTGATGGAATCATAGGATTAGATTTTCTAAAAAAGTTTCAAGCAAATATTAATTTAAATTCGAATATTTTATCATTGGTTAAGAATGAGAAATTATATCATTTTAGTTTAGTGGATGAAAGTGATAGGATAAGGAATACTTTAACTATACCAGCTAGGTCAGAGTCAATACATTTTATTTTTGTGGATCAGATTATGAATGAAGATGTGATTGTTTGCGGAAGAGAGTTAACGAACAATGTATTTTTAGCAAATACGATAGCAAAAGTAATAAATAATAGAATGCCTGTTAAAATACTAAACGTATGTGAGGAAGACATTACCTTACCACTGATTTAAAATCTTTGAGTGAGTATGACGTTTGTGAATTTAGTCATAACAACATTAATGTTCCTAGAGTTCAATCGTTATTATCGGAATTGAATTTAAGTCATTTAAATGGAGAAGAAAAAGAATCTATAGAGGCGATATGTACGAAATATGCGGATGAATTCTATGTAAATGGAGATAAATTAACTACAACAAACATTTATGAACAATCTATAATTTTAAAGCCAAATTCAACACCTATTTATGTTAAACCTTATAGGTTGCCACATGCATTGAAACCAGAAATAGATAAGCAAATTAGTAAAATGATAGAAAATGATATTATAGAAGAGTCGAATAGAGAATGGTCAAGTCCAATTTTATTAGTACCAAAAAGAAGTAGCGAAGGAAGTGAAAAGAAATGGAGGTTAGTGATAGATTACAGAAAATTAAATGAAACTATTTGTGATGATAAATTCCCGTTACCCAATATAACAGAAATTTTAGATTCCCTATCTGGTGCTATTTACTTCAGTCATCTTGACCTTCACCAAGGTTATTATCAAGTGACCTTGGAACCCGAGAGTCGTAAAATTACAGCATTTACTACGAATTCAGGTCAATATCAGATGAAACGCCTACCCATGGGCCTTAAGACAAGCCCTAGTGCTTTCAGCCGTATGATGTCTGTAGCAATGTCTGGTCTAACCAATGAGAAATGTTTAGTTTATCAAGACGATTTGATAATATTTGGAAGAAATCTATATAATCACAATCAAAATTTAGTTAATGTCATGGAGAGATTAAGAAAAGTCAATTTAAAATTGAATCCTCAAAAGTGTCAATTTTTAAAGAAAGAGATTTTGTATTTAGGCCATGTTGTATCTGAAAAAGGAGTTTTGCCTGATCCAGACAAAACTAAAGTATTAGTTAATTATCCAACACCTAAAAGTTCGGACGAAGTTAAACGCTTTGTAGCTTTTTGTAACTATTATCGGAAATTTATAAGGTCATTTTCAGATATAGCAATGCCATTGAATAAATTATGTAGGAAAAATGTACCATTCGTTTGGAGTAATGAGTGTCAAAGTGCTTTTGAGTTTTTGAGAAATGCGTTAATCTCTTCACCTATTTTGCAATATCCAGATTTTTCTGATAACAATGAATTTGTGCTACAAACAGATGCATCAGGCACAGGTATTGGTGCAGTGCTGTGTAATAAAGATCTTCGACCAGTTGCTTATGCAAGTAGACCGCTAAATAAAGCAGAAAAGAATTATCCTACTATTCAAAAAGAGCTTCTAGCGATAGTATGGTCCTTAAAGTATTTTAGGCCGTATTTATATGCAAGAAAATTTACCATAATGACGGATCACAAACCTTTGGTTTACCTTTTTAGTTTGAAAGATCCTTCTAGTAGATTACTCAAATTTCGATTAACTATGGAAGAATATAATTTTAAAATTGTTTATATAAAAGGAAAAAATAACGTAATAGCGGATGCTTTGTCTAGAATGTATATGACATCAGATGAACTAAAGAGTATGCATGAACAAGTTGTAGCTGTGATGACTAGAGCTCAGAAGAAGAGAATGAACGATCTGTGTGATGATAATAAGGATGAAACTGGGGCAACGGATCCTAGTAAATTCACTAACAATAGGTCTGATCAACCAAGAGTTGTGGATATATTAAGAAAACCGATAGACTCCGTAGAAATGTGCTTAATTAAAGGTAATGAATTAAAAAAGCTGAGAGTAAAAAACCAGAAATCAGAGGAAATTGAATGTTTTGCGTTTATTGCAAATAAAAAGGAATTGTTTATAAATCTTGATTTCAAGGTACATTTCTCGCGAGCCGAATTTGTACAGAAATTAAATGATATTTGTAAAAAGATACGTATCGATGAAGTTTGTATAAATAAAAACGAAGAGAATATTGATTTTATAAAGAGTATATGCGATGAGATATCTTCACTCACGCATTGGTCCGGACCACGAGTATGTATATTGCGAGGAGTTAAGAAAATAAATGACGACAAGGAAAAGACAATTATTATGAACGATTTCCATTTGCTACCATCCAGTGGTCATGCTGGAGTCCGTAGAATGGTAAATACGATTAAAAAACGATACTACTGGCCAAGTATCGATAAGGACGTCCAGAATTATGTATTTTCGATATATTAAACAGCCGATGGAACTAACCACAACGGCTTCCTCGGCATTTCAGAAAATTTATTTAGATTTAGTGGGACCTTTGGATAGAGACATTGACGGTAATTGCTATATATTGACTATGCAATGTGAATTAACTAAATATGTGCAAGCTGTTCCCATAAAAAATAAGGAAACTGTGTCCATTGCAGATGCATTTGTAAGATATTTTATTTTAATTTTTGGCATTCCAGAGATCATAGCGACTGACCGTGGAGCAGAGTTCATATCAGCAACTATGGAACAGGTATGTAAACTTCTTAATATTGAAAAGTTATCCTCAACAGCTTACCATCACCAGTCCATTGGAGCTCTTGAAAATGCGCACAAAACCCTGGGTTCATTTTTAAGGATTCAGTGTGAAAACCACACAGACGGTTGGAGTTATTGGTTACCGTTCAGGAGTTTTAGTTTCAACAACACAGTCCATAGCGAAACAAATTACACTCCACATGAGCTTGTTTTTGGCAAACTTTGTAGAATACCCAGTAGAATTACTGATACGTTAGAACCATTGTACAATATTGACAACTATCCTTTACAGTTAAAGTATAGATTACAGTTAGCTCATGCCGATGCAAAGAAAAATTTGTTAAATAGTAAATTAAGAAGAAAATGTTTGTATGACAAATCCATGAATCCATTCATATATTATGACAAAGATGATTTAATTTTGTTGAAAAATGAGACAGGTCGGAAATTAGATGCGATATTAGAAGGTCCTTATATAGTAATAGAAGATTTAGGTTGTAATGTTAGAATAAGTAAGAATAATAAAATAGAATTAGTGCATAAGAATAGGATTATAATAAGAATAGGATACCCAATTATGAATAAAAAAAAAAATAAAAAAAAAAAAAAAACTGAACTGTAACTAAATGAGAAATTTGTGAGCTAGATTAGAAATAGTTATTATTTTACTTAAGATGTTAACTTCGGTTTATGGTATATTGTTAGTAAACGGAAAAAAAAAAAAAAAACTATGCATGATTTTTTTTTATTTTTTACACTTTCGCGGGAGGTGAAGTGTTCACTTTCGCGGGAGGTGAAGTGTATTAGCCTTAAGTAAATCTACTTAGTATTACCCTTAACAAAACGGTATCATATTAATGCTTAATATGTACTTTACGTAACGCGCATTATTGTAACGGTACTGTATGTTTTAATGAGACATTCAATAAATCCTACTTAGACCTACTGGTTGTCTGCTTTGCGAAACCCCAACATTACAATATCACACCTCTTTTTCCGTCGGGGGTTAATAAGGTCTCTGCCTTTATTCATAATATTATGAATCTTGGTTATTTAGACTGGAAAAAGCACTCTCTAAAATTGCACCAAATATATTTTACAACTTAGCAATAAAACATCCCAATAAACCAGATTCATTTACTTAAACAATTCCTTCAAATATGATCTTAAACTTTATGATCTTAAAATCAAACTATTCTTCTAATCCTCTTTTCGGAATCCTAGGCATGCAACTTATAAATCGCACGAGTATAATATTTGCCATCGCCATGTATCGTTTTATGGAGAGATTTCAGATTCACAAACGATAACTGGGATGTTTCACTGATTTTAAAGAACATCCTGTATGTTTGAGTAATATTTTTGTCTTTATGTTGTCTGCGGTGCATGCGGCTCCTGCGACGCGGATAGGCGCGCCTTAAATGTAACTTAGGCAATTTGATATGTCCATGCCCTAATATTTAAGGTTGCATGTTTTAAGTAGGCACCGATGCGACATCACGTTTTCAAGGAAACTGTTGAAAATATATCCATAGGACCATTTCTGCAAGATGGTTGTACGGTTGACCCATTGAAGTTACATTGTAGCTTCGGACTTGTATATGGGAGCATTCAGAACAGTCTAAGCCTTTATCTTTTTATTTTATAACTAGCTGTCCTTAGCGGCTTCGCGCCCGTCAACTACCTACCTACCTACCCTACATACATGAATGTTGCGTAACTTTAACCGCTTACACAGCGCACGCAACGGAAGCTCTCAAAAGGAATCATTTTGCCCGTTTTTGCAACATTTTCCATTTATGCTCCGCTCCTATTGGTCGTAGCGTGATGCTATATAGCCTATAAACTTCCTTGATAAATGGACTATTCAACACAAAAAGATTATTCTAAATTCCAACCAGTAGTTCCTGAGATTCTTACGTTCAAACAAACAAACTCTTCAGCTTTATAATATTAGTATAGATATTTAAGTACATATATAGATTTGTGAATAATATTAAATACTAGTCACACCGTTTGTTCCAATCTTTGTTAAAATAATATCAGTTCATCACTTTCTGTTTAGTTAAATAATATTTCACATTAATAAGAATCTAATTTTAAAGCTAATCAGAATGCGAAGTATATCCTGTTTTAAAACATACACGAGGCAAATCTTATTTATTTTATCTTTCACAAAAGATACTCTAGTTCTAGAAATCAAAACCTCCAAGGAACTTATTAAAAACTAATGTAGGATACAGAATCGCTTCAAGGTTATTATTTCACTCAGAAATTTTCTTTATTAAACTTAAAACAATTCTTTTTATTTACCGTTCTCTCTTCGAAGATAATTTCTTGTATTTTTCTATTATTCTGAATCTAAAAGGACTAAGTTATTTTCAGTAACAAGTTTATATTTACAATGAAATTAAATGAGTAAAAAGGTTTACTTCGATAAACGTGACTTTTCCATATACTGAATTTTTTTTTTAAGTTAATAAAACTATTAAAATACATCAGCATTTTGCGCAAGAAAATACGTGCTACTTTAACTCGTATGGAAATTCCAAATAATAAGTTATGGATGTTGAATAAATCGTTATTTTAATAACAAACGCAATAATAGGTACTCATTAGATTATTTCTGAATTTTTTCCACAGAACCAAATAACCTACAATTACAAAACAATCTCCTAGGTCATGGACCACGCATTATCTAGAAAGGATTCGCTATATCTGCAAATCCACCATTACTAAATGAGAACAAAAATAATCGCGCCAAATAGCAGGACTGGCGCACTTTTATTGCAATTAACAATGAATATCGATTAGTTACGGCCAGATTACAATTACGGCCGTAAAGCCACACCATTCAGTTGCTGTGCTAAATCATTGATAACGGTCGTGTGCACGCGCATAACAAACAAAAACTAAAGGATTTGTACAAATAGATCTCGGATTAAAGGACCAAACTTAATTTTAAATGCGCGGGGAATTGGTCCGTTGAGACAGGAGAACAGTGAGAAAAAAATCAAGACTATAGATAAGGGACAGTGTTTTAATGTGTACTATGTTTGTTTACATCAAGCAAATAGGGAGATATACTTCCTGAAAATGTTCCAGATCCAAGTGACAGTTATAATTTTACTGGCAATACTCTTCGAAGGTTCTGCAGTTGGAGAAAAGGCCTTCAGAGCCTGCAAAACCTATGGACAGTTCATGCTGGAGTGCCATAACATCCTGTACCCAAAACTAAGAGTAAGAGTACCAGTAGACTTCCTTCTATACCCTCACATGGTTCTAATAGGGTTTCGAAGAACAGCATCAGATCCTCCATCTTGGAAGTGTGGTGGAAGTCTGATCAGCGAAAAATGGGTTTTGACAGCTGCCCATTGCACTGAGGACAGGGACGCAGGACCAGCGAGCATCATGAGGGTCGGAACAGCCACCTTCGAATTCGATGAAGTTGATGAACTGGTTCAGGAGAGGAAGGTGGCTGAGATTATTCCCCATCCGAAGTATAAACCTCCATCAAAGTATCATGATATCGCTTTAATGAGAGCAACTCCTGCTTTTATGCTAAGCAGAGACATAAGAATAGCTTGCTTGCATTTAGGAGAAGACATAAGCAATTTCAATTTAACAGTCATAGGCTTCGGAAAGACGGTTACCAGTGCGACTTATGGAAGCCAGACTTTAATGAAAGTCGACATAGATCCGATAGCCAGTGAAATTTGCAACCGGTCTATGAAGTTTTTGATCAAGAAGAAGGTTTTAGCTGAAGGTATAACGCCGAATCAGATCTGCGCTGGAGATTACGACCATGGGGGTAGAGATACTTGTCAAGGGGACTCTGGAGGTCCAATGCAGATCATGGAAGAAAGGGTGGACTGTATCCATAACTTTCCTTTACACAAAATTGTGGGAGTGACTTCTTTTGGCAGAGATTGTGGAAGGAAGATGAGTCCAGGAGTGTATACGAGAGTTTCTGCTTATATTGACTGGATCGAGACGATTGTGTGGCCTGGTTATTAAGGAGGTGTTCCATCATCTTTTCAAAACTGGGTCGGTTTCCAGTCTAACCGGGGCTGAGTAACAGTTTTCTACATGGAACGACTAACTATCTGACTTCTAAGCAACTTTGACTTTCAAAGGTGTGGTGTAAATAGTGATGTAAATATTTTATGAAATTTTCAGATTTAATACGTATTTCATGCTGTCTAATTAAGCAATACTTACTGTGCAAGATATTATTTGGATTTTATATAAAGAACGAGATAGTTTTTTTTTCAATTAGGTCCTACTGGTGTATCCTTCTTTCCAAATAGTATAAGAATTACATGCTACCGCTGCACATGCTGAGACAGGAGCATTTTTGGTCTCGCACGGGGTTTTAATTTTTTATTATTGTTAATTTTTATGTATATTTCTCGCGTCTCCTGTGCGGGTCACAAATAAATATTTTTTCTTTCTTTCTATCTGATAAGATATTGCGGTGACAAATACGTCTTTTTAACCGCCGCCGGAAAAAGAGGGGTGTTATAAGTTTCACGTGTGTTGCTGTGTATCTGTGTGTCTGTCTGTGGCATCATAGCGCCTAAACGGATGAACCGATTTTGATTTAGTTTTTGTTTGAAAGGTGATTTTGTCGAGAGTGTTCTTGCTAGCTATGTTTGAATAAAATCGGTTCAGCCGTTCAAAAGTTATGGGCGTTTTACTGTTTGAATCGCGGTGTTTTCGCAAGATAAATGTGACGGGGGTTTTTAAATTTTGAAATTTTACTTGTTACTATAAACAAGCAAAATTGGCGGGGGTAAAAATAGAATGAATCATCAATATTAATATAAAATTATTAAGAGTTTAATATATAACGATCCTTAGTTTACTGGGGTTATTTCTATAACCAATTAGGTACCTACTCGTGCAGCCTTTCCAAAGGGTTTATTTCTTAAGTTGTTTTTAACT
Source organism: Orthosia gothica (assembly GCA_949775005.1). Taxonomy (NCBI): domain Eukaryota; kingdom Metazoa; phylum Arthropoda; class Insecta; order Lepidoptera; family Noctuidae; genus Orthosia; species Orthosia gothica. The sequence continues at coordinate 17,833,788 of OX459060.1, read as the reverse complement.
TAACAGTCGAAAACTTTGAACTCACGACCCGATGACCACTCAAGCCTAACAACTTCTTACAAAAACGAACACAGGAAATATAAAAAAGGAGCAAAAAACAAACCGTCTTCCAAGATCATTTTGTCTGCTCACGACAGCTTCCTTGCCGCTATTATTTACAAAACTCCTCAGTCGTGTAGGCTTACCTGAAACAAACAGACAAATCCATGAAAAAACCCGTGCGTCAATGTTTTTAGTCGGTCACGGACAGGAGCCCACTTGGCCTCAAATGTGAGAGCCCAACAATTCAAGTGGACCCCTGAGTTGTGATGTGCTCCGTGGTAATGTGGGGCTTATTTTTTTTCTCTTTAACTTAAAGTATGGAGTTGTGAATAGACATTTTCTCTATTTAGTATCAAAAATATACGTGTATGAAGACTTAAAAAAAAAGGTGATTAAGTAATTGCATTACGAAATTTTATAAACAGAACTTTGAGAATCTATGGATATCTTGAAAAAACCACTGAATGTATCCGTTCAAATCCGTTTTGCAATTTTCCTTCTTCTTATGGCATTTATTACCGCCCAAAGATGCGTTAAAATTAGTGTTGAAATGTAAAACTTTCGACGCTCATTACTTCCAAATACATATACGTTTTTTTACTGTATGTTCCATACAGGGTAAGATAATGATGAGACAAATTGATATAATTTTTTATTATGAATATGCATCGTCAAACAGTGGAGTAATCGCCTACGTCTGTATGGAAGATTGACCGACTACAAAAGAAGCACCCTTAATAGAAAGAACTAGGAAAGGAATATCCCTTATTTTCATTATTTCTGGTTAGTAGTTTCATGTTAGGAAAATGTCCACTAGTGAAAAAAAAAGGAATCAAAATTTTTAGACGTTACAAATAAAACAAAATCAAGTTTGTCCTCTGAGATATGACCTTCGCCGAAAAACCGTCGAACAGTGTCCAACTTATTTGTTGATACATCACAGTATGTGGTCAGGAAAATATGTAAATGTCACGTTTTCGAGGGCTTCAGAACTTTGAGGGTAGTCTGAGGCCAAACGCGAATATAAAAAATATTGTTTAGAAAAATAACCAGCTGTTTGAACAAGTTTAGGGTATAGCTTATCACGTGGTGGGCGAGATGTTTGAAGGTTATAACGGCAAAGTTTTAGGACATGTTACAATGTTTTAACCCTTGTCTTGATGTAGAATCTAAAAATAATATGCCTGGTCTCTGAAAACTTGAGTCGATTTTTTTTAGTTTTCATCATGATGCGCAAATTTATTACTTTCCCATATGAAAAAATAGTGTACTACCAGCGGTCGTTGACCTCGATCTGGGTGTGACCATAAGCTCTTAGAGTAAGGTTATGTTGAGTGTGCGTAAGGGACAGATGTATACCAGTCATATACAACTGTCACTCACAAACTTTAGAAATGTAAGTTACTTAAAATTATGAGTTAAGAAAAGTCCCTTATATTCTAAATGCTACAATCGAAAACTAGCGATTTTTCTTGGACATAAAAATATGTTTTATCCAATAAAATACAGTCGAATTGAGAACCTCCTCCTTTTTGAAGTCTGTTAAAAAATATAAAAAACACTAAAAATCAATGAAGATTCTGATATTGGATATTATTATTAATTCTGCCTAAATAAATGTTACTTTCAACAACTATAACCAATAGCCCTCTCTCAAGTAGCAAAACCTCCATATCTCAGCCTTCCGCATCAGCAAAGCAAACTAAACACAAATTATAAATAGACTTCTCAGCCATAAATTACCGCAGTCAGATTTGAACCTGCGACCTATCGATCGGTATCCTTCCGTGAGTTATAGTTACCGTTCGTTATGCGTTATTATTAGAGATGGACTGAATTGTCACCAACTAGATGGAAAAGCCGACTATTCGAATTAATATCTATAGTCGGCACTCAATGAGCTATAGAAAAATTGGAAATAAAAGATATAAATCACTACATTTACATTTTTATAAGAATTAAATCAGTCTCAAATAGAATTTAATCGAGCTTGACCAAGCGTAGTGATTCAAGTTCATGCCTGCTCTATTTGAGATTAGCCTATAGTGGGACAATAACAGGCTGGTATTTTTACATCATTATTAAATCAGTCTTACAAGAACAGTGCGTACCAAAGTTTTAAAAAAAAAAAAAAAAAAAAAGGGGCTTGGCCGACTAATCAGGCAAGCCGACTATCCGGCAACATTTATAGTCAGCGACTAATCGGCTACTTGTCGAAGTCCAGAGTAGGCGACTAGTCCGCTAGTGGGCCAAGTTAATAGTCGGCCAAATTTATAGTCGGCGACTAGTCAGCCAAGTCCATGGCCCATCTCTAGTTATTATTACCGACGGTCTCTATGAATAAAATAGAGTGCAAACGGTCGGTCGGTTTATATGTTTAGATTTTTGGAGGAACTCCTCCTTATCGCACACATTATCGCTTACCATTATGTGAGATAGTGGTAAACGAGAGTATAATCAATTAAATAAATAATGTATCACTAATAATTGTTAAGTCTTTTACACAAGTAAAATTTCACAATTTAAAAAACCCCCGACGCATTTATCTTGCGAAAACACCCCGATTGAAACAGTAAAATGCCCATAACTTTTGAACGGCTGAACGGATTTTATTCAAACATAGCTAAGAACACTCTCGACAAAATTGCCTTTCAAACAAAAAAAACTAAATCGAAATCGGTTCATCCGTTTAGGCGCTATGATGCCACAGACAGACACACAGATACACAGCAACACACGTGAAACTTATAACACCCCTTCTTTTTCCGGCGGGGGTTAAAAAGATGATAGTTACCAAAGAATAAAAACAACAGTCAAAGTATTCCTGATATAACGGTCTCTAAAGTTTTAACCACTCCTAGATAACTTACGAGCAAGAACCTTACACTAACAAGTACTACAATCACATACAGTAAACCGGTACCAATCACACCGATGTCATAGAGTAGATAAAATAACAGAGACTACACTTCAATCTTGAACACTGCAAGTTACACACACGCGATATCGAGAATAGCCGAACAAATAACGATTACGAGGAATACAGTCTTCAGCGATCGCGATAGCGAACTTATGCATTAAAACCCCCTACTGAGACCATTCTAAGGACACAGCAAATACCCTTTTCTTTTTTTTTTTGCGTGGTGAAAGGCTCATGCATACTGCGCTACCACGAGGAGATAGCGCAGTTATGTGGGACTCTAACTCACTAAAACTCCACGGTGTCCTCCTGTGCCGCTTATGGCGGGAACACGGGTACGCGTTAGCACTCACCGCAAACCCGCCACGGCTGTCCGTCACCTGACCCTCCTCTGGGGAGTAACCCCCATCACCGGCGCACCAGAACACACTGTGCGCCGTGACCACCCCAGAGACCAAACCAGCACATGGGTGCCAGACGACACCGTATATGGCACCCTTGGTCCCCTTGTGACGGGTCAGGGTCAATGGCCCCGCCACCTACCATTTTTCGGCCGCAGGGGATAGGGAGAGTGGCCAACGATATACCGACACTCCTCCTCCCCTGCGGCCCCACCGCGTCCGCCATATATCGTATGGGTATGGGAGACCCCATACGACATCGCAGCCCGCCTCAGATGCGACCCACAGCAAAGACCCTGGAAAACTTATATGATACAAATTTCTGGTTAGCTGAAGCAGCGAACAAAATTGCAACTTACCAGAAATGGGACAATATAGGTAAATAACAAAAAATAAATAAAAAAACCCAGTGAGTAAATAAATTAATGAGAAAAAACAAATAAAAATAACCCACACCGGGTAGGTACATTGTATAAATGCACCATGCCATAATCAAATAAAAAGAATAAGTAGAAGATGCATTGATCATTCTGACTTCTTTTAGTACTGGCAGCATTAATTTTACACCATATTAAATGTACCTACGACCCAAAAACGTATGAATGCATGTGGAAATAAATAGTTTGGATTTTTAGTTTTACTAGAATACAAAAAAAAGCTACAATCCCAGTGGCTCCATAGTGTACGTCCTGAGAAGCCACTTCCGTGCTTCAAATTCGTGTGCCAGAACACCTCTGTATAAAGTTTGGTCTCTTGTTACTTCATACTCATGTCGCAATGGGATACAAAATAACTCCTCCACGGTTCACTAGTCATATGACGGTAACCCATCCGTAACATCTTTGTAAAAAACCGCCCAGCACAATGCCGGAACCAATCAACGTTAAATACTATGAAATTAAATTTGGCAGCGGCCTGTAGTTATTTTTTAACTGTTACATTAATTAGAAACAGTTACTTTTCGAGTGTTAAAGGATAATAATATAATTGTGTCTTTTGTTCCCATGCTGATTGGGGAATGTGGGATTGTCGGTGTCGTGTGATTTTGCAATTTTTGTGTTACATGGTGCATTTCCTTTGTGCTTGATTGGAGACTAGATTATTACCTAGTCTGAAATTTTGAATTGTCAAAAATATTTATTTGTCACACCAATAATACATACATTAAACGCATTACATGTTCACGCTGAACATTATATGTAAGGCTATAAATAACATCTACTTTGAATGTACTGTGAAAATAACACTTGAAATTATTGACAGGTGTTAGGTTTATTAAACTATGGAAACTTTCACTAATATATTATTAAACTATTGCATATATCAGAGCCATACGCTACTTTTTATCCCTGCAAACAGGACAGTTTTAGAGAATAGATCACGGGAATGAAGCCGCGGGGAAAACTTAGTATATGTGTAAGGAAATGACTACTTTCTTACAGACCTATCATTTCTTTAATTTGAATTTACCCGCGCTCGTTCGAGCGCGAGTGAGAATGACCAATAACATAGATTGTATGAAGGTAGGAATGAATGACAGACTGGTGAACTGACACTACTGTGTTCTGCATGTCATTGTGATTTGGAGGTTAAGAAAAACTATAAAATACCTGAAGGATTTAAAGGAGACGATATTCGTGAAATAATAAGCTTTGAATGTTGTTTCTTTATTTACAGGTAAAGTAATATTTTGTGTAGAAGTTAGTACCTACTTACTTTATAAAACAATCTTTTGTTAAACAATAAAAACACTTTATTTACAGAAACGCAGTCGAGTTTATTTACTAATATCTTATAAAACAACATTCCTTGCAAAGGACATTTTACAGAAATGGATAAACTAAAGTTTGAGTTTACTATTAAAAGTTTCGATGACCAAAAAACAAATGTACTGGCAGTAACATCAATAACCACAAAAGAGGGTAAAGTTTACCTTGTACCACAAGAACTGCAGTCAATAAAATACCATGGAAAATTAATGGAAACTGAGACTTATAAAACATTAAAAAATACATTGCAAAGGAGACATGAGAAAAGGTGTTTATGGATAACTTTAACAGATGAATTAAAAAAGACATACATGGATGACGATGACAATATACAATTCAAGAATTATTTCCTGGAAGAAGTGATAAGTACAATTTCAACTACGACTTTTTAATTGGATTGGATGTGATAAAACAGTTTAAATTGATCCAAAATGAAAAACTAGAAATTACACAAAAAACACAAGAAATAAATAGAAGTGCAGAAATGGAAGCAGAAAAAAATAAAACAAAAGGTTGTGACAAGTTTACAGTGAACTTTAACGAACACGTCGATGAAACCAAATTTAAAATTTCTATAGACCAGCTCGAATATAAACAAGAAGCAGAAATAAATAAACTAATAGAAAAGTACAAATCAATCTTCGCAAAAGACAAGTACGATGTTGGAACTGTCAAGGATTATGAAGCCAGAATTGATTTATTGGTCGATAAATATTGCAGTAAAAGACCTTATAGATGCAATATTGAGGATAAGAAAGAAATAGAGAGTCAAGTATCAAAGTTATTGGAGAAAAATCTCATTGAGGAATCATACAGTCCATTTGCTGCTCCAGTAACATTAGCATACAAAAAAGAAGACAATAGAAAATCAAGACTTTGTATAGACTTTCGAGATTTGAATAAACTTGTCGTTCCACAGTCACAACCTTTCCCTATAATTGAAGATCTGATGGTAAAAACAAGAAATTGCAAATATTTTTCTATACTGGATTTAAATTCCGCATTTTGGTCAATACCATTACGAATCGAAGACAGAAGAAAAACTGCTTTTGTAACACAAGATAGCCACTTTCAGTGGACCTGTTTACCATTTGGACTAAAAACATCTCCAGCAATATTTCAAAGAATACTGAGTAATATTATAAGAAAACACGAACTTGCGGAATTCACGGTAAACTACATAGATGATATTATGCTTTTTTCAAAATCCTTTCCAGAACACATAAATCATTTAACAAAATTATTAGAAGCAATAAAGAAGGAAGGTTTTAGACTGAAATTTTCAAAATGCACATTCGCATCAGATTCAGTTAAATATTTAGGGCACATTATTCATAACAATACAGTACGCCCAATAAAAGATAATTTAATATCAATAAAACAATTCCCAGTGCCACAAAATCAAAAAAATGTGAGACAGTTCTTGGGAAAAATTAATTTTTATAACGAATATGTACCAAATATTGCAATAACATTGGATCCACTACATAATTTACTGAGGAAGAATCAAAAATTCATTTGGACAGAAGAATGTCAAAAAGCCTTTGAAAAAATGAAACAACTACTATGTTCTCAACCTATATTAGAAATATTTGACCCAGACTTACCTATACTAATTTACACAGATGCAAGTATACTAGGCATAGGAGCAGTATTGAAACAGAGACAACAAAACACAAAAGAAAAACCAGTTGCATATTTTTCCAAGAAACTAAATGAAGTACAGAAAAGAAAAAAAGCCATTTATTTAGAATGCTTAGCAATAAAAGAAGCAGTTAAATATTGGCAACACTGGCTCATAGGTAAACGATTTACAGTATTTTCAGATCATAAACCATTAGAAAAAATGAACATTAAATCGAGAACAGATGAAGAACTCGGAGACTTGACATATTACCTTTCTCAATATGACTTGGAGATAAAATATTCACCAGGAAAAAATAATATTGAAGCAGACTGTCTAAGCAGAAATCCAGTATTAGGAGCACATGAGAATGAAGAAGAACAGTTGAAAGTGGTAAATTGGATAAAACTGGAGGATATTATTGTTGATCAAGAAAATAATGAAGATATACAAAATAAAAAAAATAAATTAATATCAAAGCACTCCTTATACTACAAGAAGATCAAGAATAAAGAAAAAATAGTATTATCAGAAGACTTTAGTAAAAGTTTCATCATAAAAATACATAAAGAATACTGTCACATTGGAATTAAACAAATGCAAAATAAAATAACACCATACTACACAGCTAAGAATTTAAGAGAGAATATAAAGAAAATATGTAAACAATGTCAAATTTGCATTATGAATAAATCAAGAGGCCAGGATAAATTTGGTCTAATGTCTCATCTAGGACCAGCCAAACAACCTTTTGAAATAATGTCTATTGACACAATTGGTGGATTCGGAGGATCAAGATCGACAAAGAAGTACATGCATCTTTTAGTGGATCATTATACTAGATATGCATATATTCTCAATTCAAAAACACAGAATTCAAATGACTTTATAAAACTTGTTAAAAATGTCACAGAAGATAATAATATTGGTATGATCTTAACAGATCAGTACCCAGGGATAAATTCAAAAGAGTTTAAACTATTCCTACAGAAAAAAAATATTCCGATTATTTTCACAGCAGTAAATGCACCATATTCAAATGGAATGAATGAAAGACTAAACCAAACTCTGGTCAATAAAATAAGGTGCAAATTAAATGAAGAAAATAAAAAAATTGCTTGGACAACAGTAGCACAAAGATGCGTGGCAAAGTACAATGAAACTGAGCACAGTGTAACGGGATTTGCACCTGTGTACTTATTACAAGGAAAACATATTACATTAACACCACATGAATTAAAAGAAGAAAGAACAGAAAACGAATTATTGAGAGATAGAAAAATAGCACTGAAAAACAGTATAAAATCACACAATTACAATAAAAAACTGTTTGATAGAAATAGAAAATATTATGAGTTCAAAGTAGGAGACATGGTATTTGCAGAAAATGGCAATAAATTAAACAGAAGAAAACTGGATGAGTTGAGGATTGGACCTTATGAAATAATAGAGAAATTGTCAAACTCGATATACAGAATAAATACAGGGCACAGAAAATCAGAATCCAATCTCTTCCACATCACCAAACTAGTCCCAGCTCCAGCATTTGAAGACGAAAGTTTAGAAGAGATTTAATGAAAAAAAAAAAAAGAAAAGCCCATTTTTTTTTCATCTCCCCGACGGGGGGGGATGTAAGGAAATGACTACTTTCTTACAGACCTATCATTTCTTTAATTTGAATTTACCCGCGCTCGTTCGAGCGCGAGTGAGAATGACCAATAACATAGATTGTATGAAGGTAGGAATGAATGACAGACTGGTGAACTGACACTACTGTGTTCTGCATGTCATTGTGATTTGGAGGTTAAGAAAAACTATAAAATACCTGAAGGATTTAAAGGAGACGATATTCGTGAAATAATAAGCTTTGAATGTTGTTTCTTTATTTACAGGTAAAGTAATATTTTGTGTAGAAGTTAGTACCTACTTACTTTATAAAACAATCTTTTGTTAAACAATAAAAACACTTTATTTACAGAAACGCAGTCGAGTTTATTTACTAATATCTTATATATGTATAAATAAAATAAATTGGGGTAAGTTCGGTACTAAAACAATAAAAGCCGCACTGGTCGATCTTCAAGGTTAAGCAACGCTTGACGAGGTCGGTCCGTGGATGGGTGACCATTTCAACATACCGAGTTTCCTCCGTGCCTCGGATAGCACGTTATGCCGTTGGTCCCGGCTGTCATTTGATGATCTTTGATAGTCGTTACAGGTAGTCAGAAGCCTGAGATCTGACACCAGTCTTGCCAAGGGGTATCGTGTTACCCAGTTACTGGGTTGTGGAGGTCAGATAGGTAGTCGCTCCATGTAAAACACTAGTACTCAGCTGAATCCGGTAAGACTGGAAGCCGACCAAAACATAATTGGGAAAAAGGCTAGGCAGATGATGGGGTAAGTTCGGTACTAAGATAAGACCGTGACAAATTAATATCGGAGTAGATAATTTTATTATGAACTAGATTTAATTTCTTATACTCTATAGGTACTCAGTAGGCACAGAGACGACAAAACCAAACACCAAAAATATTTCCAACTTAAGTAACCACAGCGGTATCCCCGAGAAACATTTAAAAATAAGCCCTATTTAAGTTGGAATTAAGTTTAAAAGTCATCTTATTATACAGGAACACAATCTACAACTTACATGAAATGTCTAATATTCATTTAAACTTTTACATCGGCTCGCTTGGGAGACGGATTTTCTTTGGGTACTGTGCTTGTACAGATTTAGGTACTGGTCTTCTTTTAAAACGTATTTTTTGGGGCAATATAGAGTCTTTTGAGATGAAAATTCAGGGGTAAAATCGGAATTATGAAAAAGAGAGAAAGTGTTGTTAAAATGTAGATATTGAATTTGCTTTAAGGCAGTGAAAATTTCATTAGAATATGCCTGGCGGTTTTGTTGTGATTGTCGTTTTTTCGTCCGTGTTAGACATAACTTTACAAATTAATTACATTGTGTTAAACGAGTAAAACTCAAAATTTTCATAGATCAAATTATTAAGAAAATGGCTTAATGTAATATATACTTTTTCCAAAAAAATTACGACTAGCCGTTTAGACGTGATTCCAAAATTCTCATTTTAAAATCAGCTACTTAGGGGTATCGGCACCTTAACTATTAAAGTATCTCTATAAGGTCCATTTGTTTATTAGCAAAGTATTGTTATTTGCCGATACAAAACCTGTACCTTAAATGTTGATCCAAAACATACTTAACTACAATTAAGTAACAAACGTTCAAGTAACTGCCAAACCATTAGTTGAACCGAACAAACATTCTCTCATTTAACTGATAACCAGTTAAGACTTAAGACAAGCAAGGTTACGGTTAAAACTTGACTGAACCACAGATAATACTACTGAACTATGATCATTTAGAAGAAGTGGTGTTACGAAATGGTACTCTAGTTATGACGGGTATTGACCACAAAGTTGAAAAGATGTGTGGATACGAGGATAGTTATTTATTATGGTACTGTAAAATATTAATTCAGTTGCTGACTATATCCTGCTTCCAATTTTTTTTTAATAATCTATAGGCACGCGTTTGACCACTATCTCGCCTGATGGTAAGCGATGATGTAGTCTACGGTGAAGCACGCTTGCCTAGAAGAAACCTATTCACTCTTGACTTAAAGACCCCAAGTAGCTATCAGGGAGCAAAGACTCCGGAAGGGAACTCCACTCCTTAGCTGTGCGCACAATGAAAGTATTAGCAAAACGGTTTATGCATATGGGAGGGATGTCCACCATGTACCGATGGCGCATGGCCGTACGTCTTGTAGTCGGATGATGGAAAGGGCTAGGCGGAATCAAATAGTAACATGTATTTTAATATTATTTAAGCAAAACACATTAAAGTTTGTTAATCAACAACGATTTGGATTAAACTTGTATCTGGATAGACTATAATAATTAATACATTTTATCCTGAATTACGCGGGCGAACCCGCTGGCAAAGAATCTATTGAGGAATATTTAGATTACCAGTGTATGCGTGGAGGCCTATGTCTATGAGTGGACGAATTTCGGGTGAAGTATAAGTGAAGAACCACAATCTGGCAACACATAAAAATACAGCAAAATCACACAGTAACTACATAATTTAAATCTACAAAACAAAATGACAAAACACGAAGTTTAATCTAAGTAACATACTCGAAACTCGTGGGTACCACCGAAACATACTGTCAATTTCATGGTCCTTACACACGAAAGTTTACTTAAGGTGAACGTACACAGTCCCTCGGGACAAACGGTCTTGTCCCCTTTTTATCGGGCACAATTTTGGGGCCATTTTTTATAATTGCCAATCTTGCCCGAACGATATCTTTTGAAATTCGAAGGTCTGAAATGGAACGATTAAGAATTTAGAGAGTTCAATTATTTCTGTGTATAATCTTTTTGGGATGGCATACGGTGTTTGAGAAAATAATGGGAGATAATAATTATTTTGTTTTATTAACCAACTTTCCAAAAAGGAGGTGGTTCTTTGTTCGACTTTATGTTTGTTTTTTTTTTTTTGTGTATGTTCATCGATATCTCCGTCAATTGTAAACCGATTTGAAAAATGTGTTTTTGGTTTGAAAGAGTATGTTTCGAAATTGGTCCCATTTTAATTTGGTGAAGGTTTGATGAAGAACTTCGGAGATATACAACAGAACTCTTCAATAAATAACGGCAAAACTCTTGGGATTCTTGCAATCGCATGTCTGTTTATTGTTTATACCATTTCATAACATAACATCACGCCAGTACGCTCTCAAGGGGTACACAGATCTCTCATTTTACCGGTTATGTTCAAGTTTCATGTTATTCGGGTAATCTATTCGGTGTTATAAGGACCTTACTAAACAACTAACCTATTTATTATAATATATAATATAAACTAATATTAACTAAAAAAGGAAAAATAAAAAACCTTTTTGCAAAAAAATACTACCGACTTTCAAATGAAAAAATACAAAGTGAAAAATAACTGAATTTTTTGAGTCGGTGTCCATATCCCAAACAAATGGTACCTACGAAAGACACCGACTTAAAAAATTAAGTTATTTTTCACTTTGTAGTTTTTCATTTGGAAGTCGGTAGTATTTTTTTGCAAAAAAGTTTTTTATAACTATAAAGTTCTAGATTATTTTCAAATCACCAAAAAAAGAAATTATGCTTTTCTTTTTTTTACAATCAATATGGCCATCGGTAAATAAAAGTATTATAATAATACTCGACTTAAAATTAACGCCTTGATAAGTAAGCATGGAATTTTCAACAGCCAATCACAGCATATAACGCGTGCTTGACAATTTGTCACATTAATTCTTCGATAATTTTGAGCTGGGAAACTGGGATTTCGTCTCATTTACGTTCTCGAATCGCGTCTTTTTCTTTGTCCTGACTGATTCGTAAAGTGGATATATTTTCTTCCAAAGGGCGTAGAATATGGCTGCAAGAAGGAAGAGACCACAAAAAAGCCAAGAAACAAATACATAAGAGAAGCTTCGCAATGCTCCATTATTCAATTTTTTTCTTTCTTTTCTTTATTTCCTTAACAACAAGTACATAATGAAATGTCAAACCAATTACTTATCCACAACGATATTGCTTACGCACAAAACAAAAAATTTAGCTACATTACTCGTGCTATATAACTATCGCTAACAACGCTCCAATTTGTAATATCATCATAAAAATACAGGCAGTGTTACCTTAAGGCCTACATGCAAATAATACGCCTTATTTTTAGTAAGTAGATCATTATTTTATGGAATAAATCAGATATAGAACTATCTTATTATGAATAATGATAATACCGGCCTGTTTCAGTCCCACTGCAGGACAGAGGCCTCTTCTCATTCAGAGAAGGCACGAGCTTTGATCATCCTGGCACGCTTGATCAATGCAGGTTGGCGATTTCGAAGTTTGATTAATTTAAGTTCAGGTTTCCTCACGATGTTTTCATTCACCGTTGTCAGCGATGTCCAAGATAAACGGTGAAATATAAAACCGGCCAAGTGCGAGTCGGACTCGCTCATGAAGGCTTCCGTACCATTATCGCAAAAAGGCAAAAAAATACGTTTGTTGTATGGGAGCCCCACTTAAATATCAAATGTCTGTCTGTCTGTCACCAGGCTGTATCTCATGAACCGTGATAGCTAGACAGTTGAAATTTTCACAGGTGATGTATATCTGTTGCCGCTACAACAACAAATACTAAAAACAAAATAAAATAAATATTTAAGGGGGGCTTCCATACAACAAACGTCATTTTTTTGCCGTTTTTTACGAAAATGGTACGGAACCCTACGTTCGCGAGTCCGACTCGCACTTGGCCGGTTTTTAGTATTTGTTGTTATATATCGGCAACAGAAATACATAACACGGTTCATGAGATACAGCCTGGTGACAGACGGACAGACAGACAGACGGACCACGGAGTCTTAGTAATAGGTTCCCGTTTTTACCCTTTGGATACGGAATGCTAAATAGTTATTTATGCTACAAGTGCGGAAGGTAGGTGATTTCCGATGAGTGGCATTTTTATTAACGAGCGAGCGAAGCGAGTGAGTGGATAAATCGACACGAGTCGGAAATCATCTTACGTACGTGTATCATACAATATTTTACTATGCATTGTGCGAGGAAATAATAAAAATAATAAAATGAAATTACTAAAATGGCGGGCTTATTCAAGCGCGTTCAGCATATCCACAGATTAACTAATAGTTCCTCGGGCATATGTACTGCGCATGTGTGAATAGCTGTCACATCGTAACGCAATAAGGCACGAGCAAAATATACGTTCTGCCAAGCATATTTAATTAATATTTAAAATTAATTTTTGATCAAAATCTAAATCAAGAATAATTAAAAACGCCTAAAATAAAGTATTAGTTTTATTTTACCTTTTATATGAATGATAATCTGTACATAACTAATTTTTAAAACTTTTCTCAAATAATAAAAACTCTATGCGTCGGGCTGACGTTGGAGTTAAAAATTAAAAAAGTACAGGAAAGTAAAAAGCACTAGTGAAAAAAAGTGACACTTTCCGCACAGTTTGGCTGCTTGGAAAACCGCTCTTTTCGAGGACATGCATTGTAAAAGCATTTATCCACTCAAATCATTGTAAGCGTAAAATAATAACCCTTCCAGAAAATCTTCTCACAAAAAAAAAACCATTATATTTTACTTCAAAAGAGATCTTAATTCTGGCATCTCCAGGAGTTCCACTCAAAGCTTTATCTTTTCTGGTAAACAAATTCTTTTAAACTGTTTTCCTTGCATCCAAGAAGATCCTAGTCTCAATTAAGTAACTTTCAGGAACTAAAGATTTTATCCTTACCCTGTCTTTATATATTTGAAGTTTGTAAGTTTGTGCGTATGTACTCAGAATTCTTTACAAAAAGAGAGGACATACAAAATAAAATTAATTTAAGACATAAAAATAGACTAAACTTACCACAATCGCGACTAAACATGCATTCCAGTGGTACCTTTGTCATGTCCATCAAAATCTATAATAAGTTACCCGAAATAATAAAGAATTCTAACACATATAATATCTTTATCAATAAATTAAAGCTCTTCCTTGTAAGCAAATGCTACTATAGCATAAACGAATACCTAAGTGATAAATTATAAGGAACTTATAACTATCTATTTGTACCTATACTCGTAAATATTCACTATTAAAGACGCCTGCCGACCCATAAATGCAATATATATTATCATTATTTTTTTAAATAATCATGGAGTATCCTATAAATAAATAACTTACCTTATGAAAATACATATTAATTACGTAATAAATAAAAATGTTGATTATTAAATAAAATAAATAATAATGATTAAATAAAACTAATATTAATTGTAATTAAAAAAATAATGTTTTGTACAAATGTTTCTAAATATATAAATAATACGGAGTATATAATTAATAAAACAATAATTATAATTCTTAACTTAAATTCTATATTAATAAAACAGTACCTATAACTTACTAATACCTAAACTTACCAATAATACAATTAATTTATCACATTAAACACTCAGTGTCCTTCCTCCTCTCTCCTACTTTATATATGCTGTGCCCGACAGGGTCCATAATTGTGACTTATATAATTATTTTCCTACCAACTATGTATATACATTATGGTACGCAATAAAAAATTGAGAATTGAATTGAGAATTAAGTTCCCTCTTAAGTACGCCGCAGTATCAGATAAGAAAGAGCTTATAAAAATAATGTATTAGCAGACTACCCCTTTAAGCTTCTCATTCGAGTTAAAATGGCGATGAAAAGAATATCGTTATGAGGTTGGGAACGAGACTTAATTATTGCTTTTAGTTAATTTTAAGCATAGATAAAGCTAAATATGGATTAAGCTAGTGGACCGGTGACCTGGTTAAGGTTGCGAGAATCCACTGGAGGTCCAAACAGTCAATGTGGCGACAATTTGACTTTTCAGCTGGCCTAACTTAGCATGGAGTTTCACATCAAAATAGGCGAGCATATATTGGTTGTGTTATGTACTACTGACGCACATTGGTACAAGGGCGGAAAAAAGTCCTTTGTTTCAACCTTGTTTAAAATGTCTACAATTTGGTACACACATACTAGAATGTTAGTAGAAACAAGTCCTAAAATTAATACGGATAAATAATTATACAGTATTTAATTATATGATGCCAAAGTAGGGTGATCGAGAATTTACAAATTTCGTGCAAAAAATATTGTTATTTCAAGTATGAATAGAACCAAAATACTATAATTATCAACTTTAATTTTTAGTTTAGTCATAAGTTTATTGTATGTATTAATAAAATAGTAAACATAATGTTATAATATAATGAATAATTACTTGCTATTACATTTTTAGTGAAGAAGGTCATTTGGAACCTTTTGTTTTCAATCATGAGATCATAACTAATCTCCGTTATCGACCGATACGTAATAATATACTTTCGGAGATTAATTAGACCCTATAGATTAAGAATAAATTAGTTTTGGCTGCGATAACCTGCGATCTTGGAAATACCAGGTCCTTAACTAATGACGCTCTGTAATTAAGAAAAAGTGCATTATATTAATAAGTGTTTCTAATGAGGGTAATTAACACAATCAATGTCTTCTCTATTTAATATTTAGTTTATTAATATTTATTTATTTAAAAATGCTGATTTAATTATATGAAATTCATGTGAAAAAATTTGATGAATATTTTCATGTTAATAAAAAAAAAATACGTGTTATATCTTTCTCTTTGTAAACTGGTACATCCATTATATCATTTTAATAAAATATTATGAAGAAACGCAACGTCTTTTCATTTAAAAATAATATTTTCCGCATGCCCGTACTACCTGCACCACTGTGTGACGTGGCGTACGGTATACTGTACAATGAGCGGGATCTTAAATCTACCTACGCAACTATGAAACCCTAGTAATAATTCCTTCAGTACAAAGTTATTCCTCCAAAAATACCTACATGTATTTTATTTCACACATCGACATTTGATTACAGCGCCACCCAGCCCCATTTTATAACACATAAAAACGCCACCTATTTTCAAGAACTTACTGCCATACGGCCGTAACACAACCTTTACGAGGTCCAGGTCTCAAAACTATTACCCAGGCACCCTATTTAGAGCCGACACGTAAATTTACATAGGCCTTAAATCTACACCCTTTGTATCACCTTATTAAACTACATACTAAAACAAAACCTTAACTTAATTTAGGGTGGCTAAATTAAATCCTTTTGAAACAAAAACGGTCCGTTGTAGAGCTACGGGGCCCTAAATATCGTGAGGACACCACCGGCCTAATAGAATTCCGTAGATCAAGTGTTAATGAAATAACTCGGTTTTAATCGCTCGGCTATTGTCCGCGGAACCCACGATTTGGGCCCAGCCATCGGAGGCTCTTAACTTTTTAAGTTGGGGGAATTCACGATATTTATTCTACTTCTTCGTAGCTATCTAAATTTTGTTAGTATAGAACTGAGTTAGGAGTACAGCAATTTAAGAAGCACTTTTTAGGGACAGTATTAAAAAATGCTGAACAGCACCACATTTGCATTTCAGGTTGGAGTCGTATCATCATCATCATATCAGTCGAAAGACGTCCACTGTTCCCCTAAACGCCACGACATTGACCGATCCCGTGCGTCTCGCATCCAGCGGATTCCTGCAACCTTCACCAGGTGATCGGTCCACCTAGTGGGAGGCCTTTCATTCTGCGAGCATTGTGCCCCTCCCACTGCCAAGAATGGTGTCGTTTATGAATCTACAATTCATCAGGTGTTCCTTGCTTTGGTCTTCTTATATCGCCGGTTTGGGACTCAAACCTGCGATAAATCAGTATACAACATATAGCTAGATGCTTCGTGTGTAAATTTGTGATGTTAGAAACAGGGTTCTTAGCTTTTTCTACCCTCTAAATAGTGCGAGAATAATACTAACGCTGTTTCTACAATAACAAACCATTACTAGGCTAACATGGGCGTTTGTGGCATTGTTCCCCGAAGGTTACAAACCAAGGTCAGTCTTATTTGGGAGTCCAAGCTGTTGCACAAAACTTTCACACAGCAATATGAGTCTCTTGGTACTAACGAAATTAATTGAAGATTATATCCAAGGAATACTTCGTTTTGTTCGTAAAAATATTCTTATAATATTCTTACAAATCTTTGGCTAAAATGGTATTTTCCAAGCTTTTATTTAACTTGCAATGTACGTATGTATGTAAGTGTGGTCGGGTCAAATCCTGCAATGGAATTTTAAATCAGTTATCGTCCACCGATTAAGATGAAATTTTTCATGCACGTTTAGTTTGGATGACAATGCATGATAAGCTAAGTGACGTCATTCTAAATACAATATGGCGGACGATCCAAGATGGCGGACTAGTAATTTTTTGTGCACTGCCATGATATGGGTATCAAATGAAACGGTTTGCTAAGAAGAATAAAAAAAGCAGGATTTAAAAAAAAAAAAAATGTGTTTGTTGAACATGGCTCTTTTAACCTTATGGTACGCAATGATGTCGTCAACAATGGAGCACGCTTGCTTAGAAGTAACCTTCTCACTAATTACTTAAAGACCCCCCAGGTGATAACTATCAGGAAACTCAAACACGGGTAGGGAATTCCACTTCTTAGCTGTACGCACAATGAAAGTATTCCCAAAACGTTTCGTGGGTATGGGTTTTCACCGTTGTATAACAGTGGTGTATCATCGTATGTCTTGTAGTCAGATAATGGAATGGGCATGATAACTTCTAAGAAATTCATGTAAAGGGGATTGTAATAAAACTAACCTTATTTAAGCACAGATTAAATTTAAGTACCAAAAGTCATTACTGAAAAGCCCTTGTACAACCAAAGTCTGACACATTTACAATCAGATATAATGAAAGGACCGCTTCTTACTTCGCTTTTGTCACTTTTAAAAAGAAAATTGGTCCTCACAGCTTCGAGTTCCACTCGTACTTACAAAGGTTCTATACCTTCACTCATCTGTGGGATATTGTGGAGTGTCAAGTTAAACTTTTTCAATCATCCGCGCGGTTTTGCCCCGCCACCCGCCAGACACTTTCGAAATTCATTATTTTATGGAGTTCGAATACTTTTATATCGCTTTTTTATACTTTTGTTGGGAATAAAAGCTTCTCTCTTTGTACTTAGAGCAGCAGACACCTTTGAATGGATTTTATGTGGGTTGGTTTCTGTTATAAAACTGTAAGTATTTTGTTCTGAGAGAAGCTAAAAATATCCCACGAGTGGGTGTTTTAAAGAGTATAGTAGAAGTTGTTTTCAAAAGTAGTAAAGAATTAATCTGTTTATTAAATTTGTTTGCTTCGTTGGTGTAGTAGTAGTCGTAAATGCTACTAGGCATTTTGGGGTCCCGGGTTTGATGGCCGAGCCAGACAAAGTGATATTGCGCTTTTCTGTCTAAAATTTCTCAGTGAGAGCCCGGAGTCTTGATTTGTCCCTCGGTTATTGCAATAAGTTTGTCATCTATTACATTTAAATCAAAATTACTTCAATTAACGGGGCAGTGTGTTTTATTATTATTATTGATAGGCTCGCGCTTGACCACTATCTCAGCTGATGGTAAGCGATGTTGTGGTCGACGGTATAACACGCTTGCCTAGAAGAAACCTATTCACTCTCGACTTAAAACCCCGAGGTTGTAGCTATCGGGAAACAGATTCCGGCAAGGAATTCCACTCCTTAGCTGTACGCATAATAAAAGTATTCTTAAAACGTTTAGTGCGTATGGGTGGGATGTCCACCATGTACCGATGGCGCATCGCCGTACGTCTTGTAGTCCGATGATGAAACGGGCTAGGCCTGTTTTTCAATCGACTGTAGTGCATCAAGCTGGTACTTGACAGATTCGTCCCAGAGATGTCCTTAATTGCTGGCACACAACTCTGTCTCGAACTTCGGCGAATACTGGGTTCATAATTATTATGTTATATAGTAGTTACGTGTTGTTTAACTGTGTTAAATTTAAATGCAATCACCAACCCACCCACCAAGCTTAGTACCAACCTACTTTTGTAAATTAATTTAGTTCCTAAAATAATTATGGTCCTCACGAAATCCACTTACTCCAAGGAGTGGCTTACTGAACAAGTACCGAAAGACCAACACAACTTGACTATCAGCCACTGGCTTAACTGTCAAAAGGTCAACAACCCTAAGGCAACAGTGGCTCTCGGGGTAAAATATGCAAATTTAACTAAATACTGAAACAGCGTTAGTGATTAGAGCATAGAACAAGTTTCTTGGTAGGGTCGTGTTATTTCTTAGATGTAGATACTGGAATTCCGTAGATTAGGTACAAGAAAAGATATATTTTCTTTCTTCGAAACTGTCCTTCCTCTTATTAAATGACACTAGGTTATATTAAAATGTAAAAGTTTGTGAGGATGTTTGTTACTCTCACGCAAAGCCTATTAAACGGATTTTGATTAAACTTTTTACTAATATAGCTTACTAGCTGTTGCCCGCGACTTCGTCTGCGTAGCATTAGTCCTACGAACAGCATTTTCTTTATATCGCGCAATAATATTGAAGGTACACGGTCGCCTTACTTCGGAAATTATTAGTTCACCATACAAACTTTCACCCCCTTTTCCATTCCCTTAAGGATGATTTCCGGAATAAAAACTATCCTATCCCAGGGTCTCAAATAATCTTCATACCAAATTTCATCTAAATCGGTGCAGCGGTTTAAGCGTGAAAAGGTAACCGGCAAACAGAGTTACTTTCGCACTTATAATATTAGTTAGGATAGATCTGAATGATAATTCAGCGCGGACGGAGCCGCGGCCGGCAGATAGTCTCTTATAAGAAGAAAACAAAGAAAAATTAAAGGGTTTTTCTAAGAAAGATCGAGGTGCCACCAGGCTTATTATTGCTGGTACCAATAAATCGAAATACTATGTAATTTTTTTTCAAAGTTGTAGCAAAAATATCGGTTGGTAGGTAAAAGATAGTTCAAATTGGGAATACGCGCCTGGGTGCTGATTAAATTATTATAGTTTTTCATCTACATTTTTAATATTTTCTTCAATCATGTTTTACTCGTATCTCCAAAAGTTATCCAGCCATCCGTTTATATAGATCAAAATATTTATTTGATCTTAATTTTCACTCCAGCATGATCTACCCCAACATTTTGTTCTATCATGTCCCATCTAGACCCATCTTACTCTACGACCTACAGGATAATAAGACCAAAATTATGTAGGCTTTAATATTAGGTTACGATAATATGTAACTAACATAATGGCCCCGCAGTGAAATGGTCCAGGGCCATCATTTGACTCAATTATGATAATTTATTGAGTGAATTATTCAATTTTGGCTTTCGTTGGTTGAGTCTGGCAGTTGAATTGTGTTTTTCGTAAGGTGGTGTTAGAGGTTAAGTGTTTGAGGGTAAGGTTTGGATTTGGATGGGAGGACCATATCCGAAAAAAATAAAAGGGGACATATTATGTTCTTTAATATTTATATTAGCCTGAATTGCCCCACTGCCTCTGCAAAGTGAGGCCTTTGTCCTGTAGTGGGCCAATTCAGGGTTATACTTCTTTTCATTACCCCCGGTTTTGGGCAAGTGAAGTGTGTATTAAGTATTATATTTTATTAGTCTTCGTTCAATCTTAGGCTCAATAGATTGTGAATGAGGGCTTTTAAATTACATAACAGTAGGTACAATATACTAAGAATAATTTACGATTTTTTAAAATTAATTAGGACATCTTCTTTCATCATCTGGTCTTCAAAAAATCGCGAATACAAACAGAACATACTAAAAACTTTTTACAAAAAAAAAATACAACCGACTTCTAAATAAAAACACTACAAAGTGAAAAATAAGTTCAATTTCGGAAGTCGGTGTTTCTGTTTTTAACCGACTTACCAAAAAGGAGGAGGTTCTATGTTCGTTCGTTTTTTTATGTTCACCGATATCTCCGTCAATTGTGGACCGATTATGAAAATTATTTTTTTGTTTGAAAGAGTATGTTTCGAAATTGGTCCCATTTTAATTTGGTGAAGATCTGATAAAGAACTTCGGAGATATACAACAGAACTCTTCAATAAATGACGGCAAATCATAAGGGATTGCTGCAATCGCATGTGGGTTTATTGTTTATACCATTTCATAACATAACATCACGCCAGTACACTCTACGTCTCCCTCTATTGCGCGATATAAAGGGGTACGCAGATCTCTCATTTCACCGGTTATGTTCAAGTATCGTGTTATTCGGGTAATCTATTCTGGAGTTATAGGCACCTTATTTTAGATAAGTACAACTAAAAAGGGAAAAATAAAAAACATTTTTGCAAAAAAATACTACCGACTTACAAACAAAAAACTACAAAGTGAAAAATAACTTAATTTTGGAAGTCGGTGTCCATATCGCAAAAAAATGGGAAACAAGAAAGACACCGACATCAAAAATTAAGTTATTTTTCACTTTGTAGTTTTTTGTTTGTAAGTCGGTAGTATTTTATTTGCAAAAATGATTTTTATTGTTTATTCGTTTTTTGACACCGAATAGGACTACTAATGGGACCACACGAGGAGCACCAGTTTACAAATAAAAAAAGAATTCGGAAAACAAACAAAATCGGTTCACCAAGTATATAGTTTCGAGGGGTCAAACATAAAAAAATACTGTCGAATTGATAACTGCCACCTTTTTGGGCAATCGGTTAAAAATACACATAAAACAGTGCAGCTCAAAATAACAAAAGACATATTCCGAAGCAATAGCCACCCATCCACAAACCAACCTCACCAAACTCCGCTTAACCTCACCCATCACACATTAATCGATAACCCTCACTAATTAGAAGCAAAACCTATCGACCTACTTATCCCAAATTACCAGCATTAAATGCAAAACAATGCATGAACATGAGAGAATTTATGGTATGAATAATTACTGTAAAGCGCGCTTAACACAAATAGCGCATATTCGCGCATGGATGGCATTATTATTCGCATTGGTTAGCATATGCGCGCATGGATATCCGAGAATGGTTAATGTCTATCAAACGTGCTGGTCGTCCAACGCATTCAAATGCCGCCGGGGAACGGTAAGCCAGCTGCGTAGGGTTGCCAAGGGGATGTGTCGAGTGTTACAAGAATAATAATAATATATATATGTAATTCTGATTGCTCGTGAACAAGAAAAAAATGCCATCCTACCTTACTTGATTGCTAATAAATTATTATTAAAAAATATTTTTGAACAAGTTTTTTTCGTATTCTTCTCAGCAAACCCTTTAATTTGATACCCATATCAGTGCACAAAAAATAACTTGTCCGCCATCTTGGGCCGTCCGCCATATCGGATTTAGGACGACGTCACTTAACCAACAATGCGTTGTCATCCAAACTATGTATGCAAAATTTCATTTTAATCGGTGGCAGATAACTACTTTAAAATACAGTTGCAAAATTTGACCCGAACACATTTACATACAAAAACACATACATACAGCATATATTGCAAGTTAAATATAAGCTTGTAAAAACGTATTGATTCGAAAATAAACTGAACAAAAACGACATTGTCTTTTTTATTACTTCTTGTCGAACTTGTAGATTTTTGGTTACTTTGTATCTAACGTTCATTCATTAATTCATAAACTCTCGCCTTTCTCCCATGGGGGTAGGCAAACCACAGAACGCCACCTGGTACGATCCATTTGCTTCATTTAAGTTCAAAAACGCACGCCACCGGTTAAAATCAAAAGTTAGATGTGGTGGTGTATAGTTCTCGCCAAACTTCTTGGCTGTCCTGAAGTATCTATGGCTGCGCAATAGTAAATCTCGTACAAAAACAGCGCCGATCCGTCCCTAGCGCATCGGAAAGCCAACTTCAGGGCGGCTCAGAAGTTTGGCGAGAACTATACTTAAATATAATTTTATATCGATCAAACAAATCTTAGAATTATTTTTTGTATGTATTGTCCATCATGAAATGTTCTTAACCCCCGCCGGAAAAAGAGGGGGGGGGGTGATAAGTTTCACGTGTGTTGCTGTGTATCTGTGTGTCTGTTTGTGGCATAATAGCGCCTTAACGGATGAACCGATTTCGATTTAGTTTTTTTTTCGTTTGAAAGGTAATTTGGTCGAGAGTGTTCTTAGCTATGTTTGAAAAAAATCGGTTCAGCCGTTCAAAAGTTATGGGCGTTTTACTGTTTGAATCGGGGTATTTTCGGAAGATAAAGGTGTCGGGGTTTTTAAGTTTTGAAATTTTACTTGTTCAATTTTAGATTGTACAGTAGGTGTTATATATCCCGATTTTTCTCAATATAATATTTATACTTATGTACAACCAATACAACCCTATCACATAATAGCTGAGCCGAACCGATAGCTCGACTAACAATCGCTTCGATTTATACCCGGCGTCGCCCGCGCATGCATCACATTTTTATTTCGGCACGTTCATTGAAATATATCTGAAACCGGTTGCTCAGTTAAACCCTGGGATTGTATGTAAATTGCCTGTAACTATTTGATAGAGACTGGTGATTCCTGACTGTGAATAAAATTTTAAGATCTGTCGTTTATGACATTTTTTAGGCTTTGATTGATGCGTAAAAGTGGGTACATCAAGTGAAACCGCGAAACGGCAAACGTAAGGAGGAGCGCCAATCTTCGCAAGGTGGCTGGAAGCGGATGGCTGGATGAGAGTTGTTAAGAAGTACCCCTATGTATAATGTACTCTGTGTTAAGAGGGGACTCTAGTGAGGCTTTCTCCATACACACACATTCTGCTGTTTTCTTCGTGGATAATGCCTCTAGAGCAATGATTTTTTTCCATAAAATCTAGGTCTAATTAATACGTGCCTGTATCATTTCCTTTTTTCCAAAACATAATCACAAAAAGAAATATGACAATACAAAAATGCCAGTTTTTACCGCCATGTTTAGAAGACTTTCAGACAAAATTTATAAGTTTTTAACAAAAAAGGAAATGATAGGAACATAGATATACTTTCCTCTAAATTTTGATATAATAATTTTTTAGATCAGACCAGTTTTCATGAAGAAAACAGCAGAATACGAAACGTCTTTTAGTCAAAGTTTTTGTAGGTAAAATCAGCCTGAGCTGCAGTTGTCCCTTTCGCACTTTTCGGGGTGAGGTTGGGGGTGACGCGACGGCAATAGTTTCTTCAAATAGCTATTTTTCAAATTCCGTTTGACTAGAGTCCGCTCTTAAGATTCTCCGCGGAAGAATAACACTAGAAATAACCCCATACACACAAAGCGTTTTGTTAATACTTTCATTGTGCGCTCAGCTAAGAAGTGGAATTCCCTTCCGGAGTCTTTCTTCTCTGATAGCTACAACCTTGAGCTCTTTAAGAGTGTATAGTTTGCTTCTAAGCAAGCGTGCTTCACCGTAGACCATATCATCGCTTACCATCAGACGAGATAGTGGTCTACCGCGAGTCTACAGCCTGTGTAGTTCGGGTAGACAGCAAGGCAAGTAGGGTAGGCAGATAGGTAAGTAGGGTAGTAGATAGGTAGGGTAGGCAGTTGACGGCAGCGAAGCCGCGGGGCGGGCATAGATACAGCTAGTCAGTAATATTTTATTTTAAATTTACGTAAAAAATAATTTTGTTTAAATCTATTTAAGTCCTTTTGAAGAGCTATCAACTCAGTCTGGCGTATTGAAAGAATCATTCACAAATAAATTGAAAATAAACCAATATGAAACAGTATAATACATTTGAATTTCAACATTATATACCTAGACACCACAAAATGATTCAA
Source organism: Orthosia gothica (assembly GCA_949775005.1). Lineage (NCBI taxonomy): Eukaryota > Metazoa > Arthropoda > Insecta > Lepidoptera > Noctuidae > Orthosia > Orthosia gothica. The sequence continues at coordinate 17,808,703 of OX459060.1, read as the reverse complement.
TTATCGAAATAAAGCCTCTTTTAAAATCCGATCATAGATGATATATTAAAGTTAGACGAATGTTTGTTTGTCCGTTCGGAAAACACGATTTTAAACAGCTCATATGGGTTCTTTTTAAGGTACCCAAAGGGTAAAAACGGGACCCTATTACTGAGACTCCGCGGTCCGTCTGTCTGTCTGTCTGTCACCAGGCTGTACCTCATGAACCGTGATAACTAGACAGTTGAAATTTTCACAGATGATGTATTTCCATTGCCGCTATAACAACAAATATTTAAGTAGGGCTTCCATATGGCTTGCAATTATGGTACGGAACCCTTCGTGTGCGAGTCCGACTCGCACTTGGCCGGTTTTTTCTTTTTTAGAACACGTAACTCTCGGTTTTTTAGAGGGAATTCAAAATTGAGAACTTATCAACCTCTACTTATGCTTATCGATCTTTAGCGCCGCGTTTTACAAGAACTTAACTTTAAATTCTCTATTCGGACACCAGGAGTAAACAATTTAGATGTAGAGGTAAGATAGTAGACACTTACCCAATCTAATTAACTTAACAAATGTAGAGGTAAGTAAGTCATCATCTATCTCCAGGAAAGTGCAGTGGTGGCCTAGTGATGTTGGCCGTGACTTATAAGTTGTAGGTTGTGAGTTCAAACCCAGGCAAGCGCTTTACTTTGGTTAAATTATTTCAGTACTACTGCTCTCAAAACGGTGAAAGAAAACATCGTGAGGAAACCGGCATGTCCTAGAAACAAAAAATCGAATTCATGTGACATCCATCAACCCGCACTGGGCCCGCGTGGTGGATTACGGCCCATTCCCTCTCACAGAGAGGAGGCCTGTGTCCCAGCAGTGGGAACATTAAAAAAGCTGATGATGGACTTCAGATTTTTTTTAAACCTCTAATGAACATTATTCTTTTGATTCTGACCGAAATAATAAAATCCATTCAGCTCCATTTACTATATCCCTAAAATAAAATAAAACCAGAAATCCGAAAACAAATATCAATTATCAAAGAAATGAGAAAAATAAACAAATTGACCACTTTTAAAAGCGACACACGAGCGACGACGCGGGCTCGCACTAACTACCATTTAATCCACCAATCAATAAGGGGATTAATACTATGCTTTCATATTGCGTTCTCAATAAAAATTGCTGTTTCAATTTCATTTGAAATCATCGCAAACATATCGCTCAAGGGGTTTATTAAATATCTAATGGAGTTTTTGTACAAAGAATTATATCCTTGATATACAAGATTCCACCGCTAATAAGCTAAGCTCCAAAGCCTTGAACATCGTCGCCGAGTTGCCAGCTTGTCGGTTTTTTATCGGTTGCATTTCGGGGAGTGTGCGATGGAATTGCATGATCTGATTCCGCCCAGCCCGTTCCATCATCGGACTACCAGACGTACGGCGATGCGTCATCGGTACATGGTGGATATCCCACCCATACGCACAAAACGTTTTGGGGACACTTTCATTATGCTTACAGCTAAGGAGTGGAATTCCCTGCCGGAGTCTGTGTTTCCCGATAGCTACAATCTTGGGGTCTTTAAGTCAAGAGTGAATAGGTTACTTCTAGGCAAGCGTGCTTCACCGTCGACCACATCATCGCTTACCATCAGGTGAGATAGTGGTCAAGCGCAAGCCTATTGACGATAAAAAAAAAAAAAAAAAAAAAAAAACTACAGATTCTTTGTTTTTGATAAAAACTAAATGTTCATGATTTACCAGCCGAATGCTAAAACACTCAAATTAAACTTGATCATCATCATCATCATTTCAGCCGAAAGATGTCCACTGCTGAACATAGGCCAACCCCAAGTGTCACTACATTGGCCGGTCCAATCCCACCGCACTATTCCCAAACCACTGGAACTCCTGAAAGCCAGAATCAACAGTGGCGACCACCAGAAAAGCGCCGAGGCAATGAAGCTCGACGAAGTCCCGGAGAATGAATTTAATTGTCTTGTGTCCCGCAGCGAAATTAATCAGAAAAGAATAATGGAGGAGTAGGAAAAATTCAAATATCCATTTCCCTGCATATCAAGCAGAAGACAAAACAAACAAGGCCTATAGGTCACTGGCCGGTCCGGTGCATCTCGCATCCAGTGGATTCCATCAGTCTCAACCAGGTCATCGGTCCATCTAGAGAGATACCTTCCAAAGATGCGCTTTCCTGCTTGATATTGACAGGCAAACCTGCAGAAATCCTTTCTACTATAATATAGTAACTATACTATCAAGTATAATTCATGAAAGTTCAGTTTTATCAAAAATAATTACCTGCAGATTTTAGCTGTGGGATCTTAGGCTATGAGGTTTAGAAATGCAAGGATTTACGGATAGTAAAAAACCGTTTTATCTTTCTAGTTTTATCCTATCTTGTGTAAAAGCTAGAATTTTTTATAATTCATCCCGTCTTGGCTTAAAAAACTAGACGTTTTATTATTTTTAATCAGCCTGTACATTATCTTAGCAAAAAAGGGCACATTTATTTCAGGCGTTTGTCTTCATCAACGATTTAACAGACCATTGTAACATTATTTCTTAAATGGAGGTTTTTCGCCTCAAATGCCCGCTTTTTCTCTCTCGCCGATTCTGAATTTTTATTTCGGGACACAATCTAGGTATTTAGCCTGTCGCAAAAATATTAAAATTGTTCATCCGAATCGGGGCTAGAAACAAAAATATTCCGATGGAAACAAACGATATTTTCGCGCCAACGCAAATAGGACGTTGTAGGAGTTAGTCAGTTTTTTTTTGTCGGTAAGGTTAACTACGCACAAGGGGTTTCACGTTGAGAAAAATGTGTGACAAAACAATTTTATTAAAGGTCTTTTTGCACTTTCTGAGAACATAAACAATCATAATCCTCATCTTCTATACTTTGACTGAGAATGTATTGATTCTCAGTCAAAGTATAGAAGATGAAAATTACTAAGTCAGCCCCAAAACCTCGCTCTTGAGTGCGTCCTAGTGTTTTTAACCCCCGCCGGAAAAAGAGGGGTGTTATAAGTTTCACGTGTGTTACTGTGTATCTGTGTATCTGTGTGTCTGTGTATCTGCGTATCTGTGTGTCTGTCTGTGGCATCATAGCGCCTAAACAGGTGGACCGATTTTGATTTAGTTTTTTTTATTTGAAAGGTGATTTTGTCGGGAGTGTTCTTAGCTATGTTTGAATTAAATCGGTTAAGTCGTTCAAAAGTTATGGGCGTTTAACGTTTGAATCGGGGTGTTTTCGCAAGATAAATATGTCGGGGGTTTTTTAAATTTTGAAATTTTACTTGTTAGCTATGAAGAAGTGTCGCATTGAATTTTAATATGGACTGTTTCATTAAGTTTTGAATAAGCCTGACGTTAACACTGCAATTCTTACTGTTCTTACTGAATACTGAACCTGTCATACCGAACCAATAAATCCCAGCAAAGAGGAGCAAGAGTGTCCATAACTTAATTTATGGTGCGACCTGTTTTACTTTTCTATTAATTATCATCTCATAACTCAGTCCCTTTCTAGTTATATCGTCTTATATACAGTCCATCCATCGTTGCTGTGGTCTTCCCCTTATATTCATACACATCGACATTCACACTCCAACATTTTGTCAGGATAATTTCCAACGCAGAAGACTCCAATATCCAAAATTGGTGTCGAAAGGTCGCAACAATCGCAGTAGCGACGTCGATTAAGCTGGTATATAGGCCTGTATCACCACTTAGCGTTCCTTTTTCGCCTAGTGCATTGATTCCCAAACTGTGGTCTGCGGACCATTGGTGGTCCATTCGAGCAAAGTCAAATATATTTATTCAGTTAGGCCAATAAACGGCACTTTTGAACGTCACATAAATAAAAAATTACAAGTAATAAAAAATTATGAATTACGAATTTTATGACGCCCTATGACCCCCGCCCTTTTATTCGTAGTTTTATTTTATTTTTATTTAAGTGTATATAGGTAGTTATTTTTAATTAAGTAATAAAAAAATATTCTACCGTGCATTCGGAAAGTAGATTATTATGGAGAAGAACGCACAAGAAACTCCATAAAATATGGCTAAAATATGGTCCGCAAAAGGTTCAAAAATGATTTTAGGTATCGATTAGAACCGTTGTCTTTACTAAAATTAGAAAGAGGAAAGATTTGTTTGTAATGGATAAAATCAAAAACTACTTAACCGATTTCGAAAATTCTTTCACCAGTAGAAAGCTACATTATTCCTGAGTATCATAGGCTACTTTTAAATCCCGAAAACGGGTCCGGTGGGGTGCGCCACGGGACCGAAGCCGCAAGGAAAAGCTAGTGTCTTTATAACTATGCTTGTTACTTTTGTTTTTTGATATAGGTATGCTACAAGTTTTGAATTTATGATATTAAGTTTATTTTAGATTACCACAATTATATTTTTTTCTGGACTTCTGGTCCCTGCTAACAACAAAGAAATCAAATTGGTCCCAGGTCAAAAAAAGTTGGGAACCATTGGCTAGTGTGTATACAGCCTTATAGTCCCCGACGGCCGATTTATTCATGTTAAGGATACAAGAGAAGCCACTCAAACGATTACGATCAACGTGACGCGGGCGACAGGCGCGATTTTTTCGTCTGATATTTACGGGATCACTATTCACTCGGGCTAATGTGAAGTATTGTCTTTTGTGTCGTGTCTTGAGGAATTGTTTTATGGGAGAAAAAGGATTTTTTAACAAACATATTTGAGTTACGTTTCCAGAAAAGGTGACGGGAAAGTCGAGAGGGGGGGGATATGGAATGATCTTCCAGTCATACGACACAAACTCTTGGGTCACAAAGTTTCCTTTTATACCATCCTGAAGAAACCAGGAGGCCTTATCTGCTTCTGGGGAGAAGTGAGCTGGTTGAAATGACGGCCACCATGGCTCACGTACTCAAAGATTAAGTGAAAACCAAAATCCCAATAGATAGAGGTTTTAGTTATTGACCTGGATTTCTCAGCGATTTTCCAATATAAAATCGTACTACAACGCAATTCTGGTCTTTTAATACGACCACTGCACTGACAATAATGATCCTTAAGCCATAATGTCGGATTCCAGCTCCGGACAGAAAGATTTTAAAGTCTACATAAAAACTTATAGACCAATATTTAGAAAAACCAAGCATTTAGGTCTAATCCTGCAAATCGAATTGGAATTTAACGGACACGAATATTATATTATAAAAGCACAATCCCGGGATGCATTTTGAGGTTATAAAAATAAAAATCCCGACAAATCCTATATCCCGGGCTTCAGTCGGAGGTAATGCTTCATATTAGTTTCCTCTCTAAACTGAATCCGACGAAAATTGAACGATTCCGAACGGATTGGATAAAACGGTTGATATTTTTTGGTTGGATGTTATTTTTCGCGGGCAAATTATCCCAGGATGACGGGAATGGTGTTAGAATTTCTCTTTGAGAGTAGTTTCAAAATGAATGACGTTGAATTTTAATGCCGGGATATTGTGTGTAAAGTTAGTGCTGTGCTCGTGAAAGGGTGATCAAGTTGTCAGCGTTTTATACTTTAGTGTAATACTTGATGATATTTTAGTGTTGTTTACAGTGTTTTGTGGGTCGGAAATTGTTTCATAACATAAAAGAGAAGACTGGCAATTCTTATTTTATAAATGGTAGTGAGATCCTCAGACTTATAAGGTGCTTAGGTTTATTACTATACTGCCTAAAAGATAGCTTGATCTCTGCGACATATGTCAATCTGACGTATACCTTATTGCTACGTTATTATTGTTAGCCTGTCAAGCGCTATTGTTACTGTATTGATTCTGAGAGCTGTCGCAGAGATCAAGCTATCTTTTATGAAGTATACATTTTCAAATGCTGTATTGTTTATAACTTGAATAAAATGGCAATCAAGAGACAAAATAGTTGCTGCGGATTTCTTATGAGAAGACTTAGTATGTAAGTTAGAAGTAGCAACACATATAAAGATTGTTAAAGGATTTGAAAGATTTTTGAGTTGCCATAGACTTATAGATTCGATGCAAAAAATTAGAGAGGGAGATTCTAAACAAACAAGTCAAAACTTACTCCCGATATTTGTCAAACTTGACTTGAACCTAAAAACCTGTTAAACTTTGGCATTAAAGCACTGTACAGGTTTTAAACTCCAAATACACAATTCAAAAACCGGCACCAACACAAACCGCGACAAACTCAAAAACATTGTTTCAAAACATGTTGCTCCAGTTACCTTCCATACCCTTACATTATCAGGGCCATAATACAGCGTCGGAACATCGATCAGAACGAAGCCCGGTCATCAGTAACACGTGCAAGTGATTTATAGAAGGAACGAGGATACACATGCCGATTTGAATTCTGACGAAAATGCGGGTAGATGGAAATTTTCGGGGAAGTTGTTGCGAAGTATACCAGTTGTTGTTTTTGGCCTTGAGAGTTGAAAAGGAAAAGTGAATGGTTTGTGGAGCAAGAAATGTTATTAAAGGTAAATTAAAGTTTGTTTATTACTAAGATACTGCCAAAAAAACAGAAAGAAAAATTATAGTGTGTGTTAACAGACAATTTTTTTCTGTGTATTCAGTCCTTCGGCAAAGAACAATGACTTTGATGTTTTTTTTTAAAGCGTCGTTCCCTGGCTTTTTACAAGCTTTTATTTAACTTGCAATGTATATGTATGTTAGTGTGTTCAGGTCAAATCTTGCAACTGAATTTTAAAGTAGTTATCCTCCACCGTTTAAGATGAAACTTTGCATACACGTTTAGTTTGGATGACAATGCATGGTTAGCTAAGTGACGTGATTCTTAATCCAATATGGCGGAAGGCCCAAGATGGCGGACTAGTTATTTTTTGTGTACTGTTTTGGTATCAAATGAAAGGGTTTGCTGAGAAGAATACGAAAAAAGAATTTTTTAAATAAGATTTTTTTATAATATTTTTTTATTTAAAAATACAAAGTTGGTCTTATCGGTAACAATTTTCCTGGGATTGACTTAATAAGACAAAATAATAAACTATTAATCAGAAATACATAAGCACTCAGATTAGATAATTCTGTAATTTGAGCACTGCAGTGAAGACAGCTTGCCACCCATCTAAATAATATTACTACGAAATCCCATAGAGACTCTAAAGGAGACGTCACTCCCAAATTGAAATCCTCAGAAAGCAATTGAGGACTAGAAATTTGACGAAATATTCCATCAAATTTATCTCGGATGCCATTAAATTTTGCTCTGAATAGCTTGCTTTTAGTCCTGCATATCCGTCTTTTATGGATCTGATATTGCAGTAGAATAGACAGTATGCCCCGTACAGTATTATCAAGATTTTAACCTATATCAAAAATAATTGCTTTCTTCATATATAGAAATTGGGAGTGATATACTGTGAATCCTTACGGGCCCGTCCGAAAGTACTCAGAAACTTTGAAGTGAACCCAACTCTGTAATTATTAAATTATTCGGACGATTGTAAGCACATCGGGAGTAGGCACCACTGTCAAATTGTGTTGTCATTCATTCTTAGTTCGAAAGAATCATCCGTCTGTAGGTGATACAGTGTAGGAAACGCCCGTTACGAATGCCAAAACAACGGACTTCTTGCTTAGGCTTTGCATGTACCATTACACGTATCTACTCATCTTTTATCTATGGCTATACAGAATGTTTACTTACCCAATATAAGGAAAATGTGGCATCTGAAATGGCTTCAACGGAATTGTAACATAAAAGTCAGAGCAATCAGATAAGTGAAAGAGAAATCAATAAGGAAACATTCGATAATTAAAAGTAAAATATTTTATTTACACTCACAACATAAACCGACACTGCATGATGTAGAGTTCGCCTCGAAAATAAAAGAAAAATGAAACTTCATTCAAGCGTTCCAAGTTGTATTGATTCCTCCCCTATCTTTACTTGCACAAAATTCAACAGAGTTAAATTGTATAACTCTACTGAAATTAAACTCAAAAGAAGTGCTGTGATATAAAGCCGTGTATATGATAAAAGAGGATCTTTTTATATTTTACGACAAAATGTACTGAACAGCTTACCATCAGGTGAGATAGTGGTAAAGCACGAGTCTATCAATTCACTCTTGACTTAAAGACCCATAGGTGAATGTATCAGGAATTGCGTCACCTAAACCATGTACACTTAGTTTAAGTAAACAGCACACGAAGGCTGCAAGCATGTATCTATTAAAATATGTTTGAATTCAGTAAAGCAAACTTGAATAAGGATCTCTATGAAGTTATGCAAGTAAGAAAACCTTTGTTGAATCATGAGAAAGAAAATTCAGAAACAATTTCTTGGCCAAACACTTGGCCCCGATATACGTAGGTACATGCTACCGACAGAGCATCGAAAGCTTTTGCCAATTCTCATTGAATCTCTGCACTGTTTGAACGAGAAGTAGATTCGAAGCATTGCCAAAATATAATTTGGCCGTTTTAGCTCCGTTGATTTTTATAGTCTCCATCGCTTTTGTGTTCCGACACAAACGTGGCTTCACTTTGTTATGTTTTTGTTTATGAAGCAAATTGCGATATAAAGTTAAGGAGAACTGGTTCAGTGGGTAAGGCAAACAATTTTAAAATATATTTCGTAAAGAATAAAGGTTGAATTCCGTTTCGTTGCAATTCTTGAATTGAGAATCGAAGGTATAGTTTGTGTTTGGGGAGATATGAAATCCTGTGACTTGATATTTTAAAATGCAATTTGACATCACTACCTATGGTATTTTTTTTATTTATAAAAATACTGATCCACGTCCCACATCTGCCTTTATTGTTTGTCTCGATCATGCATGTCAGCTAATAAAATCTGACTGTGAATAAAATATTGCCATAATATTATCAAGTTTGGCGACTGATATAAATTTTTCTTACGGAGTGAGGTTTGTGTTTATACCCATGGTATACTTAATTCTTTATCCAGAACTGATGACATCCATAGTAATGAGTATGTCTACCTAATGAAGAGCAGAATATTGTCTGCTGTATTCTTCTGTTGCTGCTGCTGTTTAAGCTTCAGTAAATTGACCTTTAACCATTTCTTACATAAATATTAGTCATGATATTGCTTGTTGGCTGAAATCCATCATCATCAGCCTATTCATGTTCCCACTGCTTGGACACAGACCTCGAAACACTACAGATAACTATCGCATATTACAAATCACTTTTACATTTGCACCATCAGAACATTTTAAAAGGAATCCAAAACTCGCCATTTGTATAGCACGTTCATTTGTACAGTTTTTATACACTCCAAGCGGATGCGTTGGATCGCCGGGAGCGAGTAACTTATTCGCATCTATTTTATATTAAAAACTAGGGTCGCGCGTGTATATGGATATGTCGGATTTGTCGTGGAATGACATATAGACGAGTTGGACATTGAATATTGTGATGGACGGGGTATATTTCAGTTTGGTTTGGTGTGAATGTGAAGTGATGATGTTTTGCAGGGTCTCTGCTTTGTATCTTGTCTTGCTTTATCTTCACATTTTTGTATGCTTCCTTATAATGTAACAGACTGGTCGCTGATGATCGCGGGGGATTCGCTATAACTATTAGGCCAGACAATCGATTTTCCGGTCGCAGTATCTTTTATCAGCATACTGAAGGCATCTACCCAGGCTATCCAGGCTATATATGCATGAACTGATTCCTTCTAGCCCGTTCCATCATCGGACTACAATACGTACGGCGATGCGTCATCGATACATGGTGGACATCCCACCCAAACGCACCAAACGTTTTGGGAACACTTTTATTATATAAACAGCAAAAGAGTGGAATTCCCTGCCTGAGTCTGTGTTTCACGATAGCTACAACCTGAGAGTCTTTAAGTCAAGAGTGAATAGGTTACTTCTAGGCAAGCGTGCTCCATTGTCGACCAAATCATCGCTTACCATCAGGTGAGATAGTGGTCAAACGCAAGCCTTTTACATATAAAAAAAACCTCTTGAAGTATCAACGTGAAAATCAAGAGGTCAACATAGATTTTCTAAATGCCATATTGTGCTATTAAAAGTATTGTTTTCACAGATTTTTTCCCTGTTTATTTTTGTCTGACCTTTCCAAACTTTTAGAAATATTCTCGTGTTTCATTGAGTAAATACCGTTCCCTTCTAAGAAACTACGTCAAGGAAAAACAGCTTTTAGCCTATTACAAGTCCCTTAAAAACTTAACAATGGGAGAACACCAAGTCAGATATAGTTACGCAAACTTGAAATTTAACAAAAGAGAGTTCACAAAGTAGTTTGAAGCACCCCTATTCAGGCGTTTCTTACGAGTTAGCACTTTTTCCAGAACAGCCGGGTTCCGTCCCAAAGGCTAGCTTAGATTTGTTGTTTTTATTTACCATTCCTACTTTTATTGTACTATGCGGCTGTCACAGCGTTGTTTTAAATTCTGTATGTCTACGTAAATTTTCTTATTTTTATTGTGGACAGGAAAAATGTGGGTTTCGGATTTTTGTAGTGGTTTAGAAGTTGAGAGTAATAAATATGGAGTATTAGATGGCTGTATAAGACTTACTGTTACATGGATTTGTATAAGATTATTATCAGAACAAATAGCAAGACCACCCACAGGTAGAGAATACATATTATTTGAATCACAAAGAAAGAAGAAAGAAAAAGTGTTTAATTGTCACAAAACGACAAACATATATACATGCTTATGCAATAGTATTAGTAGTACTTAAACTATGTTAGTAAAGACGAAAAATAAATAAAACAATAATAATGCACTACCTACATTTTGTATAAAATTGAAAAGAAATAGGTAAAAAAGAAGCCAGGCAGATGCATGTCGTGGTTGTGACAAGAAGGCTTCCACTCAGCATAATGCTGTGCCGTGCGGACCCACAGCACGGCGCTGATTTTCAGAGACGACAGTGATATAGAGACCCAAACGGTTAAAGATTGCAGAAACGAAGAAGAAGTAGATAGGAAATAATGTACCTGCTACTAAACACAGTCAATAGAGAGTTGTCCGTAAAACAACATGTGTCTAAATAAATTAACAATCCCATAAAAGAGCATAGATATTCGGTAGATCAAAAACAATTAAAGGACTACGCTAGAACTCAATTTAAACTCTAAAACGACTAACAATCTAAACAGTACCACTTGTACAAAGCTTTCATGCGAAACACAATTAGTATAATGATACAATTCCGATTCACCAACAATAATCCGGTGAACTCAATAAATACATATGTAAATGCGGATATTTCACATAGAATTTAGGTATGGGCTAACAAATTGCCACGCCATGGATTAACCGAAATCGAAATTAGGCAAATGGGACTAATACCGCACAGCGATGAATTAGGTCGTATGTTACACCGATACGTAACAGAATGAACGGGATAAGATTTATTTTGGACGCTGTTTGCTGAATCTGTTTGAGTTTGGTTATCGTCTTTGTGTGGTTCACCAGATATTTGGTGTTATGTTGACTAAGATGATTCAATTTTCTATTGATTTAATATGATGTGGTTAATTAGAATATTTAGAAGTGGCGTTTTAACTTAATATAACTTTATTTTCGTTAAGAGGGGACTCTAGTGAGACTTTCTCCATACAAAAACATTCTGCTGTTTTCTTCGTGGATAATGCCTCTATAGCAATGATTTATTCCCATAAAATCTGGGTCTAATTAGTACGTGCCCCTATCATTTCCTTTTTTCAAAAACATAATCACTAAAATAAATATGACAATCCAAAAACCCGAAAAAAATGCCCGTTTTTACCGCCATGTTCAGACGGCTTTCAGACAAAATTGATAGGTTTTTAAGAAAAAAGAATGCATAGATATACTTTTCCTCTAAATTTTGATATAAGAATTTTTTAGATCAGACCAGTTTTCATGAAGAAAACAGCAGAATACGAAACGTCTTTTCGTCAAAGTTTTTGTAGGTAAAATCAGCCTGAGCTGCAGTTGTTCCTTTCGCACTTTACGGGGTGAGGTTGGAGGTGACGCGACGGCAATAGTTTCTTCAAATACCTATTTTTCAAATTCCTATTGACTAGAGTCCGCTCTTAATATGAGCTTTCAAATATATTTTCAAGGTTTGCAGGCATTATTTGCATAGCAAACTTTAAAAATGGAAGGAGCAATGTAATTCTATTATTTCTTTTTTAATTTTAATTCAAGCCTCAAAAGTAAAAAAAAGTATAAAATTTCCTACGTGGACCTTAAAAATGTTAGCTGGTACAGACTGGATGCAGAAGGCGGAGAACCGGGTATTGTGGCCCAGCTTGGCAGATGCCTGTTTCGTCTAGAAGTGGACTGCGATAGGTTGAGTTGATCTATTGATTGAAATAATTCTTCTAATTTGTTACGTTCCGGTGTAACAGACATCCAACAGCGGCACACTCGTCACTAGCGGAATTTATTAACTAACTGAATTGCATTTCTAAATCAAACACATTCAAACATCGGTAACAAGCTGACAGACGGATTTTTTTGTCTAATTAGTGTTCTATTGTTAAGATTCATTTCATTTTGTTGCTTATGCAAAAAAGTTCAAAGAAGTTTATTCAATTGGAGTCCTAGGTACATACACAAAAACAAAAATGACGTTGCACGGGATATATTAGTTTTCAGGACTAAGCGTCTTTTTATGTTATTGGAAGGAAACATTCTTGATATGAAGCTCAAATATCTGATGTTTCCTAAGTTATATCTAAATAGTTCAGTATGTACTTCGTTCGTAGTGTTTTGTATATGTATACAAAACACCACGAAACCAATATATTTTTAGTCTTCAATAATCTTGAATAGTAACTGTTATATCCACCGACTATTTACCCCAAAAAAGAACGAAAAATTCGCTCCACATAGAAATAGAAAGGTCACAATATTACCCGTTACCGTAAAAGAGAATTACATACATTCTTGTCAAAAAGATCCTATCCGGAGTCCAAATGTCAGTAATACATTGGGTACGACAGAAAAAAGCCCGATAATGGAAAAATATTTGATCCCCAAACCCACTATTGAACCGATAAGACCAAGCAATAAATAGCAGGTAGGCAATCCTTATCTATAGCAGCCTAACTTATCAGAAAGGTCAAAAAATAATTTTTTTCCTAAAACCGCAAAAAAACTTTAATCTACTAAAACTTATCATGATTAAACAAGAAAAAAGTAAAAAGAACAGTGTCCTGAAATTCAAAGAAAAAGTTTCTATTGTTGATCAGAATTTGCAATTCATTATTCAAAGTCTTTGAACAATTATAACACCTGCGAGTCTTGATAAGACAATGACTAAATTTTGACTAAATAATATTCAGTGTTTGCGAAGTATAAGCCTTAATCTTTCATCGTCTCTTTGTTGAAGGATTACAAAAAAGCGAGGCTGAAATCTGGGGGGCTTATGAACTTAAGGCTGATGGCACACTGTTGCCTGTTAACTGTTGACTGAACTCGTAAATTGTTTTATATCTTAAAACGTGTCCTCAACCTGTCTTTTTGCTGATAAACTAGCATAGGGTGGTGCTTAATAGAGTTTAGGGCGACATACGGGTCGGGCAGTGTTTTGAGGCTTTCCATATGGTTTTTTTGTTCATAGTCTACTTAAACATCATTAGAGAACTGCGGAAGTACGTTCTATAAGTGCTGCTTGCAGAAACTAGTTTTCTACAACATGTACCAGAAGTTCGGTGTGACACTGCCCTTAGCTAGTTCAACCAACGAAACTTTCGGCTTTTAATAAAATAATCGATAGAATTTTTTCCTTGTACAGTACTACTTAAGTGATTTTAGTAAAAAGTTAGAAGCTGACCCATATAGGAACAAAGACTTTGAAAGCGTTGAAAACTTTTTTCGAACTAAAATCACCGTATCGTACAGTTTTTATAGTGGAAAAAGTTGATTAATTGTCGAAAGTTGTAATTAGATTATATTGTGACCCGATTCTATTGTGACCCGATTCTTATTAAGTGTCTGGATTACTTAGGGATTTTTATTATTTTTATATTAAAACATTTAATAATGGCATATGCACTGGAGGTCATTTTGCAATCATTCTGACGAAGCTCTAGTCAAGTACCTACTCGTACTACCACAGTTTATTTTTGAGTCGAGCAAAATTATATGACAAATTCTCAAAAGCCAAATTCGCAAAAGAATACCTATTCAGAAGCCAATTGAAAATTACTTGACATTTCGATAATCTCTTTCCTGAAACCGGGGGGTGAGTCTTACATCAGGAAAATCATTAAATATTATGTCTTCCTTGTGTTACACGCTTCATCTGTCTGAACACTCAAAAAGTTCGCAATTTTAAATCTTAATAACATTTTAACCCTAAGGGGTGACCCAATGAAACCCAAAAATACCTCTGCTTATTTTAAAAAGAAGAAATCATATCTTTCTCTATGCTCCCTATAAAACTCAGTGTACTAAACTAGATAAAAATTCGAAAATATTTAGAAAACTCTTGAATTTCGAACGTGCCTTCAGAAACCCAACCACACCTGTTCTAAGAAACTTCCAGGGAGTAAACATAAGAATTCCGCTGGGCATGCATCTTTCTAAGTTTTCGAACGTCGCCCTGACAGCTGGCGAAGAGTAATGACGTATTTGTTGGCGTATCTTTACGGTTCGCGCGGTTTGGGAGTGACAGGGGTGTAGGTTATTTGTTTACTAGCATATAACCTATACGACTGAGTAAAAAACTGGCCTTTATTGGCTATAAGGACCACCGCCATATGAATTTGTCTATCTTCTGACTACGGCTTCACCCGAGTAAAATGTGATTTGTTGCCCCAAGGTAACGTGCCACCCGGATAAAAAGTATCCTATTTTCTAATCCAACTTATGGTCTACCCGTATGCCAATTTTCATGAAAATCCCTTCAGACTTTCACATAGTTTAGTAGGATTTTGAGTATGAAACTACGAGTAGCTCTTGATTTTCCAGGATGGAATAAAAAAGGAGAGATAAAGAGATATCTAATGTTTATCAAACTTTCACCAAATATATTAACTTTAGGCTGGAGATTCTAATACATCAAGTCTGTATTTCGCGACAGGTAAAGCAGAGTACATTTAAAACCGACTTTCCAAAAAGGAGGAGGTTCTCAATTCGGATGTTTTTATTTGTTTCTTTTTAATTTATGTTCGGGCATAACTCCGTCATATATTAACGGATTTTCAAAATTATTTTTTGTTCGAAAGAAATTTGTTCCGAAATGGTCCCATTTAAATTTGGTAAAGATCTGATGAAGAACTTCAGAGATATACAACCGAACTCTTCAATAAATGACGGCAAAGCTCTTTCGGGATTGCTGCAATCGCATGTCTGTTTATTGTCTATACCATTTCATAACATACCATCACGCCAGTATGCTCTAAACGGGTACGTAGATGTGTACAGTTCACCCTGGTACACTCTCATTCCACCGGTTATGTTCAAGTTACATGTTATTCGGGGTAATCTATTCTGGCATCACTGTGGGCATTATAGGTACCTTACTATAGAACTTGTCCAGTATCACTAAAAAGTGAAAAGTAAAAAACTTTTTTACAAAAAAATACAACTGACTTCCAAATATAAACGGGCTGCTACTGAGGAATTCCAGATGGAAAACCCAATAACAGTTTCACCAACCCGGGCATCGAACCGGGCACTTTTACTTTTATTGTTACTACATTAACTAAGTCAGACCCAGACGTCACTGAACGAAATCAAATAATTCGACATAATACATTCAGCTACAAAAGTGTTACAGTTCAAAAACTCTTGTAACCAGGTCAATATTCAATACCAATAACTTCAAACATATTTATAACACTTTTCAGCACTTCGACAGCTCTCAAGCGCTTAAGTTATAGTTAAAACTTCAAGTGTCTTGAAGTAAACAAATACATAACTTAGCTTTTATGAACTTCTTGTTGAAATATTGAAGATGAGAATAGTGATTCTTGTGTTGAAAGTACACTAAGTATAATAAATGAAAGTAAGTAGGTATGTACTTTTACATCTAATTGAATTTTAAGGAAAATATGTAACATTAGGTAAGGAGATTTTCTTTTAGTAGATATTAGATTTTTACGAAAAGTTGGAAAAAAAAATAAGATTCGTAGACAAACAATACTTTGCATAAAAAAAGAATTAATAGACGAATGAAAAAAGCTTTAAACAAGTGCGAATCGGACTCGCGCACGAAGGGTTCCGTACCATTATCGCAAAAAACAGCAAAAAAACACGTTTGTTGTATGGGATATTCATTTTATTCTGTGTTTTGTATTTTTTGGTATAGCGGCTACAGAAATACATCATCTGTGAAAATTTCAACTGTCTAGATATCACGGTTCATGAGCTACAGCCTGGTGACAGACGGACAGACAGACAGGCAGACGGATCGTGGAGTCTTAGTAATAGGGTTTTTACCGTTTGGTTCGGCACCATAAAAAGTAACCTGTAATAATCATTCATATTTATTAATTTGTGCTCAGCAATGTAAATATCTTATTCTGATTCTAATTTAACTGATTCCTGATACCTATAACTTGGGGGTCTCTAAGTCAAGACTCAAGAGTGAATAGGTTACTTCTAGGCAAGTGTGCTCCATAAAGATGATAAATAAATAAAAGTGGTCAACGGACCACATTATCTATTAGAAACAGCTAAGAAAATGGTCAAACACTAGATTATCTAGAAATCTATACCATATATATATAAAAATTTCTCCTTTTTCCCATGGGAGTAGGCAGAAACTACAGAATGCCTGCTACAATCCTTACATTTTTCCTTTTGCTTCATTAACGTCCATACATGCTCGCAAAAAAACTATATAATTTTGGCAATAAGAAATAGATCAGGGGCAAAAGAATATATCTCTCATCCAAAATAACGTACAATCGACACCAAAACTCTTGCAATGCAAAGAAACTAAACAAAACACGGTCTGTCCGCAGTGCATCAGAGAAAATTAGATTTTCGCAACCAACTTGTCGTAACGAATGTACCGAATGTTTGAACTCGCAACCGTGCACTAAAAACGGTGTTGCCAGCCCTGTACTAGAGAAAATCTATAAAACACTGTAGGAATCTGTTAATTTATTTTTTTAAATCGTTGTATCTACAGTTATTGGTTAATTTGTATTATTTGCAGTAATAAGAAGAAATAATATTACGAATTATAAAAAAAAACATATGATTATCAGCTTGATAAAACGGAATAAACTTGTAAGTAAACCAATAAATGTGGTTTATACTATACATACATTACAAACATTCCACCTTTAATATGCATCATATTTTTTATTAAAATTGAGGGCGCATCTTAAATAAAAATCTTTTCAGGTTTTGGAGGTCTCTATTATCAAGTAAAATTTCAAAATTTAAAAAACCCCCGAAACATTTATCTTGCGAAAACACCCCGATTCAAACAGTAATACATCCATAACTTTTGAACGGCTGAACCGATTTTATTCAAACATAGCTTAGAACACTCGACAAAATCACCTTTCAAGGAAAAAAATCCGTTCATCCGTTTAGGCGCTATGATGCCACAGACAGACACACATATACACAGATACACAGCAACACGTGAAAGTTATAACACCCCTCTTTTTTCGGCGGGGGTTAAAATAGGTACGATTTCCAAAAAACTGTACTTAAGTCTACAGTTAAAACTTAATGGTTGGCAACCCTGACTAAAGAGAAACTTTCCGTGAACACTTTATTGTGTTATCTGTGTCTCTGCCTTCGCGCCAAAAAAACGCGCCAAACGGGATTCGAAATTCGAATTTCACACGAAAGGATGCATTGTTTGAGTGAGAAAATATGGACGGTTCTATGCATGGTAATGGCGATGGGTTTTGACTATTCGGTCTTTTATTCAGTATTTACCGCAACCAAATTTTTATCTGCCCTAGAAAATTTTCAAGTATTAATGTATCAGACACGATTTATACAAAAATCACAATCTCCACATCTTAGAATTATTCTAAGCCATAAATCTTGTCGGGATACGCAATCAGCTGATTTAGTTTTCTTTTATAGGAGTTGAGTTTTGCATTAACCGTATCATTAACAAATAAAAACTGAAAAAAAACCGGCCAAGTGCGAGTCGGACTCGCGCACGAAGGGTTCCGTACCATTTTCGTAAAAAACGGCAAAAAAATCACGTTTGTTGTATGGGAGCCCCCCTTAAATATTTATTTTATTCTGTTTTAGTATTTGTTGTTGTAGCGGCAACAGATATACACCACCTGTGAAAATTTCAACTGTCTAGCTATCACGGTTCATGAGATACAGCCTGGTGACAGACAGACAGACAGACAGACAGACGGACCGCGGAGTCTCAGTAATAGGGTCCCGTTTTTACCCTTTGGGTACGGAACCCTAAAAATGATATTTATACAAAAATCACATTGTATTCCCAATACTTAAACCTCATAGTAAATCTTTTCACAATCTATATTAACCTTATCTATCGAACCTTCGCGCCGTAAAAATTACGCGCCACGGGAGATTTGAATTTCGAGCACGCGTCCTCCAAGGACCGAAAAAATATGGCCGTTCCCGCGCAATTTTAAATTTGATACCAGGCTATTTTTGTTCGGCAATTTCTAGCTAAATTGATCGGGTATTGATTTAAAAGGCTTCCAGTGAAAATACATACATATTGTAAAATATCTGCGGACTATATGACCAAAAAGAGTACAAAGGCGAAATATTTTTTCAGGCAGCCAGTTTCAAAATGGAGGGAAAGCTTAAAAAAGCGGTGACTGGCAATCAACGAGAGGATATGTTTTGCAATTTTCTGCTCGCCTCCGAGGGGTTGTTGCACTAAATTTGACCTTCGTTAAAACTTGATCGTTTTCATCTCCTCTATTATGAGCGGTGACGGTTTTTGGTTGAATTATATTTTAGTTTTAGTGACAAATAGAAAAATAAATATCTCACTTTAGTGTAAGGTGTAAGTGTAAGGCCCTATTCTCATATATTCACTGTTTCTGGTCTTCTGCGATTTTGGGCCTGCCGCATTGTTACAATCCCAAACTACTATATTTAACAAGCTTTTATTAACTTGCAATGTGTGTATGTGTGTAATCACACACATACACACATTGCAAGTTAATAATTATGTTTTCCTTTACCGTATCCGGTAAAGGAAAACATAGTAAGGAAACCGGCATGTCCTAGAACCAAAAATTCAAAGACATGTGACATCCACCAACCCGCAATGGGCCCGCGTGGTGGATTACGGCCCATTCCCTCTCACAGAGAGGAGACCTGTGTCCCAGTAGTGGAAACATAAATAGGCTGATGATGTGATGTATGTGTGTAAGTGTGTTCGGGTCAAAACTTGCAACTGAATTTTAAAGCAGTTATCCTCCACCGATTAAGGTGAAATTTTGCATACACAATAGTTTGGACGACAATGCATGGTTAGCTAAGTGACGTCATTCTAAATCCAATATGGCGGACGGCCCAATATGGCGTACTAGTTATTTTTTGTGCACTGTCATGATATGGGTATCAAATAAAAGGTTTTGCTGAGAAGACTACGAAAAAAGATTGATTAAAAAAAAAATTGAATGAATATTTTTGAGTTTCATTAATTCAGATAGGCACTAAATAAAATATTGTCGAGACAATGTGACATAAACCGAACTCCAGAATAGATATTTATAAGTATTTTTCTTAGTTCAGCCACAAACAATGATATTATCTAATATTGATATCACGAGTTATTTGTTGTTGAGCGAGCCTGATTTCTGATAATATTGCCATTCTAGTATGGGTTCCATCTTGAAAAGACTACTTACGTCATTCTGTCTCTTGGATTGATTTTCGAGTGGAGACAATATGGCAAAGTATTCTCAGCCACGCTCAAAATAATGTAATAATAGAAATACAATAAAAATAAAATATATTTTTTTAAACAAGCTTTTTTCGTATTTTCTCAGCAAGCCCTTTCATTTGATACCCATATCATGGCAGTGCACGAAAAATAACTAATCCGCCATCACCGCATTAGGCCTTTCACCATATTAGGTTTAGAATGACGTCACTTAGCTAACCATGCACTGACATCCAAACTAAACGTGTATGCAAAATTTCATCTTAATCGGTGGATGAAAACTGCTTTAAAATTCAGTTGCAAGATTTGACCCGAACACACGTACATGTAAAGAAGATTACTGTCGTTTAAATTATCTCAAATAAGAAAGGTGAACTCGAGCCTTACAGAAACAAAATTGAAATTCTTATTCGCAAGTTATTTGCAAAAATCTTAAAATGAATACGGGTCGTGTTTAACCACTATGAAAGGCCTACAATTTGCAATATCATGAAAAAACCGCAAATGACGATAAATACAAGTTAAGTGCTAATTCCCTGTCACCGAGACGAGTCAGCAATAAATCTCAGTTCACACAGGATTTGCAACCAATAAGGGGGCTCTAACAATATCACCAAAATTCCCTTATATTAGCTTCCTAAACTATCGCTTTCCCATACACATTCATCCGACTTTACACCCTATACCAACACCGTTAAGAATTAATGCAACATTTAAAATTCTGACAACCATTACGGCACCCGTATTAAGTCAAAGAGAACGATGCGCTACATTACTAGCGATGTAAACCGAACAATAAGGAGATGTCGTTTGAATAGCGTGCCTTGAAAGGATTTCGCGATAGGATTGATTCATGATCACAATTACCTTCGAATGTTGTTGGGAATCTAGTTGGACCAGCCCTATTGACGGCCAGGGAAGATTGACCCGCTTACTCTTTTGCTTTTGTAAGCAGAAAGGGATCAAGTTGGGTCGGACGGGGCAACAAGACATGCGAAATGTCCAGTATAAGAAGATCTATCTTTCAGTGCAAATTCAATGGTTTTAAAGGTCCTTTCAGGTTGGATGTGTAAAACTAGACATGCGTCCAAGATTCAGGCATTGCCGTATCGGGGATTTCTTGGGATCGTTCCTCGTTGGTATCAATTGGCCTTTGTTTGGGCTATAAATACATCAAGAGTTTACGTTTAAAGGTTGATGTATTGACGTTGTTTTCTTCTGTCAGTGAGCGAAGGGAATCAGTAGTGATGTGAAATCGAATTCGACATTTTTAACGATAAATTGATGCGTTTATGTTTGACATCTGCGCTTATTAAGTTAATAAATGGATTTGAATAGTATGATTTTCTTTGCAATTATAAAAATCGATCTTCATATATTTAAAGGATAGTTATGATCCGACCTGTACATATTAAGCTAACTTATTCAACACGAACATTACTACAAACACGAGCAAAAGAAAGAAAAGTATTAATGTATTCAGTAATATTGTTTATTTTAAGCTTACAATAGCACTAAACATTAATAATCTAGCCAGTCCCAAACCGTCAAAAACAATAAAAAAAACAACTACACGCGAAACGCCACGAAAAATCCACTAGCAACTTGAATACAATCCGACCAAGACAAATAGACAGAAAAACCGTACATACGAAACGCAATACATCCCTATACGATTCAATACTGCGACAAACTACAAATAAAAATGCCAGAAGAACGTAGCTCCGAGAAAATTAAGTCCTATTGACTGTACTGTGCAAATACAATCAACGGAGGAAGGATGGCCCCCTACCACGAGTTCAACCCACGTCAAACACACGACGGTACTTCTAAACTCACTGTACATTGCTCTGTAAGTACCAAAGATTTTGAAGTTAGAGTAGTAAAAGCAGCAACGGATATCGAAGTTAGGGACGTGAAAATGGTTTTAAAAGAAGAATGGATTTGATAAGTGAAGGTAAGGCCAATGTGTGAGAATTCTAAGTGTCGGTGCAATGTCGTTCGCAGTTTTAAAGCGAACTACGAAGTGGGGTAACACGATAAATGGAACGTGATTGGCTTTCTTGAATCTTAACTTCGGCTGAAAACGTTGGCGCTGCGTTTTTCGGTGTTTGTTAATTTCTGGGAAGAGGTGTTGTATATCGGTGCAAGAAACGATGCAGTATTTGGGTTTTTAGGGTTCCGTACCCAAAGGGTAAATACGGGACCCTCACCAGGCTGTATCGCATGAACCATGATAGCTAGTCAGTTTAAATTTTCACATATTATGGTGTATTTCTGTTGCCCCATACAACAAACGTAATTTTTTTATGCCGTTTTTTGCGATAATGGTACGGAACTCTTCGTGCGCGAGTCCGACTCGCACTTGGCCGGTAATTTTTAAGGATGACAGGACCAGGATTAATTGTCAAGGTGGACTCATTCACACATTATCAACTATTGCTGGCTCATAGAAATCGAAACCTTTGCAAATTAAATTAATGCCTCTTAACATACAGGTAAGGAGCAATTTTTAATACAATTGCTAACTTATAAATTGTTTCAATAAGTTATAGAACAAGTGAAATTTCACAATTTAAAAAACCCCCGACACATTTACCTTGCGAAAACACCCCTATTCAAACAGTAAAATGCCCATAACTTTTGAACGGCTGAACCCATTTTATTCAAACATAGCTAAGAACACTCTCGACAAAATTACCTTTCAAACAAAAAAAACTAAATCGAAATCGGTTCATCCGTTTAGGCGCTATGATGCCACAGACAAACACACAGATACACAGATACACAGCAACACACGTGAAACTTATAACACCCCTCTTTTTCCGGCGGGGGTTAAAAATGGGGTCACGCTGACACAAATCTATATCTTCTTCTACACAATTTAGTAAATGTTATAGTCTGTAATCTGTATGTATGTTTGTTTCTCAATCACCTTTCAAAGTCTGAAGGGATTTGGATGAAACTTAACACAAGAGTAGTCATAAACTGAATTGTCAATCCCTGAATTTTTATCTCAAGGTTCCCGTGGTATAATTTTCAACTCTCACGTAGGAGAAGCCAATGACAAAGACTAGTCAGTAATATATTCTTTTCCAGTAACTTATAAACCTGAAAGTTTCAGAAGAGGCAGCAATTGGCAATAGCATTGATTGATTGATTAATTTATACGGAACTACTTATAGCAAATACTTCCTCAACATACCGGGGAAACAAACAGTACCTATATAAAACAATATTGAGTATTAAAAAAAACCGGCCAAGCTTGAGTCGGACTCGCGCACGAAGGGTTCCGTACCATTATCGCAAAAACGGCAAAAAAATCACGTTTGTTGTATGGGAGCCCCACTTAAATATTTATTTTATTCTGGTTTTAGTAAATACATCATCTGTGAAAATTTCAACTGTCCAGCTATCATGTTTCATGGGATACAGCCCGGTGATAGACAGACAGACAGACAGACGGACTGCGGAGTCTTAGTAATAGGGTCCCGTTTTTACCCTTTGGGTACGGAACCCTAAAAAATAAGCTTACCCTTTTTCAATTCTGTTGAGGTCGGCTTTCAGTCTAGCTGCATATTACTATATGTTTAACCGACTTTGACGATTGACAAAAAGAGGAGTTCTATGTTCGGAGCTATATGTTCTGTTTTTTGTGTATGTTCACCGATTTTGCCGTCAATGTATACTCGGGATTGCTGCAATCGCATGTCTGATTATTGTTTATACCATTTCATAACGTCAGTACGCTCTAAAGGTGTACTTAGGTGTGTACAGTTCACCCTGTACTCTCATTCCACTGGTTATGTTCAAGTTTCATGTTATTCGATTAATCTATTCTGGCATCACTTTGGGCGTTATAGGACTTTATTTTAGAACTTGCCTATTATGTACCACAACTACAAAGTTTTTCGGAAGCCGATGTGAAGAAACAAAAACAGAAACACCGACTTCCGAAATGTGAAGTAATTTTTCACTTTGTAGTGTTTTTATTTGGAAGTCGGTTGTATTTTTTTATAAAAAAGTTTTTTTACATGGAGCATTTTTCTTTATAGAAAGAAAAATGAATCACTTCTGTAACGACTGTCAATAATTTACAAACTCCAGACGGGACCAACGGCTTAACCTGCTTTCTGAGGCAGAGAGCAGTCTCTGTATGTAAAGATTGGTCACTCATCCACGGACGCGGACCGACCTCAGCAAACGTTGCTTAACCTTGAAGATCGATCCGTGCTACTGTTACCATATAGCTACGAGCTCCCCCCAAAAAACTTACCTACATACATACTCAAGCCTTTTTTCCATGGGGGTAGGCAGAAACTACGGAACGCCACCTGCTACGATCCTTACATACTTCTTGTGCTTCACTCACATTCATACATCTAGTCATACACACACGCCGGTTATGAGTACTGCGCACCTGGCCTTTCTGAAGGACATCACCAAAAAGGTCTATGTATGTCTTTCTTTCTAAAAAAACATACAATATCTACATAAAACAATATTGTATACAAAAACTCAGTGAATTATGAGTTTCCTTACATAAATGATAGCTTATTCCATGTAGCATATAATAAAAACGTTATGTTTATGGAATATTATTGTCCTTATGACGAAACTTGAATACGGAATCGCGGTCCTTATGGGTATTTCATTGGGTAAACTTGCCATTGGATTTTGGACCTTAGTAAAGTTGTTTTAAGATGTATGCTTAGTTGGATTGGACTGGTTAAGATATGGTTTAGTACGTGTTAAAAATATGGGATCATTTAAGACTCATATTATGATAGGAGAAAAATCTTTAGGGATTTAGTACTTATAGGATGTGGCAAAAAATCTATCCATGTGGACATAACTTACATTTAGGGCAGTTTTTTTAGGGACTATCCTACGGCACTATTCCCAAACCACTGCTGCAACTCCTGAAAACCAGAATCAACAGTTGCGACCACCAGAAAAGCGCCGAGGCAATAAAGCTCGACGAAGTCCCGGAGAATGAATTTAACTGTCTTGGATCCCGCAACGAAATTAATCTAAAAAGAATATGGGAGGAGTAAGAGCGAGATTTAGGCACTTCACGTCCGTATCCGTGTCGTATGATTTGAGTTCCGAGTTCAAAATGTTCTGAATTATGACAGACGACCCGCCCGTACAAGAAGTACTACCTACGGCTACTTCGGAACGGAAATTTCACAGACACGGATCGGATGTAGTGTGTAACCGCCCTCAGTGTTTTCCCTTATTTTTTTAAGTCTGTTAAAATAGGTTCAATACTTAATTTTAGTACTTACCATGTACTAACTTATTTTATGGTAGGACTAGAAACTTATTTTTCGCTCCACAACAATTGTCACCGGAACTTACCTGAAACAAATAAAATATACAATTTAAAATAAATCTTTATAAATAATAATCAATTGCCGAATGAATATAAGCGCTTTATTACAGAACAGCTACACTTTTTTCTAATTTAGTTGTAAGTACATATAAAATTAAGGTTATTAGTTTTAAGTTCTTAGCTGTCGCATTAGGTTAAAACCTGTAATGATAGTTTAAGCTGTTATAAATAAATAAATAAATAAAACTTATTTTTCTAGTTCTTTTTTTTTTGTTGTGTTTGTAATTGTTAGGACAGGTTTGTATGAAAAAATATATTTTAATTTGTTTGTATGAAGTTCGCTGGGTCAGCTATTAAAAATAAAGAAGTCTAAGATTTCAGGAATAAACATCTAAGAGTAGAAAATTGTTCTCCTGTCCCTGATAAAAAAAAAACTTGTATTACTTCGACAAAGATAAATAGACCTTCAAAAGTTGTTTTAGTGTTAAAAAGTAAGGAAAAAATTATATATTTCTGTAAACAGAATTCTTGACCAAGTTCCGTGAAACATCCCGAATTTTACAGACTTTTCATATATTTTTTTGTTTCCTTTGAATTTTTGTAAAAGAACTCTTTACTCTTAGGTAAATAACGAAGTTTTCCTTTGATATTCAAACAGGAAAATAGGTACCTAGTGAATATAAATCTGCCTTCCTAAAGCTAAAGTGCCACTATCTGACAACTTCATATTTTGAGTTACAGATGAAAAATCAAAATACCGCGAAATAATAAAATTCGATGCTGTTTATAAAACATTAATCAAATGTGAGAGTTTCCAGTATCAATATAGATTGAATTGCTATTTCAAATAGGCACATTGTAAGTTTAAACTTTAACCCTCTAACAAATAAACGCAGAATAAAGTTATACCAGGTATAAACCTATGAAAATGTATGGGTATACCTTTGTTATACCTGGTATAACTTTATTCTGCGTTTATTTGTTAGAGGGTTAATCTGTATGTCTTTTTAAAATTGTATGTCGTTTTTGTGGCGAATAAACACTTTTTCTTTCTTTTCTTCTTTTCTTTCTTATATAATATTTTCAAAAATAGGTTTGTAAACCTAGCAAATTGTGGTGTTTTTTATTTTATTAGAGATTTTTAACGCGATAGAAAACCTTTAGCTGATTAATATGGCATCAAAAAACTCATCATCATCATAATTTCAGCAAAAAAAAGTCCACTGCTGAAAATAGGCCTTGGGGCAGGCCTATGTCCAGCAGTGGACGTCACCACATGGACCAGTCCCGTGCGTCTCGCATCCACCGGATTCGCGCAACCTTAACTTAGTCATCGGCCCATTTAGCGAGAGGCCTTCCAACACAGCGTCTTCCGATACGCGGTCGGCACTCCAGTCAAAAAACTAAAATTGGCCAATTGTGAGATAGCGGCACTATAACTTGAGGACGGCAGAAATGTTGTTTCTTATAGAAAGTTGTAGGCTGGCCTGTATTTCTATAAGATAAAAAAATCCTATTTCTAACCGATTTCAAAAAGGAGGAGGTTCTCAATTCGACTTGATTTTTTTATGTGTTACCTCGAAACTTTTTACTATGTTAACCGATTTTAAAGCTTCTTTTTATTTGAAAGCTGGTGCTCCTAATGTGGTCCCATTTAAATTTGGTGAAGATCTGATGAAGAACTTCGGAGATATACAACAGAACTCTTCAATAAAGAACGGCATAGCTCTCGGGATTGTCATGAAATCGCATGTCTGTTTATTTTTTACGCCATTTCATAACGTAGGTACCATCACGCCGGTACGCTTTAAAGTAGAAGTAGTTTTAATTACTAAAAAGTGAAAACCTTTGTTACAAAAAATACAACCGACTTCTAAATAAATGAAATAAAGAAAAATATTTACCTCCAAATAAAAACACTACAAAGTTTATTGTATTTGTAGCGTATTTTTACTTAGTAGTGTATTTTTTTGTAAAAAAAGGTTTTCTTGCTACGCAGAATTCTTCTTTCTTTGTTGGCACAGTCGTTTTATATTTTGTTCCAATAACCGATCAACCAAAAACAATTCGAATCAGAAAAATACTCACTAAGGCCCTTTTTTGATCCGAAGTTAACTTATATAACCAATAGTTAAATATGCGAACCAATGGTATTTTATTTCAGTAAAATGCATTTTTATTATCAATTGTTAACCTTACAAATGGTCAAAAAAGTTGGAGACATAATTATTTGTTAGACTAACAATTGATTAAAAAGGCGTTTACCCGAAATTTGAAACCATTGGTTAGCATTTAACTTCGCTTAACTTCTAACTAACGTTACAAAAGCATACAACAAAAGTTTGGACAGTATTTTAAAATGAACAGGTTTGCATAACGCATGATTGACTGGACAACTCTGTCGTTTTACCTGTAAATAATTAACAGCGTGTTTCCGAATTTCACAAACAATTTAGGACAGCCAAAGTTGATGTTTGTTAACTGAGAATGCAATAAAAGCTTCCGGGATTTCTTCTTTTTGCTAATGGTAAGTACTAGTCTTCGCTAGACGATAAGTGACACAGGGATCGTAAAGAAATAAGAGAGCAAGAAATAAAGAAAAATATTTTTTATCATATGTGTATGTGTCACAGTCTATGTGGCGACGTCTGGGGGAAGCCTATGACCAGCAATGGACGTCTTTCGGCTGAAATTATGATGATGATGATCATAGGTGTTGACATCAAGGAGTGCCAACCCAGAGACAAAACAGGAGTCACTTTTTTTCCTATTATTACACCCATATCGTTCAAAGCAGCTATATTGCGTTCTAAACACAGTAACACTGCTTGAAAGTAGAAATAGGCATATCTATATCGTCATCATCATCATATTTCAGCCAAAATACGTTTCTGCTGGACACAGACGCCACATCGACCTGTGCTGTGCTTCCCGCATCGAGCGGACTTTTAAGTCTCTTATTAGCCTGTATTTTCATACAAAATTTACATTTTACATAATACCTTTCAAACTTGAACACAGCAACACGTGTTTCACTACGTGTGTGTTCGTTCGTTTGCTGGGTGTCTGACACCCAGCAAATACTGAGTTGGTAACCCTTTCGCTATGGGCACGCCCGGCGCTATAATTCTTAAATCTTGTTTGTACTTCTTTTTTACTATTTATTTATTTACACTTTATTGTACTATTCTTCTCTGTTACGAGTACGTTTTTGTTGTGATGTGTCTATGTTAAATAAATGTGTTCTATTCAATTCTATTCTTTATTCAACACTACCTGAAAGTAGACACAGGCACATATAGATGTTATCATCATCATCATTTCGGCCGAAACACTTCACTGCTAGACATAATAAGCCTCTCCCAAGCGTCACCACATCGACCAGTCCTGTATTTTTCCCATCCAACGGGCTCCACGGCCTTCACCTTGATGGAGGCCTTCCTACACTACTGCCAACTTGTCTGCCTTGCCTTGCTTGTTTGCCTTGGTTTTGTTATGTTTGTCTTGACTGCTTGTTTTTCTTGCTTTTCTTGTCTTATTTGCTTGGTTGTCTTGTCTTGTTTTGTTTGTTTGTCTTGTCTGTGTGTGTCTGTTGTTTGTGTTATGTTGTCTTGTCTTGTCGAATAAATGTTTTCTGTTTTTTATTTTTCTATTCTAACTTTCTGGCTTCTGACTACCCGTAACGACTGTCAAAGATCTTAAAATGACATCTGGGACCAACAGCTAAACGTGTTTTCCGAGGCACGAAGGAATCTCGCCTACCTATGTAATAGATTTAGTTAAAACAGGACCTATCACTTTCTTTCTCGACTATATTTTCGTAGAACCATCTCGACCAGTTCAGACGGATTTTACTTGTAAATGTAGGACATGGTTGGCTGACTTTAATGAAACTGTCACCGTTGGGACGGAAAAAATTATGCTTCGCTGGCTGACGCAAGTACATGGCCGTGATTGGAGACTGAAATGGATACGTATCTGAAATTTTGATTTTTAGGATATTGGGCTGTGTTAAAGTAAGTACTTATTGATTGATTTGAGATGTCTGAAATTTGGTGGAGAGAAGCGTTAGAAGATTAGACGATACTTGACTCCCTGAGTAGTCCCTCTACTATATAAACTAATTTAATCACACTAATATTATATAGGCGAAAGTTTGTATATGTGTGTGTGTGTGTGTTTGTTACTTCTGCAAGCTGAAACGGCTGGACGGATCTGGATGAAATTTGGCACAGAGACAGATTATAGTCTGGAATAGCACTTAGGATACTTATAATCCCGGGAATATGTTCCCTTGGAATAATTTAAGACAATCATGCGGGCGAAGCTGCTGGCAGCAGCTAGAAAGAGATCAAATGTGGGCATTCAAGCAAAATGGTGCCAGTAGTTTAAGTTAATACTAGATTCGGTATCTGGAATAGTCAAATGATAAATATAAAAAACTGGCTCTTTGTTTTTGTTAGACTTAGATGTTGAAACTGTACTTGCAGGAATAGTCGAAAAAGCTCGTCCTTAATAACCCAGTAAATTTTTAGCTACAACATGGACCTCTGCCGATATCGCAGAAAGACGAGTATTTTTTCTTTATACAAATACTGACAACTGAACCCAGCCCTTTATCTACCTAACAAGTCTATTTCGTCCCAATGCAGAGTAAAAGCCTTCCTCCCCCATAACCACAAAACTTATAAAGATATGACTCACATCTCGGCACTAAAACCGACCAAAAACGGTATTTCAATCAAACCCTCAAGATCAAACTTTCAACTAGACCCAACGCTATCTCCCACGTCGAATCCAGTCTAAAACACGCCTTATCCGCCAGATAAATCAAAAGTGAACACCCTATAGCCGGTAGCATGAACAAGAGATCCATCAACACCCAAACGCGAGGCATCGCGTGCCTTATACAGGTTGATTCATTGCTCGTCCCAGGACGAAGTGCGGACAATAAATACTGCCCACACGCATGGCCAGGTTATTTATTTTCTGGATCAGCCTGTATCTTAAAATGGAATTATATCTTGTCTGCTGGAAATATTGTGAAGATTTTGCTTTTTGATGTGTTAGAGAATCGCTTTACGGTTTACGGATTTAGAAGATAATCTTTTATCTAAGTCGTAAGACTGGTCTGATTTTAGGAAACAGAATATTTATTTATTTATTTATTTATGTACACACAAAACACTTAACAGAGAAAAGAAATAATACAGATAAAAGAGCACAAAGGTACTGCTTATTTCAATAGAAATTTCTTCCAGCAGACCTGCGACAGGATAGTTGAATGATATACGAAGACACAGTGTGTAGAAGGAAATAAGGAATCTTAAAATATACTAACAACTATATAACTTAACTAATTATCTATAAATAACATATATACCTTAACTAAATATATAGAAGATAAAAATACATACATAATATTATATAATAATTACAATATGGTGGAGAGGTAATGATCTTTGACTTGTTTCTTGAATTGATAAATATTTTGGGAATCAAGAATTTTAGGAGGAAGTAAGTTCCACAGTAGTACTGCATGAACAGAGAAGGAGTGAGAGAATATATTATTTTATCTTCAAGCTATACATGAATAGTCCACAAAAAGAAACAAGTAAAATTTAAAAAAAACCTCGACCCATTTTTAGGGTTCCGTACCCAAAGGGTAAAAACGGGACCCTATTACTGAGACTCCGCGGTCCGTCTGTCTGTCTGTCTGTCTGTCTGTCACCAGGCTGTATCTCATGAACCGTGACAGCTAGAGAGTTGAAATTTTTACATAAGATGTATTTCTGTTGCCGCTATAACAACAAATACTAAAAACAGAATAAAATTAATATTTAAGTGGGGCTCCGGTACAACAAACGTGATTATTTTGCCGTTTTTTGCAATAATGGTACGGAACCCTACGTGCGCGAGTCCGACTCGCACTTTGCCGGTTTTTTTATTTCATGCCACATGATCGACAATCTATTGAACACGTAATAATGACACAATATCTTAACACGACATCTACGTCATCTATCAAACAATAAAAACAAAATCAAAATCGGTTCATCCTTTTAGAAGCTATGATGAAATAGACAGATACAAAATACACAAACACGTCAAACTTGTAACACCTCTCTTTTTCCGTCGGGGGTTAAAAATAGTATGCAATCAAAAGTGTTTGTTGTAGATCTCGCTACCTTTTAAATAAAATATCAGTCATGTGTTGACTCTTTTTTATAAATCTTAGATCGGTTCACGTGTACAGCAAAGACGTAATGTATGCGATGCTGCACAGCAGAACAGTTTGTATGAATAAACCCAAGTAGTAAGCTCTACTACTGCTCATCTATCTCTGTCTGTACCTATCTAAGGCACATTTGATCGTTAACTCATAGTTCACGAGGTTAAATTGATAACACTGTATGACAAACTGACAATTTAACCTGGTGTTATCAACTAAATCAATCAGTTGCAGATCTACAACTCTTTACCTAAACATATAAAAGATACTAAGTCAATATGTCTATTTAAAAAGTTATTAAAACAACATATTTTCAAAGGCATCACAAAAAAGTAAATCAGTCCGAGTCCAATATTACTATCGTACTCACTCCATGTAAACCGTTCCTTTTATCTGCTCAAAAGCTGTCGTTAGTTAACACGAATGACAAAGTTAATTCAAATTACCCACTAACCCAGAAATGTAATATTCTTATTTTTTACAATAGCTACCGTCTATGCGCATCTGTACTTGAAATTGCTTAAGTTTTGTTTTATATTTTATTTCTCCTCGTAAGTGATTTGTAATCTTTGAGAAATAAAGAATTTTAAACCGTAAATCTGAGTTAAATTTTTTGTGCAAGTGGGCCCAAGAATCCTAACTCGTGGTTTCCTTTAATTGCTTTTCTATCTGCCCTTATCGAAATAAAATTATTCATTAAAAACTAACACAAGCTTTTTTCGTATTCTTCTCAGCAAACCCTTTCATTTGATACCAATATCATGGCAGTACCAAAAAAACTAACAAGTCTTCGTCGGACATCTTGGATTGTCCGCCATATTGGATTTAGAATGACGTCACTTAGCTAACCATGCATTGTCAACCAAACTAAACGTGTATGCAAAACTTCATCTTAAACGGTGGAGGATAACTGCTTTAAAATTCAGTTGCAAGATTTGACCCGAACACACTTAGATACATACATACATACATTGCAAGTTAAATAGAAACTTGCAAAATGGCGTTCTTTACGTACGTAAAGAACGTCTTTGTACGTACTATCAACAAGGTATACAAGCAAAAATTTTCATCTTTGCTCTAAACTGCCAATTTTCTTTTTTATTGTGTAAGAAATAACTTTCTTATTTATGGCACACTTCAGAAAGTGAAATAAAATAATTGACGACTCACAACAATGTTTAAAATTCCTTGCAAATTAAGCTGCCTGAATGTGAATGCCAAATGGCTTGTTCTATTCAACTAAAGATCTCAGCTACCGTGAGATGCCACACAACCCAGCAACGAAATATCTTTCAATAAAAAAACCGTGCGAGTCAGACTCGTGCACGAAGGGTTCCGTTCTATAATCGCAAAAAACGGCATAAAAGAAACACGTTTGTTGTGTGGGAGCTCCACGTAAATATTTATTTTACTGTTGTTAGTATTTGTTGTTATAGCGACAAAAAAAATACATCATCTGTGAAAATTTCAACTGTCTAGCTATCACGGTTCATGAGATACAGCCTGGTGACAGACGGACAGACAGATAGACGGACCGCGGAGTCTTAGTAATAGGGTCTCGTTTATACCCTTTGGGTACGGAACCCTAAAAAAGTACAATAATACTTTAAAATCGCAACACATAGCGACAAACCCGGCCGATACTTTACGGGCGGGTCCTGGTGCATAAATAAGTCGTTTTGTCGACGCGATCAATTGCGCGTCGTGTTTATGTCGCACACTTGTGAAATGTTTCGGCTTTTGTCGCTAGTGTGGTAGGATTGGTACACATGTGCGACTTTTTTTCGGGGTTCGAAACTTTTGAAGTTGAAACTTTGAAAAGAATGATGTTCTAAGTTGGCTTTGTGGTTTCCAAAAATGTTTAAGTATTGCAATACAAACCGTTATTTCAAAGTTCTTACTAAAGAGTTTTGGAGTAAAAAGATTGGCCACCCATACACAGAATGATTAGGGCCAGCTCTATTGTATGCTTTTATATAACAACTAGCTGACCCAGCGAACTTCGTACCGCCAGCGCCACCTACCGGGTCCAATTTTGTTCTCAAACCATCCAGGAACCCTTTGAAATACACAGAAAATGTCACCCGAATCGGTCCAGTCGTTTAGGAGGAGTTAGATGACAAACGCACGTACAGAAGAATTATATATATTAAAATTATTATTAAAAGTTATTTAATATTATCTCCTAGCTTCTCTCAGCGGTTTGGCCCGTTTTATTATCCTAAGGGTTCTTAAATAACCGGGCTAAAAAGTTCAAAGTCCTGATCCTGGATTTTGGTCTAATCGTGTGCCAAGTTTCATCAAAATCCGTGCAGTTCGTGCTCATCATCTTCATCTTCCAGTCCTTGTCCCAAATTACTTGAGGCGGCACAACACGTTTTCTTCTTCCATAACGTCCTACACATTTTACGTGAAAGGGTTATAAACAGACAGACAGTTATTTTCGCATTTATAATATTAGTAAGGATTGGATTCACCCAACACTCTGATAAGAAACATTTATAACCTCACCAAACTATACTCCAAGTGAGAGTAGGTACCACAGCAGCCCAGTAGGTAAACCTCATCACAAAGTCACAGCTCCCCCCCACCAGAACACACAAACTCGCCTAAAACAATATGGCGTGATTGTTACCCGCAGACCACTGTGTCAACATGAGCTTAATATATCACACCTTATAAATGAACCATGTTTGATTATCATTATCTTAAAGTTTTTGGTCCTGAACTGAGTATATTTAATATTACAGCTAACCTATAGTATCCCACTGTCATGTAAAAGCTTTCCGCCATTCCTTTCACTGTTCCCAGTTCCATGTCATCTCTTTTCTATTCCTCAGGAAGACAACCAAGTCGTCCCACCACACCATCTACTTTGGCGTCAACCACGGCCCTGCCTTGCGGTTTCATGGCACCAATCTTGAGTTTCCCAAGCCTACTACTACTCGAGTCCGGCTCGAAGGACCATATGTTGGGGATTCTTCGAGGTGGTAGAAATAAAATAGCGGACTGTATAATAATAATAATAATAATTCCCTGAGCCCTCTATGGTTTTGTCTCGCTCTAAACCCCTTATCTCACTTACTGCAACGCAGCCATGCAGGATATAGCTTAAAACACACAACAGAAGTTACCACTATATCTCATCTTATCTATATGGATGACATTAAATTATACGCAAAAACTGAAAAAGAGATGAAAAAATTAATAGAAATCACAACAGAATTCAGTAAAGACATTAACATGCAGTTTGGGCTAGACAAATGCAAAACAGTACACATAATTAGAGGCAAAATTAAAACCGGTGACTACGCAATTAACAATAATGAAACAATTACAGCATTGGAACCAACAGATTTATATAAATATTTAGGATACAGGCAACTCAAGGGGCTAGATCACACAGCGATTAAACACACATTGAACACTGAATATAAGAGGAGAGTGATCGCAGTATGTAAAACTCAACTTTCAGGAAAGCATTTAATAAAAGCATTGAACACCTACGCGATACCAATACTTACGTATTCGTTTGGAGTGATCAAATGGTCAAAAACGGATATCCAACAAATAGAGAGAACAACACGCAACATACTTACTAAAAACAATAATTTACACCCTAAATCTGCAGTAGAAAGACTAACTATCAAACGACAATACGGAGGGAGAGGCCTAATAGACATTCATCATCTTTGGCAGAAACAAATAACTAGACTAAAATCATTCTTTGACACAAAATCTCACACAAGTTGCATACATAAAGCCATAGTCACAAACGATATTAACTACACCCCCCTTAACTTAAGCGAAGGGAATACTAGTTACAATACCAACAATGACCCTCAAAAACAAAAGCTAGAAGATTGGAAAAAGAAGGTGCTACACGGACGACATCCCCATGATCTAGAACAGTCTCATATAGATACGATAGCTTCAAATAAATGGCTCAAAATAGGAAATTTATTCCCGGAAACCGAAGGGTTTATTATAGCAATACAAGATCAAATCATCAATACTAAAAACTACAGGAAATACATAATTAAAGACCCCACAATAACGAATGATAGATGCCGCAGGTGTCGCAGTCAGCCAGAAACTATACAACACATTACAGGAGCATGTACAACGCTCACACAGACTGACTATACTCACAGACACAATCAGGTAGCAAACGTCATTCACCAAAATCTAGCAATAAAACATAAACTCATACAAGATACCAACACGCCGTACTATAAATACATTCCACAAAATGTTCTAGAAAACACCACACATAAACTCTATTACGATCGCGCAATTCTGACCGACAGAACAGTTCACTTCAATAGGCCAGATATTACTCTCCAAGACAAGGTTAACAAAATCACTTACCTTATAGATATCGCAGTCCCCAACACGCATAATTTGCAAAAGACGATACGAGAGAAAATAAGCAAATATGCGGAACTAAAGGAAGAGGTGACTAGAATCTGGAGGCAAGAAAAAGTTTACGTTGTTCCCATAGTTGTCTCAACTACAGGTGTTATACCTAATCATCTCCACCATAGCCTCAAACTTATAGACGTAAAAGATTCAATTTACATTACACTTCAAAAAGCCGCAATTTTGAACACCTGCAGAATAGTGAGGAAGTTCATGCAAATTGAAGAAAATGAAACAGTTCACAACACTTCTCTTTCATGATCAAAATTCACCACACGCTACATTGACTTGGCTTTGTCCCGTTGATGTAGCTTAAACTAGCCAAAGAGCTAAGAAACAGTCCATGTTTACCAAAAATAATAATAATAATATCGTTTATTTATAACATAAGGCACATTTTACAATAAAATATCTTAAACATATAAAAGAAGACAGTTTCTTATTTGCCTGAACTAGGTTGAACCTGTGTTTCAGGGTTTAAAGTGCTTAAAACTTATAATAAATAATAATAAATTAACAATAGGTATGGTATATGAATACTTAAATTAAAGACACAGCAAAATTGTTATTTTGTTACAGCCAGGAGATCTTCTGTATCTCCGTAAGAGATTCCAAGTAGATGAAAAGGAATGGTTCCGTATATTGGACGTAAGAACGCGAGCTATCTGGTCCGTGTTTTTTGAGTAAGTGGCGGTGCAGGTCAGCGGCGCATGGCGGTCGGTGTCTCGTCCCGCGCTCCCCGCTCGCCGCCGTCGCCCTCCCGTAATCTCAGCGGTGGCCGGTGCCGCGTTTGTCTCCGACATTTGTTTTGTGTGTCTTATTGCAACAGGGATTATAATTTTCAAAACAGTAGATGTTAGTTTGGTCTCTAGATCGTGAATGTAATCAAAACATGATAAGCATAATTGGCTTTCCAGCCAAATATGCCACACAGCCAGCACAGGCCTCTTCTTGGTCAGAGAAATGGGCCACAATTCACAACCAGGGCTTTTTGTTTCTAGGACATGCCCGATGTTTTCCTTCACCGTTTTGAGAACAATGGTGATTCAATAGGAACCTACGACTACGACCTACAACTCTCGAGTCAGAGCCGGTGCCACTTGGATACTGCTTTATTATAAAACAAATACAACAAACATCCAAATAAAAACACTACAAAGTGAAAAATAACTTCTATTTCGGAAGTCGGTATTCCTGATTTTGTTTCTTCGTTTTTTGACAAAGACTTCCGAAATTTAAGTTATTTTTCGCTTAGTAGTGTTTTTATTTGGAAGTCTTTTGTATTTTTTTTTTAGTCTTTTGTAAAATAGATTTTATTCACCGGCTTTCAAATAAAAAAAGCATCATCAAAATCGGTTTGCCTATTTAAAAGTTTTGTAGTAAGTATAAGTCGTCAGTGCGCGCACGTCCTAAGTGTCAATACACGCTTAATATTTCGCACTATATTCGACCATTCGACCAGTCGTGAGCGAACATTTGCATAGTAATTGTCTTGCGGCTTTATTTATTCTTTTTCCTTTTTTTACGCCCTTCTCGGCTTACGTTTTTTAAGTTCAACTGTTTTTATTATTTTTCGGTCTTACTAGGTCCTTTTTCGGCTCGATTTACGATGGTTAAGGGAATTTAATACTTATTGTAGAACTTTGGGAAGGCTAAATTACAGAATAAAATGTTTGGCAGACCATTTTATGGCTTTTTCAATGAAAGTATAATGCTTGCCTTTTACATCATCATGCCCCTTGTCCTAATTTATTTGTGGTCAGAGCAACATAACTTGTTCTTCTATTATACTCCTCCTCATCATTCATCACCACCATTTCAGCCGAATGACGTCCACTACTGATCATAGGCCTTCCCCAAGCGTCGCCACACTGATCGGCGGTGCTATGCGTTTCGCATCCACCCGCAGCCTTGACCAGGTCGTCGCTCCACCTAGATGGAAGCCTTCCAAAGCTGCTTCTTCCGGTATGCGGTCTCCACTCCAGAATTTTCCGACATCAACGGCCATCCGTTATGCAGTGCCCTGCCCAATGCCATTTAAGTTTGGCAATTCTTCGGGCTATGTCGGTAACCTTGGTTCTCTTGCGGATGTCTTCATATACTTCTCTTTAGATAAGAGAAGTATATGAAGACATCCATAATTAGATTTAAACATATTCTTTGATCGGTCCCTCATTATTGAGGATTGTGTCACTGACCCCTTTAAGCGAACAATGTGCCTTCATCAGCTCCGGTCCAAAGTTGCCATCACCACCTGCTGAAATTTGCTGGAGCACATGGCCACTTGGCCAGACAATAAGCGTAATTTAAAGGCAAACATTAATATTTTGATCAACACCGTTTATTTTCGCAGTTCGAATTTATAGTCACTGGACCTAACACCATACGACAAGTTCATTGATTGTTTCGCAAAGATAGTTTATTCCTTGATACAAATAAATTTCATTATATTGATCCCTAAATCTGTTTCATGATCCAGAAATATCAAAAACATCCAGCAATCTCATAATCTCGAAAACAACAGAACAATACCCGGAACAATTTTCGAAAACATCCGACATCCGATAACATCCATATACCAGCAATACATAATCCAATAGAGATGATAAATTCCGTAAGAAATTCTCAAGAAAAGGGCTCTTAAGCGTGATGACCCTACGGGACCCTATCGCGATATCTTTCTGGCTATTTGAGAATGGACATCATTTAATTTTCCACGGCATTGGTCAATCTCTTTATATTATATTCTGTGTTATCAGAGAGGAAAAATGTTGGAAAAATTATATGGCTAGCTATGAAAATGTTTTAGTAGAAACGTCTCTAATATTAAGTAAGAATTATTTTGGTGAATAACGAGAAATTGAACGTAATACCAATGAAGATACCGAATCTGATTTTCCGAAAATCGTTTTTTGGAGCTATAAATATCTAGCGTGATATTGCCATTTTAAGAGCTGAATTCTAAAAGCCAAAGCTTGCGAAATTGTTTAGAAACAGATTATCATTTCTTGAAACGCCTTAAGAGGGGACTCTAGTGAGACTTTCTCCATACAAACACATTCTGCTGTTTTCTTCGTGGATAATGCCTCTAGAGCAATGATTTTTTTCCATAAAATCTAGGTCTAATTAATACGTGCCTGTATCATTTCCTTTTTTCCAAAACATAATCACAAAAAGAAATATGACAATCCAAAAATCCGAAAAAAATGCCCGTTTTTACCGCCATGTTCAGAAGACTTTCAGACAAAACTTATAAGTTTTTAACAAAAAAGGAAATGATAGGAGCATAGATATATTTTTTAGATCAGACCAGTTTTTATGAAGAAAACAGCAGAATACGAAACGTCTTTTAGTCAAAGTTTTTGTAGGTAAAATCAGCCTGAGCTGCAGTTGTCCCTTTCGCACTTTACGGGGTGAGGTTGGAGGTGACGCGATGGCAATAGTTTCTTCAAATACCTATTTTTCAAATTCCTGTTGACTAGAGTCCGCTCTTAATATCTGGGCAGTATACAAATTCTGCTTAGTGGATAATATCTCCTCGTGTCAAAATCTATTGTTTGAAGTGCGGAAATAAAGAGCAATAGGTAGTCTTTGAAAACAATTTCTTGGTTGTTGTTTGCCCTTGACATTTGGACTCTGGACAATGATCTCGTCAGGAAGTCACGAGCGATACCAGAAGATCTTCTACAGTCTGTTGAGTTGACTCTTACCCTGAAAGAAGCCGTTGGGTTGGACACAAACGCTGGCATAGAGAGTTCCAGAATTTTAAGCATTTTGGTTAGTTTCAAAATCCGCCTAAAAGTGAATTCAACCACAAAGAACTGCGAATCCAAAGTTTTGACTCCCCAATATTTTACAAAGAAGAAAACTACAATAAAGATGGTACTGTCAGCACCATTTATTCAAGCGAAGTCAAGCTAAAAACCTCAAGAATGCGAAAACGTACAGCTAATTAAAAACTTCGCCACCAAACCGCGCTGTGTAAATTTTTAACAGCATTCCTTGAAGACCGTTTTTAAGCGAGAAACTTAGAGTTTACTGTTGGGTTTAAAGTTTTTGTATTCAATCTTAGAAGTTGAACAATATGATTTTTAATTAGTCTTCTTGATTTTAGTGGAATGTTTTAATTTTTAATTAAACGTGTAAAGGACCGGTCGATGTAGCGATGCTTAAGGGACGTCCATGTCTAGCAGTGAACATCTTTCGGTTGAAATGATGATAATGAAGCCTGGAAACAGCTAACAATCTGACTATCCTACTATAATTTTATCTTACTAATATTATTAAAATGCGAAAGTTTTGATGATACAAGTAAAATTTCAAAATTTAAAAATCCTCCGACATATTTATCTTGCGACAAGTAAAATTTCACAATTTAAAAAACCCCCGACACATTTGTCTTGCGAACACACCCCAATTCAAACAGTAAAATGTCCCATAACTTTTGAAAGGCTGAACCGATTTTATTCAAACATAGCTAAGACCACTCTCGACAAAATCACTTTTTAAATAAAAAAAACTAAATCAATATCGGTTCATCCGTTTAGGCGCTATGATGGCACAGACAGACACACAGATACACAGCAACACACGCGAAACTTATAACACCCCTCTTTTTCCGGCGGGGGTTAAAGATGTGTATGTATGTTACTCAATCACGCTTAAACAGCTGAACGCATCTGGATAACTGAAACGAAAATTTGGCGCAGAGATAGAGTATAGTCAGGAATAGCACCATAGGATACTTTTTATCCCTTGGGCTAATTTTCGACATTCACGCGGGAGAAGCCGAAAAAAAAATAAAAAAAAATGTGAAAGTTTGTTAGTATAGATGTTTGTTATTCTTTCACGCAAAAACTACTGAACGGATTCTGATGAAAATGTGTTATGTATACTATGTATTATATTAGGATATTGGGGGAAGGAAACGCCAACCATAGCCCTCCCCATTGCCCTTTGGGCGACTTTAAGTCTGATTGCTGGCGGTGCGGTGGAAGCGAAACGCACAGGAGCGATCAGTGTGGCGACGCTTGGGGGAGGCCTATGTCCAGCAGTGGACGTCTTTCGGCTGATATGATGATGATGATTGGGGGATATACTAACATCCAAATGGGCGGAGCCGCGGGAGATAGCTAGTCAACATATACAGCGGTTCTAGTGACCAATGCGTTTCAAAGAAGGAAAATACATTTCTTTAAGAAGAAAAATGACGGTTAAAAATACATTATTTCCTGTCATAACTTCATCCCAAGTTTATGAAGGAGTTAAAGTTTATTTCTAAGAAACGGTCTTTATACATTTCTGTTTAAAAATATAAGCTGACTTTCTGTACCAAGTTACTATAACAGGAAGATATGACTACGTTTGTAACACTATATCTATTAATATACTAGGTTTTCCCGCGGCTTCGCACCCCTTTCTCTGTGTGAGAAGAGGCTTATGCCCTACAGTGGAACAGTACAGCAGTACCTGGGCGACCGAGATCCGCTCGTGTGAAAATAGAGAAAATGACGTTTTCTAAAAAACCGGCCAAGTGCGAGTTGGACTCGCGCACGAAGGGTTCCGTACCATTATCGCAAAAAACGGCAAAAAAATCACGTTTTTTGTATGGGAGCCTACCTTAAATATTTAATATATTCTGTTTTTAGTATTTGTTGTTATAGCGGCAACAGAAATACATAAGCTGTGAAAATTTCAACAGTCTAGCTGTCACGGTTCATGAGATACAGCCTGGAGACAGACAGACAGACAGACAGACAGACAGACAGACAGACAGACGGACCGCGGAGTCTTAGTAATAGGGTCCCGTTTTTACCCTTTGGGTATGGAACCCTAAAAACCGGCCAAGTGCGAGTTGGACTCGCACACGAAGGGTTCCGTACCATTATCGCAAAAAACGGCAGAAAAAACACACACCCGTTTTTACCCTTTGGGTACGGAACCCTAAAAATTAAACCTAGCTAGGTCGATTTATCACCCCTGAAACCTCCAGCAAAATAAATTTCATGAAAATCTTTGGAGCCGTTTCCGAGATTCAGAATATATATATACAAGAATTGCTCGTTTAAATGTATTAGATAGATAGATAAACAAACAAACAATTTACCTTTTTATATTAGTGCTAGAAGACTAACACAATAACAATATCTGGTTTCATATTGAACCAGATACCAATTAGTTTTCCCCAGAAGCTTGTTAGATGAATTAGTTGATACATTCGATATTTTCTCGTGTCTCTAGCTCAAAGGAAATGGCGGAAATTGACCATAAGTGGGCTATGTGTGTCAAAGTTGGCGGGGTTATGGGTGACCTGATTATGGAAGTAGGTAGATATAAGGATGGTTTGGAGGTTGACTTTGATGGTTAAGATTTTTCTATAGATAGAAGGCATCAATCATTCTATAAGTTAAGGTTAGGTAGGTTCTATGTGTTAGAAGTTTAATGAAATTATGTATTGTTGATTTTGGACGAACGAGGTTTAGATTTTGTTGATCCAATGGGTGATTTCACTGATAATTTAAAATGGTAAACAATAGAGCAATTGATTTCTGGAAGATAGATTTCTACATTAAGGTTAGACTAGTCGAAAATTCTTCCATACAAAAGTAGTCTAGAGATTATTCCACTGTTTGACAATGTACGATCAAAATAAAAAAATATATCGATTTGTCTCATCATTATCTAGTCCTTAAGGATACAAAAATATAAAAAAATAATATATTTGAAAGTTATGAGCGTCGAAAGTTCCATATTTCAACACTAATTTTAACGCATCTTTGGGCGGAAATAAATACCATAAGAAGAAAGAAAATTGCAAAACGGCCTCCATACAGGGATAGATTAGTGATTCAACAAAGCAAATAATTTAATTTTGAAAATATACGTTTTGTAGTTTTTTCATGATATCTAGACTCCCAAAGGTCTGTTTACAAAAAATCACGCACTCGTTTTCGTCCTAAATCATCATCCATTTCGCTACAAACTTGCAAAAGTGCTAATTCGTACACGAACTAGCTTCTTACTGCTCATCACAGCATCTATTTCTTTCGCACGTGTTGTCAGATAAGATAGCATGCATTTTAACCCCGCGAACAAAATAGTTCGTGCCGTCGACTAGTTCAACCTTAAAATATACAGTGTCAGGTCTGAAGCGAGTTTTCAGAAAAAAATCGTTAGGTAAGTTTTAAAGAACTTATATTTTTTGTTTGTTTTTGTGTGGTAGTACTACTAACACAAACGAACGTTGCTTTATAGACATTATTAGCAAAGTTATGCACATCTTTCAAATTATGCATTAAAAAACTTATTTTTCACAGAAATTCTATAAAACCCTACTACAAAATCGAAGAGCTAAGAATTAATCTAAAAATTGCCGCATCAGAGAAATCTGTTGGACATTAAAATTAGAGGAACGGCAGCTGAGTCCGTATTCAGTGGTATCCGCTGAAATTTATGCTGAAACTCTTGCATAAATTGCAAGTTCCTGTTAAATGTATCCATTACACGTTGACACTGCTTAAGGGGTGGTTCTGTGGGTGCGTTTTTGCGGCGATGGTAAATTTTGATTTGGTTAGGCTTATTGAGTTTTTGGTATTTGATATTTTAAACCTAATAAAAGTCAGATCTAAGCAATTTTATGTACAATGTTAATTAATTACTTTATGTAAGAAACTTCGAAATTTACAAGTCTAGACAAAATTCAACAAAATGGCTGTTACTAAAGCTTACGCATGACCTCAGTTTTGCCTAAATAATAATTTGGTTAACCTTCTTTGTCCTAACCCAGCCCTCATTACTCAGACGATACTTCAACCGAAGTAGCCTCTTCTCATTCAAGTGTTACTTGATACAATAAACAAAAATATTCCACTTAAAAAGACACAACAAACGTTTAGAACATTAAACGTTTTAAATTATCTTCAAAATCATATTCCCCCACAAACCACACATTTCAAAAACTCGACTTCAAAACCGAACATATCGTCTCAAGACGTTTAAAAAATCGAGTCTCCAGAAAATCGCTCGATGGCGTTAGTAGGACTTGACTTTAAAATCGTAGCACTTCGTGCCCTGGCTTCGCTCCAAGCCGCGAGTAGCCGCAGATGACGAAGCGTCTCGGACTCGTTATCGCACTTCTGACGTGCAGACCGACGACTTTTTGTAGCTGTGATGACTGGAGAAAAGACCGGAAAAGTTGAAAAGTTTTTGGAAAATAATATTCAAGCGGGTT
The DNA here is from genome assembly GCA_949775005.1 of Orthosia gothica. NCBI lineage: Eukaryota > Metazoa > Arthropoda > Insecta > Lepidoptera > Noctuidae > Orthosia > Orthosia gothica. The sequence continues at coordinate 17,764,630 of OX459060.1, read as the reverse complement.
TTTTCCCAAAATCTGGAAGGAATGGAATGAAGAAAAGGACGCCTTTGCTCTGCAGTGGAGATAACTCTGTCTGAAAATAAATAAATTAAAGCCCTAAAATACCGATCATTCTGCGATGCACATTTGTGAGTACTATATACTTACTGTAAATCTACTCTTAACTGTGCCTATATGTCGTTCGTTGACTTCGTGCCCTGGCAGTTCAGAGTGTGTCATGTTCTCCTGATGGTGGCACATACCGAAGGAGACGCCCTGGACATGAATCGCAAGCCAATTCTCTGACACCGTAGGTGCGGGCTAACGGCGAGTAATGGGCAGCTTACCGTCCGATAAGGACCAGGCCCGAGTCGACGGCGCATAGTATTCCACGCGGACCTCAAAGAGATTTCATCAAAAACTGACGGGGTCTGCTAGGGCCGATGTCTTTCTGAGTCGGTTGGATGGAACATGGGTGGGTTTTATTCAGTAAAAATCACTGAATGCCCTCGCGACCAAAAAAGAAAGAATGGTGACACAGTTCGGTTCGCTTCATGATGGTTGAGCTGTAAGGTGCCAATCCTTGTATCATGTCCGTGAACGGGCGCCATCAGTTGGTTTTGGTCATATCTTAGTTGCCTCAGCCTGTTTTTAATTACCTACTTATTGTATTTTTGAATTGTTTGTTTTACTCTAGACGCTTTAACGTGCACGTCTTTTTTTTACATCGTTTTCACACATAATTATGTATTTTTCCAACAAGAATGTTGTAACTTATACTTGTATTTAAAACTGATGAAAAGAGTATCCGTGGACGTTCTTGCACATTCTTCTCCATAGAGACTTAATGACGCTTGCGAATGTGCAACTAGATTCATCTTATGTTTGACAATTCAAAAGTACCTATACACGGTTTAGTTAAATTCAAATATATTATTTTTGATTTTTTGGAAAGCCTGCAGCCTAATTGCGTAAGTAAATATTTCTAATTATTTAAAGAGAATCTGTCATACTCTTTCATGGGGTCAAACTATAACGAACCTTGCCGAATTCAGTTTAACCAAACCAAACCTTTAAGTAACAGTGCCAAAATTATGATAAAGCTGTAGCTACTGGAGTTAAAGGCGGAAACTAAGGTGTGTGTTCCATAACTCGGTAAAGACATTTTAAGCTAGTATGATTCAAAAATATTTGCTAACAAAGATGATAAAGGCAACATACTTTTAACAAATCAAAATATACAGATACAGACGAACTTCGTAATCCGATCACAAGAATCCTTAATGCAAAATCTCCTCAATTTCATACGAAAATATAGCATCTTAATCCTATCTGCATTCTAATCGCAACGTCTCCAATTCACACATAAAATCAATGCCCACACCGAACTCAATAAAACGCAAAATCGTACAAAGAAAATCAAAATACCAAAAAAAGATGCAAAAACTTGGATAAGCGACACCGAGCCCACCTGACGTACAGAATAATTAACATGCCGCGTACATCGCGCGACTGTCGTTATTTTTAGAGTTGCGCATAATCGTAAAGTCGCGACGATAAAGTCGCCGGTTTATGCGCCCGGGTAGGACGGGCCGACGACTATGCGAGGCGTAGTCCTAAATTGTACTGATAATTGCCCCAACCGAGAACACGGTTTCCTGCCCTCACGTGATAACTTGTTCCAATGTAAATAAGCAAGGAATAGGAATCTGAGTTAATTGTTATTGCTCGAGGAAGATGGGATTTGATAGCTCGTGTGATAATTTCTAGGGTGTTAATGTTTGTAAAACAAGCTTTGGACGTAAAATATAAGGCTATGATTAGATTAGCATTGTGTAGCAACAAAATGCTCGGTCGGTTAACATTTTCATCTGTATTTTACTTAATCTACGAGTATTACAAGTAAAATTTCACAATTTAAAAAACCCCCGACGCATTTATCTTGCGAAAACACCCCGATTCAAACAGTAAAATGCCCATAACTTTTGAACGGCTGAACCGATTTTATTCAAACATAGCTAAGAACACTCTCGACAAAATTACCTTTCAAACAAAAAAAACTAAATTGAAATCGGTTCATCCGTTTAGGCGCTATGATGCCACAGACAGACACACAGATACACAGATACACAGCAACACACGTGAAACTTATAACACCCCTTCTTTTTCTGGCGGGGGTTAATAAAGAGGAAAGATTTGTATTTTTATATGTACCGAAAAAAATTTAAAACTACTGGACTGATTTCAAAAATTCTTTCACCGTTGGGAAGCTACACTATCCCCGGGTGACATTGGCTACTTGTTATCCCTGTATTCGCACGGGAACCGGAACTACGCGGGTGAAACCGCGAGGCATCCACTAGTATTATAATAATGTGAAACTACTTTTATAAACGCAGTTTCTACATTTTTGTGAATTTATTCACACCAGAGTGCATTTATTGATGTTTTTGACAGATTGCGAGTGCGACGGAGATGCAAATGTAAACGTTGAATTAATTCTAGCCTCGCAAATAGGGGTATTTGCGAGGCTTGAATTACACCTCTCACTTGGGTTCTGAGGCAGTTCATGGACGGAACAGTAGCAGGGTGTGGATGTGAAGCCGAGTCGCTAACCATGCTCCATTTTCTATCTTGTCAAAGATACATGAGAGAAGATGTCATATATGATCATGTGCCAAGAAATTTCATGCTATTTGCTACAAAGATCACAATATTAATCTCAGACAAACTTTCTTCCACGTACAAAATGTAAATCCATTTTCCACTCTAAATATCAAACATTCTGATACAACTTATATTCTCACGCAACTCTTCATCTTATGAGAAACACTACAATACAGAAATATATAAGTTCCAGTTGTGTTCCTAAACATAATAGACATGTAGGTATAAACTTTTTGAGTTGGAAGTGAAAATATAGAGCATAGAAATGCCTTAGCGGCCACCGCTAGAGAAAGCATTGTCAAAAGTTTCCATACGAATACGAAGCGAACCTTGCGGTGAGCGCTTCATCATTATGTTGGGGTCGGCAGTTATTAAACGAACAATAATTTATACACTTAATTTACAATTATTAGAATTCAAAAAAAGTTCAATCCATCGTCACCAACTAAGTATAGACTTTAACGTAATGTATTTTATGTTACTTTGTGACCATTTGTAATAAACTGGCCCTAAAAAAGAATAGGTGCCAATGGTATTTTAACTTTATCTTATATGACATACAGTTTTTTGTAGCAAAATACGATAAGGATCTCGAATTTTAAATTCAAATAATAAATAGTCCTAATGCCATGTCTATTCGCTCCCCAAGCTCTGTGATTCTGAAGAAGTTTTCATCCGTGGGTACTTAATGAAAACGATATTATTTTACACTAAAATATTCGTACATATTAATTAAGTAACACCTGTTTTCAAGGAAAAGGTGACAGACAGACTGTTAACCCTTATTAAGTGGAAGTCAATATTAAGTCCCATGTGATAGTGGTAAGGTTGTTTGATGGGTTCTTTAAATTCTAAGGGCTTGTTTCTTAGAATTAAAGAATGTAAAAAAGCCAATACCACAATGCAGGTTCTGGAAAAATTAAACTCAACACCTCAAGTATAAGTAGCAACTATGTCTAAGATCAGAAAGACCAGTTGGGTACACGGTTGCAAATCATCTATGCGGATATTCTTCATTACAAGCTATTATTTAACTTGCAATGTATGTATGTATGTAAGCGTGTTCGGCTCAAATCTTGCAACTGAATTTTAAAGCAGTTATTTATTTATTTATTTAAACTTCATGTACAATGGTGATACATAGGCCACCGATTAAGATGAAATTTTGCGTATATGTTTAGTTTGGATGACAATGCATGATTAGCTAAGTGACGTCATTCTAAATCCAATATGGTGGACGGCCCAAGATGGCGGACTAGTTATTTTTTGTGCACTGCCCTGATATGGGTATCAAATGAAAGGGTTTGCTGCGAAAAATACGAAAAAAGCTATTTTTAAAAAAAGATTTTTATTATCCGATTATAATTCCAAGTCTTTTTTTTTAATATCAAAGATGAGTGTTGGCATATCTTTCGCCAAATTATACGTAAGTCTAGGCATAAAGTTTCAAATACAACCTTACTTTTCCCGTGAGACATTTACATAGTTATTTAACACACCTACTAAATAACCTTAAACAAAGCACTTACTGTTTTTGACTTCTCACTTTGAGTTATATCAGAGACGTTTTCTCGATAGCAAACAAAATTTCAATTTCATTTTAAATTTTATACGTGTGATGTACACAAATATTATCGACTCTTCAGCTTTTATTTCTATCTACTCATCTTCTACCAAGCCTTTTCTAACTGTATTGGCTTTAGCTTCCAGTCTAGTTCAGTTAGATACCAGTATTTGACATAGAGCGACTACCTTTCTGATCTCCACAACCCAGTATCTGGGTAGGTAACACAGTACCCGTTGGCAAGGCTGGTGTCAGTTTCAGGCTTCTGAATAACCGTAACGACTGTCAAAAATTTACAAATCACAGCTAAGATCATCGACTTAAAGTGCTTTCCAAGACACGGAATCTCAGTATGTTAAGATGGTCACCCATCCACAGACCGACCTCAACAAGTGTTGCTTAACCTTGAAGATCGACCCGTGCGGCTGTTATTATTGAGCTACGAGCTCCTTTATGTCGTAACTAGCTTCTGTCAACGGCTTCACCCGCGCGAAGTTCGAAATTATTCCAAGGGAATATACTCACGGCATAAAAAGTATCCCATGTGCTATTCCAGATTATAATCTATCTCTGTGCCAAATTTCATGCAGATCCCTTCAGCCGTTTTGGTGTGATAAGTAACAAACATACATCCACACATCCTAACTTTCGCATTTATAATATTAATAATTAAGATATCAAAATTAACCTAATTCACACTATGAAGTTAAACCCCTTCCAACCAAAAAAAAAGGAACTACAGTAAGCAATATGCGAAACACTCAAGTTGGAATTAACTCGGATTCCTTACACAAGTATAATAGTTTGAAGGTGTACTCAAGGAGGTGACAATGGAAAAAGTTGAATCGAAAAGTTAGTAGTGCGTTCTGTTGTACTCAAGTTACTATGGGATTGTAATGGGAACATTGAAGTTTGTCGCCCTATGGCATATTACATGACGATCAAAGTTACTGGTGTAACCTATTATGGTCGCATAATAAAGTTAGGTAACACTTTTAGGACATAAGTGGGATGTTAAAAGTAGTATTGAAAATAAAAGACAAAAGAGGAATAGTAATAAAAATCATAGAAAAACTGTATCCCATAATAATATTACGAAGGCACAAGGATAAATACGAGAGCTGTGGTGGCCCAGTAGTAGTTGCAGCGACTTACAAGTTACGGTACTACGGTACTTACTTACGGTCGTGGGTTCGAACTCAGGCAGGCGCCTTACATTGTGTAAATTATTTAATCACCACTGCTCTCAAAACGGAGAAGGAAAACATCGTGAGGTAACCGGCATGTTCTAGAACCGGAAATTCGAAGACATGTGACATCCACCAACCCGAAATAGGTCCGCCTGGTGGATTAAGGCCCATTCCCTCTCTCACAGAGAGGAGGCATATGTCCCAGTGGAAACATTAAAAGGCTGATGATGATGATGACAAGGATAAATCGACACGCTTGCTCAAGGCAGATAAATTATTTCAGACTTATATAATCTCGATGATTTCCTTCACCAATGTCATTGGAAATAATTGAACAACTGTACTTAAAAAGTTACATTACTATTTGCCCAGATTTGAACCTACAATTTGCAAGCATTACAGCAATAATAAAAAACTAAGCATTAGAACCAAGAAGAAGATGCTAAACCCACAACAAATAAGAACAGTCACAACCAGAACAATCTTCAACAGAAGATTTTCATTAACTCCCAGAAGACAAGTAATTAAAACATCTAAACGATGGTGTAACTCACGCTAAAAGAACAGAACTGACACTCAGAACAAAAGGACCAGAGATCATTTATAAATAACAGTACAAGGAGCAACTTGAGCAAATGGAACCGCAAAGTTAAGATACCATCGTAGGACAATAACAGCCTTACATAATTTATTATATCGCTGGCAAAAAGTGGGAGCGGTTAGAAGTTCTAGTTACATGGGGACATACGGATGGAGGGATATCCAGCTTTTGAGAAAGCAGAACTATTGAAAACTAACAGTTGATACAAAAAAAAGATGGACTGTTTGCAACAGAATTTGGCTAGAAACGTGGTGACAACTAAGATGGACAACTAATAGAAAATTGTATATGGTAGATAACAACTTGTGATAACCACAAATATATTAGGATAAACTGTGTGAAAAATAATATTGCTAGAAAAGATGTGATTACTGAAATTAGAACTAATAGAGAGGAAGTATGGAATAAAAAAATATATAATTTTGTTTTATTTCAGACTTTTTAGTTTTATTAATGAACAAGACCTCCAAATAAGTTATGTGGTAAACGATTATGAACGAATTATATGGTTTTAGTGAATAAAAAATGTATACAGTGAATGTCTAACTTATTATTTTGTAATCAAAGTTACCCTTATCTTGAATTTGTGCCAAAATAGTTACATAACCTTGTTACTTTAATATATTATATTTGGAATGGTATATAACGAAATTGTTATGATAATGAAAAAAAATAGTATTGGCCTCTTTTTGAGGAGGGGGGGAGGCGCCATATTTGAGTCAAGCCGTTTGGGCGTATTTGCACGTACATACATACATACGTTCGAAAAACATTACCCTGCCGCAGTTGGGCAAAAAGAAGACTCGAAGAATCCAGAACAGTCGATTCGAAGGACCACTCTGCGATTCCTATTGGATCCTGAAATTGTATTAATTTTACTCGAATGTTTTGTCTTCTAAACATACAGTTTTTCTTCCCAAGATAAAAAGAAAGTACGATATTGCAAAAAAAAAGTTTAAATTTCCATCTCAGCAAAGTCCAATAAGAAATTCAATGACGGACATCAAATACGATTAATTTACATGCAAATTGCGGATGAACTTGTTCAAGAAGACATCCCAAAGTTGGACAGAACATTGGCCAAACTTCCAGCCCCTATGTCTCCAACTAAACTAAGTAACATTCGCCCCTCGTCACGTGTCAGGCGAAGACCGCAAGGCCCAGGATGTGCCCCAAAAATTGGTTTTCGGCTCGCCAAAGCGTAAGATTAATTTACTTATATGAGGCAACACTAAGTTAGTTAGTCGTGGTTCTGGCGTTGAAGCTTTGATTTTATTAGTTAGATCTTAAATTAATTATTGCTCTTGTATTTCGTGCACATTTTCCGGATCTCTGATATCTATCTTTCCAAGTTACTAAGGAATTGAATTATTCTATTTGCGATGATAACACATTCTAGTAGTAGACACTACAAACAATCGCTTCGCAGCGTGTTGTTCATGCATATTTTCATGCATGTACACCGGATGCGAGGAACCGGGAAATTACATTTTCACTACGATAAATCAGTTGTGCAAACAGCAGGGAGATTTTTAATAAAACAGCAAGGAGCTTTACTAAGTTAGTATCTATAAAACAGGCAGGGAACATAAATGTGACGCGGTAGAATCTTAAAAACAAAGTCACATCAAACAAGGCAGGTGACACAAACGCCAAAAAGTAGGCCACGGGAAATCCGAGCCTCAAAGTTCATAGCTGACGTCACACCCCACACAGCTAAGGGAGGGTACGCCACACCCCTACAAAAACTAACAACACTGACAGCCCTAGAAAAGATATAAATGGCTCTCATAGCCCTCGGAGCAAAAACTTGAACAACACAAAACCTAGATAAGCTCTATGATAAATGTTGCCAGACAAAATATCTTAATTTTCATTCAAAATTTCACACTGAAACTGTATTGTATAAGAAGTGAATACGGAACCCCGTTGCGGAATCGCTAAAAACAACAAAGTGTGCGGATGTAGAAGTTGGTATTACTGGAAGCGACAGCGGAAACTCGGTGATAGAAAGAAACAATGTTTACTTTAGATCCTTGTTGAGTCAATTTGAATATAGAAAAAAAGAATACGATGATAATAAAACATGACTAGAACGAGATAATTTATGAATTAATAAATTCGAACAGCGAATAACTGATCCCTAAAAAAAAATCTCTCATAGCCTAAAATACCTTCGTCAAACATTCGGCTCACCTGCCCGAACAGTACCTTCTCTTGCGAAATCGGCATTTCCAATCGAAGGATTACCTTTTTAATCGACCCTTAGTTTATAACATCGAAGGCTAAATAATATCAGCCAGACAGCTCAATCTTCAAGGTTAAGTAACGCTTGCCGTGGTCGGTCCGTGGATGAGTGGCATTTCACAGCACGTTAAACCATTGGTCCTGGCTTACATTTGCGGAAGCCAGAACCCAGAAAATCTGTCACCAGTATGGTCAAAGGGACTAGTGCGTGTTGCCGGTGATTACTTACGGAACAAAGACGTGGTCGCTCACAATGGGACTCATCAGAAAGCTTCAAGTCACCTAATCCTCTCCATTGGGTATGCTATGCTCAGAGTTTCCTTGCGTGATCAAATCAGAAATGAAGACTTCCGCAAGAGAACCAAGTTTACCGACATAGCCCGTAGAATTGCCAAACTTAAGTGGCGGTGGGCAGAGCACATTGCTCACAGAAGTGATGGCCGTTGGGGCCGAAAAGTTCTTGAGTGGCGACCGCGTACCGGAAGACGCAGCGTTGGACGGCCTCCCTCTGGGTAGGGCGACGACCTGGTCAAGGCTGCAGGAGTCCGGTGGATGCGATACGCACTGGACCGATCAGTGTGGCGACGCTTGGGGGAGGTCTATGTCCAGCAGTGGACGTCTTTTGGCTGAAATGATGATGGTCAAAGGGTATGGCCCAGTTACTGGGTAATGGAGGACAGATAGACAATAGCTCCATTAAAAATGAAATGCTATTCAGCTTCGCCCGGTAAGATTGGAAGCCGACACCCCAATATGGTTGTGACCAGGCACTCTATAACATCGAATATCTATCACTTTAGACAGTTTCAATGAACCGCAGTTTAAAAGTAATTATCTGTTTTACAAAACAGTACTAGCTTTAATGGGATATGGAAATGCGACACAAAATGGCGACTATTCGGCATTGTGCCAGTACGTTATAATACTGAAATAACATTTGACGATATAACTGTTTACATAAATGAATACTGTAATTCGGTAGTCGATGCTAGTAAATGTTCGAGAGTACATGAACATCTCAAAATGATGAGGTCTGTTAGAGAGTCGTTGATCAATTAACTAGATGAAGCTGATGTTTCTTCTCACTGTAATCAGCTAGGAAACACCGACTTCATCTAGCTTAAATTGAAAACAAGGAAAATTTAAAAAATTATAATACCCTCGACACATTTTATGCCCACTTCTGGAACACAGGCCTACTCTCTGTGAGAAAGGGAATGGGCCTTAATCCACCACGCGGGCGCAGTGCGAATTGGTAGATGTCACATGTATTTGAATGTTTGTTTCTAGGACATGCCGGTTTCCTCACGATGTTTTCCTGTTTGATTCGTCATAGTAAAAGCTTCGGCCAGCTCGATATGAGATTGTGATAACGACGCGAGATTCATTTTTTTAGGCATTTCAATGCAAAATGAATGTCATACTGTCGCATCGTGTCAGTGTTTAGGTGTTATGCTAATATTTTATGTGTTTTTGGAATGAGGCTTCACTGATGAAGCCTTCAGGAAATACCCACGTCACGATTTAGTTAGTTTTGTTTCATGCTACATAATTTATCTAGTAGTAGACACGCTTCGATTGATAATCTATTGAACAACTAATTATGACACGATATCTTGCAAAAACACCCCGATACAAAAAGGAAAACGCACATAACTCTTGAACGGCAGAACCGATTTTCATCAAACATAGCTAAGAATTCTTTATAAAGTCACCTTAAAAAAACGAAATCAAAATGGGTTCAACCGGAGCTATGATGCCACAGACAGATACACAAACACACAGGTACACACGTCCAACTTTTTTCGTGTGGGGTTAAAAAAGATTGTCGTGTAATTTTATACGCATTTTACTTTGAGTAAATTATTTCATCATCACTGCTCTCAAAACAGTGACGGAAGACATCGTGAGGAGCCCAGCATGTCCTAGAAACAAAAAATCAAAGACATGTGACATCCACCTACCCGCACCGGGCACAGAGGGGAGGCCTGTCTCCCAGCAGTGGTCATATTCAGATTCTGATCAACATAACAGAATCTGAATGGTCAGTGGGCAGAAGACTATTGTTAACTTAAACAAAAGCAAGACTTTGTACCGTAAAACCTGTGGTTACAAAGTCTGAAAACTTATCAAACCTTAGAAGTTAAATAGATGGAATACTAGATTGGATTGCTAAGAAAACAATGTAGTTCTGAAGTCAGAAGCTACGCATTTCAGAAAAAAACTTATGAATAATATAGAACACACAGACATACACACATAACATCTCCAAATCAGATGGTGACAAAACGAAAAAGCCTAGAACGCCACACAAAATTCTTCTTTTGTTGTTTTCTTCATATTGAAACACCTAATAATTCATGCATGGCATTTGGCTAAGGCCGCACCTGCCACCTAACTATGACATGTCATAGCCATCTTGATTTCGTTGCGAAAAAGTGAGAGTGCTATTCATCCTATATAGCTCTCTCTCCCTCCAACGGAGTCAAGATGGCGTAGTCACGTCATTTTTAGGGAAAAAATGGAGCCTACTCCACTCCTACTCTACTCCTATGGACTCCACTGTGCGTCTCGTATGTTACCAGGCTGTATCTCATGAACCGTGATAGCTAGACAGTTGAAATTTTCACAGACGATGTATTTCTGTCGCTATAAGAACAAATACTAAAAACAGAATAAAATAAATATTTAAGTGGGGCTCCCATACAACAAACGTGATTTTATTGGTTATGGTACGGAAACCTTCGTCCGTCAAGCGAGTCCAACTCGCACTTGGCCTGTTTTTATTATTGGTAGGCTCGCATTTCACCATTAGCTCACCTGATGGTAAGCGATGATGTGGTCGACAGTGAACCACGCATGCCAAGAAGTAAAACCTATTCACCTTCGACTTAAAGTCCACCCATAGTAGGGGAGCTGACCTGACCTTTAACCTAAAAATAAACATCAGATCCATAATCCAAGACAGTTTTCTTAACAACCTTATACAGATCAGATTTCCAAAACTTTTATAAAAAAATTCGTTCCATTAGGGATTACTTAAATTGAACTTAATACCGAGAATCTGATTTCGTCTTTTTAGGGTTCCGTGATTTTCATATACTTTGTTAAATAAAATTTGGATTTTCTAATTGGCTGTGTCGGACTAAATTTTATATAAGAAAATGGATAAAAATTTACTATTTTCCCTATTATCTCCAAAATTACTATGCCTACAATTTTGAAATATCCTGTTAAAAAACTTGATACGAGTACATTCAGAAGTCTCTGATCGCGAGTCCAACTCGCACTTCGCCGATTTTTTGCACTAGGCATTAAAATAGCTTTTTACGGCTGACTACTTCTAGGCTTTCATGAAAATAACAAAGGTATAATAAATTAAAGGTTTGTAGGTCTCGGATTCAAATTCCTTTTCGTGGCGTCTATTCTCTATCTTGTTTACTAAAGGCGCCGACAACCTTCAGTAGCTGATTTTAAAATGAGAATCACGTCTAAATGGCAAGTCGTATTTTTTTTTAATATTACATTAGACCATTTTTAACCGACTTACCAAAAATGAGAAGGTTCTATGTTCGACTTCTTGCATGTTTTTTATTTTTTATTTTTTTATGTATGTTCACCGATATCTCCGTCAATTGTGGACCGATTTCAAAAAAAAATTTTTTTGTTTGAAAGAGTATGTTTCGAAATTGGTCCCATTTTAATTTGGTGAAGGTCTTATGAAGAACTTCGGAGATACACAACAGAACTCTTCAATAAATAACGGCAAAACTCTCGGGATTGCTGCAATCGCATGTCTGTTTGTTGTTTATACCATTTCATAACATAACATCATGCCAGTACGCTCTAAAGGGGTACGCAGATCTCTCATTTCACCGGTTATGTTCAAGTTTCATGTTATTCGGTTAATCTATTCTGGAGTTATAGGGACCTTAATAAACAACTTGCTATTAGGTAGGTAAAACTAAAAAGGGAAAAATAAAAAACTTTTTTGGAAAAAAATACTACCGACTTCCAAATGAAAAACTACAAAGTGAAAAATAACTTTATTTTTGGAAGTCGGTGTCCATATCGCAAATAATTGGTATCTACTAAAGCCACTGACTTCCAAAACTAAAGTTATTTTTCACTTTGTAGTTTTTCATTTGGAAGTCGGTAGTATTTTTTTCCAAAAAAGTTTTTTCTTAATTAATTGATCTATGGATATTTTGAGTTTTATTCGTGTAACATAATGTAATTAATTTGTAAAGTTATGTCAAACACGTACAAAAAAACTCGCCTCAACACCTCAGAGTCTGGCCTCTCAGAAAACATCCTTAGAATTCCGTTGTCACTACCCCGAATCTGACGCATCAGAGAAGCTGTTTTCTTGTGCATAATGGCATAAAAGTCATCGACTCTTGCGTCAGCAAACATGCCCGAATAATAAGAAAGTTACAAAAAAAACTACTGAATTTTATATCGCGCGGGAAACATGAAACGAGTGCTCGTTTTGTTCCCTCAAGGTCGTTGTCGATTGTCATCCACTTAACATAGTCGGCTGATCTAACTTTATCTTTTAAGACTTTGGTGAGATATTATTTTAAATGTAGATTAGATTTTGGTATCATCATCTAGTTCCGAAATTTGGGATTAGATTTCACATCAAGAAAATAATCGAATAACATATAAAAATATTACTGTAGGCTACATCTCCTCCAGGCGAAAGACGTACACTCCTGCACAATGGCCAAAGGCCTACCCGAAGCGTACCTGCATATACCGCTCCTGTGCTTCTCGCATCCAGAAGACTCTCGCGGCTCTCATTAGGTCTTCTCATATTATCTACACTAAATTTATATAAAACCATCAGGTGAGATAGTGTTCAAACGCGAGCCTATCGTTATGCTGTACTATCCACAACCATACTTCCTTGCACAGTCATTTCTACCAACCTGCATTTGACTCGTGGATTGCACACTACTATGTCTACAGAAACTTGTATCTCCCAAGGCTTGATAAAGTTGAAGGCTCCTCATGCTATGCTTCAAGTCCCTTCCAAAGACCCAACATCCGTGTATCGGGCATTATTATCCAGCACAGTTTTGAGAGCAACAAATGATATTGCAGAAGCACAATACCATTATAAAACTATACAGCAGCGTGCAGCCTAGCTGCAGCTTCACTATTGGATTTTAGGACACCGCACTACAAAAGATGGATGAAAATAACTTTTGAAGATTGTGTTTTCTGCTTCAGTTTTACATTATTTTAATATTGGCGAAAAAATTTCAGCTGAAAGACGTCCACTGTTAAATATAGGCCTCCAAGCATCGCCACCTCGACCGTTCCTGTGCGTCTCCTATCCATCGGATGCCCTCAACTTTAACCAGGTCATCGGCCACCTTAAGGAAACCTTCCAATGGAAGAGGAATGGTGTATTTATAACTAGATTTTTCCCGGGGCTTGGCACCTATGGCTCTGGCCATAGATACCGTGCATTATTCCGGTCTATGATACTCATGACAACCCTCTTCCTCTCACAGAATGGCCTGTGCATGTCCATCCCAGCAGTGGGCAGATACTCTAAATGTCTCTTCCATAGTTTGAGAACTACAATTATTATTGTAAAAGTACCAAAACCATTATAAAACTTTAAATTGGCGTGCATACTCGCTGCAGCTTCGCTATTGGATTTTAGGACACTGCACTACAAAAGATGTAGGCAAATAAGTTTGAAATGGTAAGATTATGTTTTCGGCTTATTGTTTTAATATTGGGGATGAAAATATAAGTAACATAATATTCAAAAGAGATAAAACTGTTTGTTTGTGGTAGCCTCTGGAGATACGAAAATTCTTTCACAGATAGAAAGCTATACTTAGGCTCACGCTTGACCACTATATATAATACTCGCACTACTGACAGCACTGCGGACGCTGTTTAGGGGTCTCGTCGGTACGCAATAGCACTCTCACGCTTTTATTATTATTATTATTTATTATTATTCTATCTCTTAATGTCATCATCATCATCAGCCTTTTAATGTCCCCACAGCTGGGACACAGGTCTCCTCTTTGTGAGAGGGAATGGGCCTTAATATACCACACGGGCCCGGCGCTGGTTGGTCTTTTTAATGCCATAGAGTGCTTTTATCTCTATAAAATGCATGGTGCCTGTAAATCCACGGTAGTGAAGCCGCGGCAAAATCTAGTTTTAGTGTATCTAAAATACATGGATGAATGGTAAAATAAATCTTTGAACAATATCGCTCACATTGCTCAAAGCTCTCGATCAAAACTCAAAGTCCCATCGGATTTTTTATATGCGATATTAATCCGAATTAAAAAAGCCTGGGACACAAATAAAGCTGGAATGCAATAAATATCACAAAGGCAATAAATCTACGATTCAGAAAACAATCTGAGTTATTCTCATGATAAAATTAGACCTATGACTGAAACTAGATTTTAGGAAAAAAATTGTTTGCTCCTAAAACTGAAATTACTAGGAAAACCAAACGAGATATCTGTATTTGACAACCTTCACAAAAACGAACTTCCAAATTAATATATATCCTAGAAATACAGATGAGGAACAATTTTTTTTTAATATAGTATAAAACAAATTCGCTGTCCGCGTCTATCGACATATTTCTTTTAATTGTAGATAAGCGCGAGGTTTACCACTATCTCGCCTGTAGTCGACGGTGAAGCACGCTTGCTTAGAAGTAACCTATTCACTCTTGACTTAGAGACCAATTGTCTGTTTCTCCGCTAAACCACGCAACGGATTTTTATACAATTTTCAATATTAGAAAGAGCGATAACCGAGGAAGGTTCTCTTCTTCTTATTCGTTGCCTTCATTTCTGAAGGTCGTGCCCGTCTTGAAAAGCTTTGACGGAGTCAACGACGAGCTGCTTCCAAGCCACCCTGCTTTCGGCTCTTCTCATGGCAGTGGTCACCGTGAGTCCCGTTATGGCCCTGATCTGGTCAGACCAGCGAGTAGGTGAACGTCCGCGTGGTCTTTTTCCATCCACGAGGAAGGTTATTCACACTAATATAATAAAGGCGAAAATTTCTGAATGTGTTTTTATGTTTGTTACACTTTTACGCAGAAACTACTAAACCGATCTGGATGAAATTTGGCACAGATATAGATTA
Source organism: Orthosia gothica (assembly GCA_949775005.1). Classification (NCBI taxonomy): domain Eukaryota; kingdom Metazoa; phylum Arthropoda; class Insecta; order Lepidoptera; family Noctuidae; genus Orthosia; species Orthosia gothica. Next base: position 17,749,242 of record OX459060.1, on the reverse strand, counting down.
TAGTCTGGAATAGCACATAGGATAGCTTTTATCCCGGGAATATGTTCCCTTGGAATAATTTTTGACATTCTTCTTCTTCTTCTTTAAAAAAACGTTGCCCCACACTAGGAATTTCTTCCTGTATCGTGGGTGCGTTAAGAAACATATAAACTCACATACACAAACACCCAGAGCCGGAACAACTATCTGTAGGTCATACAAATATTTGTTCCGTGGGGGAATCGAACCCGCAACACGCAACGCAGCAGTCAATCACTCAACCACTGCGCCAACCGTGCCGCTGGCAGAAGCTTGTCTATACCTATATATATAATAAAGAGGAAAGATTTTTTGTTTGTTTGTACCGAATATGCTCCGAAACTACTGGACCGATTTTAAAAATTCTTTCACCAATAGAAAGCTGCATTATTCTTGAGTGACATAGGCTATTTTTTTTCCTGAAACCGGGTCCTGTGGGATGGCCCACGGGAGCGAAGCCGCGGGGAACAGCTAGTTGTATATATTTGTGTCCCGGGAGGGTCGCTAGTTTAATATACAAACAAGTTATCAAAAACTAATTTAGACTACTAATCAAATCTATTAATTTTAGACGATAAATCATCCATATCTTTTAATACAGCGACAACTTCACGAAGTAAATTTCAGCTTTTTTTTTACACCTAAAATCTAGACTGAAGCCTAAAACTATCATTTTTCATCCAGGTTTGGACCAGAAAATGATTTATTACAAACATTCGCCGGTCTGCCGTCCAATGGCAAAAGTGCCACTATCTGACAATTTGGCCGATTTTAATCAGCAAAAAAATATAAATAAATAGTTTGCCTGACTTTGACGGGATATACCTCGGAAACGGTACGCTTGACAAAAATATTATAAACCAAACCATACCTTTATTTAAAATTCCCTATTTATTGATACTACATATGACAGGGTGAGCCAAAATATTTTTGTGTTCTTGACTTCGTGACCCCAGCTTCGAAGATCTATTCAATTTAATTTGACGTCACATAACCTATAATCAGCGGACAAACAAGAGAGCTTCTAACGACTCATCATTTGTCAAGTTATAATAAGTAGTTTAGAAGTTATGAGGGAACAGGTGAATATACATACATACATTCACATATACCGGTCAAAAACATAACACTCCTTTTTGTTTCACCGTAGATGCAGCATTTTTCTACAATCAATAGATTCCGGGTAAAAAATAAAAACTCCCCGAATGGCCTTATTAACATTAACAAACCTAAACTAACCTAACCTATTTGTAATAAGCTAAAGTCATTGATTTCTACATATCTGAATCTTGGTCCTGTTCGACAGTGCACAATTTGACACCGGGCACTCGCGCAAATTATTTAGAGTCGATAAACAGCATCGATTTTTAGTTTTTCGTCTATAACTCAAAATATGATTTCGTCAGTTAACGGCACTCTAGCTATAGGCCGGCAACGGTAAATATTTAACATGTCAGAGCCTAGCCACATTCATCAATCAATGAGAACAAGCTTAGTTTCAGGCTAACTCAGTGAAACTGAGTGATATTTCAGCTGGTATGTAACTCAGCTGTGTTCTGAGTCAAATATGTGGGTAGTTTGTTGAAGTAGAAGTAGCGATCAATCATTTTAGTAGGATGTGTTGTAGGCAAAGTTTGGATATGTTTATTTTTATAGTTGTACTAGTTTCAGAGAGCGGTTTCAACGTGCAATTAAGAAATTACCCCATGAACTTATTCCAGGTCATAGCTTAAACTGTATAAAGCTCTGAATTATTAAAATTCTTAATAAAAAAAATAAGAAAAATCTTTTTTTGTATTCTTCTCAGAATCCCTTTCATTTGATACCCATATCATGGCAGTGCAAAAAAATAACTGGTCCGCCATCTTGGGCCTTCCGCCATATTGGATTTAGAATGACGTCACTTAGCTAACCATGCATTGTCATCCAAACTAAACGTGTATGCAAAATTTCATCTTAATCGGTGGCGGATGACTGCTTTAAAATACAGTTGCAAGATTTACATACATTGTAAGTTAAATAAAAGCTTGTAAAATAAATAAGCCATTTCCGTTTACAGCAATATCATCATTGTTTCAGCCAACCATCGTTTGTCCATCAGCCGTCCACTGATGGACAAGGCCTACCCCAAGCGTCACCACATCAATCGGTCCTGTGCTTCTCGCATCCAGCAGACTCCTGCAACCCTCACCAGGCTATCGGCATATCTTGTGGCAGGCTATCATATCATATATTGTGGCTTGTGGCTGTGTCTTAAATACCCGTTTACAGCATACTGTATTCAAATTCGAATAACAAAAATTTAAAGTTAGTACCTCATATGCGACAGAATAGTCGCAGCGACAAATCGACAGTTGCCAACAACCTTAATCCAGCAACTTAGAACTTCACAGTCGCATCAGACGCTCTCACTTAAAGTTCTGTTTTGCGCTCCTTTCTGCTACAATTTTAATGAGATATTTCTCTCTCTCGAATTTAATAAATGACTGCAATGAAAAACTGTATTGAGTGCTTCGAACGGATCCGGTTTAAAAAGTATTGAAACATAAACGAAAATGTTTGCGATCTGCGAATGAAAGAGTGATTTTTAGGGTTCCGTAGCCAAATGGCAAAAACGGAACCCTTATAGATTCGTCATGTCTGTCTGTCTGTCTGTCTGTCTGTCTGTCCGTCCGTATGTCACAGCCACTTTTTTCCGAAACTGTAAGAACTATGCTGTTGAAACTTGGTAAGTAGATGTATTCTGTGAACCGCATTAAGATTTTCACTCAAAAATAGAAAAAAAACAATAAATTTTGGGGGTCCCCATACTTGAAACTGAAACTAAAAATATTTTTTTCCATCAAACCCATACGTGTGGGGTATCTATGGATAGGTCTTCAAAAATGATATTGAGGTTTCTAATACCATTTTTTTCTAAACTGAATAGTTTGCGCGAGAGAAACTTCCAAAGTGGTAAAATGTGTGTCCCTCCCCCTGTAACTTCAAAAATAACAGAATGATAAAACTAAAAAAAATATATGATGTACATAACTAAAATGTAAACTTCCAACGAAAATTGGTTTGAACGAGATCTAGTAAGTAGTTTTTTTTTAATACGTCATAAATCGTAAACCGCAATTTACCAAGTACGGAACCCTTCGTGCGCGAGTACGACTCGCACTTGGCCGGTTTTTTAAATTAAAATGGAGGTAAATATTTTATGTTTCATGAGAGACAAGCATTGATAAGTTGGAAACCTTTATCGGATCATTAAATATTGTTGCAGTATCCAGGAGCCAATTTTAAGCACATTGGTGGTTGCGGTCACAACAATATTTTCAAGTTATTTTCACCATGTCATCACCATCATTATTTTTCTGCCCTTATCAAACCTTTTTAACCGACTTCAAAAAAGGAGGAAGTTCTCAATTCATCTGAATATTTTTTTATATGTTTGTTACGCGATTACTCCGCCAATTATGAATTGATTTTGATGATTATTTTTTTGTTTGAGAGAATATATATTTCCGAATTGTTCCTAACCTTCAACTGTCCATTTCCAGACACAATAGAAAATACCATTGTTCTAATCCGATTCGGTCTGATGGACAGATGACCGGAACCTTTTTAACCGACTTCAAAAAAGGAGGAAGTTTTCAATTCATCTGAATATTTTTTTATATCTTTTGTTACGCGATTACTCCGCCAATTATGAATTGATTTTGATGATTATTTTTTTGTTTGAAAGAATATGTTCCCGAATTGCTCCTATTTCAATTTGGTAAAGATCTAATGAAGAATTTCGAAGATATACAACAGAACTCTTTAATAAATGGTCGGTATCTAGGATCTGCCTGTTTATTGTTTTTACCATTTCATAACATAACATCAGCCCGGTACGCTCTAAAGGGGTGAGCAGATGTATAACGTTCACCACCTGGTACACTCGCATTTCAACGAATATGTTAAATTTCATGTTATTTGGGTAATCTATTGTGGCTTAACTTTTGGCATTATAGGTACTTTACTATAGAACTTCTCCATTATGTAGCACAACTAAAAAGTTTGTATTCCAACCAAATTGGGTTCGGCTCAAAGTCTAACTGGATACAGCTGAATTGTCATTATTTTGCATGGAGCGAATAAGTAGTCGCCTGTACTCAGTAATGAGGTTGTGGACGTAAGATACGCATCTGACAACCACAATCTCGTTACTGGGTAACCACATACTTCTTGGTAAGACTGTTAAATTGTCTGACTTTTTGACTTAAGGTTAAGCTTAAGACTTTTTGGGGTTTGACTAACGATTGGGCTAAAATTACCTAACTTAAGACATAATCCCGATTTGAAACTGAATTCATCATGGCCTCTGATTCTGATATGTTCTATTTTCAGATTAAGCCTCTCATGAAACATCCAAACTCTCGAATAAAAGGGTTATCATTAATCCGGGTCTAAAAGCCCAATACCAAAATATTAACCTAATCCAAATACAACGCTGAAATAATCCTAAACCGACCAATAACGGAGCGATTGTCAGTAAATTAAAAATCAATTCTCTAATACGGGTCCAGTAGGCAATAAGAGCCGCTGTTAAAATGGCCAGGCAACGCTCGGGCTATTACGAGCTATTTAATAGACACCGAATAAAACACTAGTTGAAACGATTCTAAAAGGGTGCGTGTTACACCGAAGTGTAAGGCTTAGCACGCACTGCGGTTTTTATTCAACACTTTTGCGACACATGAAATTGTATGAAGCTGCACGCATTGCGGTAAAAAAAAATGCGTGGAAATAATACCGCAAAAAAGCCGTGTTTTGCCACAGAATCCACCGCATCGCGGCGCGGAATTAATTCGCGCGAATAAGAGACACACTACGTTATTGTTTTAAAATTAAGTTCCCTTTTATTTGTACCTACATTGTGTGTATCTATGTGTGCCAAATGAACTAGTTTTGAGTTCTATGAACAGGTAGAAAGAGTTTTAAGGTACTTTATCTGGTTTTATTGTGGCGCATTGGACCCGAGTCGATATTGGTAAGTGACAAAAGGTGCTGAAATAGTCTCTGAATGAAACCTGACAGTGGACTGCGAAATGTTATTTATACCGTATATTCATACGCCACACACACACGCAATGAGCAGTTTTTTTTTAATGACTAAAACGTTTAGGACCGGCTTAGACAACGAAGTAGATGGGACGAGGACTTCGATGTCTTCCATAAGAATTGGAGAGAAGTGACGTAGTACCGGGAACAAAAGAAGGAATGGAGGTACGCCTTTGTCCAACTATAAATCGCAGACACTAGCCAAAAATCATTACTGAGTGTAAATAACAAATTAACAAACGCGAAAAACATTATTTGTTACAATACGGTGTAACAGCAGCCCACATTAAAACGTTTTCCCATTAACCTGTGAAGGAATTAAGGCGTCCGCGTGTGAGTGCGTGCCCTTATATAGCGTCGCTTTGTTTTATGTGCCCCATGGTACATTGGGACATGCCATGGATTTGTTAATTTGATTGTGTTACTGTTTGATGTTCCAAATTAGGCAGCGAGATGCCTTGGGATTTTTTCAGACGGTTTACGCTTTAAAAAACGAGAACATGAGTCTAAATTTCATGAGAATTCTGTCAAGGTAGGTAGGTGTGATTCTAGCATAAGAAACTTATTCTTAACTAGCTATTTGCCGTGGCTTTGTCTGTGGCCTATCTCAGAGGAACCGTGTTCTTTTCAAGGTATCTATGACACCCGCAATAAGGTAGCTCACTATGAATGTAAGATTTTGATAATCGAATTAGTACTTCTAGAGATTGCCTCTTACACGAAAAACACAAACAAAAAATATACTTCTTTGTAATATGTTTAATATAAAAAAACAACTTTTTCAAAACAAGCTTTTTTCGTATTCTTCTCAGCAAACCCTTTCATTTCATACCCATATTATTGCAGCGCTCAAAAAATAACTAGTCCGCCATTTTGGACCGTCCGCCATATTGGATTAAGAATGACGTCACTTAGTTAACCATGCAAACTAAACGTGTATGCAAAATTTCATCTTAAAAAGTGAAGGATAACTGCTTTAAAATTCGGTTGCAAAATTTGACCCGAACACACTTACATACATAAATACATACATTGCATGATAAATAAAAGCTCGTAATAAAAAAGAATGGTCTCGATTTTAATTTATTTTGATGCGCTTTTAAATAAAATCTACAATCAAATCAGATTAGAATGCAGTGTTAAGTACCATAAGGCTAAAAGACTTTTCTTTATGTACCAGGAAAATCACTTAGAAAATCATACTCGAAGGACCAACCTAACACCATGAGTCCATGATGAATAAACCATGAAAATATTATCAATTTCCATCCTACGGGGCCCGACATTATATGGAAATTCCCTCTCAGGCAATTTGGTCAAATCTCCTGAAAATTACGAGTAGGAACGGGATGGGCTAAAGGTGACAATTTGTAACCTTGTCACACTGAAAACCTTTATTCAGTTTATGTACTGTAATCGAATAAGTACGTCTGGTTTACGATGTTTAGGGAGACGATTTTTAGGTTGTCTGTCTGTGTGGACTTGAAAAAAAGTCATATTAATTTTACTGAAGTATTTTATGTGATATTCATGTGTGGAGACTTGGAGACAAAATAAAATTATTAATTAAAAATATTTTTTTCGTATTTTACTCGGCAAACCCTTTCATTAGATACCTTATATTATGGCAGTGCACATAAAATAGCTAGTCCGCCATCTTGGGCTGTCCACCATATTGGATTTAGAATGACGTCACATAGCTAACAAAGCATTGTCATCCAAACTAAACGTGTATGAAAAATTTCATCTTAATCGGTGGAGGATAACTGCTTTAAAATTCAGTTGCAAGATTTGACCCGAACACACTTCCATACATACATACATTGCAAGTTAAATAGAAGCTTGTAACATTACCACCATATGTAATAATGTAATGTAATAATGTCTTGTATAATTACCCACATAGCATAAAGGAGCGAAGGATATACAGAATGTTGCACAGAATGCATCACAATGCAACATGGAAGCAATCACGCAGTCCGCCGCTTCATATCTTAGACATATTATGCTTGCATATGCATAATTCTACACATACCAGCTTGTATATATGTCTGTTTGGTAACATAACTTAACATAACTTGCACACAAAATATCAAGTATGACAAATGGTCAATTTAACCTCGCGTTAGCAACTAACTCTGCATTAAGTTTTTCGTGGTAGCGGGCCTTAAGGTCTAAAGGCTGATTCCTGAATTGAGTATTTTGAGTTAGTAGCCTCACAAGCTTATTTTTATGCCAAAATGTGACAGGTTTTCAGGGTAGAGTTTGTCAAATACTCAACTTCAAAATCTTAATTCAGTAGTTGGAAGTTAGGATTAACCTGCATGATTCCTGGGTAAGGGGAACTGACGGGACAGGTCTACTCCAATTAACAAGATTATTCTGAAATTCTAGGCTATTTTCTAATGAGTTGAAGCGTCGATATAAGATTCTAGATACCTACAAGTATTGAATTACAATACACGTAGGTTAGTACTTACAATATGGTAGTCCTAGGAACTTATTATTCGTAAAACAATAATTGCTGTCAGCACTTACCTGAAACAAATAAAAATATTAAATAGGTCATTAAAAAAAGAGAGAGAAAACAAGCAAAAAGTTTAGTAAAAACTGTAACCCGACTACGGATATTTATTTTTATTTTTAAGCCTGTGTTACCCGGGCGATAATAACGAACGATCGAAACCTTATTCATCAAAATCGGATGAATAGTTTAGGCGCTACGGAGTAAGATACGTAAATACAAACATACATACATAAACAGAATGCTAAAATCATTACCCTTCCGTTTGGTCCCTGCCGTAGTTGGATAAAAAGGAGAAGTTGCAGACCGAATGCAGCTGAGTACCTGTATTGTGCATGAAATTTCTGCATATCTGAGTTTACAACCCCCATAAGATACCCCTTAATTATTATGGCACTCTGCATTATTTGAAAAACTTTTTTAGAAATATTTTATCTGTAATTTTTGCCAATTCAACTGATTAATCTCCATTAAATTGGCAGAATTTAAACTGATTTTTCACTGCAGAATACTTCTATAGATATTAAAGAATAATAAAGTTTTGACAGTTTAGTTTGACTTAGAATTAAACTTTCAAACATTAATAACTAACCATTTCTCGAATAAATTAATCTCACGATTGAAAGTAATAGGTACAACTGAAATACAAAATTTCATTAAAAAATATTTATTTAAAACAAGCTTTTTTCGTATTCTTCTCAGCAAACCCTTTCATTTAATACCCGTATCATGGCAGTGCACAAAAAATAACTAGTCCGCCATCTTGGGCCGTCCACCATATTGGATTTAGAATGACGTCACTTAGCCAACCATGTATTCTTATCCAAACTAAACGTGTATGCAAAATCTGCTTTAAAATTCAGTTGCAAGATTTGACCCGAACACACTAACATACCTACATACTTACATTGCAATTTAAATAAAAGCTTGTAAAATCATATTTGCTATCAAGCAAACTCACGTGCAAACCTAGTTAGTACCCACATTAAATTACACGTCTTGTTTGTACGCGAAAGATCACAGATTTTTTGATCAACGTATTGTGCTCGCGAGAGTTTATTGGTACAAAGAATGGCATCTCTGGAATGGAATAGAGTGGAATTTCGCTCAGCCCATAGTGCCCACGCATTCTGGTGTCGTACACTCATTAATCTTGCGAGGAATATATGAGAACAATCCTAAGGAGATTTAGATGGTGTAGATACGGTATAAAGGTATTTATTTACACCTATTTCCGATAAGTTGTTGCTCTAATTGGGAGTCTGACATAGATTAGCTCATTAAGAAATTTGCTGTTATGAAATCTCTCAAGCTTTTGCTAAGTCTCAAGTAATTTTTATTTAATTTTATGCTACATAATTTATCTAGTAGTAGACACGCTTCGATCGACAATCTATTGAACACGTTATTATGACACAAGCAAGATATCTTGCGAAAACACCCCGATTCTAACAGTAAAACGCCCAAAACTAGGAACGGCTGAATCTATTTTCATCAAACAGCGACGAACTCTCCCGATAAAGTCACATTTTAAACAAAAAAACTAAATCAAAACCGGTCCATCCGTTTAGGAGCTATGATGGCACAGACAGATGCATAAATACACATATGCTCGGACACAACTCCAAAAACATGGGGCACCCTTATAGCCATATTCTAAGTTCCATTGAAGGAAACTTCTTTCAATCCATTGAGTGAAGTAAAGGAATTTTCAGCCAGCCTCAGCCGCCATGGCAACGTAAAAATCTCGAATCAAGGACGCAAATAACAAACTAAAGCTGTTAATTTGATTGAGGGGAGGCAGAGTCGGGTTGAGTCAAGTAGAGAAGATCACTTGGAATATAGGTATGTATTTACGTACGCAAGTATCTGAAATTCAAGAGTATGTACAGACATCGTAAAAAATAAGTGATCATTTCAGAAATCTATATATATAAAACAAAGTCGAGTTAGTTACAACACTTATAACTCAAGAACGGCTGGACCAATGTTCATGATTTTTGTGTTTTTGGATTTATCTTCGCCCGGAATAGGCTAATAATTAATAAATCATCAAAAAAAATACGAAAAAAAAACCGTGCAATTTTTTTGGGCATCTTCGAAAGCATTTATATATATAGCAAAACAACATTTCCCGGGTCAGCTAATTAAAATAAAGTCGTAATAATTGGCCTCAAAGACAAATAAATACCCGTGATATCTAGAAAAAACAATAAGCTCATATACCAATCACTCCCAAAACAGCTTTGAAAAATAATACCTTTCTTCTCAGAAAATACAGCTCATTCTACACAAGAACGTCCTACCTTGAGTTTCAAAGGGGCTTCAAATCTTAATTTCCCTGAACGCTCAAGGGCCTATTCTCGCCATGGTTTGTGGGCCAAAGGTATTTGTGACAGCGAACACCTCCGGGCGACAAAGCTATATAGTTTTATAGGCTCTCTGTAAACTATACGGGGGATTTAATTAAATAAGGTAGACTGGAGGTGAGAAGAATGGGCGATATGTTCAAGTTTACTTGTAAGGTAAATAATTTTTGTGAGCCATCTTCATCAGTTTTTAAAGCTGTTATCCTTCACCGATTATGATAAAATTTTGCATACACGTTTAGTTTGGATGACAATGCATGGTTAGTGACTAAGTGACGTCATTCTAAATCCAATATGGCGGACGACCCAAGATGGCGGACTAGCTATTTTTTGTACACTGCCATGGTATAGGTAACAAATGAAAGGGTTTGCTGAGAAGATCACGAAAAACGATTGTTTAAAAAAATCGCATATTTTTTTATGACTGTACAAAAAAATACCAACCAGTGATTGGTGCAAAATTGCAAGAAAATAAATGGAATTCCATGTTTATTAAATGTAACTATTTATTAATTTTAGACTTAATGTGACCATGTTTCTTTAAGACCTTTTTATGGAACCTAGAAGCTGATGATTTATAGATACTTTTTGATCCTGCTAATTCTCGCTTAAAATGCTGTTAAAAATAGAAAAAAAACACTTTGTTTGTGGTTGTTACGCTACACAGCGCAGATAGAACAGTCAAAGATCAAAAATGCAGTCACACTTTACCAACACTAAAGTATCTTCTTTTTTTTCGAAGAACAGGATTAATGGATGATGATTAATTTAATCTATAACATAGAATTTAAAGTATATATTGGTTCTGCACAATTTACTTTCTTCTACAAAAATGTTTTAGGCGATTTAACTTTGGAAGACCTCCCACTTGGTGGACCTATGACCTAGTTAAGGTTGTGGGAATCCGCTAGATGCGAAACGCAAAGGATCGGTCGATGTGGCGACATTGGTGAAGGCCTATGTCCAGCAGTACTTCTTTCGACTGAAATGGTGATGATGAGGCAATTTGTGCGATTGGGACAGCACTTTTGACTCTTGACTGTTTATATCTATAATCTTTACCAATATTATAAAGAGAATAGATTTGTTTTTTTGTATGTAACGAATAAACTTAAAAACTACTGGACCGATTTGAAAAATTCTTTCACCGCTGGGAAGCTACAATACCCCCGGGTAAAATAGGCTACTTTTTATCCCTGTATTCCCACGGGACGGGAAACTACGCGGGTGGAACCGAGAGGCGTCTGCTAGTTATGTATATTTTGAGCATACAAAAGCGACAGATATTGTCTCTAATCATATCTTCTTGTTTCCACAGCCAGTGACGGTGTGCCACAGTGTAGGAACTCCTGTTATTTACAGCTACCAAAATTGTCTAATCATTTTACTGTTTTTGACATAGTTCAGATGTGTTTACGCAGTTAAGTGCTCGTTATTAAGTTTAAGCGGAAATAGTTACCGGAATACCGGCAGGATTGATGTTTGTTTTGATATTTATTAAGTTACAATTAACGTGAATCACTGGTTTTACTACTACAAAAACAATAAAAAAATACATAAACAAGTTGTCTGTGATAGATGGACTGATATAATTATTAGGGTTCCAATATTTCATTCGGACGTACATAACCCTAACATAAAAACCAGATATTTTAAACTAGTTAATTAAGAATAAAAACTATCAACCGCATATAAATAATAATAATGACTTTTTACAACGAAAAATAAACTAAAAAAAATTAGTTATTAATAGAAGGACATTCACCTTGTAAATAGAAAATATTATATTCAAAGCTTTAAATCGTCTTTTTAAATCTGGTATCACTTTCTGCGATCTGACAACTTAAAACAACAATGAAAAAAAAAACCACTAATCGATTCAGTTTACTCCGAGCAGCAATTTGTGTTGCCATTATAATAAACAACAGTCATCGAAGTTTATCAGATAATAGCGATCAAGTTGCCAATAAAAACGGATCCTTATTTCGAGCGAAAAATATTATGTCATCTCAGGAGACAGATCAGAAAATTACATGAAAACAAAATGGGCGACACTTGATATCGATAGGATTCGTATATACTTGATATAACAGTGATTTGGTATAAATCGTAGGAAGTAAATTGAGATATTTTTGTGATAGTTTGTACCGATAGTCGTGTCAGCCAATGGCTTAAAAGCTACGAGCTTCGAGCAACACCTTAGGGTACGTTCAGAAAGAGCATCCGTATTTCCAGGATCGTTTTTAACGGATCCGTCGCTTCTGGGGGTACCACATTTTTAGTCAGTGTACTACCAACTTTCAAACCAAACGGATCAGTATTTTAATTATGTTGTGTTTGTGAATTCGCTTATACAACTAGCTACGCCATTGCCGAATGAAAACGATAAAGCGGACCTGTGAAACGGACTGCGGTGTATTTTATCAGATCGATATTTTTTACTGGATCTGGAATACTGTCACATGTGTGAAGTCGCTCATACAACTAAATATGTCGAGCCGAATAAAAACGTATACAATAAAGCGGACCTGTAAAACGGACCTCATTGTGAACGAGCACTTAGGAAGCTCTCGTTAGGCGGCTGGGTCAAGGGCTTGATTCAGAAAGCAATACTTCTGGACACGGCTCGTATAGTAAGGAGGTTTCTCACTCTGGAGCCCTGACGGTGGCTTGGATCCTGTTCCCGATACCGGTGGGCCTCTATCTCTGTATTTTCGATTTTCAGTAAATGCCTTAAGTACTGAGTACAGTCAGGCTATTTTTTAAACCCCGACGGAAAAAGAGGGGCGTTCTAAGTATCGTCAAACTTGTGTACCTGTGTTTGTGTATCTGTGTGTGGCATCGCAGCTTCTAAACGGATCAACCGATTTTGATTTCGTTTTCTTTTTGTTTGAAAGGTGACTTTATCGAGAGTGCTATGTCTGATCATCGCTTCAGCCATTCAAAAGTTATAAGTATTTTACTGTTTTTATCGGTGTGTTTTCGCAAGATATCGTGTCATAATTATGTGTTCAATAGATTATCGATCGAAGCGTGTCTACTACTAGATAAATTATGTAGCATGAAATAAAAATGTGTACGGAGTCTTTTAAATTTTACTTGTTTTATTTACTAGTAATTATCTACATTAGCGTTTCATCATTATCCCCAGCCCGACTTCGCCTCACAGCTAAAGGCTTTTCTTGTCTTATCAATCAGCTCAATTTAGTTCAGTAACTTTATTTTTATTAAACTCTCTGTGTGATCAAAAAAAGTAAGTGAATCATAAAACAACTATCAGAACATATGGAAAACACATCTGAAACTGCACATTTGACTATAGTACATCAATTTCATTGATCCACAGAAATGCTACATAGTCCAATTTAGGCATACCTATTCACCAAATACTCGAACGTTGAATACTGGTATCAAAAGCCGAATTTCTAGATAAACAAGTAAAATTTAAAAATTTAAAAACTCCCGACACATTTATCTTGCGAAAACACCCTGATTCAAACAGTTAAACGCTCATAACTTTTGAACGGCTGAAAGGATTTTATTCAAACATAGCTAAAAACACTCTCGACAAAATTACCTTTCAAACAAAAAAAAACTAAATCGAAATCGGTTCATCCGTTTAGGCGCTATGATGCCACAGACAGACACACAGATACACAGATACACAGTAACACGCGTGAAACTTATAACACCCCTATTTTTCCGGCGGGGGTTAAAAACCATGTTAAAAATATTGTAACCCAATTAATTTAAAAAGTCAGCTTATATTTTTTTGCAGAACGCCTACCAACCTACCTATAAATTAAATTCAGGCATTACATGTAGGTATTTTTTTCGGGATATAACGAAAAGACGACAGTATCGGTACATATTTCATAAAAGAATAACAGAACAAATACTCGTGGCTAAATAATAACAGCTGCACGGGTCGACCTTCAAGGTTAAGCAACGCTTGACGAGGTCGGTCCGTGGATGGGTGACCATTTCAACATACCGAGTTTCCTCCGTGCCTCGGAAAGCACGTTAAGCCATTGGTCCCGGCTGTCTTTTGAAGATCTTTGACAGTGGTTACGGGTAGTCAGAAGCTTGAGATCTGACACTAGTCTTGCCAAGGGGTACCGTGTTACCCAGTTACAGGGTTATGAAGGTCAGATAGGCAGTCGCTCCATGTAAAACACGGAGAATGAAGATTCACTCAGCTGAATCCGGTAAGACTGGAAGCCGATCCCAACAAACAATTGAGAAAAAGGCTAGGCAGATGATGAATAACAAAACGAATACCGAAATTAAGTGTTAAACAAAATACAAACCGTTCAAAATGCTGCCTATTTAGGGTAGTTTACTGAAAATTAGTTTTTTGTCCTTCAGGTAGATTAATAAAAAATATTGGACACGTATTTTTTTCTTTTGTCACGAAGATATATCGTGTGACGTCAAGCCGCTACGCTAGTACACTTTATACAGCCTTAGTGACGTCACAAGACCCCACTCATGAACTTTGATGCGCTTTAACTTTGTAAATTTTATTAAAATACGTGTTCAATATTATTTGATAATCTCACTGACGGACTAAATAGAATTATCATTTTTCTACCCAGGAAACATCCCTAGTAGTCGTGAAGCAAGCGTGCTTAACAGTCAACCACGTCATCGCTTATCATTAGGTGAGAACTGAGATACTAAAAATTACAAACGTAAAAAAAACATATTCTACATATTGATTTTGTTAGTAAAAATTAATAAAATTTTCCTTTGCTACAATTGCTACCACGAACTAAAACCAAAAAAAATATCGTTATAACTGTGTTAGATTAAAAAAAATAACGAGCATTGCTCGAGGCGAAAACTGCGACAGTAGTGAACGTATTTCATTAAAATTACTTACATTCGCTAACTAGACTAAAAAGTCTTAAAAAATTTAGTCTTTTGTCTTTCTAACGATACTAATTTAGGAATACGAATAAAACACATCATTAGTTTTGTGAAAATCAGTTTTTTGCTTAATTCTCGGCAAGTTTCGATTTTACTGCATTTTTTACTGTTTTCTCTGACAGTACTAAATAAACAGATTCGAACATAAGGCAATGTGAGAAATAATAAAAGGAAAAAACTTGATCTAAGCACAAATTGCAATAAAATCATAACTTTTCGAGAATTTTGTAAAACAGTGATTTATGGGCCCTTTGATCCTGAATAACTTAGGACGCAAACCGAGATTTTATGAGACTTTTAAGACAATTTTTAGAAAGGTAAAATGAAGGTGTGTACGAGTTTTCAGCTTATTATCACTCATTCCGAAGGTTGACCCCATAATTATTGGGATAACAGATCATGGGTACTAAAAATCACTGCGCTGATAGAAGAAATACACAAAACTAGGTGAAAATAAGACTGAAAAACGTAAGCACAGGCAAAAACAAACATCCAACTGAACTACACCCCAACAGGCAATTTTCTTCAAAGTCACGTATGAAAATAATCAATTTTATTCTCTGGGGCTCTCTAAGTCACATACCGAGACTCTTTGAACATGTTATTTTTTATCTTATAGGTTGGTAAAGAAACCAATGACCTACCTAGCGTACTTTGCTTATCGTAAAAGAGACACGTGTAAAATTACTGATTTTCAAACAGTTGACAATGCCTGTAACACAGTAAAAATATACAAACAGTATGGAACCCCTAAGCGAAGAAGCTGAAGACCTCTAAGCGGCTCCCACTATTGACAGTACTGCAGAAGTGCCTTATTGGTCTCGTCGGAGCGTGCGTTTGTGCAAGTGTGCCGTTTCGAGCGTTTGTAGGTAGTTTCCATACTATTTGTATTATTACTATGTGTATTTGCCACACACCTGCTTTTGAAGGCTTGTGGCTAAGTTGAAATAGCCGCTCGTATCTTCATGGTGAACAAAGCTAGCCGAAGATGGTCTGTGAATGGGTGACCATGTACTACCCACACTACTACAAACTGAGTCCCCTACGTGCTTTGGAAACCACGGTAAGCTGTTGGTCCCGGTTGTCATTAATAGATCTTCAAATCAAATCGAAATGTTTATTTGCCAGAAATACATAGCTTTGATGGGAAGATGTTAAAACCATGACTGTATTCTGCCTGCAAGCAAGCGTGCAAACAATTTATAAAAAAAATGTAATCGTTAAATTTAATTAAAAAGAAACCATACCAACATACATGCATTCCAATAAATTAAATTACAATTGTCCATAAGTAAAAATTAAATTATAATTTACCCACTCAAAATAAGTACAGTTATCAAAAAAATATATATAAGAAATAATATAAAAAAATACAAAAATTAATAAGATCCATAAAATAAATTCAAACGTCAACTAAAAATTCAAACATTTGTGTGAAATACTGACATTATTATTTATTCATTTAATTATTATTTATATGTTCTATTAATTCCCTAACACTATAAAAACAACACTTTAGTAGCCACTCTGTCAATTTTGTTTTAAATAAATTACCTACCCTGTAAAAATTAAAATTAATATTATAAATTAATAATCTTTGACGTTCATACATCTAGTGACGCACGCCGCCGGTTATGAGTACCGCGCACCTGACCTACTAGATAAACTAAAGCCGACAATATTTGAATCCAATATTAAAATCTCCAAACCCAGAAATCTTCCTAAAGCGTTTTAAAGAAAGAAACACAAACACCTACATATAAC
The DNA here is from genome assembly GCA_949775005.1 of Orthosia gothica. Lineage (NCBI taxonomy): Eukaryota > Metazoa > Arthropoda > Insecta > Lepidoptera > Noctuidae > Orthosia > Orthosia gothica. Next base: position 17,732,544 of record OX459060.1, on the reverse strand, counting down.
ACTCGATATACTCAACACGAGTACACCGAGTACGAGAGGTGTACAGTTCGCGCCACATAATTGGATACGTGGATAAAATGAGCCAACTGGGCCGCACTCTGATTGTTCTGGGCTTTTTTAATAACAACCTCACTCGAAGTGATACGGAGTTAGGTTGGCTGGATGTGGCAAGAAAATGGAACTGATATTACAATGACTGACAGGCATGCATCTAAAATAATGCTTGTTTTGAGTGGTTCTTTTATGGGAGACAAAGCAGAATCATTGATGCTTGTCGGACTAAATTTTGAGCCTCTATTCTTCATCTCACAAGAAAATAAGAAAAATAAGTAATTGATATTAATTTTCACATGAAAGTAACATTCTTTGGAGACAGCCAGGATCATTGGTGTCTCCTTGTTTGCTTCAGTTTCCTTCGGTTTTATTCTCAGATAAAACTTTTGCAGAAAAAATAATCCGAGATCTAAAGCAAAAGACTAAAAAATTCAAAAATAATTTTGTTTCGGCAGTCGGTGTCTTTGGTACCTCTTGTTTTTAACATCCTTTTTTAGTAACCTGTTTGCACTTTTTTAGAAGTCGGTTTATTTTTAGTGAAATAGTTTTTATTTCTCTCTTTTTAGTGTTATTACCCTATGCCTAAAAAGTGAGCAAAGTCTTTGGTACCTCTTGTTTTTAACATCCTTTTTTAGTAACCTGTTTGCACTTTTTTAGAAGTCGGTTTATTTTTAGTGAAATAGTTTTTATTTCTCTCTTTTTAGTGTTATTACCCTATGCCTAAAAAGTGAGCAAAGTCTATATAGTAAGGCAACTAAAGGATTGACAAAATACCCATAATAACTTAATTTACACATTCGTGCACTATCCCGCTAAGTATTTCGGTTGTATATTCGAAATCTGCTGTACCGATTTTGATGAAACTTGCACTGTTCCCTAAGTTGAGAGATATTTAATCCAATAAAAAGATTGATCACGATCCGATCAGTAGTTTCGGAGATATCCGTGGACAAACGTACATACATACAAACAAACATACATACACTTATGAAATTTGGGTCACGTGTTTAGAAGCCCTTACTTTTATGAATATTGTGCAATTTCAACAATATTACATACATACGTGTCCAATTGATTACCTCCTTTTTTTGAAGTCAGTATATAGAACACTCTTCAATACCTTACCCTGTACTGACAACCGTTTTCAAATAGGATAGATACCTTTACGTCAAAACTACACCTACTTTATTTTTTACTTTAATTTAATATTGTCTCTATCAATAAACGGATCTCAATTAAATTATTTCCACAGTTATGTTGTTCGAGTTTAGTTTCTTCACAATTTCTTTCAGCCAACTACACTCATGCCTCTTCCAGCCTCACTCCTAACTCCTGGTCCCCACCGTAGCCCTTTATTGGCCACGAGCGCCCATAGTCTGCCTTTCTTGTTTAGCACTTTGTATCTGTTATTATATTTTAGTTCGGACTATACTTATGTTTCATCTCCCTGTATTGTCTGGAGTATTGTTTGCTTAACTTAGTGTTCGCGGAATAAAAGGAAGTTTTGTAAGCTATTTATTATTGTGGGGCTTTCATTTCTTTGTAGGCTTATTTTTGGTATGTTTGTAGTTTATTTTATTAACTTTATCGCTTGATTACAAGGTAAAGCAACCTTGCAAAGCAAGCTTGTCGAGGTCGGTCCTTGGATGGGTGACCAATCATTGCACGCCGAGACTACTCCGTGCCTCGGTTCTTGTAGCATGGTTAACTAAGTGACGTCATTCTAAATCCAATAAGGCAGACTAAATATTTTTTGTGCACTGCCATGATTTGGGTATCAATAGAAAGGGTTTGCTGAGAAGAATACGAAAAAGGCTTGTTTACAACAAATCTTTTTTAATAAATAGTTTTATATCGCTTATTTCAGATTGCGTACATGAAGTTTGTCATCTGATTTAGCCATTTTGATGTCGAATGCTTAGAGAATTAAGGAAAATTAGAAACATAGCAATTTCTTTTGAATTACTACGTAACATTATTTTGCTTTATTTTATCGCTTCCGTATCAGTAATTTTATAGGAGTGCGATTTAATGTGAGTTAGTGATTCTCATCATCATCATTACAGCCGAAAGACGTCTACTACTGGACACAGGCATCCCCCAAGCGTCGCCACATTGACCGATCCCGCGCATCTCCCATCCAGCGCCTTCCCGCAACCTTAACCAGGTCATTGGTCCACCTAGTGGAATGCCTTCCAACGCTTCGTCTTCCGGTTCGCGGCCGCCATTGCAGAACTTGTTGGCCCCATCGGCCATCCGTTCTGCGAGCAACGTGCCATGCTCACTGCCACTTAAGTTTCGCAATTCTTCGGGCTACGTCGGTAACTTTGGTTCTCTTGCGGATATCCTCATTTCTGAAGCGATCACGCAAGGAAAAACCGAGCATAGCCCTCTCCATTTCCCTTTGGGTGATTCTCATCACTCTATATAAAACCATACGTAGCAATAAGAAACACTTTCGTCAGTCAGCTAGGTGGCAACAGGGCTAATTGTTCTGGTTGAGTGCACCAACATTTACTCAGTGTTCTTTTCTTGGGCACGCGTTATCGTAGCTGGCTTGGAAAGCTCTGAATAGACTTATGATGCGCTGACGTACCGTACCCAAACAGCTGTAGCAAAGACAATCACCACAGAAGGAGAAGTCCATGAACCCGCAGTTCATGGACTTCTCCGAGTTTAAGTGTATATGCGGCCACTTTCCGCAGCCAATACCTCACCTTTCATCCACCACCATTTGAACTAATTTATTAACCCCCGCCGAAAAAAGAGGGGTGTTATAAGTTTCACGTGTGTTGCTGTGTATCTGTGTGTCTGTCTGTGGCATCATAGCACCTAAACGGATGAACCGATTTTGATTTAGTTTTTTTTTTTGTTTGAAAGGTGATTTTGTCGAGAGTGTTCTTAGCTATGTTTGAATAAAATCGGTTCAGCCGTTCAAAAGTTATGGGCGTTTTACTGTTTGAATCGGGGTGTTTCCGCAAGATAAATGTGTCGGGGGTTTTTTAAATTTTGAAATAGTTTATGTGTGTATGCGGCCACATTCCGCAGCAAATACCTCACCTTCCATCCACCACAATTTGAACTAATTTATCTATCATTTAATTAAAATGATAGATAAATTATTTATTTATCATGAAAATATATTGATAAAGATATTGATAAATAAATACGAGAAATAATTTATTTATCAATATCTTTATTTGTCACTAGATGACCCCCGTGGCTTCGCTATCGTCAAAACTATAAACTATGTTACTCTGGAATAATGTAGCTTTCCATAGGTGAAAGAATTTTTCAAATCGGTCCAGTAATTTCGGAGCCTGTTCGGTACAAACAAACAAAAAAATCTTTCCTCTTTATATATTGGTGCTAGATGATCAATCCAGGGAAACCTAGCCAAAAAATATTCCAACCTCCCTCCACACAAAATCAAAATACCTGAGCTATCGCTAGCTTTTCCCGAACAACACTGACACGGTTTAATGATTTTAAAACTGTAGCTACCAGGCTACCAGGTAACTTTTTGGAACCTATATCGTTGTGACGTTCCGAAAATGTAAACAAGTGACTCTGTTGGCCGGATTTTTTGTTGACGGTACTTTTTTAAGGTAAAAATATACTGCGTGTGGTTTTAGGTTGAAAGGAGTTAAATGCTAAAATTTGGATGTTCAATAGAGGTTATGACGTGACTTAGTGGGGATATCAATTGATACACATAACATGGCGCCTGTATCCCTGAAGAGTCAGGCAGGGGTGGTCAGATGTATGCGACCGCATTTCCTCTTAAGTTTGGCAATTCTTCGGGCTATGTTGGTAACTTTGGTTCTCTTGCGGATGTCTTCATTTCCAATTCGATCACGCACGGAAACTCCTAGCTCAACTCCAGGGTACTACGGAGAAAATCCAATTGAAATAAATCGCCTTCGTCGCCAAGTCTTTTTGTTTTTGTGAGGTGGAGACCCGAAAACTCCAAACTGGCTTGAAAAGAAGCCAAAGGTTAGCTCAATATGGCTAGGAATACACCTGGCAGCATTTGTTATAATCGATCAGTCTTCTGTAAAAAATCGATCAATCCCCTGCATATTCGTTTACACGACGCATAGATTCGAGGATCAGTCATGGAGTATCCCGAAAAGGTAAAACGATTTGTGCATTTTTGTGATATGCTTAAATTGGATTTGATAAAGAAACTTCACAGGACCTATATTATAAAATAATGTGAAAGTATGTCTCTCTTTTACGTTTTCACGTCTAAACTGCTAAATGGATTATGATGACAGACTGTCTTTTGTCTTTTATATATTTATAACTCTTTGATAAGCATAACATATTCAGCCTATAATGTTCCTACTGTTGTGTCACATGCCTCCTCTCTGTGAGAAGGAATGGGCGATAAGCGATATCCTCTACCACACGGGTTCAGTGCGGAATGGTATACGAGTATGTCACAATCATGTCTTCGAATTTTTGGTTCAGGGAGATGTCGGTTTCCTTACGATGTTCTCCTTCGTCGTTTTGAGAGAGAACGTGAACGGTGAACTTAATGATTACACTAATAAAATCTTACACAGATTCAGTTGCACTTACGAACAAAGATAGAACCGTGTACGCAGTAAATATTATCAAAATGCGATGTTTTCAGAACCTAAATAACATAAAACAGAAGGAAATGATAAGAATAACACGGGGGTGCAATATCACAACACTAATGTTAAGATAACGCTGCAATGCCATCCCTTACTCTGTTTATATCACATTCTTACACATACAGAATGATGTTGAAATTGCATGTGTTATACTTACAAATATGGTTTTTTTCCTGGGTAGAAAAATGATAATTCTATTTAGTCTGTTAGTGAGATTAACAAATAATATTGGATACGTATTTTCTGCATTATCAAATAAATAAAATTGACAAAGATAAAGCGCATCAAAGTTCAGGAGTGGCGGCTTGTGACGTCACTTTGTCAGTATAAAGTGTAGAACGGCGTGACGTCACATGTTATTTGGACGTATCATATGTATTTTTAGTCTACGTGGTAAAATAAAAAATACGTGTACAATATTTTTAACTTATCTATCTGACTGACTAAATAGTGTTTTTAAATAGGAAGTCATCATAGTTATTATAAATGTAATTCTAGTTTACTCTAGAATAAGCAGGGCTTTCTACAGTTTGTCGTGTTTAGAAAAGAACGAACTACTTTTTTGCAAAGCGTATCGACTAGCTTTTGCCTACAAACCTATAAAATCCATACTAATATTATAAATGCCCAAGTAACTCTGTGTTTGTTACCTTATCACGACTAAAAGGCTCAACCGATTTAGATAAAATTTGGTCTGGAGATAGTTTGAGACCCCGGTAAGGAAGCTACTTAAGAAACTACTTTTAAGAAAAGCTACTTTTGAAGCTACTTTTTATCTTGGTAGTAGGTTCCCACTCGGGCGAAGCCGCTGACAAAAGATAGTCTACTATATACTAATAAGTGATATTCAGCTTTTACCAGTGTAAGAATTTTCAGAATCGGATTAATAATTTCAGATAAGACCATCGAAACAGCTCGTATAATACCATTCTCGTTGAATACATTCAGAACTTCAGATCATACCTCTGACTGGTTTCGTTTAAGGTATTGATGAAAACCCATTCCTGGAAGACAACAGAATCTGAAACTAGTGAAAACCGAAACACGCAAGCAATTCCAATATTCGGCATTCATAGCGTACCAAATGCATTGAACACACAGTGAATGAAAACATTCTACAGGCAAAATACCTAGTGATCTCTTTATGTATGTTTGTGTAATTTTACACCTAGACTGCTGAAGCAATTGTCGCATACTGATAGAATGGACCTTGGAGATACATATTGGAAATAAACCTTTTTATCCCGGGTGATAAAAATTGGCTGTGTAAATTCCAGCCTTCACAAGAGCGAAACCGCGTTGATTCATAAAGATAAAAGACACTTATTTACACTTATACGTTATAAGAGATATAATTTGTCTATTGGGACAATTGGTCTTTAGTAACCTTAAAAGCTAAAAAAAACCAGCCAAGTGCGAGTCGGACTCGCGCACGAAGGGTTTCGTACCATTATCGCAAAAAACGGCAAAAAAATCACGTTTGTTGTATGAGAGCCCCCCTTAAATATTTATTTTATTCTATTTTTAGTATTTGTTGTTATAGCGGCAGCAGAAATACATCATCTGTGAAAATTTCAACTGTCTAGCTATTACGGTTCATGAGATACAGCCTGGTGACAGACAGACAGACCGACTGCGGAGTCTCAGTAATAGGGTCCCGTTTTTACCCTTTGGGTACGGAACCCTAAAAACGACACATACTTATCAATAATTCACAAAAATAAACAAAATAATCAACTAGAGAGCACCCTGTACACACATAACAGTCCTTGAGCATGTTCGCTTACATTAGGAGGACATTAAGGGCGTCTTGGCATTCAGGTAATATCTTTCAGCAGAATCCTCCACCAGGTCTCGTAGACCCCTCAGAGGACAGACACCCGTGGAAATAGGTACGTGAAGACTGATGTGCGAGGTCTGGGTAGAGTGGACGCGTGGATAGATTGAGGTTCCCGGAAATATACGGTGATGAGTTTGATTCGCAGACGTTATTATGTCTAGGGTTTAAAGTTATGAGTTATCTGTAAGATGTTTAAGGTTGAAATAAGTAGATGCTACTGACTTTCTCTTTTGTTACTTTTGGCGAAAATACTAAGGAGTGTGTGATTTTTACCTCACTACCCCTAAACGCCCTTAACTACCGCACAATGGTGAACCGATGACTCTGGTGAAGGTTGCGGGGATCCGCGACGCAAGCAATTGGATACGAGACCCACGGGGCCGGCCATTGTGGCGACGCTTGGGGGAGGCCTATGACCAGCAGTCGACGCCTTTCGGCTGATATGATGATGATGACCCCTAAACGCTACTACTTACAGTAAGGCTCCTACAGATAGACAAATTTCTAGAACAGTTAGTGTGAGAAATAGTTGTCGCATTGTCTTGTCACACAGGTCTGTTTATTTTAATCTGAAACGTCACTACGATGAGAAACAGTAAACAAACTAAAAATGACAATGAATATTATTTACAAAATAATTCAGCCAAATACCTGCATTGAGAATTATCTCTACTGATTTAACGAGCTAAGCAATTGGTGATGAATTCGATCCCCACCTTGGAATCTAGACGAGAAGTCTTGATGGTGATAATGTTTCAAAATCTACAATTAATTCAAGTTTCAATACCACAACACGATTGACATAATTCACTTACAATCGTGTCGATGGAACTGTCGAATCGACTGTTCGTGAGCACGACACAGATGTACCTAACGAAATTATTTCTGGTCCATTCGGTGTTGGATTGATACCTTTGTTTGTGTAGGGTGGTCTTAGGTTTGAAGTTAAAGTCTAGAGGTCAATAGATTGATTGGTTTCATAAAGACTTGTATTTTCTTTCAATGCTTTGATTGATTAATATTTATATTCACGGTTTTGGATTTGTATTTCGAGATCTGTTTTCAAGTTAGTTTTAAAATGAGATTTCCCGATAAAGACCGATGTTCTATAATTTCTCTAGTGGATCTTATTACATAGGACACTAACATAATGGAAAAAAAAAACTAAAATACCTCTGTCTACACCTTCGGAGAATACAACTGTACATCTTATATTTAATTGAAACTTCGCCATTATTGATCCTCAATTTCATGCTTTTATTATCTGCACCAGTGTAGTCATTTAAATTACAATTTAATTAATAAATAAAAAGTTCGTTACTGACCATCGGAAACGCATGTAAGGCATCTGCACTCGGATCGCTCCTGTACATCCCGGTATCAGCTTTCACAACATCCTGCCAACTAGCTCCGACGTTAATAAGGCTTCCCACTGGATCTGGTTCCCTTACTGCTTCTTCTTTATTTAATTATCGACCTAGTTTTAAAAGTTTATTGGGGAAGGTACTGCTATCATCGAATTATTATAAAGAATAGCTGCGAAACAGCGTTTAACTATTATTTCATCAAATGGTAGGCGATTGCTACCTATATATAATATAATAAATCTACAAGGTATTTTAAATAAGCCAAGATTGATCTCATCGTCATCATCCTATAACACCTAATTAGTAGTCCACAGCTGAACAGAGGCCAATTCAATCGCAAGTAATTTAGCTCGATCTACTCCTGTCTAACTGCCATTACCAATTCAGCTCGATTTCTGAACAATCTCACAACCTGTGAAGATCTTCGATCGACTAATTTCGTCACCTAAATTATCTCAGAAATATAATTTAGTAAATATATCAACGGCAACATCCCAAAGTTACCATCGTATGTTTTCATTCCCACCTCATTTCGCAACTTGTCCATCCAACCTTGACACCTAGCATTCTGATATCTCACTTTAATGAGTCTCAGCTAAGTTATTTAAAGGACGCGAGATAATAGCTTGGCAAGACGCTCTAATGTCTATTACACTCATAATCTTGTCAGTTTTGTGATTATTTATCTCTTAAGACATATTTATGTGGCTCATTTGCTACGGTATGATTATTATGTTTTAAATATATAAGTTTAATTAACAGTAATGGCAAACGGTTTATATTTTTCGTGCGAATGCCTCGTTTGGTAGTTTCAAAGTCAAAGTCAAAGTCAAAGTCAAAGTCAAATATATTTATTCAATTAGGCCAATAAACGGCACTTTTGAACGTCACATAAATTAAAATTAAAAATTAAAAGTAATAAAAAATAAATTTAAAAGTAATAAAAAAAAAAAACAGACAAAAAAAAAAAAAAAAAAATGATTCTACCGTGCATTCGGAAAGTAGATTGTTATGGAGAAGAACGCACAAGAAACTCCATACTTACTCTTTTAAAAAAAAATAAAAAAATTGGTGTTTTACAATATTAACATACGTACATACATTAATATATGTGAGGACGATGCACCCAGAATAGCTCTACACACAGGTATAAAGTATTAAAAAGCATTAACAGGAAAATTAATTAATTTGATAAGTAGGAACATGGTTCTCACATACTTACAAATATTACAAACATAGGTAAAATACCTAATTCAACAACAACGGAACAGTGTGTGAGTCAATTCCTAAAAAAAAAAACAAAACAATGAATACAATAACTATGAATGGGAATAGTTTGATTTGACAGTTCTATTATTATCATTAATTTTACTTTTCAAAGAACTAGCTGATTGTTTTGGAGTGGATGATACCTATTCGTGTAGGTAGTATCGTATTTAAAGCTTTCTGCTTAAATACTTATGTAAGTGTCTAAACTATTATTAAAACCACCAGTCTCATAAATCATCCGAATTCCGCTGTTTGTTGCAGTTGCGTCTGTGTTGATTAAATGTTTTTCTGTAAATATTTTTTTATCCATTTATTTGAATAACATTACGCCTGTATGCCCTAAAGGGTTAGGCAGTAATGTACAAGTATTTACAATACACCCATATTTCGCCAATTCTATTCCATTTATTTATTGATCAATTTATATTCTATTAATATAAAACACTACAATCGCGTAGATTAAGATTGGCGATCATTTTATTAATACAGTAAGCCTAGAATATCAAAACAAGACACCATAATATAATGTAGGTACATCGCATCAAAATCATCCCAAAAGAAATTGTCCACTGAACTGTTTCATACACGTCCATCTAAACCCTTACTCCATTAAGAACCCCTCATACCTCACACGACATGTCAAAGACATGTTTACGCCATAAAAATCAAGGAGCCCATAGCTTCAGGACATCATAGTATGGACCCTTGGGGTACCCTATTTCCAGTTGATTTGGCAACAGCGTTTAGCACAGTCATTCACTAATGGACATTTGACGGAGGGGCGCGAGAAGACGTGACCGTTTTAAAAGGGACCTGAAGGTTTAAAAAAAGTGCCAATTCAGATCTGATAGGAACGGATTCAGTTGGAAACTAGGCCAGATTTTCAAGCAAGATGTCTAGCGTTGTAGATTAGTTTTGGGAATTAAAGATTTTTTCTGCTTGTAAATAGAGAGGCAGCCGACTGAAAGAGTGCGGATTTTGGATGTACGAAATTGCGATCAAACACTTTTGATGACTAACTTTTCCCGCGGGGTTTCTCACGTGGTATACTCGTAGTCAAGGTATTCGTGTTGCATTTTATCCGGTATAAAAAATAGCCTATGGCACTCAGCGATAGTGATTTATAGCTTTATTTCAGTAGTAGTGTAGTGTTGATTTTCAAAATCAGATAAGCTGACCAACGGATGTGGGCACTGCCAGAGGTTACCTCCTACAAAAAATGTTGCCTCTTTATAATATTAAATTCTAGTACCTGTGCATGTGTGTCCTCCTAACACTATTCCCAGCTATATTCGCGTAATCCCAGTTCCTAACTACCAATATTAGAACATTACCTAAAGGTTCATACTAGCTAGCTCAAATATATAGGCTAGCCTTATTCACCAACAAAAATAATTAGTCTAGCATTTTCCCAAGAGGGTCGGGGGCGGTCAGCTTACTGTCTAATAAAATAAGGTTAAATATAGAAAATAATATTACATTTGTCTATTGAGGATCAACGCAACCAACACAGTATCTAGTCTACTTATTGGAACGGAGTATCTTATCGCAAGTTATAGTTCCGATTTGTTTGCGGGCTAGACCGAAAAAGTGTAACAATGAAAAAAAACGACACCAAAAACCGACACCTTTTTGCAGTGATTTTGAGGCACTGCCCGATCACCTTGGAAACTAAAAGTTTTTCAATCGACTCAGCTTGCCGTCATTTCGTCGAATTTACGAACAAAAGTAAATACCCACACAAAAGGGAGACACCGAGGAGAGAGCCGGAGGCGCATTAAAAAAACCGAAGACGTATGAGCGCGCGCTGACTAGACATACAGTACCTACACTAGCAGCCGCTATTGTGTGTTTACACTAAGCATCAGCTGTGTTGTTGTTATTTCAGTTTCGTCATATTTTACGAAACTGAAAGATTGTAAATTTAAAGAATCGGTACATAAATAAATGACCGGCAAGTGTATGTGTGAAAACTATGAATTTGCTCGAACCCAAGATTTCAGGCTTATCAGTAGCGCTTGCGGCCACAAGTTCAACATGGCCAACATGATTTACTTTTAAAACAATTGAGTTCGCTTTCAAATTGTGAGCTGACACTTGAGTGAGATAGGGAGTGGCATCACAGAATAACATTTCTGGTTTCGGACTTACAACCTACTCACCTAGTGCTTCAAAAATCTAATTAACCTTTAGTACCTAATTAACGCTTCAAACAAACAAGGTAACTTAAAACTGGTAGCCTATTTTACCAAGAAGAGCTCACCTTTTTAACCGACTTACCAAAAAGGAGGAGGTTCTATGTTCGACTTTATGTTTGTTTTTTTTTGTGTATGTTCACCTATATCTCCGTCAGTTGTGGACCGATTTTGAAAATTCTTTCTTTGTTTGAAAGAGTATGTTTCGAAATTGGTCCCATTTTAATTCGGTGAAGATCTGATGAAGAACTTCGGAGATATTTAACAGAACTCTTCAATAAACAACAGCAAAACTCTCGGGATTGCTGCTATCGCATGTCTGTTTATTGTTTATACCATTTCTTAACATAACATCACGCCAGTACGCTCTGAAGGGGTACGCAGATCTCTCATTTCACCGGTTAAGTTCAAGTTTTAGGTTATTTGGGTAACTAATCTGGCGTTATAGGGACCTTACTAAACAACTTGCCTATTAGGTAGGTAAAACTAAAAAGGGACAAATAAAAAAACTATTTTTTTGCAAAAAAGTTTTTTTATTACCTACAAAACTTGTTTATTTAACAAAGCAGCAAGCAAGAAGGAAATTTAAGAAAACTTGCAACCCCTTTGGAAGGTCTGGGTGAAATTCTTGAGGTGAGAGAAAAAATAAGTTTTATAGCCTTTGTTACGGTTTAAACTTGTTTGAAATAAGTTTTTGAAGTTGAGTTGTTTAGCTTTTAGTTGCCCTAGCTTTTTCTACTAAGTTTGATAATTGTATATAATTAAATTTCCAAATCGGTATTTCGCTACTTCCCCTCTGTCTAACCTAAACCACAGTATTTACTATTGTGCGTTATAAAATGAGCGCTTTTCAAGCGCCCAAAAACGAATATGGGTCAACTTAGCCGAATCTTAGATAGGATTCGTGGGTTTTGGGTTATTTTTCTTACAATAGCGTCAAAAATTATTGATGGACTTATGTAGGTACTGTTGAATGAAGAATCACCACGCCTAGAGCAAGCGTGATGATTAATTGCTCGTGTCTTCTCTGTATCAGAAGAAGCCTTTGCCCTGTAGTGAAACAGTAACAGGTAAATCAGTATGTATTGAATCAGGACCTAGAAAATGATCGGGACTCATGCCTTCAACAAAAAGCTCTTCCTCCTGTGACGTCATTGAATATTTATTACAATAATTATTACAAACACAGTCCGAATTACATTTAATACTAACCATATTTACAGTGTGTCATAAAAACTTTGTTGCTTCAACAAAATAAAACCTAATCTCTACCTGAACACTCAAGACATAAGGTCTAAAATCTTTCAGCATGATTCACGAAATATATCACCCGGCAACAAAGTTATGTTTCGCTTTATGTGACACTTATTTCCAAAAGCATAGGGTGGAATTTTGATTGTGTTGTTATGTTGAAGTTTTGTAAGGATTAATAGGATAAGTTGTGAAGTCAAATCACGTAGTAATAATGATCGTGGGATTGTCTAACACTATTGCGCTGGAATGCTTATTATTTATTGTGGTAACACTAGAACTGAGCAGTGTTTTAATAGTTATCGTAAAACAAGTTGGTAGAAAAAAAATAAAAAAATAAAACACATAACCTTTCCTTTGCTACGGCGCAGTCGGGTACAAAACATTTTTTTCGTAAATTCACCTTTTTATATTACAACCTAATCACAAACTACCTAAGTCAAAAACTAAAATAAAAATCGTAAAATAAAAAGCTAGAAACCTCGATCCGAAGCGAGAAAGCAATAAAAATATAATAAAACCGGTATACATAATGAATGCCGAGGTGAATCAGACCCAAATGTATTCTTTTGATATTTAAATGTCCGACTAATGAAATGATCCCTCGGGATTGGTCGGATCTCTCGAACGCAGTACATTCGATTTTCGAACTTTTGAAAAGTAAGTTTTTGTGGTTGTGCCAGTTTTGTTCTGGGGGCGTGATTAATGCGGTGAGAGTTTTTAGAGTTCCGTGAGTTCGTAGCGAGTTCTGTATAGTATATTTTTTTCAAAAATCTTTTTAAAAGGATTTTTTGGCTTCAAACTCACGACAGTTAAATATTGATGATACAATAAAAATAGAAATAATACAAAAAGTGATTGTCAAAACGTCCATTGTGTTTTTTGACAAGCCATCAGCTTATAAATAAATGAATTTTCTTTCAATACAAAGAAACATTTCCTGAATCATATTTATAACAAAACAAATCTGAGGGTGTTCTTTTTATAGGAAAAACACGTTTAATTTTTTTCGGCGAATACCTTTCGTAAATAACTAATTCATATTCGACAATATAGGTAAATAACAAAGTACGCAAGTTCTTCCTAAGGGAATCATTATAATATTTTGTGGTATTTGTTATATTTAACGAGAAGTACACACGCAATCTCTTTGTGAAATATTATTAACAATTTTGGGCCTACTTGTTCGATGGATTTTCGCTTTCATTGTAATTGACAGGAAAAATTAATTAGGTCTAGAAGTTTTGGTATTAATAATATTATAATATATTTATAGAAATTATTTTATATATCATATTATTAATTTGGTATTAATAATCTACTTATCTTATACGTGGAGCTTGTGGCTAAATAATAACAGCTGCATGGGTCGATCTTCAAGGTTAAGCAACGCTTGACGAGGTCGGTCCGTGGATGGGTGACCATTTCAACATACCATGATTCCTCCGTGCCTCGGAAAGCACGTTAAGCCGTTGGACCCGGCTGTCATTTGAAGATCTTTGACAGTCGTTACGGGTACTCAGAAGCTTGAGATCTGACACCAGTCCTGCCAAGGGGTACCGTGTTACCCAGTTACTGGGTTGTGGAGGTCAGATAGGCAGTCGCTCCATGTAAAACACTGATACTCAGCAGAATCCGGTTAGACTGGAAGCCGACCCCCAACATAGTTGGGAAAAGGCTAGGCTGATCATGAATCTACTTATTTTCGTGGCTAAACCTAACTTGAGAGGGTAGAAGTAAATCTGGGATTTTCATCTGGAATTTCTCAATAGCAGTCGAGTCTGGGTTTTGTGCCCGGTTGATGGCAATAGGCTGCCCCCTATTACATGCCTTGTCTATATATTGTGTGTGTACATTAATGGTTAAAGCAATAATGAAAGAACAAAGAAAGGACGGAAGAAATAAAGAAAGAAAGACAGAAGGAAAGAAAGAAAGAAAGAAAGAAATACATGTTACATAAACTTAACTGGTGAAATGTGGATGTACTTTAGGGTAACCTTTCAGGGAATACAGTCTTGGTGCTATGTTAGAAAAGTAACAAGATTGTGTAGACGTTAGTGGACTACGCTACATAAACCATATCTTTTCTACTGCATATTATAATGGTCTGATATGACAGAAAGAGGATAAGGTAAATGATAGCGTGATGGGTGTCACAGGAAAATCTATATATATAAAAGAAAGTCGTGTTAGTTACTTCACTTATAACTCAAGAACGGCTGAACCGATTTAGCTGAAAATTGGCAGGGAGGTAGTTTAGAGCCAGGAGAAGGACATAGGGTAGGGTAGGGTAGGGTAGGGTAGGGTAGGGTAGGGTAGGGTAGGGTAGGGTAGGGTAGTGTAGAGTAGGATGGTGTAGGGTAGTGTAGGGTCGGGTAGGGTAGGGTAGGGTCGGGTAGGGTAGGGTTGGGTAGGGTAGGGTAGTGTAGGGTAGGGTAGGGTAGGGTAGGGTAGTGTAGGGTAGGGTAGTGTAGAGTAGGATAGTGTAGGGTAGTGTAGGGTCGGGTAGGGTAGGGTAGGGTAGGGTAGGGTAATGTAGGGTAGTGTAGGGTCGGGTAGGATAGGGTAGGGTAGGGTAATGTAGGGTAGTGTAGGGTCGGGTAGGGTAGGGTTGGGTAGAGTAGGGTAGTGTAGGGTAGTGTAGGGTAGTGTAGGGTAGTGTAGGGTAGTGTAGGGTAGGGTAGGGTAGGTAGTATAAGGTAGGGTAGGTAGGGTAGATAAATGTTTGGTCTTTTTATGGCAAAACAAAGTTTGCCGGGTCAGCTAGTGTAAGAATAAAACGTGTTGCGCCGACCTCAAGTAACATCGTTGGTAAATAAAATAAGAAGGTATTAGCACTGATATAAGCTGACCGAACAGCACAATGTCAAAACGTCATAAATCTCTTTTATAGGGGTTTTCATTTCAGATATGACAAACCCCATCATACCCTTTGACAAGATATCTTTATACATCAAATTTATCTTAACATCTATCAATTATAATATTTATTATACCTACTAAAAACAAAGAAAGCGAATAACTCAACAAGTAACAACTATGTTCTGATAATAACTCCCAAATTTTTTTTGTGGTGTTGAACCAAAAAATAACTTTCTTTTCGGAAGTCAGTGCCTTTGTGACCTATTGTTTTTCGTTTTTTGACACCGACTTCCGATAAAATGTTATATATTGTTCATATTTTTTATTTTTATTTTGTACACCTACCCCTGTTGCGTCCATTTGAACCCAAAGGTTAACTGGTAGAAAAAGCCTTGCTGCATTAAGTCCGCCTATGTATAACCATTGTACATGAAGTTTAAATAAATAAATAATTACATTGCAATTTTTTCCTTTTGGGAAGTCGGTTAGTAAAAAAGAGAACATGTAGTTTCTTGCACGTACTTCTTCAAAGAGATTTACGATTTCGAACGTGCAACTAGATTATTTTTTCTGACTGACCGACTCCTTGACTATTCAAAGGGCCAGTCAATGCTTTGATGGAAATAAATGCCACGAGAAAAGAAAATGCACCAGAATTGATGTGATTGTGAAGCTATATCCATTACCAATGAGAACATGATAAATTAAAAAAAAACAGTGAAAAAGTAGGTACTCTTTCCTGCGAATTCTGCGAAATTGCGAAAAATGAAATAAAAATACGTTGTACTTTTTTGTATTCTCTCTTTGTCTTTGTTTATGTACTCAGAAATATTTCATTGTTACCATTGCAACTCGGTTCAAAGTCACCTAGAAATGGTCTTTAAGTTATTCTTTAAAATAAAAAATTAAGCGTAAACTAGAACCATCATAACTAGATTAATATATCGATATCACAGATACCGGATCAACTAGCAAGGATACCAGAATTTTGAGGTTAATTCTCTTTCTTTTCAGGGTGCTTTTTGACAGTGACAGCTGTCAAAGAACTGTCAAAGAGGTGTCAAAAACGCTACTGACGCGATTGTTTTAATCAATTTCGAATGGTTTATTCATAAGTTTATTATTGTTTCTTTATTAAATCGAACTTGTTTCTAATAGTAGTGTCTGCAAACAGTAATAAGAGGTACTTATTTTTATTTTACTGAATGCTCATAGGAACACGTTTTCCAATTAAAAGTGAATTAAAAACCAACTGTGTCTGTTTGTTCGTAGTCTCTCTAGTTATGAAATTAATGTTATTATTTGTTTTGTTCTGACTTCTTGACACTTAAAAGATTTTTTAATAATACTGAAAATAAATAATTGGCATTGTTGATTGTTTGTGTTGTAAATGAAAAAAGCACTCTAACAAATGTTTGTAAGTATATTTTTTTTTGGAAGATAAACATTTTATTATTTCTGGATCTATATTTACACAGTCATGTTTAAAACAATAGAAAAAACAAAAAGCTGTCACATTAGCATATCGGTGACGCTGTCACATTAGCATGTCGGTGACGCTGTCACATTAGCAAGTTAGTGACGCAAACCCATAAGTTTAACCTCACCAAAAATCACTCAAGTTTTCACATCAAAAAATTCAATATTAATTTAAATATTGTACGATAGGACTTACTTGCTATCCTGTTTATCTATGTGCCTGTACTCCTGTATCCTGATATTATGTACTGTTCATTTTACATATGTGATGTGTAGGTATAAGTTTTCATGAAAAGCCAGCCTTACCTGTAACAAACAAAGAGAAGCATGTTAGACGTAATTAAATACAAACAAATAAAGCGCTTGTTATTTTATAATTAACTAGCGGACGCCTCGCGGTTTCACTCGCTTAGTTCCCGTTCTCGTGGGCATACAGGGATAAAAAATAGCCTGATGTAACCCGGGGATAGTGTAGCTTCCCAACGGTGAAAGAATTTTTGAAATCGGTCTAGTAGTTTTTAAGTTTATTTGGTACAAACAAAAAAAAACTTTTTACAAAAAAATACTACCGACTTCCAAATATAAAAACTACAGAGGAAAAAATAACTTTATTTATGGAAGTCGGTGTCTTTCATAGGTACTTATTTCAAAATCGGTTCACAATTGACGGAGATATCGGTGAACATACACACAAAAAAAAAACAAACGAAGTCCAAAATAGAACCTCCTCCGTTTTGGAAAGTCGGTTAAAAATAAAAAAGATCCTCTTTATAATATGAGTATAGAAGTATAGATAAGTATTAACAGAACTTTTTGTTTTATTTTAGTATTTTTATAACGACGCAGTTGAGCCGAAACAGAAATACGGCATCATGTCTACAGTTAAATACGGTATCAACTGGCATTCAGGATTGCCACGATTTTAAAACACACATCATAATCATAAAACAGATTCTACTCTATGGGACCCAGGCTCGATTCCCGCTCGGAACATTTTTTTTTCGAATATTCTATTTACTTTGGGTTTTTAGGGTAAAGATAACTGTTTTTTGAAAACACCAACCAACAGACAAACGTAGAAATTTTATATTTTGGAAGTCTATATGTTTCCGCTCAAGTATTTGGATGCAATCTTAAATATGGATCAGACAGACCAAAAAGTATCCAGTATCCATCCCACTTTTTATCTTGGTATAATTTTTGGGTCGAATTTTCTTTTTCGCTGGCAAAAGATATTATCAAATAAATATTCCGTGGATTAGATGATCAAAATACATCTTTATTCAAAATCGCATTTCCCGACACCAACTGGCCGAGAAAATACCGCCATTTACACTGGTCAGCACAATTTCGTACACAAAGCAAACACCCATAATGCCTCAGTAAATCTTTTCATAAAGGAGATAAAATTGAATACGACATCACGTGGGAAATAGAAAATTTATGAAAAAATATGTAACCGGGCTACAGGGAACATGTCACATGCAAATGTGAGATGTTATACCATGTTAACAGACGGGGACGGGATAAATAGGTGTTATGTAGGATGTATGTACCTACTAGCTTATGCCAGCGGCATCGCCTGCGTTAAACGTGTCTTTTTATCCCAAGGGAAAATTATACCGGGATGAAAAGTATCCTATGTGCTATTCTAGAATATAATCTATCCCTGTTTTAAATTTCATCCGGATCCGTTGAGCCGTTTTAGCGTAATTGAGTAACAAATATACATCCTATTTATTTCTTTTACAATGAGCAGATGCACAATGTCTAACAGTACCCACCTACATTCCTACAAGATCCCTCCACATTGCAAACTGCAACTTACAATATCAGGACCGATGATAGCCCCAACCATTACAACCATATAGGTCGTTTGGACCGAGCAGACACCTGGGTTACTGTGAAGTGTTGAAACATTTGTTGGAATGAGATGGGTCTCTACAAGGTGTATATTGTCGTCTCGTACTTGCAATAAAACAATTATTGGTTGCTCTTTATTCGTGTTATGTATGTGAGTAAGTATTATCGTTATGTCTTGCATTAAAACTTTCTTGTTCAGTATCGTGTTGCTGACAAATGCCTACTTACTAAATACTTCACTAGTTATATCGTCAATAATGTTGAATTACAGATGGTAAAGTCTAGCTATCTAAGGTTGTGCATTGTTTTGGCATTGACAAAACCAAGACTTTCTTTTTAACCAACTTTTTTTTTCACTATGCTTGTTCTTTTCTCCATCAATTTTATTGAGGAACGATATTGAAATTTTTTTTTTGTTGTTTGAAAGTGTATCCTAAATTGGTCCCATTTAAATTTGGTTAAGATCGAATGAAGAACTTCGCAGATATACAACAGAACTCTTCAATAAATGATGGCAAATCTTTCGGGAATTCTGCAATCGCATGTCTGTTTTTCTTTATACCATTTCATAACATAACATCACGCCAGTACTCTCTAAAGGGGTATACGCAGATGTGTGAAGTTCACCTTGGCACACTCTCATCAAGTCTCATGCAGGTTTGTTCAAGTTTCATGATGTTCGGGTAATCTATCTAGCATTATAGGTACCTTACTAAAGCACTTGCTTTCACCACAACTAAAAAGTGAAAAACAAAAAATAAAATACAACCGACTTCCTGTTTTCGTATCTTCGTTTTATAATACTGACT
Source organism: Orthosia gothica (assembly GCA_949775005.1). NCBI lineage: Eukaryota > Metazoa > Arthropoda > Insecta > Lepidoptera > Noctuidae > Orthosia > Orthosia gothica. The sequence goes on along the minus strand of OX459060.1, from coordinate 17,712,909 downwards.
TCCGAAATTAAAGTTACTTTTCAATTTGTAGTGTTTTTTTTGGAAGTCGGTTGTATTATTTTGTAAAAAAGATTTTTATACTCCACATCTATTTTTTTATTTTATTCTTCATCATCATATCAGCCGAAAGACGTCCACTGCTGGACCAAGGCCTCCCCCAAGCGTCCTCATTGACCGGTCCCGTGCGTCCCGCAACCAGCGGATTCCTGCAACCTTCACCAGGTCGTCGGGTTGTATTCGTAAGCCTTATTTAATAAGGTATATGAATAAAAAAATACTAGTTAATTCCACAAAAGTCTTTGTTTACGATAAACGAGTCCTACCCGATCAACGTTATTAAAATTGTGTCGATAGGCGACATCGTACAAGTATTTTCTAAGAAAATGTCAAGTGCAAATCGGTTGAATTGCATCGCACTGCGTCCATGTGAATTACTTGCAATTCCGCTTAGTGGAAATCGTTTATCGGCATGATATTAATCAAATCGTGTTGACCCATCAGGAAAGTCGTTTAATCATGGACCTATTTTGCTATTTCCAGCACAGTATTAGGATGTATGTTAATAAAAATCTTATTAAAATACCTAGCAGCATTATACCTGTCTTGAGCTCTTGGCGCATCACCATAAACATTTTTTTAAATTTAATAAATAAATTAGGCACTTTGGCAAGGGGTATCGTGTTACCCAGTTACTGGGTTGTGGAGGTCAGATATGCAGTCGCTCCATGTAAAGCACTGGTACTCAGCTGTATCCGGTTAGACTGGAAGCCGACCCCAACAACAATTGGGAAAAGGCTAGGCAGATGATGATGAGGCACTTTTTTTTTGTGTGTTTTTTGTTTCTAGTGCTCTAAGTCTAAAAAATGACAACTTTTATCTGTTTTCTTTGTAAAATAAAACAAAACAATACAAAACAGAGTTTTATTAAAAATATTATGAATAGGAACCGCAACGAGCACTAAACCATCATTTCGCTGGATTGTTGGACCGCCTCAAGGTCCACCGGGTCCGGTTGAGCTTGAGACGGTCCAGGTTTAGATGGACCTGGGTTAGTAGATCCCGATGGCCCAGGCTTAGAAGTTGTTGGTTCAACTAGCCCCGAAAGCTTTGGCTTTTTTGCTGAAGCAGCATCAAACACAACATTATCAAGGAACTCACTGTCAAAGTCATTATTTTCACACGCTATGAAGTCAGGTCCACTCAAACTCTTATTCTTGATACCTTCCATTAGTTTGTCCAGAATCAGTTCAAGTTTCTGATCTTCTTCGTAAATCGTCTGCTCGCATTCCGCCATCATCTGGTCTTCTTTCAACCAGTACCCTGAATCGACGTCATTCATTGCGGTTATTACAAAAGCCTTGAAAACCGGTAAAGTATCGAAACCGGCGTTGTTGCACTTCTTGAAAACGGACCCCAAGACATGTTTAAAGTATTTTATGTAACTCAGTTCTGGGGGGCGGAGTATGACATCGTGGCCAGCAGCTTTTAGAATCTCGCACCATCTGTGAAGCGTTGGACAGTTTGCTTTATGTTTCTGGATCAGAGCAAAGAGCTCTCCTCTATGTAACATTGGGTCGTACGGTATGTCATAAGCCTCCAGCCATTCAATCATGTCTCTCTTCTGGCTATGAATCGTTGGCAATTTGCACTTCAGTTCCCAGTCCACTCCAGATCGATTCGACTGTTCGATTACAAATACAGAATTTGGGGGTAAGGTGTGCAGTTTATTTCTAAGCCAAAACCAGATGGTTTGTAGTTTCGGAGGGAAGTATACATCGATTAGCCCGAGCTGAGGCGACGCCGCTGCTATGATTTCATTGCTGTGTGTACGATGTGGGGTTGTATAGTAATAGCAAGGAACTGTCCGTTCTACGTGGATTAGCACTCTGTTACTCTTCCTATACTGCTTCATTTGATATAAATACTTCATCCTCCTTGAAACCTGCTCAGTGTTTTCAACCACGATACATCTGTCTGATTTAGGCAGTCTTTTCCATATGAAGCCGAGGTTCTTTAAGTTTTGTTGTAGCAAAGCAGGTGTGTATTCTTTATCAGTATCCACAGTTTCTTCAATTGCTTCTAGTAATGAAACTTTCGTGGGCACCTGCAGTACGTTGACGTATTGTTCGATTATTATATTTCTCATCTGTTCAAATTGTACTAAGGATACTTCTTTATTGTTACTTTTATGCCTCAGGCCATCAGTGAATGTTTTCTTTGTTTTCAAGTGCACCAATACTTCTCTAACACGTTGTTTCTCGACTCCGGTCATTTGACTTAATATGTTTACAAGATGTTTAGGATCACTATCAAGAAATCGAGTCGAGCAATTTGATAAAACATGTTTGGCAATTTGAAGTTTTTCGCATATTTCATTGCAAAGGGTCTGGTCCGATTTGGAAGTCATCTTGCATAGTTTTGTCTGTAAAAAGAAGGATTTTATTATAACTGTTACTGAGGCTCCTATTACGCATGGTCATTCATCATGATAATGTTAACTATGGAGAGGTTAAGGCTTCGATCAATAATACACTAGATGACCGGTAAGCGCTCCAAAAACGGGCCGAAAAATAAGAGCACAAATACGGTTGTGGTCGTATTTCAAATTAGTATGGTCCAATCATAGCCAACATTAAGACGTCAAAATGCCGCAGTGTGCGATCAAAAATTCTTACACGCATGTTTTAAAGTCTACATTACAAAGTGCCAGAACAGTAGATGTTTGTTACAATGGTTGGCGCGTTGTCGACGCAAACGTTGGTCTAACAATCATAATATTTGATTCATATTTACAATTTAATTCAGTTTTTCTCTATGAAAAACACTTAATGATATAAACTTACCAAAAAAAAAGATATTCATACCAAAATCAAGGTGTTACGGTGGTTATTTGCACAATTTTGGAACGCATATTGCGGACATTTTAACGTCTCAATGTTGGCTATGATTGGACCATACTAATTTGAAATAAGACCACAACCGTATTTGTGGCCATATTTTTCGGCCCGTTTTTAAAGAGCTGATCGGGGCATCTATTGTATTATTGATCGAAGACTAAGTGCAATCAACAAGGTGCCTGTAATATTGGGATAAGCAATACTTCAAATATATAACGGACCTCTGCGCAATAAAGAACAGATATATTACTGATGACGTCATCTCATCTCACACTATAAGTCTAAAGCAGACCGACGAAAGAAGCGCGGGGAAGACATTCTTCCCAAGTCTACCATAGTGGCACACAAATTTAAACAGACAGAAAACTCTATTCATTCAAGATAATCCGACAAAAATGCGCCCGTCCAACCGGTTAAATCCAGTTTCAAAGCGAATAAAACTGAACAAAAAATGTTGTTTTTATAGCGAAATAAAACATTTAGCGTTATTGTTTACTACGAAATAGGTTATTTATGTAATTTGAAACGAATATTTAGCAAAATAATCAATAAAATAAACAAATATTTACCTGTCTAAAATCCGAAAAATTTACGTGCACTCCACTCTACTCTGTGTTGATTACTGCGGATCGCGGGCGGCGCGAAGCGAAGCGCCCCTCCCCGCGCCAGCGCGAGATTGGAAGTATTGGAACACGGGACGGGATGCGGCGCGCGGGTGTCGGGGGAAACAGCGTTCGGTATTCAAAATTTTGGTCGCGTCAAACGCAAAAAAATACAGTCAACATAATAAAATTAGGTAAGTACCTATTGGGTGCCAATACCAAACTGCAACCCACATAATAATAAATACTCAGCGTATTTTAGAAAAATCCAAATCGAAAATTACTGACAAACAAGTAAAATTTCATAATTTTAAAACCCCGACACATTTATCTTGCGAAAACACCCCGATTCAAACAGTAAAATGCCCATAACTTTTGAACGGCTGAACCGATTTTATTCAAACATAGCTAAGAACACTCTCGACAAAATTACCTTTCAAACAAAAAAAAACTAAATCAAAATCGGTTCATCCGTTTAGGCGCTATGATGCCACAGACAGATACACAGCAACACACGTGAAACTTATAACACCCCCTCTTTTTCCGGCGGGGGTTAAAAATACAGAAGCATCTGCAAGCATAATAAATAAGAAACATATCCAAGTTTTGAAATGAACTCGAGACCCGAAGCGTATACGCCATATCGGCCAACCACTGCGCAATAGGTACACCCGTCCCATCTTGTTTTAACCTCATAGTAAGAATACCAATAGGTAGAAATAAATGACAAAAACAGGTAAAATAATATGAAAATACAATCGCTTTTATGTAGCACAAGCTTCTGCCAGCGGCTTCGCCCGCGTTAAAAGTATTTTAGCATCCCAAGGGAACATATTCCCAGGATAAAAAGTATCCTATGTGCTAATTGTGACTATAATCTATCTCTGTGCCAAATTTCATCCAGATCCGTCCTGCCGTTCTGGCGTGAAAAAGTAACAAACATACACACTCATAAACTTTCACCATTACAATATTAGTGTGATAGACATAATTTCACTCCTAACTAACATAATTATACATTTTGTAACTGATCCCAATATAAAATACGGTGCCTTCCATATCAAACGATACTTTAATTATTAGAATCCCCTAGAATACGTAATGGGATAATGAATCAAAAGGCAAAGGATGCTTGGATTTAATAACGTTCGTAGTCGTACCTAGTAAGAAAACTAACTGTGGGTTGTAAGTTGGGATCTTTTCGAAATGAACGTGTCTCTTACTAGAAATAAAAGAATAATATTTAGAGTGCCATGACATTATAATAAGAACTCTTAAGAGTTATAGTTTGATTTCATCAGGTTGAATTTAAACGGAACTCTCAGTAGGCGAGTACGGCTTGCTCTTTGCCAGATTTTTGTTAGATTTTTGCTAGAGATTAAATTTTTTTTTCGCTGGATCGAATCTGTTCCAATGTAACAGACTAACAGAAAAGTTACTTTAGCATTTATAATACGAGTATAAATTGATGGAGATCAGCGGTGAACTGGTAACGGCCCCGACTAACGTGTCATATGTTTTCTTTGTGTAAATTATTTCATCACCACTCTGGCTCTAAAAAAATAAAAAACTTTTTTGCAAAAAAATACTACCGACTTCCAATTAAAAAACTACAAAGTGAAAAATAACTTTATTTTTGGAAGTCGGTGTCTTTCTTAGATACCAATTATTTGCGATATGGACATCGACTTCCAAAAATAAAGTTATTTTTCACTTTGTAGTTTTTTATTTGGAAGCCGCTAGCCGGTAGTATTTTTTTGCAAAAAAGTTTTTTATTTTTCTTTTTTTAGTTTTACCTACCTAATAGGCAAGTTGTTTAGTAAGTACCTATTACGCCAGAACAGATGACCCGAAAAACATGAAACTTGAACATGACCGGTGAAATTAGAGTTCTGCGTACCCCTTTCAGTATACTGGCGTGATGTTATGTTATGAAATGGTATAAACAATAAACAGACAAACGATTGAAGCAATCCCGAATGATTTGCCGTTATTTATTGAAGAGTTCTGTTGTATATCTCCGAAGTTCTTCATCAGATCTTCAACAAATTAAAATGGGACCAATTTCGGAACATTTTCTTTCAAACAAAAAAAGAATTTTCAAAATCGGTCCACAATTGGCGGAGTTATCGGTGAACATACATAAAAAAAAAAAAAAAAAAAAAAAACATACAAGAAGTCGAACATAGAACCTCCTCCTTTTTGGTAAGTCGGTTAAAAAGGAAAACATCGTGAGGAAACCGACAGGCTTCCTCACGATCTCCTTTTTAGTTTTACCAACCTAATAGCAAGTTGTTTATTAAGGTCCCTATAACTCCAGAATAGATTAACCGAATAACATGAAACCTGAACATAACCGGTGAAATGAGAGATCTGTGTACCCCTTTAGAGCGTACTGGCGTGATGTTATGTTATGAAATGGTATAAACAACAAACAGACGTGCGATTGCAGCAAGCCCGAGAGTTTTGCCGTTATTTATTGAAGAGTTCTGTTGTGTAGCTCCGAAGTTCTTCATCAGACCTTCACCAAATTAAAATGGGACCAATTTCGAAACATGCTCTTTCAAAATAAAAAAGAATTTTTAAAATCAGTCCACAATTGACAGAGATAAGTCGAACATAGAACCTCCTCCTTTTTTTGTAAGTCGGTTAAAAAATGATAGCGATTTTGCGCAATAATTGCTCTTCAATACAGAAGTTTTAGAGAATTTGGCGGTTATTTTTTAGAAACAAGTGCATTTGACAAACAGCGAGCGATGAGCAAACGATTTTGTAGGACCCACCACCCACACTCTAGGTAATGCCGATTTTTATGACATATTAGCTTCTTCCAGCGGCTAAGCTGAAAATCCCCTTCCCGGGATAAAAAGTATCCTATATTCTATTCCTGACTATAATCTATCTCTGTGCCAAGAAGAAGATCCGTACAGACGTTTGAGCGCACACTCACAATCTTTTGCCTTTATAATATTATTAGTGTGATGTGATAGCGCTTGATCGCGCGTTAATTGCTGATTGCTGTTTCTTACGTAATAAGCCTGCGGAAAGTCCTAGAACCAATCATTCGAAGGCATGTGACATCCAACGGGCTCAGTACGGATGGGTCCATGTGGTGGATTGCTGCCCATTCCCTCTCTCACGGATAGGAGGCCTGCGTCCCAGCAGTGAGAACGTTAAAAAATAACAAAGATAGATTTCTAAATGAAATTGAGAGAACTGAGTCTTGATGTTTCACAATATTGGATATTATTTACTTGTAGCGTCAAAACATAATGTTTGTTTCACTGCGCTTATTAATTTCTTCCATTTACTTTTCAACTAAATATGAAAAATTTACCCAGATAATAATCCTTAATCCTAAGTCCATTACATACATACCCTCCCATATTAAAGATCAGCCACATTGTCCATTTATTTTTCCCTTTAATCAAAGGTCCGGTCAAGGGTACTCCAGCCCTTGAGGACCAAGCGAACTACCTACCCTCATCAAATATGAAACACACAGGAAATTTCTACTGAGCCACAGAGTAGATAAGGTACAGAAGCTGTACAGGATAATAAATAAAAAAAGAAATAGCTGCTTCGTACGTTTATGGTACGTTTATAACTGGTGACTAAATAATATATAAGTGGCATGGGTAAATCTCCAAGATTAAGCAACGCTTGCCGAGGTCGGTTCGCGGATGGGTGTGGCCATACATTACCGCCAAATTTCAAATTGGATATCCGATGCGCAAGGCACGGATCGGTTCTCTTTTAAGGGTTCCGTACCCAAAGGGTAAAAACGGGACCCTATTACTAAGACACCGCGGTCCGTCTGTCTGTCTGTCACCAGGCTGCATCTTATGAACCGCGATAGCTAGACAGTTGAAATTTTCACAGATGATGTATTTCTGTTGCTGCTATAACAACAAATACGTAAAACAGAATAAAATTAATATTTAAGGAGGGCTCCCATACAACAAACGTGTTTTTTTGTCGTTTTCTGCGATAATGGTACGGAACCCTACGTGCGCGAGTCCGACTCGCACTTGGCCGGTTATCGCTGTGATCATAATCTTGTATAAGCTGAATTTTGTTTTTGATTTACTACTGCGCAGCCATTGTAGCCAACATCATCATGAGTCTCCGATAGCGAGTTGACCCCGGCTTTAGTTTGAAGATCTTTGACAGTCGTTGCCGTATAAGTCATAAACATCCGACACCAGTCTTGTCTTGGATATCGTATTATCCAGTTACTGGATTGTGAAGCTCAAATAGGCAATCGCTTCATGTAAAATACTGGTCTCAACTGCATGCGGTTATAAATATAGCTACAAGTAACTCCAAAGTAGTTGGGAAAATCATTGACTTTCAACCACTGAAAGCAAAAAACCATTCAATTAATATTCAGCATTGAATAACTGCCTCTTTCACTCGCCAACGTTTGTCGCATCGTCCCATCTCGCTTACTCTATGCAGTATACTCGATGAAAAACTATTTCTTGCGGCATGGTTCGCAGAGTCAACTTCAGAGAAACAAAGATCCGCTGTGACTACTATACAACAAGCGAAGACGCACACATCTATAATCACGCTTCACGTACAGCGAGTGCAAACGCATTCGCGACTGTCATTTTGTTTGAGATCGCTGTAGGTACGCGTCTGTGTGTTGTCAAAGTTGACCTTCTGTATATTTTATCTATTCTGTGACTGAAGTAAGTTACTAGCTAATTGAAACCTTTGGTCAGCACGTTAAGTTCAGAAGGGACTACTAATTATTAAGTTCTGAAAGTAATTAAATGGCTTTCGAAAAGCGTTTTTCTTTTAGCAGAATAGGAGACTATTTTTCTTTGTTTTAGAGAAATAAATAATTGATTGGTAAGTTAGTTTGGATGTTATAAATATAGATTGTCGATTTGATGGCGCAGTGGCTGGCTATGTAATCAATGCAGGACGATTTAAAGGAAACTGAGATTTCTGATTGTGTTTGAGAATGAGAATAAAGAGTTTTATGGTCTTCGTTTTTAATTGTTTTACTTAACCTATATAATTATTAGGGACTGGTTGTTTTGGAATTAAAAAACCATTATGATTAAAAAAGAAATGTTTTATTTTCACCGCCACGCATTTATTAACATTTGAAAGTAGGAATCATATTTTAAGAAACATAAAGAAAATAACACAACTTAAAACACGACATCTCAAAAATAAGACCATTTGTTCACCCCTAATCCGAATCAGAGTCATTTGACGGTAGTTCAGAATCCATCCCAATATTCTCTTCCAAAGAATTTTTCATATTATTTTCTATTTCGTCTAACAATCTGTCCACTGCCGTATCCTTCATAAGGACGGTCCGTTCTTCATCCACGATGACTTGAGAGTACTGACCCACATGCTCTTCATTCACAGCTTCTAATATTTGGCTGATGGAGGTAGTAATCACAGCAGGATCTACACTATCTTTTAGAAGAGCAGGCATGTTCTTTCGCATCATATCAAAATAATAAGTCGATGGCGTGAGTTTTATAATGCAGTCAGGTAACCTCAAAACTTCGTGACCATACTGCCTCAATATATTGTCTACAACATACATTTTCCGAGATAGATCAGTGTATTTTTGTATCAGCTCGAATAACAATGCTTTTGGCATTTCATGATCGTGAGGAACGTTGAAGTATTCCAGCCAGTCTAACATTTCATTTTTCAAACTGTCTTCATGTGGTAATGTCAATAACTCTTCACAGTGATGCTTGTAGTTATTCAGAACAACAACGCTGGGTTTTGGTAAAGACCTCAACAAAGATTCCTTGATCCATTTCAAGAAGGTCTCAGTACTGAAGTCACTAACATATTGCTTGACTTGAACACCCTCATTCGATACGGCATATATAAGTCTTATCTGAGTCTCAGCTTTCCGAGATATGCTTTGTTTCACAGTTAAAATATCACCTTTAATGTCAAAAGCCACTTCATCGATGAAATAAATAGGCTTTCTGTGTCTTCTGTACTGCGTAATGCTTTTCAAATACGAATGCCTTTCAAATGTAACTTTCGGGTTCTCGATAACGACACATGTGCCTCTCAAAATTTGTTTCCACATGAAGCCATTTTTGAAAAGGAAATTCCTGAATTCCCCCAAATCCATATGAGGGGGTATTTTGCTAAAAAGTTTTAAAAATAGAAGGTAGGTTGTAGGCATTATCTTCTCGCACATGTAGAAATCCATTAGTTGATGGTAGATGACGGATCTTTCTACCTCTGTTACTTTAATTTCAATAGATGCTAAGTTTTTCTTGCACAGTTTACTAATAAGGCCTGGCTGTAACCCGGTGAGTGACACGACCCTTGGTCTCTTCCCGCCAACAACACCATCCATTTCATCGCGTACTTTCGCTGCGACGCGGCGTAATATGCGTAAGTTTGCCGGAGCAGAAATGGGAGCAATTCTTTTGCTTGGGCCGGCTTTTGGCGGCGCCATTTTGTATCAACGTCACACGAGCACACGAAAAAAGTCACATGAAACACGTCTATCGGTGAGAAGGCGCGCGGCGTCACTGATTGGCCGTGGCGTGGACGCTGACTGGGGTGCGCGGGGAGGGGACGAGGTCCGCTGCCCGAGCGTGTCGTCGACGGCTAGCGACGCGACGTCGAAGCAAGCACGACCGAGTATGCGAAGGAGATAGATAGATACCCTAATTCTAAACTAATACGTGACACAAGAGCTCAAGGCTAATAATGTTCGCTTTTATTTTTAATCTTTTACTTACTTATTTTTTTATTGGTTTATTTTGTTACTAGAGAAAATAACCTGCTACAAAGGAATAGATTAACAACTTTTTAAAGCAAATTGTATTACCATGGCTCATTAACTTATTATGCAGTACTTAAAACCAAATAAATTAAGTAAATTGCTTAATACCAGTTTAATTTAAAACAAAGTCAAATAAAACTCGAATACAATTAACAAAAGCAATAAATAATACTAAAAGCCATTTTGCAGTAAATCGCCATTATTTTAACTAAGACTACACAAAATTATCATTTCCCGTTTGTTTGTTTAGTAGAAATATTGTTCAAAGCGATAGGCCTCGAGCCACGAGTAAATGGCTCGCATTTGTTAAATGTAATAAGAGCTTAGAGATAATAGATTATAGATTACTTCAATTAATAATTGCCGTGCCTTCGGGCAGCTGAGATTCAGCAGCAGCGTAAAAAAAAACCTTGAATAACCATAATAATTATTAATAAATGTTGTTTACTAAACAACGTTCTGGACAACTGACAAATTACCTAAACAACATCTCATAATGTGAAAACTATTCATTTTTATTATATCAATAAAATATATTTAAATTGCTTTTAGTTCTACGCTTAATTAAGCAACCATAAATCTTTCTTTTTTTTCCAACTGACACATCTGTCATCATTTGTTTGACAGTTCATATGAGTCCGCAATTTATTTAGTCTTCAACAGTCAATAAAATATACGTTTTTAAAATCAAACATCACTTTTTGGACATAATCCTTAGGCATTCGATCGATAATGACGGAAAAATTGACATTTAATAATGATTGAAAAAACAATAAATTTTGGCATTATGTTTTCTGTCAATGACTTATCAAAAGAGTGCGCACATTAATTTCGCGAACTATGTATGTCCGTGACCTTCGGGGTTTGCGGTGCGCGGGCCGCGGGGTTCGGGACAGGACTCGTGTAACTTCGGCGTGCTTCGGCTACGATCGTGCGCCGTGTTCCCAATGAAACCGGTAACCATGCGTTCGGCTATCTTCGGGTCGACCGATTACGGGCGTTGCGCTTGCTCATTGCGTTACTTATCAAGTACATAGACATGAGGCATATTTTTGATCAGAATGGTGATATTAATTTAGAATTAATAATACTACTATTTATTTAATACTCAATAATTGTCGGGGACCTTTAATTTTTTTTTATGTGGAACTAAAACTGGGAATTTTATTAACATATATACAATTGAAAATTCTAAATAATTTAAATTTACAAATCGAGACAATTTCAATCGATTGCCACCCACTCTATTATTGACTATAGCGTTGTGAATTTTAAGTTGACTATTGCTTAAGTGATAACTGTTAAAATTGCCATAAATATAATGGGTTGCAAATGTTGCAATGGAATTTGAACTTTGTCATGTATGATATAGAGTTTGAATTCTTATAAAGGCAGTAAGGTTTTTAAAAAGAAATTAAATATAATCGGTCTGTATTAATTTCTGGAGAACAAAAATAATACCTAGCACCTAAGTACCTACTTACAAATAAATTCAGGTTATAAATAAGACAACTAAGTATGCAAGCTCTTTGTTTCTTGTCTATGAAAGAAAACGTAAACGTAGGTATGTAACATTTAAAGCTAAAATCCTTTTAAACAATAATTAGGTATTGTAACCTCTCTAATAACAATAGCAAGCCAACTAAAGCTTGAACACAAAACAATTTTATTTTATACCTAACATTACACCTTTTGTATACCAGAAGACAACACAACACATCCTACACACTCTAATTCAAACTCTCCACCCTACAAAATAAGACACTTTCTTTTGTCCTCAAAAAAGATTGGACAACACATCCATCACATTCAAATATCAACCTTCTTCTCCACAAAATAAGACACAATTTTCTTTGCCATCGAAAAAAAGATGGGTAAATTCAGATTGCGGTTTTAGAAGCTCGCATTTCTTGGTTTTTAATTAACCGGCAGGCCAAAGATTGTGTATCAGGTTCGATTCCCGAGTAATGTAAAGCACAATCGATGGACTCTGAACTAGGTAAAAGGCGTTGTTTTAATTAGTACATGAATAATGGAATAATGTTTGTTAAGGATGAGATTATGCGATTCGAGATTTGAGTATGTTGGCCTTTGTATGGGGCGGCCATCTTTGTTGGAGCAGCTGTAAAGTTTCAGTGGTAAATAAACCTGTTTTCTAAATAAAATTGTATAATACTCACAACGGATCTTTGTGTCTCTGAATTGGCTGCAAGAGGCTGCGCACTAGCTATTTTTACGTCAATATTGAAAGTGAAAATAGCATTGTATAACTGTCTCTTTCACTCGCATACGTTTGTCGCATCATCCTATCTCGTTTACTCTATGCAGTTAATCTGTTTCGTGCGCAATAGTTGACAGATCCAACTAGATTAGATGCCAGATGACAGATCCTGATGATCAGAGCCACAAAGATCTGTTGTGAGTATTATAAATTGGGATTCATTAGTATTGAATAAGTGGAAATGTTTTCCTACAGCACTTAATACGTGTTTTATTCATCATCATCATCATATCAGCCGAAAGACATCCACTGCTGGACATAGGCGTTCCCCATGTGTCGCCACATTGATCGGTCCCGTGCGTCTCGCATCCAGCGGATCCCCGCAACCTTCACCAGGTCCTCGGTACCTGTTGAGAGGCCTTCCAACGCAACGTCTTTCGGTTCGCGGTCACCACTCCAGAACTTTTCTGCCCCATCGGCCATCCGTTGGGCGAGCAATGTCGGTAACCCTGGTTCTCTTACGGATCTCTACATTTCTGATTCGATCACGCAAGTAAGTAGTAATTAATCAGTGGTTTATTAACACTGATTAATTTGTGTTTCTGATTAGTGATTATATTATAAACATCTTGATGGGAAATCTAATAAAGAGGACATACACAGTTGAGATACGATTAATTCTGATAGATTTTTAAATCCGTAGAACTATTTTTACTATTTTTATGTCAAGCCACTGTCGCACTGCACTGTCGCTTTGTACCTGTCTGTGGCAATTTTAACACTGCTTAGTTTACTACAAAACCAATGAGACAGTGTTAAAACCTGTTTTTCAGGGTTCCGGAATCGAAGGGTTCAAAAGGAGCCCTATTGCTGTCACTCACGTATATCTCTGTCCGTTTGTCTGTTCGTCGTCGGTCACACAATTTTGTTCCGAAGTTTTTTTTACTTCCCTTTGACCTACGAATTTGAAATTTGCTGATAATGTTTATTATTACGTATACTTTACTAACAAGTACCAATATATTGATAAATCAGATTTTCTTTGGTACGAAACCCTAAATGTGGAGTCTGACACACACTTAGTCGGTTCTTTTCTTTTCTAGAAGTCCCACATAATTTCCATTTTCCACTCTTGAATAAGGCTAACCAAACATTTAATATAAACCATTTCTCTCCCCAGATTACTATGTAAATCTAGTAAAAACCGAGATTTTCATTCACATGTCAATATTACATTATATATGCCACATTGGCGATATTAGACTAAATAAATCCTGGTTAGTCCCCGAGTTATTAAATGTGGGGGTCGGGTTATGAGTGCGGTGACCAGTTTTTTTAGGGTTGGCCGGACGTCTTAATATTTGTGGGTTGGATATTTGTATTTGTGTGTGTTGGTGTTTGTAGTTAGAAAGAAAGAAAGAAAAATCGTTTATTTGCGCCAGGCACGATGCATACCAAAAAATCTTAATTACAATCATCACAAAGTATGCGTCACAACTACGCAAAACGGTCATCGCTCAGCATAATGCTGGGACTCATGTGCGATACAGAGCCACAGCGCTGGTTGTGGAAAGAACAAGGAAGAATATCATGGTTGTATTCAAATGAAGGAGTTGCCAGAGGTATTATATCTGCTGCCAGTTATGGAAAAATCTTAAGTATTTTTTTTTTCAGGCTTTTCTGTCCCATTGCAGGGCAAAGGCCTCCCCTTCTTCCCTCCAATCCTCTCAATTTATAATAGGGTGCTATAACACCATTTCAAACTCCGGGCTTAAAATTTACTCGTGAAAAAAAGCTACAATACTCTGTCCGTCCTGGTAATCAAACCCAATCACTCGATGGTTTAAAACTAGTGATGTTACTTTGTAGTTTGTACCATCGAGTGGAGTAACGTTGTTTAGAGCTTGTTGAGTAGATAAATACTGTATTTTTTTATAATACTGCGTTTTTTTTAGAAAATTTTGTAACGAAGAATTACTAGCTGCCAATTGACCTATGAACTTAAAAATTGGTATTTTACGAATAAGTACCAATTTATTGATAAATCAGATTTTTTCATAAAATTCCCTCATTTTCTTAGTACAACCAACTTAATTTTGCGGTTTGTTACGGAACCCTAACCCTAAATATGCGAAGTCTGACACGCAGTTGGCTGGTTTTTTCATTGCACTAGTAGAACTTAATACCTATAATAAGCCACCAAAGACTGATTTTATATATCCATGTGTTTTTGGTAGGAAAGATGTCTTGCATTTCCCCAGAAAATCCTGGCCACCCTAGTCATAAGGATATTTTTCCAAGGGGAGGCCTGGCCCATTTGCTTCAGGAATGTGGATTTAACTTCTTATTTCCATGATAATGCTATTTGATGTGACGTTAAGATGCCATTTTAAATATTATGTTATTCATACATATAATATATGATTTAATTAATGGTGGCAATATTATTATAGTTGTGGTTAGAGCAATTATTCCTGTTTTATGGGGTTTGGAGATAGTGAAATATAAATTACTTGTCATTTAAATGAAATTATTAAATTGCAAGATAGCGAAAGGAGATTACAATCATGAGGAAGTATTACCGAGGCATCATAAGATATAAAAAAAAACTTAATTCAAAAATACAAAAATTCCGACTGCTTCAAAAGCGAACTAAAAGGACGTAAACAAGGAAAAAATCATGCTGTGCAGGCGGAGGATACACCAGATTTTGGTCAGCCAGCCCGCGAATATGTATCCTCCGACTCCTTTTAGTTCGCTTTTGAAGCAGTCGGAATTTTTGATTTTTTGAATTACATACATTTAAACATATAAGTGTTATATATTTTTGAAATCACCTCTTATACTCTTTATTTTGATACCCCACACGATGGGTCTGGAAGAAAAAAAAAATTTGGGCCCCAACAATATGGCACCCAAAATCCGCCATTTTTCTATTGTCCAATTTGAATGTACCCTATGAAACTCGCAGGGTTAAGACGAATCGATTGACGTATGAATCATCAAAATCGGCCAACGCGTTTGGTCTCTGGAACGCCATATAGAAACAAACATACATACATACAAACATACATACATATATTGATAAACACATAACCCTCCTTCGGCAGTCGGGTAAAAAGAGTAGCTAAATCATGAAGAAGTATTTGCAAGCCTAGAATCATAAGTCGAAGAGACTAACAGAGTACCAGGAGGTCAGAATCTAAAATCTCCCGGTGTTCTTTTTACATTTGATGATTCCAGCCTCGGTAATACTTCCTCATGATTATAATCTCCTGGTACTTAAGTTAGTCTTTACCGGTAATTCATGATTCCAGCCCCGCAAGGCGCATAATATTAAGACTTCTTCATGATTCTGGCCTCCTGGTAGTTTGGGTATAAATGCTTACAATTTTCAAAACCAAAGCAAAGGAGGAAGTTATATTTGGTTTTAATCGTTTTTTTATTTCCTTAAATAATTTACGTCTCAACACCTACTGATCCGTAGGTGCCAAATGTGGAAAAAAACTTTAAACAATAAATTATTGCACTTATGGCACCTGCGAAAAATAAAGATAGGTGCTGTTAAAGCGGGTGCCCAATGTAGAAAACGTCGATAATGTGCCACGGCGTTTTCTTACATGTTTTATACATAAAACAAATCCTAAGTAATCGCGTTGTCGCATTGTCTCGTCGTGCTTGTTTCTGAGGGCCTTGAGACGGTAACCAGCACTATATTACCAACAATATAACCTTATCCCTGACTTCTTATAAGGACGAAACTCTGCAAGAACATTTTCTACTGAAAATGAATTGGTTTCCAGAGCACAAAAAAACCTTATCCTTATATCTATGATATCCCACTGAATAATCCCGTAAAAACCCCCATTACTTTTCCATCAACTGAGCCCAAGGTCTAACTTTTCTGACTCCCATAACACGTTTAGTTAACTTTCAGCAAGTTATCAGAACTCGTCTAACCCATAGCGTGACGATGCCCACCACAATTGGATGTGTCACTTGCATAGAGTCAGGAATCCGTAGAGAAGCGAACCCGAAAAAAAGACAGTCGAGTTTTAGCAAGAGACAGTCAAACTTATCAATTTGACACCGAGACGACCGCAGACATAAATCTAACTAGATAACGCAAGTCCCTCCATCGGTTATGAAAACCAAGCGTGCCACTTTTCACAAACAATTAAAAAATAAATTTACTTACCAATGAAAGAAAACATTTCCAATGCCTCGGCCAACTTTTCTATACAATCATTACAGCTCAATTTAGCATAAAAAAGCATTTTTCTAGATTTCGGTGGATTTCTGGTGCTAAATGAAAAGCTCAGATTACGATCAGTGCTCGTAGCTTTACACTCCGTTTTTTGGCACGCGAACTAGTTAGATTTATGTCTGTGGAGACGACGCTATACAGCGCCGTAGTTTTTCTTAAATTGTTGTCATATTTTCGGAATGGTATTAAGTCCAGCAGTGGAAGTGTTATTTCTATGACATACATTATATCCATATATATTTATATTCACATACCTACTGTCCAAATTTTAAGCATCTGCACTATCCTAACGATCTTGAATGTTTATAAACTTTGAAACGGAGGCATTACCAATTGTTCAGAGTCAAGTTCACCTCTATACGTTCTCAGGCTATGATCACCGTCTGAACTCGGATTATCTTGGTCAGATGACATCGTTAGGAATAATGGGAGGTAACGGGGCTGCGTAATGTCATTATAAAGTATGAATAGCTTTTATGTCTAGAGTTTTTAATTTTACGGATGAAAATAACAGGTACCTAACTACCTGAGTAATTAAACAGACAGCTATTTATTTACCTTTTAGACAACCTACAGCATATCACTACACTTAAGGTTAGCAAAATTGTTGACTATAGACACGTAATGGCCATACCTCAGAACATTATTTCCACAAACCCTCTATCTCTATGGTCAAGACAAAGCTTGAACATCGTCGCCGAGTTGCCAGCTTGTCGGTTTTTTATCTGTTACATTTCGGCGAGTGTGCGATGGAATTGCACGATCTAATTCCACCTAGCCTGTTTCATCTTCGGACTACCAGACAGACGGCGATGCGCCATCGGTACATGGTGGACATCCCACCCATACGCACTAAACGTTTTGGGAACACTTATATTGTGCGTACAGCTAAGGAGTGGAATTCCCTGCCGGAGTCTGTGTTTTCCGACTGCTACAATCTAGGAGTTTTTAAGTCAAGAGTAAATAGCGTGTTTCACCGTCGACCACATCATAACTTACATGTGAGATAGTGGTCAAGCGCGAGCCTAAAGAGTATAAGAAAAACTCTATCCCTCATACAAATAAACGCAGAATAAAGTTATACCAGGTATAAACCTATGAAAATGTATGGGTATACCTTTAGTTATACCTGGTATAACTTTATTCCGCGTTTATTTGTTAGACGGTACAACTATAATTCCGCATTTGATCCATCATAATAATATGTTATGCGCTACGTAATCCGGAGAACCGATTTAGATAAAATTTGGTATGGTGATTATGGTTTGCGACCCTGGAAAGGAGATAGGATAGTTTTTATCCCGGCAATCATTATTAAGGGGTGGAAAGAGGATTGGAAGTTTTTATGGTGAATTAACAATTTATCATACACCTACAATATTATTGCGCGATATAAAAAATAGGCTATTTGTAGTGCTAAAGCTACGCAGACAAAGTCGCGGGCAACAGCTAGTACTTCATAAAATATATTCAAGTCTAATTTTTACCTTTGTTCGAATCAAACTAGGTAATGGATTATTTAAATCAGACTATTTATCCTGAATATTTTTGTTTAAATTAGAATTGATTTGCAAAATGAACTGTAAATTGATCTTAGACGTCAAGATCAAAGATGTCTGATTCTGCCTACTCCTGTGGCTAAGTGTTTATGTAAGACATGTTTTTTTCTCTTTTCATATAAACTGAAGTTCTTAATAATATATTACAATCTACCCTAAACAGACTTACAAGCAATTTAACTCTAACTTATTATTTTATTGTATAATGTTATGACTAAGAATAGTGTCAGTTTGTACTTTAATACAGTTCAGTAGTATTTTCTTAGAGTCTGATATAGTTGTTCATTCTCATTGTTAGATAGAACAACTATACGTTGAAAACACTTAGTTCACGTGTAACATGTATAGCACAGTATTGTTGCTATGAATTTTTCACTTATTATACACTACACTAACACAAATGGTTTAGTTCTCTTTAGCCTACGCACTATCTCCGTGTTATCTAGCAGCTGGATTGCTTCCACATTCACATGTCGATGAAGTCTGTGTTCGTGGGCTTCAGCGAAGTTTTGGATAGCGCTGGTGATAAGTTTCAACTAAAGGTCGCGGTGAAGGTCGTCATTTCTGATGTACCATGGGGCATTTATTTTGAAATTGTTGAATAAAAGATGACAGAGCTGACAGCTTCCCTAGGACCTAAGACGCAGACAAAACTATTTTTCTTTCCAAGACCTTGGGTATTAGGAAAATAAGGCATGAAAAACTGTGACAGACCAACAAGAATGAATAAATGATAAGATTTGACCTTTTCAACGAACTAAGAACCTAATAAATGAAAGTATAATCTTATTTAGGTATTATTTTTTTGTTTTATATATCGGAGGAAACTAGCTAGAATACTTAGCTGAATCCGGTAAGACTGGAAGCCGACCCCAACAATAATTGGGATAAAGGTTAGGCAGATGATGATATATCGGAGGAAACTTTCAAAAGGCGCCTGGACTTTTGGAAAAAAGACCAGGGAGTGTGGGATTTTTACCTCACTAAAACCAGTTAGATAGTAACTACTACTGGTACTAGTTGTGAAGGTTGTCTGTAAGAGATTGCCCTGTGCGATAAGACCGCCCCTTTGTTTGAAAATATTTGTTCTGTATGTATTTTTTTTTTGTGGTGTACAATAAAGAATATAATAAATAAAACTACCCCGGTGATCACATTCAGCATGTAGAGCCCCGTGACCTCTCAACAGACCACTCCGGCACCCCCTGTGTGCAACACCTGCTAGGGCACATCCCTGAGGAGTCCAAAAGAGCCTCGTTGTGCACGCTACATACATAGTTATTAACCTTGCCCCGTTGGTCAGTTCACAAACACAACAGCTGCTTGTCCTGTGTTTGATTCCCGGATCGGGCAGTTTTATTGAGTTTTCCATCTAGAATTTTTCAGTGACAGGGCGTCATCTGGCTTTGTTTCCTATTACATGGAAATTAAATATAACTAGCGTTAATTGGAGTTATAGATAGTTCAACTCATCTTTGCACGCGGCGCCATGTGTGCGTGTGCTTGTAATTATACATTACTAGCGATCCGCCCCGGCTTCACCCGTGACAAATTATACAAACCTTCCTCGTTTCTCACTCCTTCTAATGGTGAAATCCGCATAAAAATCCGTTCAGTAGTTTTTGAGTTTATTGCGTACAGACGCGGCAGGGAACTTTATTACAAGCTTTTATTTAACTGAATTTTAAAGTAGTTATCCTACACCGATTAAGATGCAATTTTGCATACACGTTTAGTTTGGATGACAATGCATGGTTAGCTAAATTACGTCATTCTAAATCCAATATGGCGGACGGCCCAAGATGGCGGACTAGTTATTTTTTGTGCACTGCCATGATATGGGTATCAAATGAAAGGGTTTGCTTAGTAGAATACGAAAAAAGATACAAAATAAGTTTATTATGTAGTGATGCATTTGTATGACAGTGACGCGGCAGTCGTCGTCCGAGCAAACAAGCACCCACACATGCATACCCAGTACCCACACATAGCGCCGCGCGCAAACGTTAGTTGAACTATCTAACTATTATTTATTCTGCGCTATCTATAATCCTTTACGCATTATCAATTATATGTATTTATGTAATAAATAGGTTACTATTGCCTAACCCTCCGTAAAATTAAAGCGTGTAGCATCACCCAGAGCGAGAGAACTCATTGGATGATTTGCAAGCCCAAATGGTTTTTTTAGGCAAAAATATGCTGCGAAAACAATCAAAAGATACCCAAAAACACGCCTCCACCACCCCGAATCCCGTACCAATAGTAACGTCCTCCCACCAGGGACCTAAGCTGGTATTAGGGGCTCTAATTTGTAACTTAATCACGGCAGAGTCGTCCAGCTGGGACTACACGTTAACTAACGGGACGTGTCTTCAAGTTGGAGGCCATAACTTATTTATTTGAAGGCTAATTATGAGACAAGAAAATAAGGCTTGGTATTTGGTGGATTTTTTCGGGTACATGGCTCGAAATGTAAACTGCTGAACCGATAGTGATAAAACATATACTGTTCCCTAAGTTGAGAGATACCAATGCCAATAAAAAGTTTCGGAGATATGCGTGGACAACATACATACACTTAAGAAATTTGGCGCACGTGTTTAGAAGCCCACATAGAGTAACATATATTATGTGAATATTGTGCAATGCCAACAATAATACATCAATGTCGAATTGATATCCTCCTTTTTTAGAAGTCGGTAATAAATATACCCAATTAATAATTTGTAGCAAGTAGATTAGTGAGATTTTTGTTTAGTTCAAGGTGTTTCACCGAAATTCAGGGGTAATGTAAATTTCTATCTCGGAAAAAGTTTTCGTTTTCATTCAAATCAACTATTCTGTAGATTACCTCTAATAAACAAACAACAATTGCAGCCCTTTAGAATATTAGTTTAGATGTGCGGCTAGGTATGGCATCTATGATTATCTAGAAATAACAAAAATAACCTTGTTTGACAAGATTCCTTTATCAAAATTTCCCAGCCCTACTGAAATACAAGTTTCTACCGACCCTACTCACAAGGTCGTCCCTAGTGTTTCGAAGACATGTCCAGGCATTCAGGTAATAATGTACTATACATATTATCTCAATGTGTCAGGATAGGAGAACAGCCGGGCATACGAAATAATATTTACCCAAACTGAAACGGAGACGCTTCGATCGCGCATGTCTTTACGCAATAAACTCTAGCCCTCTTACAAATAAACGCAGAATAAAGTTATACCAGGTATAAACCTATGAAAATGTATGGGTAAACCTTAGTTATACCTGGTATAACTTTATTCCGCGTTTATTAGTAAGAGGGAAAAACTACTGAACGGATTTTCATGCGGCTTTCACCAATAGAAAGAGTGAGAAACGAGGAAGGATTTTGTGTATAATTTATCACGGGCGAAGCCAGGGTGGGTTGCTAATTACTCATAAATATTTCTTACGAAGGATTCGAAATCGAACGAATTTTCAAACTCAAAAAAAAAACATTAATTAAGGCATTTACATGCACTTTTGAAATGGCAAGCAGTCCGTCAGTCAGGAAAAAAAAACATTGGAAAGTGGACATCTATCACTTAACAAGACGAAAACTACGGCCAAACCACAAATTCACCAACCTACGTTGTGTGCATACGAATCTTCGTGTACAGCCCACCTATGCGATTGCCTATTGGTCTGCACGGAACCCAGTTATGCCCGTTTAGCGGACTGGCAGACGCAATACTCACATGGACCTAGCCGAGATGCAATTTAAGTGTTTGTACTTCACCTGGTCGGGATTCAGTTAGGTGTTGACGAGATTTCGTATCGAACTGTGGGTACTGTGGGGTCTGCGGTAGTCTTGTTGTGGTGTTAGTATGATTAAATGTTGATGGGAATGTTTGTTGGGCAGTTGGTGTGGGATGATGTTTTGAGTAGTAGAAATCTTTTCAAAGGAAATAACTATGGATACTATTGCAAGTCTCTTTTTAAGAAACATCAGAAAAAGCATTTCATGCGTTTCTTCAAAGAGTCGCCATTATTTCTGTAGGTAAGCTCTTTGAGAACCTCAGAAATAACTTTATTCTTAATCAGAAAACTCTGTAAGAGTACTTACATATAGACTTATAAATTACCTGTAACCAGTGGTGTATCATCCCATACAAAGAAACTGTCCCGACGTACTTATACTGATTTTACTGATTATTGTTTGTACATCGATAGAGTTCGGTATCGTTCCACGGATATAGATGGTGATCTATCTATCGCTGTGGAACGGAACCGAACGCGATCGATTTACAAAAAATAATCGGTACAATTAGATGAAAAACGCTAGTTACGTCAGCACGGTTTCTTTCTCTGCTAGTAATATATTATCTGTGTAACACAGGTATCCCTAAAACAACATCTGGCAATGGTGAAATATAGTTTTAGCATTAGTCACAAACAATATTACCGACCTATTAATTTTACAACGCCAGCTCGCACGATGACAGCAATGATAATGGTCTAAAACATTTGGAATTAACAAAATACACAAACATCATCTCCAAGGAAACACCCTGAAATCCTAAGCTCCACTCTAATCTCGCACAACACTAATTCAGCAAGTTATACATACAGTAAGACATCGACGTCCCTAATACGTATAATCCTATTGATTGACCGATTGCCACTGATACTGATAGATATCTGGGAGATATAGGAGACGGGAGTTACTTTATAAGTATTCTAGCTATTGCCAACAGCTTCGTCCGTGTTAATGTTAAAAAATTGCACACGTGATCGTACTAAGGGAATAAATAGTTTTTCTTTCAACTACGTATTAATGTTATCATTAATCACTACACAACCGTTCGTAAAGGACGTATTTTTTGCTTAGAACCAAAACAGTGCAGAAATTTTGTATGAAATCTCATTGTTGCACAGTTTTTCGTTAAATACACTGTTTTTATTTTTTATTTAGATATAAATTTACCACAGAGGTTTAATGTCTCACATTAAGTTTAATATAAAATGTATGCATTAGACTAAAAAGGTAGTGGCTGAAAATAAAAATCGTTTTAATAAAATCGATTTGATGAAAAAAAATACAAATGGCGCGCATATTGTACCATTGTAAAACTTTGATACTTCACAATTAGCAAAAAAAGTTTAAAAAACCGGCCAAGTGCGAGTCGGACTCGCACACGAAGGGTTCCGTCCCATTATCGCAAAAAACGGCATAAAAATCACGTTTGTTGTATGGAGCCCCACTTAAATATTATTTTATTCTGTTTGTAGTATTTGTTGTCATAGCGGCAACAGAAATACATAATCTATGAAAATTTCAACCAACCTATCACGGTTCATGAGATACAGCCTGGTGACAGACAGACATACAGACAGACAGACGGACCGCGGAGTCTTAGTCATAGGGTCCCGTTTTTACCCTTTGGGTACGGAACCCTAAAAAAAATTTAAATAGACAGCGATATGAATTCAACTCCAGCAAGTATAAATACAGCTGCTAATTAAATTGTTTATAACGTTATGCCGCAAACGTCGCGGGATAAATATTTCTCATTAACTTAAATTTTTATTTTGAGTAAGTATATTTTATCACAGTAGGTAGATTGGTAGTTGAAAGAAAAGTAGATTACTCACCTCGCTAAAGTGAGTAATTAATGCACTCGTGTTAATTTAGAACAACATAACACTCATGCATTAATAACTAACTTTGCGCTTGATGCAACAATCTACTATTATGTCCTAATTTAGCTCATGGTCTATCTAAGTTGCCTAGAGTCAATCAAAAAGCGGGCCAAGAAGCTCATCGGAAATGTGGCACTGGAAAAGTCAAAGTTTCAGAGCCTTGAACATCGTCGGCGAGTTACCTGCTTGTCGGTATTTTATCGGTAACATTTCGGGGAGTGTGCGATGGAATTGCATGATCTAATTCCGCCTAGCTCGTTTCATCTTCGGAATACCAGACGTAGGGCGATGCGCCAGCGATACATGGCGGACATCCCACCCATACGGGCTAAACGTTTTGGGATTACTTTTATTATGCGTACAGCTAAAACATCACTCTACAGATAAAACTTTCGCTTGGACATTGTAATTATGTTGTTGACATTTATTATTTTCTATTTAATGCCGATTTTAAGGTAAATTCTTTTGTTTTGACATTTTTATTTTACTATTTTTGACATTTGACAAATTTTAAAGAGGCATGACGTAATTATATTGAATTTATTTGACATTTGATTTATATTATAGCACGTATTGTAATTCTATATTAAATTGACATACATAATTGTAGTTTTAACATAATTTTTGTTTTAACAGACATTTGATTATTATTTTGACATTATTATTTATCTGAATCTTATAACTTGCATTTATTGTGGTGAAATTTCATTGTTATGATTGATTATTATTATATTAATGTCTATATTGTTGATTATTGTTGTATTCAATTTTTTTCGCTAATGATAACCTAAATCATTTATATGTTTTATGTTTGGACTGTTTACTGCTTTGGAGAGATGATAATTTATATAAATATTGGTGTTTCTGTATATTAAATTAAACAAATATAAAAATTTGCATGCCGTAAGGCAAAATGTATAGGGACTCTCTACAAAAAGAACATCTAATCTGTACACCTACATTTAGCAAATAAACGATTTCATTTCATTTCAGCTAAGGAGTGGAATTCCCTGCCTGTGTTTCTCGATAGTTACAATCTAGGGGAGTTAAAACCAAGAGTGAATAGGTTACTTCTAGGCAAGCGTGCTTCACCGTCGACCACCTCATCAGGCGAGATATTAGTCAAGGCTAATAAAAAAAAACATTGCTTCCAAACTTCCAAATCCGTTCAGCCACTGAGGCCTGATTGATTAACAAACATACAGACTGTCACATTTATAATATTAGTAGGACAGAACTACGCAAGTTTTTGATACTGTTTTATTTAAATTGTGCTCTCAAATTTTACAGGTCATTGACACCTTTTCAAAATGTCCAAATTTTTGTTCTTCTATTTCTGTGATATTTGAGTATTTATGTAGCCAAGTGTATATTAATATAGGTAAACAGATAAGATAAGATTTCCCCTATTTCACAGGGGACCTTACCTCCCATACACTCGCTGCCAAACATATTCACCCCTCAAAAATAGAGCAAATTTCACACCATTACATTACCACTACGTATATTACATTACCTCAAAAAAATACGTCCGCATTTTACCTGAGATTCTTTATAAGTGATACCACATACAAAAAAAAACATATAACGCAAGTACATCGTTATAACTGTACACTGTAGGTAAAAAAAACAGCCGATGTCAAGCGCATACCCTTTGTCTTGCAACCCCACTTACAGTGGCGGACATAAAAAAAGTACCTATGTTAAAAATGTTCTATTTTTCCGCATTTTGTTTTGTTTTGTCATGTTGGTGATGAAAGTCTGTGTTTTGTTTATGAGGCGGGCTTTACATTTTTTAAGCTGGTTAATTGTGAAATGTTTCGGCTAATGGGAACTGAATATTATTTTCATGCCTTTATATACTGGATTTACATTTAATTTTGCCCTGTATTTAGAAAATGTGACATAAAGCCAGTTTATTTCTATTTACTGAACACTAATTGGACTCGGCGGGTTATAGTGTCATTCAAATAAAATCTGGACACCATTTAAAATAATCCTTGTTTTAGTTAGTAAAACACGATACACCTATTCCCAATCTGCAATCTCGGACGCGATACAATATTCAATACGGTTCAAAGATCTGCTCATGTTCCGAAGAAAACGGCGTAAAGATACGGCCATAAAAAGCATATTTTATAACATCAACACAAGTACGTAACAGTATCCCTTGTAACTATCAGAACATTCTGATGGTTCATTAATGAAAATTTATTCAGTTATTTGGGTTACACGGAAATAAACTTGTTCTTTTTTGCGGCAAAAAAATTGTAAAATGTTTTTATCAAGTGGGTGTTACGAGAATCCAATTTTGTTTATAAATGTTTTGAGATAAGCATCTATTACGTGTCAGTTTGTTTCAGATAACGTTATGCTAAGCAGATATAAGATTTTTGTCTCAAAAGAACACACGTTATAAACAAAGTCATCTAATAAAGCTTTAGGTATTAAAACACGTTACATACACGAAAAATCACGACAAGACGCCGCGAAAAATACAAAATATAAATTCCTCGTTCCATTTACACCCCCACCTGCAAATGCTGTACACTTTCTCGGCCCCAAGTGTACATACACATCTGCACACGAAAATTTACAATCACAGATATCGTAGTGGGATTTTATTTGAATAATTTAAGAGGCATCGTCTCGAGCGAGCTCGGTTGATCTTATCTTTTAAATTGCGCACACACCCCCTCTTCTGGTGGGGGTGTGTAAGTGTTAGACATGGATGTGGTATAATACCTGTGGTATTAAATGGGAAGGTGCTATTACAAGCTTTTATTTAACTTGCAATGTATGTATGCACGTATGTATGTAAGTGTGTTCGGGTCAAATCTTGCAACTGAATTTTAAAGCAGTTGTCCTACACCGATTAAGATGCAATTTTGCATACACGTTTAGTTTGGATGCAAATGCATAGTTAGCTACGTGACGGCATTCTAAATCCAATATGGCGGACGGCCTAAGATGGCGAACTAGTTATTTTTTGTGCACTACCATGATATGACTATCAAATGAAAGGATTTGCTTAGTAGAATACGAGAAAACCTTGTTTTAACAAAAGATTTTATAATGTTTTTTTTTTTGAGTTTTTTATGGCAATATGATATGTTATAGACATTAAGATGGTCAACTAAGTGGTAAAAAGACTGATGAAAAGATTAAACCTGGGGATATACTTTGTTTTGGGCATGTTTTACGCGCCAATATCGCCATCAAACTGCAAAGTTTGGCGATTTCTTTTGAGTGACAATTAATAACAAAAAAAAAATACAAGATTCGATGACGCTTAATTTGCACATCTTAATAGAAACTGACTGAAAATATTCTTACAAGCAACCAAATCATGCTATGCATCGTAGCTTATCTAATAACTCAAATGAATAGAAAATATTTCTTCCATAGTAAGTTAACATGAAATTCCGGATAGTATTGCATCCTTAGCGATCAGATAGTTGGCTCGTATATCGATTCAGGTTACACACCGTCTGGCCAGCAATTGAGTTTCCCCCAGGGTCTTAATTTGGGGCAGTACCTGCACAGTAACCTAAGATATTTTGGAAATAGGGATACTAAAACGCCAGCCTTCCCAGGGACTCGATTTGGTACTACAAGTGAAAAAATATCCAAAGATAGGTTCGGACCCGAACTCTAATCTCACGATTAGTTAGCATTACTAGTAGTACATTGTCCGATAAGTTTTTGCGAAATCCACGTGTCAAGTCATATAAGAAAATCACCATCGAGATCTAGTACATCATCATCATCATTTCAACCAAAAGATGGCCACTGCTGGACATAGGCCTCCCCCAAGTGTCGCACAGTGATCGGTCCTGTGCTTCTCGCATCCACCGGACTCCCGCAGCCTTGACCAGGTCGTCGCTCGACCTAGTAGTAGGCCTTCCAACGCAACGTCTTCCGGTTCGCGGTCGCACCTCCTGAACTTTTCGGCAATGATTTAGTACGATTTAGAGAAATTCTCAGATACAGACACAAATGTGTTTTGCTTTTGAGTTATTTTCCAATTACATAAAACAAATATTAAAAAAAAATTGTTATTAAAAGTACCACATCCAAAATTTCCAACTTCAAAGAGAAAATGTTCCCAATAAAAATTCAAGCGAAGGTGTTGAGTCAAATGACAGTGTTTAACAGGAATACAGCGGGCGAAGCCGCGGGGCGTTGTGTGGCGTAGATCTTAGATAAGTGTACGCCTCTCGTATGTACTTATTAAAAAAATGTTCTGTAATTTCCATAGGTTGTTTTTTTTGTACATTTAATTTTAGGATTGAACATTTTTTTTGTGTGTCATTTATTTTGCGATAATTTTAATTACGTTACCGTATCTCAAGACGCGACGTTCGTGTGTAGTTTATGATTGCTTACCTGAAAATAAAAGAAAAGAGTTATTAGAATTTTTAAATTCATAATTTGCATTATGTACCTGCCACCAAAACATGGGTTTCAATACGATGAAATTATCTGAACAAATTAACAGAAAACATACATACATACATAAACTCATGCCTTTTTCCCATGGGGGTAGGCAGAAACTACAGAACGCCACCTGCTACGATCCTTACAACTTCTTTTGCTTCACACACATTCATACATCTAGTCATACACACACGTCGGTTATGGGTACTGCGCACTTGGCCTTTCTGAAGAACATCACCTATAAGGTCTATGTATGTCTTTCTAGGGCGTCCCCTCCCGGCGTTTCCATTCACGTCTGCCTTGTAAATACCTTTCGTTAGTCGACTTTCATTCATCCTCTCAACATGGCCAAACCATCTTAACATACCCTTTTCAATTTTAGTCACTACATCTTCTTTTAAACCACAACGTTGTCTTATTACCTCATTCCTCAATCTATCAGTTAAAGTTACACCACACATACTCCGCAAGGAGCGCATTTCTACTGCATTAATCCTACTTTCATGTCTTTTTTCGTATATTCCCTACCTACCTACCTACAACACAATTTTCAAAGCGATATATTTCAAAACGTTTCAGACACGAAAACACTCCTACCCCAATTTAGGGGACAAATGCGCATCCGGGGTAATAATCCACTTCATTTGACAAGGGAACTTATTATGTACAGGTGCAAGCAATAGAACACGGAACCCTAAAATTAGAAGACGACACGTACCTTCAAGAGAAGGTTTATTAAGTACCGGAGAATCACTGGCCCTTGTGTGCCCTCTCTTTCACACTTTTAGGAAAATACATGTCTGTCCCTGTCCCCCTTTTAGGGTCCGCTGTCATTAGATGCTAAGCCCTCAATATGGTACTTAAGCTCCCCCCCCTAATTGGGGGTGCATTAAACGCTTATACTCATATAAAATGATTTATAGGGCGTCCGGTGTCGACTTATAATGGGAACCCGAGGGTTTCTGATGTAAAACTAGATCTTTGAGACTTATGCTGTCTGTATATTTTACAGTAGTACACTGTGTGGCGGATTTATTGGGTCACCTTTGAACGACTTATTTTTTTACGATCTTTTTTAAACTTTTTCTTGTGCTTTATTATCTATTATTTGATAGAGGCAGATCTTTTTTTTTCAGAATTTCCTGACCTTGATGAGTCAAATCAACTAAAAAGGTACGGTTTACTTTCACACTGAACAATCCTAATTCCGAACAGGAGTAGAATCGCGGATATAACGGCTCCTGGAACATCATACAGTATCCATAGATTAACTGTTGACAGTCCAAAAAAAAGTA
The DNA here is from genome assembly GCA_949775005.1 of Orthosia gothica. Taxonomy (NCBI): domain Eukaryota; kingdom Metazoa; phylum Arthropoda; class Insecta; order Lepidoptera; family Noctuidae; genus Orthosia; species Orthosia gothica. The sequence continues at coordinate 17,683,161 of OX459060.1, read as the reverse complement.
AACTCGCCACAAAATTAATCAACCTACCTATCACTTTTACTTTTACAAAAAAGGTACCTATGACAAATGACTAAGCTCGTAGCCATTGACCCCCTAGTTATTTTTAAACAACCCTAATAGCTTATAATGATGTCAATTAATCGTTCTAAGCGTTGCGTGACGGGTACTAATACGGCCAGGTTACAGAGATGAGAGTGAAAAATTTACCTTTTTCGGGGTATTAACTATATTTTTTTCGGGGTGAGATAAAATGTGGCGTTTATCAGCTGTGAGGGGGGCTGTTTTTTGCTACTGGGGAATCAATTTAGAGATGGAAATGGAATTCGTGGGTGGAGTTGTAGACGTTTTGTAAAACGAGCTGGACTTGCGCACGAAGGGTTCCGTACCGATATCGCGAAAAACGGCAAAAAAACACATTTGTTCTATGGGAGCCCCACTTAAATATTTATTTTATTCTGTTTTTAGTATTTGTTGTTATAGCGGCATCAGAAATATATAATCTGTGTAAATTTCTAGCTATAACGGTTCAAAAGATACAGCCTGGTGACAGACGGACAGACAGACAGACAGACTGACCGCGGAGTCATAGTAATAGGGTCACGTTTTTACCCTTTGGGTACGGAACCCTATCAAGGATTTCATGAATTTGAAGTTGACTGTCACTTTGTACCGACGTTTTCTAAACCGAGAACGGCTTTGATGTCTGTTAACTTAAAATAAAAATGTTTTTGTGACTTTTTTGAAATGTTCTTTTGAGAGTAAACAGTTCGCACTGAAGATTTTTAATCCCGTTTGATAATATTTTTGCAAGATTTCATAGCTTTAAACTTTACCTATCAAAATCTTCTCTCAGGAGAAATGTACCTCCTGAAAGGCATCAGGAGTTTGCAATACGCGATGGGACAGTGAAGATGAATTGTTTACAAAACATTTACAAATGCACGCCTGCTGCTTCGTTTACAATAACAAAAAAAAAAAACATGTTTCCAATAACATACCTTCGTACGTTTTTACCCAATTCATCCACACCTAAAGATACAGCTGAAACCCGTAACAAATAAAGAAAAGAAAGAAATCGTCGAAAACAAACCCTTACGAACCCAGACAGGCATTAATTGAAGAATTTCGTTCCCCACTAAACTGTGGCGGAATCGTAAATTGAAAAGAGAAACGTTTGGGGCATTAACGAGCCGAGCGGGCCTCGTAAGGCGCGTGTGATGTATGTTACAGGCTTTATGTGCGAACTATGAGAAATGGTCGAGAGGATATGGTCTTAAAAAGTGATTTTAATGTGTATTTTACGAATAAGACTGATCAATGATACCTTACATAAAAAAAACTTTTTTGCAAAAAAATACTACCGACTTCCAAATGAAAAACTACAAAGTGAAAAATAACTTAACTTTTGGAAGTCGGTGTCTTTCGTAGGTACCATTTTTTTGCGATATGGACACCGACTTCCAAAAGTTAAGTTATTTTTCACTTTGTAGTTTTTCATTTGGTAGTCGGTAGTATTTATTTGCAAAAACGTTTTTTTATTTTTCCCTTTTTAGTTTTACCTACCTAATAGCAAGTTGTTTACTAAGGCCCCTATAACTCCAGAATAGATTACCCGAATAACATGAAACTTGAACATAACCGGTGAAATGAGAGATCTGCGTTCCCCTTTAGAGCGTACTGGCGTAATGTTATGTTATGAAATGGTATAAACAATAAACAGACATGCGATTGCAGCAATCCCGAGAGATTTGCCGTTATTTATTGAAGAGTTCTGTTGTATATCTCCGAAGTTCTTCATCAGACCTTCATCAAATTAAAATGGGACCAAATTCGAAACATACTCTCTCAAACAAAAAAAGAATTTTCAAAATCGGTCCTCAATTGACGGAGATATCGGTGAAAAAAAACAAAAAAAAAAAAACAAATATGAAGTCGAACATAGAACCTCCTCCTTTTTGGTAAGTCGGTTAAAAAATAAAGTGATTTGTGTGTTGAAAATGACGAATTTTTGTTCGATTTTCAAAAAAAAAACCGTATAAAACTGTAGATTACTGTAGATATTGATTTGGCCAGGAAAAATAGCAATGTTGCCGAAGCAAACCGCTTGAATGAATAAAGAAATGCATTTGAAACGTAATGTGGTAAGCGGTGACAATCGCTGATTAAGTATTATTAAGTTTACAAAGAAAAACTTTTGGGGCATTAACGAGCCGAGCGGGCCTGGTTAGGCACCTGTGATGTATGATACAGCCTTTATGTGCGACATGAGAAGTGGTCGAAAAGATATTGTCTTAAAAATAAAGTTATTTTAATGTGCTTTGAAGGATATAGAAGTTTTGGATTGATTTGGAACATTAGTTAAAATACTAAGATTACTTTAGGACGGCGAAACAGATAACGGTTAAATAAAAATCCTTTCTTTTTTTTGCTTTGCAGACTGGTCAAAATGCATCAAAATTCCAGGTGTAAAGCGAGGTCTAGACGTCAGGCACAAAATTCGTCGAACTCATGTAAAACGTTGTTATTTTTCTCATAGGTAAAGGGTGTCGATTTAATGCCAAAATAAAGACGAAATAGCTCATAATATTTTGGCTTTAATATATTTTTTAAGTAGCCATTTGCAAATCTCTCAAACAATATAGCTTGTCTTAAACTTTACAGCCAAAAAAGCTACGTGACGATCCTTCTCATAATGCATCGTATTTCCTTTATTTTCCTACTCTCACAAACAGGACACATAATATCTACAAATAATCACATAGGTCTTATTCACAGACACGGACCTTATTTCTCATTTGGCCCGGCTTAGTACACCGAAACAATAGGAAACAAGCAAATTCGTACATTCGTTAAACATGCATATTTATGTACCTCCTGTACAAACAGCATAATAATCAAAAAGATTACTTTAACAGGTAAAATTACTAAAGAGAGACGCTTTGAAGTGAAAATTAGTGACAAATGAAAAATACTTCTGTTTTTCGTAACTTTTTTGAGCGAAAAAGGAATGTTTAAATAGTTAAGTCTGTTTTTTGGCCGAGCAAACCTGTTTATTACTAACGACTGAATAGGGTGATTCGTAGTGACCTTGGATTTATGAAGATGGTGGATGAGTCATCGAAAATTGTATTTTGATGCTGGGTCTGTTTTTGTGGCTCGCAGTGCTTTACAAGAGTGTTTACTCGAATGTTATTTCCTGGATACTAGCATTTCTAGACAGTTCATGTCCAAACCAAGTATTGTCCTAAGTTCAACCAAGTCAGTCAGTTTTTTTGTCGATTGTGGGGAATCAGTACTTTTTAACCATCATACACTATTTAATGCTTCTTAGACTGACAAAATATTATCTTCAAAGACCGCTATCTTTATTTGAGTTAGGTACTGCTACTAAACTTTTATAATCAAATGATTTCAAGAAGCAGACGGCATTCAAAGAATTCTGAATGATGAATAGGTAGTATCAGGGATGGGGTTCTTCTACGTTGAAATATTATTTTACCGACTATTGTTTTTGATCGAAACGTTCAGACTGAAGTGCTCTTACATTTGTTTAATTATGAAATACTTACTTCCGAAGTTCCTACCAATAAAATACCACATCAAACACCCTCGAAAAATTCTCACTTCCGTAACATTAGCACCCTTTTTAATATCCCTCCGTGTGCTGGCAAGGAACTGAACAGAGGAAGGCCCTATTAGGTCGCTCGGCATTTCGGCGCATTCCCCCACATACCGCTCTTGTATAACCCTAGCTTTATAATCTACTGGCTTTCGGGTAACGAATGTACCTGCGACGCCATTTTGGATTGTGTCTCTCATTTTGGAAATGTCAAAGGTGTAATCTTGAGGGGACGTTTTGACGTACTTAGCTATCTAATCCTTACATTTATGAAGTTAAAGTGTAGAGTCAAGTTTCCCTAAATATGTACCGTTCATACAATATGGACTATTTATACTATTATTCTACGTGATTGTATTCGACCACTTTTTTTTACTTCTGTAGGGTTTTAAGTTCATCGTTATTACTTATTTATAGAAGTACTTACCTACTGTTCTTATCCGATTACCAAAATTGTGTTAGTGCTAGCACGGGGTCCCAGAGTTTATAATGAAAATTTGGTTCAAATAAATATTACTAGATGGCACGATATGCATCGATTTGTTATTAAATTGTGTGTAAAATTAACGTTTTCTAGAATTGATCATAAAAAATCTTGTTTAATCCTATTATATTAATAAATTATAGAGTGCTACAAAAGTAACCATTTTACGTTGTAAGATTGCATTTTTTAAATTAGTCGGATTATAACCGTTTGTTTGTTTACAACAACAACACGTAGTAAGAAAACTTGAAGAGCCCTGTTCTTATTATCTTAATAGATTCTCTTAATAAGAAAATCTTGCACCCAGAACAACATAAACTTTCCCAGAAACATACTTATTATCAGAATTGATTCATAAACCGAGACGATTCTCAGAATGTATCACTTGAACTTCCATTACATTTTGAATTTTCCCGAATTTACTGCATCACGGAACTCCTTTGAGTATCATATCACCAACTCAAACTCAAGTGTTGGAAAAGAAGTAAATAAAAAAAAAACCTTGGAACATTGAGAGGCAATCGGTTCAGTTTCTTCCCTTTGCCGATTACTGGCCCAATGGTTCGAGAGAATATCAAAGTGATACAGAGATGGAGCTCCTTGAGACCAAATTTATATCGCAGAATAGATAAATGTACAGAAGGACTGCTCCGTAGAATGAGCTTAAACAGGTGCACGCTCACATAGACAGTACGTAAGTACGGTGATTGAAACAAATGACAGTCGCGAGTGCTTGCACTCACTGTACGTGAAGCGGGTCTATGTGTGCGTGCGTTTTCACTCGTTGTATGAAGCCGACAAGAGACGCCATTGCCAATTCGTGGCCGCAATTGCGCTTAATGCGATTTTCAGTTGCTACAAGACGAAAATTTGTAGGCGACACTCACTGACACGCTTGGTACGTTTGGAAAGTTTTGACAACGCCGTCTCTAGCAGTGGCCACCAAAGCGTCATGGTGCTTTGTGACGCGAAACAATGGCGATCTCAAACGAATTGCAGTCGCAATTATGCTCGAACTAGCTGTACGTGAACTTTGTCAATGTGTGCGTACGTTCTCGCTCGTATAAAGTTAGCCTTCTGTGCCTACTTATTCTGTGTCTATCCATCTAGTTGAGTCTGTAGATCTAACGCAATTAATTCTCGTCTGACCTGTCTTACCGAATGCGAGCAATAGTCCGGTAGCCCGGATGGCCGACAATCCGGGCAGTTTCCGAAGTGACCATCAATGAAGTGAGTGATTTGATTTATTAGGTTAGCGCACTTATGAAGCAATGGCCGTGAATATGGACTTCTATGGCTGGTAATGCGGATGACCCTTTGGTGATGGGCAGTGGAGTTCAAAGAGGGTAGTACAGGATTTGTATATATGTCACTGCTTTTGTTTGTAGGTATCTTTAGTTATCCAATCAGGCGGAATCTGTTCATACTTACTTATAGAAAGATCAAAACGGAAGTGTCGTTTGAAACAGAATAAATATTGAGAAGGGCAAACAATTATTTATTTTTGCCAATTTTCCTAAAGCCTAATCTGGTTTCCAATATAAAAATAAACTTTGGTAAAAGATTTCAAGACTTTCGAAGACGACAATCCGGAGATGAAAATCCAAGTAAGTCTATAAGTATGATATTTTTAGACGTCGTTTTTTACAAAAATAGGATACTTCACGTACAATTTGTAAGAGATGTCTGATTAAGTTTTATTTTTATGTGCTATGGTTTCTATCTTCTGAATAACGAAGGTCAACACAAAAATAAAACTATTCAGAAGGCCAATGTTATCAGGTCACAAAAATAATCAGATTCCTTCATACATACCTACGAACTTTACCGCCTTCTCAAGAAAATCTATTCATAACTACCCCATATCGGAAGTACCGATAAAAATACCTCGAATACCTACCCGGTTGTTTTGTAGGACCAAAACCTTAGGACAAAAGGTAGTCGGTAAGTCTTTATTATCATTTCTTTCGCCCCCTCATCGTTTCTTGAGCCAGTAATGAATTATTCAGGCTGTGATCCGACGTTTTTCTGAGCCCCCTCCATTTTTGTGTGCGATGTTGTGGCTCGACATCATGGTGTGTTTTTGGTAAATATTGTTTTTTTTGGTTGTGTGATTAAATAAACATATTGGGATTGATTTGAGACGAACTCGTGGCGAAATAATAACAGCCGCACTGCTCGATCTACAAGGTTAAGCAACGCTTGCCGAGGTCGGTCCGTGGATGGATGACTATCATACCAATCGAGATTCCTCCGTGCCTCGGAAAGCACGTAACGTTTAGACGTTGGTCTCGGCTATTATTTGAAGCCTGGATCTGACACCAGTCTTGCCAAGGGGTACCGTGTTACCCAGTTACTGGGTTGTGGAGGTCAGATAGGCAGTCGCTTCATGTAAAATACTGGTACTCAGCTGAATCCGGTAAGATTGGAAGTCGACCCCGACATAATTGGGAAAAGTCTAGGCATATATAATAGGACTGATATTGTGAGGAAAAAGATTGGAGATTTGATTTTGGTCATCGAAAATTTACTCGTGGTGTGATTTTTAAATGCAAGTCTTCGCAATGCTACTGAATCTGTGTTATCATCACATACATTCTTCAAACGCTATTTTGACATCGATAATATATTGCATTTGTGACCTTAAGTTAAGATAAGAACAGAAGATTTATAATGTTTCTGCAATGAGTATACTTGAGAATAGCGTTATTCGTGACTAGGTATATCTAGTGGCCAATATTAATAATTGATACATACATACATACATAAACTCACGCCTTTTTCCCATGGGTGTAGACAGAAACTACAGAACGCCACCTGCTACGATCCTTACATACTTCTTTTGCTTCACACACATTCGTTCTTCAATAATTGATGATTCAAATAATCAATTATTACGTCCTAGAAAGCTTTGTTGATATTATAATCGTACTAACTAAACAAAATAATTACTACACGTAAAATAAGAAAGTATTCCATGGTCCTGCCATGATGACGCACACATTATACCGAGCCTGTTTTTCTGTGGACCTAGACCAACATTTGCGATCGACCAAAATTCCGACGATTGGATACTCAAGGACACGTTAAAGTTACCAATCATTGTGTACTTCAGATCTTCTCTTTTAACTTAAGTTGGGTTTTAAGTCAGGGTGGTCTGCAGTCAGCAGGCATTCAATCTTTATTGCAAAAAAATTGTTTTTGCGAAAGACAGAGGAATTAAAAGGAAAAGAAGAGACCAATTAAAATTAAGAACTATCCGTTTCCAACTTTATACCTACAAAACAGCTGAGTATGTTTGTATTTCGGAGTTGTTCCCATCGTAAAAGTTGATCATATTCGCCATCGGTACAAGGTAGACATTGCACCCACACGCACTAAACGTTTTGAGAATACTTCTATTATGCGTACTGCTAAGGAGTGGAATTTCCTGCCGGAGTCTGTGTTTCCCGATAGCTACAATCTAGGGGTCTTTAAGTCAAGAGTGAATAGGTCTAGGCAAGCGTGCTTCACCGTCGACCACATCATCGCTTGCCATCAGGTGAGATAGTGGTCAAGCGCGAGCCTATATTGAATAAAAAAAAATATTCAATAGTAATTCACCCCCGTGAAAAAAAATCTACTGAATTAAAATTCGCCATATATTTTTATCAGAGTACTATTTTGTTAAAACCAGAAAAACAAATAATCTATCACTTCTCTCCCACTTTACAAACACCCAAACCATGATAAATAATACAGAAGCGATAATCTGTTAATAATTAATATTAATTGCTGTTGTCCCATTGTTCGCCGAAATCTTTATAATTGGGAAAAAAATAACGATTCATTGTGAAATCGGATTGTAAGATGTCTCATTAAGATGATAGCCGGAGAGACGAAGGAAAGATGCGATGCCGTTTTGGCGGAAAAAAAAAATTGTTGACTTTGAAATTCATCGTTGAGGATAAATAATGTTAATGGTTTTTTTGTTGTGGTAGGGCTCGTGGATAAATAAAAACAGCCACACGGGTCGATCTTCAAAGTTAAGCAACGCTTGCCGAGGTCGGTCCGTGGATGGGTCACCATCTTTACGTGGCGAGTTTTTTCTGTGCCTCGGAAAAGTTTTTTTTTTAAATTCCAGTGCGAGACAGAAATGGAGCTATCCCGTTTTTCACGATGATGGCGTTAACAGTTTTTATTCATTAAATAATCTTTTTTTAAACAAGCTTTTATCGTATTCTTCTCAGCAATTCCTTTCATTTGATACCCATATCATGACAGTGCACAAAAAATAGTACTTTACTAAAAAAAACTAGTCCGCCATCTTGGGCCGACCGCCATATTGGATTTAGAATGACGTACCTTTGCTAAACATACATTGTCAATCTGTCATCCTAACTAAACGTGTAAGCTATATTTTATCTTAATCGGTAAAGGATAACTGCTTGCTTTAATATACAGTTGCAAGATAAATACAAGCTTGTAAAAAATACGGTCCCTTGACTAACCAAAGTTGTAGCACAAGATTAATAAGACCAGTATCATGAAGACACCTTATCAGACGATATAACATTCCATAGCATTTCGAAGCTTAATGTTCTATAAATATTAAACCAAACTATTCACCGTTATCCATTTAAAAATCATTAAAACAAACTTTTTAAAATTCTGCTGAAACCGAAAGTCAACTGGGAAATAACTGAGCCGAGACTTTCAGTGCAGAAACTCTGAAATTTTGATACCGCAGTTGTGCTGTAAGAGATTGCCTGAAAATACACTGAAACAGCGAAACAGCGTTAGGACTTGTTCAGTATGGACCACTTTTACACCACAATATATCATCTGCTTACCATTTTCCCAACTATGTCAGTTTCCAGTGTAACCGGATGAAGCGTTTTACCAGTATTTTACATGGAGCGATTCCTATGTGACCCCCTCAACCTAGTAACTGATGGATATAGTTCACGCCAAACTTCTTGGCCGCCCTGAAGTTGGCTACAATGGCTGCGCAATAGGAAGTCTCATACAAAAACAGTACCGTTTCGTGCCTCGCGCAACCGGTAAACCAACTTCAGGGCGGCCAAGAAGTTTGGCGAGGGCTATACCATGATACCCCTTGTGAAGTTCATAGTTTTTGTAGTAATTTTTTTTATTTGACTAACTCACAGTTCCGTTGCTGTTGAATTAGGTCTTTTACCTATGTTTGCAAAGTTTGTAAGTATGTGAGAACCATGTTCCTATTTATCAAATGGATGAATTTACCTGTTAATGGTTTTAATACTTTTACCTATACGTAGTGCTATTCTGGGTGCAGCGTCCTCACATCTATATAAATTGATTAATGTATGTACTTATGTAAAAATTGTAAACCACTTAATTTTTTTTAAAGAGTTAGTATGGAGTTTCTTGTCCGTACTTCTCCATAACAAGCTACATTTCGGAATGGACGGTATAATCATTTATTAATGCTTATGAATTGTTGACGTTCAAAAGTGCCGCTTTGAAATAAATATTTTTGATTTTGAAGTCTCGTTGTAAGATTTTAGGCATTCTAAAACAAATGCCCGTTTTACGTATAATGACCATATAAAATTGCCTGGAATTAAACACTTGGTTTGGTTCAGCCTATGGTATGTGTTGACGGTGTCACGATTTCTGAACAGGGATAGTTGGTTTCAACTACATGAAACCACAGAAAGGGACAGTTACACAGTCTGCATCTAGGCTAGACAGGTACATAGTGTGTATCTAGGTTTGTATTGTCACGACATAACCACAGATGTGGTACATGCTACCATAAACATCTACGATAGGACGTTACGTGGTTCTAGTAACACAAAAACGCTGTTCTATCTGATGCATATTGCACAGGTACCTTATTTATAAAATCTATTGCCTGTTTTCCGAGTTGAGAATTTGGAGTGTCAAACCCTAGTTAGTGACCAAATCTGATCAAATAATGAACTTCGAAATCTTTACACAGAAACCAGGGATAAATCTCTAAACCTTGCAACTATGTAATTTGACCAGGTTATTATAAAAAAAAGCTAGTTAGCATTTCTCTCCAACAGCAACAGTACGTGTTGCCTGGTATCGCAAAAAAAGTTGCTCATCTGTACACGCTCTTAACCCAGCGTTATATTATATGAATGCAATAAACTCGCGAAGTTATTGCCCTATCCCTGATTACGTAAAGAATCTCAAGGTAATGAATATCAGAATATCATTATTATCTTAGAGACTTAACTATTCTGCAAAGAACAATATAGAAGGAAGATTGGTACTCGTAGCCTGCAGTATAATTTTTAAGAATATCTCGGCAGTTAGTGTTTCCTATTTTGTAGGCTATCCAATTATTTTTATGACTCGAGAAGACTATAAACTGGCTTGCAATTTCATTTAAGCACCTTTGAATATAATCATTTAGGTTATAACTTATTATCAGGTAGTAAACTGCTGTACTCTGGTAATCAGGAAGTAATCTTTATTAACAGTACTTAGGCCCAATTTTGTGATCAGTAGTTAACACACCCAAAGGATTAATATCTAGGGTTTTAATTTTTTATAATTGTTAATTTTATGCTTATTTCTCGTGTCTCCTGTGCGGGTCACAAATAAATATTTATTCTTTCTTTTTCTTTTTAACCAAAATTGTTTCAAAATGTGGTAAAACACCTTTCGCCAGTTATGTTTTAGCGTATTAGCTGCCGCCCGCGGCTTTGCTTGCGTGGTCTTAGTACTTCTCCGAATATCTTTATAAATTATGTCTAATTATGCCTATATGTTATCCTGATATATAAGCTATATTTCTGTAAAGTTTCATAAAAATCCGTACTGTAGTTTTTGCGCGAAACAGTAACAAACATCCATTCATGCATCCTCACAAACCCTCTCGTTTAAAATAGTATTAAAATTGCCAACAACCGGGCATACATCTAGAATTCTAGACTGTTACTGAGAAACTCCATGTGAAATACCTAATGACACTTTCCCGACCCGTGCATCGAACCCAGGACTTCATATTCAGCAGTAACGCTTTCGACTACCAGACGAGGCAAGCTATGGAATCCTCTTAATATACCTCCTAATTTCACGACACACTAGAAAATTACATGGTCTCGACAATGTAGACCCAATATCTTAGACAGTAAGGTTCTTAAACTTCCTGCATCTTCCCCTAAGGAAATGCATCCTCCAAAAACTTATACAATATTGTTGCTAACCCAACAAAGTTTTCCACACGATGACAAACCCCATCACTTTCGTGGAACAAATAGCAGCTCCACAAGGTATAAAAATGTTCACTTTTATAGTACCGCTGGTCGCTCCTGTCTCTTTTATTTTACTACCCACCCCGCAGAAGTTATGCCGTGATGCTACCATTTGTATTCTCGTCTTGGCTTTTTATGCATTAAGATATTGTGTGTACGTGGGTACACAGTCTTGCAACTATGAAGGTTTTAAGATGAAGAGGTACGTTTTGATGGAGGTAGATAAAGAGTGCCCGTTTTAATTAGACAGGTAGGATTTATTTTTTTGAGGAATTTAGAAAGGTGTTTAGAAGAAGAAATGGAGACTATCTTGTGTAGATCCCACTTCTTAGTATGTTTGATAATATGTAGAAAATGAAACGATAAAAAAAAAAAAAACTTTCTCACAAAAAATATTTTTAGTGTTTTGCTTTAGAAGTTGGTTTATTTTTTGTGAAAATGTTTTTATTTCTCTCTTTTTAGTTTTAGTACCCTATAAACCTTCAACTGTCCATTTCCAGACACAATAGAAATTACCATTGTTCTAATACGATTCGGTCTGGTGGACAGATGACCGGATAACAAAAAAAATAGCAAGTTCTATAGTTAAGGTACTTGAAAAAATACACAATATTAATTTAATTTACACATTCGTGCTGTTTGTCGCTACGGTTGTATGTTCCATATCTTGAAAACAGCTGAACAGACTTTGATGAAACTTGCAATGTTCCCTGATCAAAAATGATCACGATCCGATAAGTAGTTTCGGAGAACCACGCAGTTCTCCGAAACATACATACAAATATATAAACAAACATACATACATTCACTTATGAAATTTGGCACACGTGCTAAGAATATGTGGATACAGGGTAACATATGTGAATATTGTGCAATTCCAACAATATTACATACACGTGTGTCGAATTGATAACCTTCTTTTTTTTAAGTCTGTAAAATGTAGGGCGCCTTAAAGTTCATATGAAGAACCAATAAGGAATCGATAATGCTACGCAATGTTTGGTAATAAATACATTTACAAGAAATATTTTTGTCTTTGATTTTTTATGGCATACACATTGGCTTTCTGTGAAGGTATCTATCTCATGGTGAAGAAAAACATGAGTGTTGCTGTAGTCAGATTTATTTTATTTAGCCGTTTTCACTCTAAAAACACATGCCTAAATATTGCAGCCATTAAAGCCTTTTTTTTTTTTTTTTTTTTCTTTTTTTTTTTTTTTTTTTTTAGCGTGGAGAAATGCTCATGCATACTGCGCTACCACGGGGAGATAGCGCAGTTATGTGGGACTCTAACCCACTAAAACTCCACGGTGTCCTCCTGTGCCGCTTATGGCGGGAACACGGGTACGCGTTAGCACTCACCGCGAACCCGCCGCGGCTGTCCGTCACCGGACCCTCCTCTGGGGAGTACCCCCCATCACCGGCGCACCAGAACACACTGTGCGCCGTGACCACCCCAGGGACCAAACTAGCACGTGGGTGCCAGACGACCCCGTGTATGGCACCCTTGGTCCCCTTGTGACGGGTCAGGGTCAATGGCCCCGCCACCTACCATTTTTCGGCCGCAGGGGATAGGGAGAGCGGCCAACGCTATACCGGCAATCCTCTTCCCCTGCGGCCCCACCGCGTCCGCCATCAGACGGTGGCGACCCCGTTTAGGCCGCGGAAGGTAGGGAGAGCGGCGCACCGCAATACCGGCACTCCTCTCCTGCCGCGGCCTCCAACCCTCAGCCGCGATATCGTATGGGTATGGGAGACCCCGTACGACATCGCAACCCGCCTCAGTTGCGATGTCGCCTAGGCAACACCGCAACCTACATGTTGGCCGCTACGTCGTCGGCTTAACGGCAAAAGCCCTGACGAGCGGCCCCTCCTCGGGTTCCTCTTCGCTTCACCGTGGGTGACCAAGCCACGGTTACTGAGCCCCCCCGCATCGACAAAGCGGGAACCCACCGGGGGGGAGCCATTAAAGCCTAACCTAACCTATTGTTAGTTAAATGAGCATTTGTTTTTACAAGCTTTTATTTAACTTGCAATGTATGTATGTATGTGTGTGTGTTCGGCTCAAATCTTGCAACTGAATTTTAAAGCAGTTATCATCCAGTCTCCACGCATTAAGATGAAATTTTGCATAAACGTTTAATTTGGATGACAATGCATGGTTAGCTTAGTGGCGACATTCTAAATCCCAAATCCAATATGGCGGACGGCCCAAGATGGCGGACTAGTTATTTATGTGCACTGCCATGACATGGGTATCAAATGAAAGGATTTCCTGAGAAGAATACAAAAAAGCTTGTTTCAAAAAGATTTTGTAATGAATAGGTAATTTCACAATTTTAAAAGTTGCCTACAGTAGGTATTGTCCTAGCACATATACTATTGTTATCTGTACGGCCTGCAATTTTTTTGCCAGAAAGTCTTTTTCAAAAGATTCTCATTATTCACAAAATAAAATTCCCCTAATTCAACCCTGCTAATGCCGATGGGGTACATTATATACCGTACGATGTATAACCCGTGACTTACGACTTACAAACCGGGTTAGAATGACCGACATGGGTGCACTAACTAAAAGACTAGACCGTGCCAGCAATAACGCCGGATGGAACACCGGACCGGTAATAATGTGGCTGTGAAGAACCGTTGGTAGAGAAATCTAATTTGTAGAATTGAGAGTTGAAAACTGTTTTAAAAAAAAAAAAAAGTTTTTAGGATAACCCACCCAAGCGAAAAGCCTGGGCAGCCTATAAAAATTGACCTTAAATTCATTGGCATTTTTTTCAGGGAGTGAAAAACTTTGAAATGGACCATAGTGGAAGTTTAACGATTTCCAATGAGTAAAAAGTATTGTTACCACTCCTAGGACACTGAACTATTGTCTATGGAAGGGAGTGGAGTAAACCTAATCAACCCCGCGGGCTCAGTGCGGGGTGGTGTATGTCACAAGTAGGTACTGGTTCATAGAATAACCCGGTTCGATATGTTTTCTTTACCGTTATGTGAATTGTGATGAAGAAATAAATATAACAGAGAATAGTGCATCATCAGCCTTTTAATTTTCCCACTACTGGGACACAGACCTCCTCACAGAGAGATGTTATGGGCCTTAATTCACCACGCGGACCCAGGGCGGGTTGGTGGATGTCACATGTCTCCGGATTTTTGGTTCTAGGTCATGCAGGTTGCCTCACGATGTTTTCCTTCACCGTTTTTAGAGCAGTGGTGATGAAATAATTAAATCAAAGTAAAGTGCATGTCTGGGTTCGAACCCGTAACCTACGACTAGTAAGTCAGGGCCGGTACCACTGGGCCACCACTGTTCCACTGCTGTATAGTTCATGCCTGCTTCATAATTCAAACAGATAATTAATAGAATATTTTGGAGATTATTTGGCAACACATTTAATTTTATTATAAAGTAGCTTTTCATGAAGCATTAATATTGCATATAAGTCAGGATAAAACTAAGTATCTACTTAGTTCAGGTATCTAAATAAAAATGGCCCTCACAGCTAAATTAGTTTGATTAATGACAAAAGTTTTATAAAATAATTATAGATGCCACAGCGTAACATAGTTCAGTAGGCCCATTGACACCCTCTCATAGAAAAGAGGCCTGTGTCCCAGCAGTGGTAAAATTAAAAGGCTGATTATGACGAGGCCCATTGCTAATAGCTACCAAACTTGCCTCTGGCTGCTCGCGTTAGTCATTGGAGTATATAAGAAGAGAAAACTGAGATTAATCACATACAAAAAATTACGCCATTTTCTTACGAGGTAGGCGGTATACTAAAGATCGCCAGCTGCTACAATCATTACATATTATTATACGTTTTGCTTAATTTATGTTCATTCATTGATTCATCAAGCACGCCGGTTATATTTATGTAAAATAGAAATATCAATAATTGATGGAAGACAAACAATTTTTAAACTCAATTTCATCCAAGAAACAAGTGGAAATTACAATCTCTTTTTTTTTAAAGTTCTTCGTGGGCTAAAGATAGCTCTACAGCTACCTATATAAAATATCGATGTAATTTTTTTTAGGTAAGCTGTTGTTCTTCTGTTATTTTGTTACTCTGTGACCAACTTGGTTTATCAGTACTAAAGCCATTTGTCAGCTAAATTTTTAATGGCCATTATGTCTGATATATTTACTTTTTACCTCTCGTTAAGTGATACGAGATTACTGTTTACTTCAAACTGTATTTTGATGGTAAAGGTCAGTTTCTATAAATGCGAAAGTAACTCTTCTGTCTGTCTGTCTGCGTGTAACCATTTCACGCTTAAACCGCAGAACCGATTTAGATGCAATTTGGTATGGAGATAGTTTGAGACCCTGGAAAGGTCATAGCATAGTTGTTATCTCGGCAATAATACTAAGGGAATGGAAAAGGGGTTTGAAGTTTGTATTGGTTTAGTAGAAGTTTGTATGGTAAGGTGGCCCACAAAGCCATAATATTATAGCGCGATATAAAAAATGGCTATTCAAAGTAGGTACTAACGTTACGCAGACGAAGTCGCGGGAAAAGGCTAGTTATCTATATATTCGATTTAGAAGTCATTACATTTATGTAAGTTATTCTTTTATTATTTGAATTGTCTTTATTTTTGTAAATGGCATCTCGCAGTTCAATCAAATGGAATCGTTAATACTTAACCGGGTTACCCTGTGGAGACAAGTAAAATTTCAAAATTTAAAAAACCCCCGACACATTTTATTTCATGCTACATAATTTCTCTAGTACATAGTAGATACGCTTCGATCGGCAATCTATTGAACACATAATTATGACACGATATCTTGCGAAAACACCCCGATTCAAACAGTAAAACGCCCATAACTATTGAACGGCTGAACCGATTTTATTCAAACATAGCTAGGAACACTCGCGACAAAATTACCTTTCAATCAAAAAAATCGAAATCGAAATCGGTTCATCCGTTTAGGCGCTATGGATCCACAGACAGACACACAGATACACAGCAACACACGTGAAACTTATAACACCCCTCTTTTTCCGGCGGGGGTTAATTAAAGCCTACAGCCAGTGCATTAATTTCTAAACCTAAACGATCTTTCTAAACCTCGGCTCAGGGCGTCGCTGGGAGGGACAGCAAGGGGACTGGTTGGGTCTTGACTACTATTGATTCTACCTTCAGTTCGAAAAGTACCTACTGTGGAGAAGAACTGGCAAGAAACTCCACTTTGGCTATTTTGAATTAGCTCAACATTGTGCGCTCGCTTTTACTATTGAATTGACTTGATTGGCTACTGATTTATAAGTCTTTATTTTTAGTCTGTTTTAAGTCGAGTATATGTAATTTTTACAAAACGTCATTTGAGTCTGAAAACTAGTGATTTTTTGTATAAAAGATTCGATTCCTGTACAGAGCTTAATAGCTAATCGAATTCTAATACATTTTGGCCTTATCATACTTTTTTTCTTTTAATTTTTTGTCTGTGTTCGTAAATAAGTTTGGTAAGTACATAATTTAATTTCGTATCCAAATTATCTACCTTTATAATACAAAAATGTCACAAACACAAAATAAGGTACGAAACACAAAGAAAATTATTCTTTAGGCAAGTAAATTATAAAAGTTTCTTTTTCAGATGAAAAAGCTTTGTAGCCTTAACAGTTTGGGATTACAAATAGCAAATTATAACAAAACCGACCAAGTGCGAGCCAGACTCGCGCACGAAGGGTTCCGTACCATTATCGCAAAAAACGGCAAAAAAATCACGTTTGTTGTGTTGAATGTGTGAATTTTATTCGGTTTTTAGTATTTGTTGTTATAGCGGCAACAGAAATACATCATCTGTGAAAATTTCAACTGTCTAGCTTTCACGGTTCATGAGATACAGCCTGGTGACAGGCAGACAGATAGACAGACGGACCGCGGAGTCTTAGTAATAGGGTCCCGTTTTTACCCTTTGGGTACGGAACCCTAAAAATCATGTTCTTAGGCACTTGTACCACCGCCGACGAGTAAGCGTTAAGACATTTCGTTTATCAACCCTAAAATGAAGACTTAAGACGGTACCCTGACCAAAAAATCGACATGAGATATGAGCATTCCTATTGGTCTAGCGGCACTGGCGCCGCATGAATTACAGTAGTGAATACGCCCAGATTTTAGAATAAAATCTTTATAAAATCGAATTTTGGTCTTTTGAAAAAAATAAATCGACAAAAATGTTCGTTATTAAATTGTCTATCCATTAGTGTTAGTACAAAAAATAATTAATGAAAACTTTACGAGGAGATGCATAATATCGATAATTATTTCTCACATTTATGTTTTTTTGGAAGGAGATTAGTTAAATATATACAAGATTTAAAAAAAAAACTAAATCTACCATTTTAGAATCAATATTATGTAGAAATTTAATGTATTTTTATTAATTGACATTTCTCTTTAAATAACGAGTAGACAGCTCCTAAAAACAGCACAAAAAACGGCTTGCGTGGCGTTTTGCTCGGGGTACCGCCTTAACTACTAAGTATAACCCGCATTGAGCAGCAAATATAGATTGATTGATTGAAGCCTCTATGCTCAGCAAAATTCTACATTTAAACACAGTTTACCAAGCAAAAAATATAAAAAAATGCCTTGAAAATACCAGCCTTGAAAGTTGAAAGCTCCAGGGCAGTCTAGGGCCTTTAATTTTCACATTCTCTAGCAAAATAGCTGTACTAATTATGGCTAATAATGGTCAGTTAAGCAGCTATTATAGGCAACTAATTTATATGCCCAAAGCATGCATGACGTCGTATTATTTTAAATAAAAAATCACAGGTAAAAGCAGTTACACACTGGCCTCACAACTAGGGATGTTATGGATATGAAACTTCGGCTCTGGATACGGATATAGAAATAATATTATGTCGGCTTAGGATACGGTTACGGATTTGTTTTTTTCTAGGATTATCCGTTAGTTTCGGATATGTTAAGAAATTGTAGAAGTAAAACACAATGACTAGTTTTTTATTATTTGGCCAACCAACAATTGTATATTCTGATACATTAAAATTCAAGTTTGTTTATGTCTAAGATTAGTATTACAATTTCTTAAAGGTTAGCACCGCATGCCCAATAAAATAATATAGTTACAAATCAAATTAATATCTAAAGGAAAGTTTATGTCAACTCGAAAACAAAATTAAAATAAAAAAAAATCAAAAGCAAATCACAATCAAAATTAAAATATGAATAAATCAATATAATTAAAATTAAAAATCAAAAAATATATATCAATAAATTTAAAATAGAAAATTAAATTAGATTAAAAAAATAATTAAATTAAATTAATTAGTTATGGCTAAACAATTGAAATATGCAAGTGAAGCGCACAGGAAAACCTGACATAACCTGTTTCATTTAGACTTTGCACCTATCCGAAAGTATCCGAATCTATTATATCGGCTTCGGTTACGGATATATTTTAATTTTAGATATTCGATAGTTTCGGTTACGTGTAGATTTTCAATACGCATATCCGATAGTTTCGGATATGGTTCCGGCTCCTTAATGACTCTGCGTCACAACCCACAGTTAAGGGCGAGTCGGGCATGGCAGAGTAATTTAAGTAGACAGCCAAGCGTGCACTCCCGCTGGACTGACGACTCGCCTGGCAGTAGTTTAAAGCTAATGTATGGGGAAGCGATGAATGGCCATTGTTGAAGTTAAATAGGAGTGTGATGCGCTGATTTGTCTTTGATTTGGTAGTAAGTACCTAATTGTATTACTGTGTGCCCACAGTAATACAATTAGGTACGCTAGTTAAACAGAAGACAATAAGCTTGCACGCTGCTGCAACTGCACATTTACACCGGTAAATGTGCAGTACTGTCTGTGAAGTACAAGAAAATCAATCACCATAACTACAACAGAAACAAAACGTTAATAACAGTAAACACATTCTTCATATTATCATCGTAATTTAAGTTGAGAACAAAACATACGTCCCGCTGCGCTGGACGGATGTACTCGCGCCAGCCACTCGCCCGGGCGCTACTTTACCCGTAATATATGGCGGTCGAGTAATGGATGGTGATTGTTGTTGGCGCTAAATAGTGGCGCAACGTGCCAATTCGTCTCTGATAACGTAAGTCTGGTTTGTTTGTTGATTTGTGATAGGAATGAGGCTAATTTCCTTTCTATACTAGCACAGGCTATGTAGAACAGGGCCAGATGTATGTATACAAGGCATATACAATATAAATCTGTCACACATCTCTTAAAACGGTGAAGAGAAACCTCGTGAGGAAACCCGCATGCCCTAGAACCAAAAATTCGAATACGTCTTCCACCAACCCGCACTGTGCCCGCGTGTTGGATTAAGGCCTATTACCTCTCTTACAGGGAGGATCCCTGTGTCCCAGCAGTGGGAACATTATAAGGCTGATGATGATGATGATGACACAACACATAGGAAGTAACCTTGCTCTAATCTAAGAGCTCATGATAGGGTTCCAAATCTATGCAGGTAGCTAGCCTAGAATTGCAGTCCTAGAGCTGTATAATGTATACATTATTGTGATTAAACAGGTTATAACACAGAAGACCTAGTATTAATACAGACAGCTAGAGAAACTCCTGTTCGTATCGCTCTATTATAAGATTTTATAATAATTTCACAAATCCCAGTGTCTGGCAATGCAACGTTTTATACCAAAGTTTGTTTAAATAAATACTTCCTATAATACAGAATAGATTATGGTATCTTAATACCAACTATGATGCCTACCGATAAATTAGAATTAAATAAAATCATGCCACAAGTACTTCTAATAACCCATGTAATGCTAACTATCTAATCAGAACCAACAGTTAATCTATAAATCAACAATTCACTCATAAAACCAGCACTCGCTCAACTTTTACTAGCACCAGTAACTATCCCAATCAAACACAGCAATAAGGCCGTCCTAAGCTAGAGTGTCACTATATGAGATTTGGCCGATTTTGGGTTTTTAATAATAAAAAAACCTCTGTAATCAGCAAAAAAATCTCTATCGACCTGTTTGCAGTATTTTTCTACTACGAGTAACAATGGATTCCGGGCAAAAACTAAAAATCACCAAATTGTTATGTTTACAAACGTATTTTAGATAAGATATTTTACTTGATTTGAACTAACAATATGCCTATTCGAAAGTGCGTAATTAGATTCTTTTTTTTACACCAGAATCTCTCGCATATGATTTACAGTTGCAGCATCGATTTTTATTATATCGCAGTTTTTTTGTTGAGAGGAGCTCGTGGCTAAATAATAACAGCCGCACGGATCGATTTTTAAGGTTATACAACGGTTGACGAGGTCGGTCCGTGGATGGGTGACCATTTCAACATACCGAGTTTCCTCCGTGCCTCAGAAAGCACGTTAAGCCATTGGTCCCGGCTGTCATTTGAAGATCTATGACAGTCGTTACGGGTAGTCAGAAGCTTGAGATCTGACACCAGTCTTGCCAAGGGGTATCGTGTTACCCAGTTACTGGGTTGTGGAGGTCAGATAGGCAGTCGTTCCATGTAAAACCCTGGTACTCAGCTGAATTCGGTAAGTCTGGCAGCCGACCTCAACAACAATTGGGACAAGTAAAATTTTAAAATTTAAAAAACCCCGACACATTTATCTTGCGAAAACACTCCGATTCAAACAGTAAGACGCCCATAACTTTTGAACGGCCCAACCGATTTTATTCAAAAATAGCTAAGAACACTCTCAACAAAATAACCTTTCAAACAAAACTAAATCGAAATCGGTTCATCCGTTTAGGCGCTATGATGCCACAGACAGACACACAGATACACAGCAACACACGTGAAACTTATAACACCCCTCTTTTTCCGGCGGGGGTTAAAAAAGGCTATTGCTGCTATTTTCGTCTATAACTCAAACTATGATTTTGTAAGATAGTGACACTCTAGCTATAGGATGGCAGAATAAGGCTCAGTCTCCAAAGAAAGCAATTTGCTATAGCAAAGATAAGTGCTAGCTTAATTGCCACAACGATTGTCTCACTAGTGTTGTCCGTTACGGTTTTGCGGTTCAATTTCCTCCATGTTGCGGAGTTGCGGACCCGTTGCGTTGCGCGTTGCGGAGTTGCAGCTACATGCGTAATTATTGTAATATGGTTTAATTTTATACGGAGAACGTGTAATTTCGTTTTAGTGTGAGTAGTTTTTCGCGTTGTGAAGTAAAAGGATTGTTTGGTGCAAATGTGAGTTCAGTTGTTGTGTTGTTTTAAGTTGTTATTTGAATTTTAATTGGTTGGTAGTTAGGACGATATTAACTATGTTTCTGAACGTGGACTCGTATTTATTCATTAATTGCCGTGGTCTATCTTAAATTAACCATGCTTTAATTCGGGATGAGCAACCAAAGCGCAGGGATAGTATAGTTTTCTATTAAGGAAATAATTTTTACTATGAATATCTTATCTACAAGCAAATAATATTACCTTCTTATAAAAACTTCAATACTAGTAATATAAGGCCCAACCCTAAAATGCGACAGCAAAAATATATTATTCATTTATTATTAACCAACTTATTATTTAAGTTATATTTAAGTTATATTATATTCAAACTAATATAAATAATAAGTTGGTAATAGTAAATGCAGCTCAATTAACACATTTAAGTATAATTTCAGAAATCAAGCGAATATTTAAAATGTTTTCTTTAAATACCGTCTGCATTGTTCCGATCGAGTTGAAATTAATATGAAGCTACAATACAATACAAAACCAACAGACGAAATTGCACGAAAATTAAAGTAACTGTTTTTATTTCATTATTTATTTAAACACCATTTACGTTAATGTAAGTTATGGTTTTAATTTCATTGCAGACGGTTTACTTGCGATTGGCAGTATTTTACTTTACCTAAGCATGTTTAAAATATCATTTGGCCACTTTTCTTATTATTATCTATCACTAATAGTATTTTGAACAATACACACACAACAGACAGATGGAGTAGTCCAATACTACTTGAATTCACCTTTGTGTAATAAGCCATATGTAATAGGAGGAGATACCATGGAGAGCCTCAGTACAATGCTCGATGACCTAAGTAGAGCTTCCGTAAGAGTGGGTCTTACAATGAACATGGGAAAACCAAGGTAACAGCCACTCCTATCAAGATAGGAGACTCTACACTCGAAGTTGTAGACGATTATGTCTACCTGGGACAAACGGTCCAGTTGGGTAGGTCCTTCAAGAGAGAGGTCAACCGTCGAATCCGAGTCGGCTGGACGGCGTTCGGAAAGTTGCGTGGTATCTTCTCGTCCAATCTACCGCAGTGTCTCAAAACAAAAGTCTATGACCAGTTTGTGTTGCCAGTGATCACCTATGGGACCGAGACGTGGTCGCCCACAATGGGCCTTATTCAATGGGCCCAGTGATAACAGCCGCGACTTACAAGTTGTAGGTCGTGGGTTCAAACCCAGGCAAGCGTGTTACTTTGTGTAAATTATTTCATCACCACCGCTCTCAAAACGGTAAAGGAAAACATCGGGAGGGAACCGGCATGTCCTAAAACCAAAAGTTCGAAGACATGTGAAATCCACCAACATGCACTGGGTCCGCGTGGTGGATTACGGCCCATTTCCTCCCACAGAGAGGAGGCCTGCACGCACAACGGACCAAAATTAAGTCTAAGTGCACATAAGGGGTCCATCTATCCTATCCTATCCTGGGCCAAATGCGCTATACCCAGTTTTTGTTAGATTTTTTTTATTACATACTTATTTTTATATTCCACACAATAATAAAAACAGCTAAATAAATTCACTAATTTAATTTAAGTACTACTAGTGAAATCGTTAAGGATTTTAGTTCAAGCATGTCGATTTTTGTCGCAATATTCGCTTTTCTTTCTTTCTAAACAGCTAATCAAAACTGACGATACAATAACTCTATATATAACCACAACTTAGAATAATTCCATTCAAACTCCACCACTATCAACACCACAAACATCAATTGCGTTCCTCATTTCAGCTAAAATCAACCCTGCAATGGAGGCTATCGACAACAATTCACAAAGAAACAAGTAATCAGAGATACAACGCACAACAGGCAACGCCTGGAGCCTGCAGCTGTATTAATAAGCCGACACAGATTGTCCGGGCGAGACAAATAGACCGATTTATATTATACGCTATTAAAAAACTGTGCAAGTTATGAGATGATAGCGTTTTTTGTCATTAACACAAGAGAAAATGTAAAAAAAGAGGTGTGTTACAATTTTTGTGTACAATAATGTGCATTGTATCTATCAAAAACACTTTCACAGTGATTGCATTTTTTTTAAATTGAAGTAATAAATTAAAAAAAGTAAAAGTGTAATTGTCATTTGCGGTAGGTAGTGAATTTGTCAAATGTCAGTTGGGATTGTGAGAACTAGACGTGTCACTGATGGCTTTTGTTTTAACATTACAAGAGAAAGTTTTGAATTTAGAAGCGTTACTTTCTCGCATTTGGTTTTTCAAACAAAATCACATCAATAAGATACAAGGTAACAAGTAAAATTTCACAATTTAAAAACCCCCGACACATTTATCTTGCGAAAACACCCCGATTCAAACAGTAAAATGCCCATAACTTTTGAACGGCTGAACCGATTTTATTCAAACATAGCTAAGAACACTCTCGACAAAATTACCTTTCAAACAAAAAAAACTAAATCGAAATCGGTTCATCCGTTTAGGCGCTATGATGCCACAGACAGACACACAGATACACAGATACACAGA
This sequence comes from Orthosia gothica, assembly GCA_949775005.1. Classification (NCBI taxonomy): domain Eukaryota; kingdom Metazoa; phylum Arthropoda; class Insecta; order Lepidoptera; family Noctuidae; genus Orthosia; species Orthosia gothica. Next base: position 17,659,029 of record OX459060.1, on the reverse strand, counting down.
TACACAGCAACACACGTGAAACTTATAACACCCCTCTTTTTCCGGCGGGGGTTAAAAAGAAAGAAGACAGGGGATAGTTTTATAATGTGCAAATTTATGCCTAAGGCATTCTCTACCAGACAACCAAGAGTGATGATGAAAGAAAAACACACATCAACACATTAAGGTTCCTCTAGTCGATGGCACGAGCTATTTTGTGCGCGAGGTTAAAATGCATGCTATCTCATCCGACAACACGTGCGAAAGAAATAGATGCTGTGATGAGCAGTAAGAAGCTAGTTCGCGTACTAATTAGCACTTTTACAAATTTGTATCGAAATAGATTATGATTTAGGACAAAAACGAGCGTGCGAAATTTTATAAACAGACCTTTGGGAGTCTAGATATCATGAAAAAACGACTAAATGTATATTTTCAAAATAAAATTATATGTTGAATTACTAATCTATCCCTGTATGGAGGTCGTTTTGCAATTTTCCTTCTTTTCTTATGGTATTTATTTCCACCCAAAGACGCGTTAAAATTTATGTTGAAATATGGAACTTTCGACGTTCATAACTTTCAAATATATAACTTTTTTACTTTTTTGTTTTCATACAGGGCTAGATAATGATGGGACAAATTGATATCATTTTTAAATTGAACGTACAACGTCAAACAGTGGAGTAATCGCTAGACTACGTTTGTATGGAAGAATTTTTGACTAGCGTAACCGTTACATAATACAAAAATGCAGTAACCATTTCATAAGATAACGTAATGGGTGGTTTTATTGGTTACCAGCTTGAAGACATGAAAAACCTCTTAATTTCCCGCTAAAAACTCATGCCTTCCATCGCCAACATTACACGGACTATTAAAAATATAACACGCGTCCGTTCTACCCCGAGTTGAAACAAAATTGATTGTTTATTACTCTTTTTATTTGGGAAAACAAAATACAGCGACAATTTTTTTTTAATTCTTTTTATTTTTCTGGTTGCGAAAAATTACCGCAGCATTTTAGGGTTAATACATTTATTAACATATTTACCCCATTTTAAGTAGAGCCATGAATTTTTTACGATAGTCTGTTTGCCTGCATAATTAATAAATTACGTCATTAACCTTTCGCTTGCTTTTGTTAATTATAATGAGCTGTCAAATATTATATTTTTGTTTTAAAATTGATGGAACAAGAACCTGAAACATGAACGTGATCCCTGGAATTTTATCGAGGTCAGTTTGAAAATACAAATAGGTATTCATTTTACGAAATTTGTATTCCCACAAAAAAACGTGAATATAGTACTAAAAGCAAAACATATTTTATACATTTTCATCACAAAAATATCAAACACTAATGCTTTTGTAGAAATACCATTCTAAAAGTAATTCTAATAATTTGCATACGAATGCAAAATATTCTAATGTTCTGTATACCCACTATTCATTCTCAGGGATTTATTTCGAATTATTTCAATGTACACCCTCAACCTATTTGAGGGTAGATCGAAGAATAAATTGAGGTTTAAATATTCAACGTATGTTTTGTGGACGGGTGAAAACCAAACAAACTTAGTTACATAATTCGTAACGTTAGCTTTTGATGAAAATAATAATTTATTAAAACTTTATGCACGGGTAAAAAAATCACACGTACAAAGGCTTAAATCGCAAAAATTCACAATGCGAGCTTTCATCACCATCATTTCATCCGAACCACATCCACTGCTGCTCATGGTCTCCCCTAAGTGTCACCAGATCGACTGGTCCCGTGCGTCACGGATCAACCAGATTCCCGAAACCCTAACCCGGTACGATGGTGGACAAAAAAGAATGTAAAGTCCACACAATATTTAATAAACATTTCCCTCACAAAAATCACGCCGAAAAATTCAATCCCGGATTCCTGGCGAAACAAAAAAAAAACCGCGACAAAAAATTGCGTTAAAATACCGAAATTGTCCAATTACATTGAACAAAAACCGCGCAACGCGATCGGACGCGATTCATTCTCTTTTAGCGCTAAGCCTGCCTAAAAAATTTAAAAAAAAGAACCGATTTCTACACAACCCTATAACAAATGTAGGTTACCAGTGCCCGCTTGGCTCATGTGGACGTCAAAAACACCCGGTCGCAGCGAACGGGTTAAAAAAAGATCCGTAATGCTTGTTTCACACAACCGATATTTTTACAAGCTTCTATTTAACTTGCAATGAATGTATGTAAGTGTGTTCGGGTCAAATCTTGCAACTGAATTTCAAAGCAGTTATCCTCCACCGATTAAGATGAAATTTTGCATACACGTTTAGTTTGGATGACAATGCATGGTTAACTCAGTGATGTTATTCAAAATCCAATATGGCGGACGGCCCAAGATGGCGGACTAGTAATTTTTGTGCGCTGCTATGATATGGGTATCAAATAAAAGAATTTGCTGAGAAGAATACGAAAATACCTTGTTTAAAAAAAAAGGTTTTCAAAGAATCATTTTATTTTAACATAACACATCACGCCTGTGCGTAGGCTTAGGCAGGGGTGTTATGTTTAAGTCTTAAGTCCCATGTAATTGAGGACAAGCCCATTGCCATCAACCTGGCACAAGTCCAGACTCCAGGTTGCTACTGAGAAATGCCACATGGAAAAACCCAATAACACTTTGCCCGACCCAGGAATCGAACCCAGGACCTAATGAGCAGCAGTAGAGCTTGCTAGCACTAGACTAACGAGGCAATCATCGTGTAATTTTTTTTTTTTCTAATAATGCAAAATTCATGTACTGGGTTCTGTTAAAAGATAAAATGGCAGTGAATTGGTTGTTTGTTTTCAATTACGATTGGTAACGGATTTTTTTTGATAATGATCGGTATTTTCAAATAAAATGTACCTAATAAGTATTTTTTTGTAAATCGAATTAAGGCGTATATTTTTCGCAACGTTAACACGGTACTGGCCGAGCGCTCGCTCGGTGCCATAATATCAATATTGGACCTCCTTTTGGACAGTTTTGTTTCCACAATATTTTTTGATTTACATATCCTATGTAGGTTAAGAAGAAATTAAAGAAGCGATAAAATATCGTGTTGTTAATTATTTTACAATGCATGTCCTCGAAAAGAGCGGTTTTCCAAGCAGCCAAACTGTGCGGAAAGTGTCACTTTTCTTCACTAGTGCTTTTTACTTTCCTGTATTTTTTTAATTTTTAACTCCAACGTCAGCCCGACGCATAGAGTTTTTATTATTTGAGAAACGTTTTAAAAATTAGTTATGTACAGATTATCATTCATATAAAAGGTAGAATAAAACTAATACTTCATTTTAGGCGTTTTTAATTACTCTAGATTTAGGTTTTGATCAATAAATTAATTTTAAATATTAATTAAATATGTTTGGCAGAACGTATATTTTGCTCGTGCCTTATTGCGTTACGATGTGACAGCTATTTGCACATGCGCAGTAGATATGCCCGAGGAACTATTAGTTAATCTGTGGATATGCTGAACGCGCTTGAGTAAGCCCGCCATTTTATTAATTTCATTTTATTAATTTATTTATTTCCTCGCACAATGCATAGTAAAATGTTGTATGATACACGTACGTAAGATGATTTCCGACTCGTGTCGATTTATCCACCTTTGCCGACTGTACCCGTGACACTATCGTGCACGCCTCCCCGGATAAGTTATTGTGTTACTTTTTTATAAAAAAGGGTTAGTATATCTTTTTGTTGTTTGTACAGATATTTTTTAAATGATGACTGAGCTTTTACAGTGACTGTTCAAGACAAAAATTATATAGTTGGAGTTCAGGAAGGCCCTGCAGAGGAACAACACAAGTAATAAAAAAATGCAAATTAGGGATGATCATGTAATAGTACCTAATAAGTCCAAACGACAGACGACTTTAAGATCTCAAATATAAATTAAAACACGCAGACGCCTTGCGGTTTCACTCACCCGCGTAGTTCCCGTTTCCGTGGGAATACACGGATAAAAAGTTGCCTATGTCACCCGGGGATAGTGTAGCTTTGCAAAGGTGAAATAATTTTTGAAATTGCCTCAGTAGTTTTTAAGTTTATTCGTTACATACAAAAAATCTTTCCTCGTTATGATATTAGTATAGATTATTAGGTATAAGTTTATATAGTATAAGTATAGAGTAGTATTAGTATAAATATAGTGTAAGTATAAATAGACTGCATCCCTAATTCAAAATTTAACCCTCTCACTGCAGCTACATTTTTACCCTGTCTGACCCACTTTGAAACTTAGGGGGATAGGAATTCCCTGATAGATTCACGACCTAACCGTTCGAAACATGGTCCGAAACAGCAGAATACTTATCCGAAAACCCCGGCTTGCATATCAGAAAGGCAGGCTTGATCTCAACACTAGTTTTTGGCGTCGCGCCAAACTTTCTGAGATATGACCACACATACAAAATTTTGCGGGCTTGTCGCCCCACCGACGAACTGTTTTTTTCTTTAACAAGGCTGGATTTATCTTCACGCTTCGCAGTTTTGGAGTTCACTGGAAACCGGTTGTTTCATGCGGATGGGGGAATGTTTCCAATGATTTGTAGGGTTTTTTAGATAGTAGTTGTTTAGTTGTCTGCGAGTAAAAGCTGGACAAGAAGCCATAGACAAGTGACATTCTATCATCGAGAACGTGGCGATAGCGATTGTAAAAAAGTCAAAATTGTATGGGATTAACAAGCGATATCTAAAAATCACGTGACAATCCTTTACATTTTGGCAATTTGACTATCGCCTTCGATGATATCGAATGGTACTTGTCTAGGACCTACGAGTATGGCCGGGCTCGCACTAAATCGTTTCAGTCTACAGACGTCCACTGCTGGACATAGGCCTTCAACAAACGTCGCCACATTCGTCGGTCCTGTGCGTCTCGCATCCACTGGAGTCCCGCAGTCTTCACCAGGTCGTCAATCCATCTAGAGGAGCCCTCTTCCAACGCTGCGTCTACTATTACGCGGTCGCCACTCTAGAACTTTTTGGCCCCAACGGCCATCCGTTCTGCGAGCAATGTTCCCTGTCCACTACCACTTAAATTTGGCAATTTTTCGAGCTATGTCGGTAACCTTGATGCTCTTGCGGATGTCTCTTTTAAAAAGCGGATAATGTTCAATTATTAATCAATTAATCCTGATGATGTACAACGTAAAATCTGTGCTTTTAGATACCCTTTTAGGGGATGCCCATGTTTCTCTTACTATTGACAATATAATATAGACTAAGCATTTTATTTCTCAACCTGAGTGTTCCAATCCTTCACAAAAGCCTCTGTGATTTAGTGGACAAGTTCATTAATATAATTATACCGCTTAATTTCTTTCTCTGCAACATTTAGATACATCTCTATACTTATCCTGTTACTAGGACGAGTTTTGCATAACATTTTCATGACTTATGACGTCATAACCACATTGTTTAAATCGAGCATTTTCCTACAAACAAATCAAGAAACATTTCAGAACATTTCCAGTTCAGAAATTGAATGTTTTCCCACACTTCCGAATCAACGAATTCACCGCCAAGTTACAAACAAACCGAAAACAAATATGTATGTATATTATACGAAAAACAATGTTTTATGTATTACCAGACAAACAAACTTGGAGTATGCCAGGATTTATTGAATAAACTTGAATTTATTGGCTGCTACTTTAAAACATAAGGGCTGAATGATTTATTTGGATGATTTTAAATGTTAACCCGTTGGATGCGGGCTTTAGATTCCATTGTTGTTTTTAGACTTGTAAAAGATTAAGACAAAATATTTTTTTATTTAGTTGTTTTACGTATATATTTAAGTGTTGTAGCTATAATGTCTAACTATTATGTCGGGGTAGAACGGGTGGACGATGGGGCAGAAAGGTTCTGGAGTGGCGACCGCGATCCGGAAGACGTTGCGTTGGAAGGCCTGCCACCAGGTGGACCGATGACCTGGTGTAGGTTGCGGGTATCCGATGGATGAGGGACGCACGGGACCGGTCAATGTGGCGACGCTTGAGAAAGGCCTAAGTCCAGCAGTGGACGCCTTTCGGCTGATATGATGATGATGATGATTCTGTCAAAAATAATCATTGGGTTTTTTTATACTACTAGAATCAAACGCTTACTTGTGAATACTGAAATAAATCATAGCTGTGTCCCTAAGGTTCCTTCACATGGTAAGGTTTAAAATATTGATGGGTACAAAAGGTTGTTTTCTATAACTTTCAGTAAATAAGAATTAAGGCAGTCACTTTTATATCTAATATCTTAAAAATCGGTTTTACATCAAGACCATGGTACCTTGCCTTTTTTGGTACCAAGCGAAAATCCTGAATTCCCGGACAGATTAAAAAATTATACACGTGTCTCATGTATCTTGGAAGCAATTTTCATAGCAAGTAAACAATTGACTTTTTTCCTCAAATAACAAAGGTAACCAATAGATACAATTTTAAATGTAATAAGAAAAAGTAAATTGTTTCTTAAGGCCCTTACTCCGCTTTAGTGCCGTAAAACGGTTACATTCTAAAGCATACTCCTTAGTAACGGCTAGGTTAAGAGGTTTGAAAAATAAAAATATTATTATGTTATGTACATTTTTTGTGAAACATGTTTTTTTCGAATGAATATTACTTTTGCTTTACAAATAATTATTTTACAATGCATGTCCTCGAAAAGAGCGGTTTTCCAAGCAGCCAAACTGTGCGGAAAGTGTCACTTTTTTTCACTAGTGCTTTTTACTTTCCTGTACTTTTTTAATTTTTAACTCCAACGTCAGCCTGACGCATAGAGTTTTTATTATTTGAGAAAAGTTTTAAAAATTAGTATGTCCAGATTATCATTCATATAAAAGGTAAAATAAAACTAATACTTTATTTTAGGCGTTTTTAATTATTCTAGATTTAGATTTTGATCAGTAAATTAATTTTAAATATTAATTAAATATGTTTGGCAGAACGTATATTTTGCTCGTGCCTTATTGCGTTACGATGTGACAGCTATTCGCACATGCGCAGTAGATATGCCCGACTTGCCCGAGGAACTATTAGTTAATCTGTGGATATGCTGAACGCGCTTGAATAAGCCCGCCATTTTAGTAATTTCATTCTATTATTTTTATTATTTCCTCGCACAATGCATAGTAAAATATTGTATGATACACGTACGTAAGATGATTTCCGACTCGTGTCGATTTATCCACTCACTCGCTTCGCTCGCTCGTGAATAAAAATGCCACTCATCGGAAATCACCTACCTTCCGCACTTGTAGCATAAATAACTATATGCTACAAGTGCGGAAGGTAGGTGATTTCCGATGAGTGGATAAATCGACACGAGTCGGAAATCATCTTACGTACGTGTATCATACAACATTTTACTATGCATTGTGCGAGGAAATAAATAAATTAATAAAATGAAATTAATAAAATGGCGGGCTTACTCAAGCGCGTTCAGCATATCCACAGATTAACTAATAGTTCCTCGGGCAAGTCGGGCATATCTACTGCGCATGTGCGAATAGCTGTCACATCGTAACGCAATAAGGCACGAGCAAAATATACGTTCTGCCAAACATATTTAATTAATATTTAAAATTAATTTACTGATCAAAATCTAAATCTAGAATAATTAAAAACGCCTAAAATAAAGTATTAGTTTTATTTTACCTTTTATATGAATGATAATCTGGACATACTAATTTTTAAAACTTTTCTCAAATAATAAAAACTCTATGCGTCAGGCTGACGTTGGAGTTAAAAATTAAAAAAGTACAGGAAAGTAAAAAGCACTAGTGAAAAAAAGTGACACTTTCCGCACAGTTTGGCTGCTTGGAAAACCGCTCTTTTCGAGGACATGCATTGTAAAATAATTATTTGTAAAGCAAAAGTAATATTCATTCGAAAAAAACATGTTTCACAAAAAATGTACATAACATAATAATATTTTTATTTTTCAAACCTCTTAACCTAGCCGTTACTAAGGAGTATGCTTTAGAATGTAACCGTTTTACGGCACTAAAGCGGAGTAAGGGCCTTAAGAAACAATTTACTTTTTCTTATTACATTTAAAATTGTATCTATTGGTTACCTTTGTTATTTGAGGAAAAAAGTCAATTGTTTACTTGCTATGAAAATTGCTTCCAAGATACATGAGACACGTGTATAATTTTTTAATCTGTCCGGGAATTCAGGATTTTCGCTTGGTACCAAAAAAGGCAAGGTACCATGGTCTTGATGTAAAACCGATTTTTAAGATATTAGGTATAAAAGTGACTGCCTTAATTTTTATTTACTGAAAGTTATAGAAAACAACCTTTTGTACCCATCAATATTTTAAACCTTACCATGTGAAGGAACCTTAGGGACACAGCTATGATTTATTTCAGTATTCACAAGTAAGCGTTTGATTCTAGTAGTATAAAAAACCCAATGATTATTTTTGACAGAATCATCATCATCATCATATCAGCCGAAAGGCGTCCACTGCTGGACTTAGGCCTTTCTCAAGCGTCGCCACATTGACCGGTCCCGTGCGTCCCTCATCCATCGGATACCCGCAACCTACACCAGGTCATCGGTCCACCTGGTGGCAGGCCTTCCAACGCAACGTCTTCCGGATCGCGGTCGCCACTCCAGAACCTTTCTGCCCCATCGTCCACCCGTTCTACCCCGACATAATAGTTAGACATTATAGCTACAACACTTAAATATATACGTAAAACAACTAAATAAAAAAATATTTTGTCTTAATCTTTTACAAGTCTAAAAACAACAATGGAATCTAAAGCCCGCATCCAACGGGTTAACATTTAAAATCATCCAAATAAATCATTCCGCCCTTATGTTTTAAAGTAGCAGCCAATAAATTCAAGTTTATTCAATAAATCCTGGCATACTCCAAGTTTGTTTGTCTGGTAATACATAAAACATTGTTTTTCGTATAATATACATACATATTTGTTTTCGGTTTGTTTGTAACTTGGCGGTGAATTCGTTGATTCGGAAGTGTGGGAAAACATTCAATTTCTGAACTGGAAATGTTCTGAAATGTTTCTTGATTTGTTTGTAGGAAAATGCTCGATTTAAACAATGTGGTTATGACGTCATAAGTCATGAAAATGTTATGCAAAACTCGTCCTAGTAACAGGATAAGTATAGAGATGTATCTAAATGTTGCAGAGAAAGAAATTAAGCGGTATAATTATATTAATGAACTTGTCCACTAAATCACAGAGGCTTTTGTGAAGGATTGGAACACTCAGGTTGAGAAATAAAATGCTTAGTCTATATTATATTGTCAATAGTAAGAGAAACATGGGCATCCCCTAAAAGGGTATCTAAAAGCACAGATTTTACGTTGTACATCATCAGGATTAATTGATTAATAATTGAACATTATCCGCTTTTTAAAAGAGACATCCGCAAGAGCATCAAGGTTACCGACATAGCTCGAAAAATTGCCAAATTTAAGTGGTAGTGGACAGGGAACATTGCTCGCAGAACGGATGGCCGTTGGGGCCAAAAAGTTCTAGAGTGGCGACCGCGTAATAGTAGACGCAGCGTTGGAAGAGGGCTCCTCTAGATGGATTGACGACCTGGTGAAGACTGCGGGACTCCAGTGGATGCGAGACGCACAGGACCGACGAATGTGGCGACGTTTGTTGAAGGCCTATGTCCAGCAGTGGACGTCTGTAGACTGAAACGATTTAGTGCGAGCCCGGCCATACTCGTAGGTCCTAGACAAGTACCATTCGATATCATCGAAGGCGATAGTCAAATTGCCAAAATGTAAAGGATTGTCACGTGATTTTTAGATATCGCTTGTTAATCCCATACAATTTTGACTTTTTTACAATCGCTATCGCCACGTTCTCGATGATAGAATGTCACTTGTCTATGGCTTCTTGTCCAGCTTTTACTCGCAGACAACTAAACAACTACTATCTAAAAAACCCTACAAATCATTGGAAACATTCCCCCATCCGCATGAAACAACCGGTTTCCAGTGAACTCCAAAACTGCGAAGCGTGAAGATAAATCCAGCCTTGTTAAAGAAAAAAACAGTTCGTCGGTGGGGCGACAAGCCCGCAAAATTTTGTATGTGTGGTCATATCTCAGAAAGTTTGGCGCGACGCCAAAAACTAGTGTTGAGATCAAGCCTGCCTTTCTGATATGCAAGCCGGGGTTTTCGGATAAGTATTCTGCTGTTTCGGACCATGTTTCGAACGGTTAGGTCGTGAATCTATCAGGGAATTCCTATCCCCCTAAGTTTCAAAGTGGGTCAGACAGGGTAAAAATGTAGCTGCAGTGAGAGGGTTAAATTTTGAATTAGGGATGCAGTCTATTTATACTTACACTATATTTATACTAATACTACTCTATACTTATACTATATAAACTTATACCTAATAATCTATACTAATATCATAACGAGGAAAGATTTTTTGTATGTAACGAATAAACTTAAAAACTACTGAGGCAATTTCAAAAATTATTTCACCTTTGCAAAGCTACACTATCCCCGGGTGACATAGGCAACTTTTTATCCGTGTATTCCCACGGAAACGGGAACTACGCGGGTGAGTGAAACCGCAAGGCGTCTGCGTGTTTTAATATATATTTGAGATCTTAAAGTCGTCTGTCGTTTGGACTTATTAGGTACTATTACATGATCATCCCTAATTTGCATTTTTTTATTACTTGTGTTGTTCCTCTGCAGGGCCTTCCTGAACTCCAACTATATAATTTTTGTCTTGAACAGTCACTGTAAAAGCTCAGTCATCATTTAAAAAATATCTGTACAAACAACACAACAAAAAGATATACTAACCCTTTTTTATAAAAAAGTAACACAATAACTTATCCGGGGAGGCGTGCACGATAGTGTCACGGGTACAGTCGGCAAAATAGGCCGCGCTCGGCTAACTAGGTTACGAGCCTGACTGTACCTGTAGTAGCAGACGTGATATCACGCTTTGTAGGGTTCCGTAGTGGAATCATAAAGGGTAGATTAGGTGAATACTTGTAATCAAGGAGAAAGGGATGATAGGATATTGGGTTCGAGAGGTGACATCATTGTAGGTGGATAGTGGGCCTGTAAAATTCGATTATATAGACGTATTTTCCTCCTTTGACACTGATATTTTTGGTCCGATTTATAGCGAAAGCTTTCTTAAAGTAAATGATAGCTAACATTTCAAAACAGACCATTCAGTTAGCTGTAAAAAAAATGCTATTATGTGACGAATTTTAGAAAAAATATAATGCTTGATTATTCTCGAAGCACTCTGAATTCTGGGGGTCTACTCATCTCCCTTAAATTTTTCGGACGAGTAAAAACAGTGGGTAAAAACACATCGAGAATAGCTAGAACTGTCAAATTGTGCTGTCATTCATTCTTAACCATCATTTGTACGTAGGTGATACGGAGTACGAAACGCCCGTAACGAAGGCCGAAACTACGGTCTTCGTACTTATCGAGTAGACCTCCTGCTTAGGATTCATCGAGTGCTTTATTGTTGCAAATAGGTCACACAAGCACATCCTAAAGGTATACGTCGTTACCTGTAACCCAGTAAAAACTCACCTTTCTATAGGCATAAGTTAGACCTGTGGAAAACCAAGTGCTCATAGCACCCTTAGATAGCTTTTTTCTTCGTCCACATTCATACATCCTTGTACAATGAACTTGAGTCTTGACCTTTTTCCCCATAAAATAATATCATAAACTTACCCTATGTCCCGAAATCCTTCATTTCTCATCACAAAAGCATACTGACGGATATCCCCTCATTTCCTGGGCTCTTTGAAGAGCATCAATAGGCGTCTGCCTCATACGACCGTCAATAGGCGACTGACGCCAACGAACGCCCAATTTAGCGTCAATTTGACGCGTTATTATGACGTTTTGTGACGTATCTATGATTGGACTCGATAAAGGTAAGGCAAATGAAACTGTACAGTGAATCCTAGTTGTTTTTTTTATGGGAATCACTGTGAATGATGTGGTGACATTGAAGAAGGGATTTTTTTTAAATGTCCGATAAAAACGGTTTTTTCGTTTATGTGCCAGTTGAGGTTTCAATCAGTCCTGGTTAAGAATTTTAAAAACTTGTTTCTAATCAATCTGTCTTCTCTGATAAGCTGATTTATGTTTTCATGGGAAAAGGGACGATATTCAGGCATATTTTCAGAGTACCTACCATGTCAAACAAAAAGAGATTTTTGCTTAACAGTCGGACTGCTGATTATGACGTGTGACAAGTTAAATAAGAATCTCTATTCATCATCGTCATCATTTCAGCCGAAAGAGGTCCACTGCTGACCATAGCCAAGTGTCACCACATCAACACACCATATCACACATGTGCGTGTCGCGCGCGTCCCTCGGTTTGCCGCAGCCTTTACCAGGTCTATGGTACCGGAAGACGCAGCATTGGAAGGCCTCTAGGTGGAATATTTATTAGTCTTTAGGAATAGGCCTTTTAAAAACGACAACAAATCGCAATTAGAACACTGATTGGTTCAACCAAAGTACCTATACCACAAATAAAATGGATTGTAATACTGAGCCAGAATGTACCAATTTTTGGTAAGAGCGTCAGCAAAACCAAAAGCACACATATTAACATATAAGTACAGTACAGTCAGCAAAACCAGGAACTGATACGACATCAAAGTTAATTTGTGCGCTGTCAACTGTGAAACTCGCAAAGGAAAAGGTTAACTACGAAATTTAGGCGCTCCACACGAGTCCCCACTATTATTGACGCAACTAGCAACTTTTAAGTTTTCGTCAATGGTTGCCAGTTGTAGCAACAAACAAGACCATTTTACGGTTGCGCGCTTGACGTTGCGTTGGCAAGGCACTTTGGGAGTCGGGGAATTGCTTGACGCGTTGCGGTTGCCGGTGGCGGACAGCAGCAACTTGACACAACTAACAAAAAATTGCGAGATACTAGTTGCGGCTATTTGGAATTGAATTTGTGGCCGAAAGCAGTAACTGTAAAATTGCTGACAATCATCGAAACTCGCAACTTAAGTTGATATATCTGCGCAGTCCCACAAAATTACATGAAAATCGTCACTAACAGCTAATTGCGTGGTGCCTGTTGTCGCGACTCAGATATTTGCTTCGTCTGCAGAGCGCCTTAAATGCGTCTGTGTGCACGATCGTACACAGAGTACACATGTGTTGTGTATTGTTGTGTACATACGAACCGTAAACAAGTTGGATTACTGAGTTAATCACTTTATTTAACTAAGGGTTACTCCATTCTAGCTATCTCTTGATTTAAGTTAGGTCTGATGTTTTAGTTCATAGCATCTTGAGCAGGTATAACAGAAAAAAAAGACAGGTTATCAGGGACCCAGACTACAACAGGAATGGTACCTATCATAGTTTTTATGGTAATTTCAATTGGAACTATTTTCCTTTTTTTTTTTCCTTTCCGAAATTTAGAAAGGGCTTTGACCATTCTTCTATGATATAAGGCATCTAGCTTATGCTAGAGGTCTACCTTTGTTCTAAAATTGGTTTAGTCATTGAAGCGTGAATGATTAAAATATTTAAAGAAACAGAGCGCTACTGCTGAACATGACCTGGTTCCCAGGCCTGGGTCTTCTCAATGGTAGCCCGAAGCCTGGTCGTGTGCCCAGGTGATCTCAATAGGCTCGCATTTTTACATGAGAATCCCGCGGCCCTCACCAGGTCATCTGCCCACCTTGTGTGAGCATCGTTATGACCTATTTTCAATTTCTCGTTCATGTCATACCCTGAGAATTTCCGCCCAAACATCGAACAAACAAGCACTTAAAAAAAACCACCCCACATCCCACCTGACAGTAGGTTTTTCTAAATAAAAAGGCCACGTTCACACGATCGACGAAATTCATTTATTTCCAGCTACGATACCGTATCGCCGAGCCCCGAGGGAAATCGCCCTCTTATTGTATCGCCAATCTATCTTCCAAACAATATTTGTACGTCGCTTGTGCTCTAGGCTTTATATTTTGTAGGTGTGTTTTAAAGAGTTTGTTGTTTTTAATCGATTGACGTGTGTGGACTTTTGGACGCAACGTCGTGTTAACCAATTACTGGGTTATGGTATTCAGCTAAGTCCGGTTAGACTGAAAGTGACTCCAAAATAGAAAAAATCTTTTTTGCAAAAAAATACTACCGACTTCCAAATGAAAAACTACAAAGTGAAAAATAACTTAACTTTTGGAAGTCGGTGTCTTTCGCAGGTACCATTTTTTTGCGATATGGACACCGACTTCCAAAAGTTAAGTTATTTTTCACTTTGTAGTTTTTCATTTGGAAGTCGGTAGTATTTTTTTGCAAAAAAGATTTTTATTTTTCCCTTTTTAGTTGTATCTACCTAAAATAGGCAAGTTGTTTAGTAAGGTACCTATAACGCTAGAATAGATCACCCGAATAACATGATACTTGAACATAACCAGTGAAATGAGAGATCTGCGTACCCCTTTAGTACGTACTGGCGTGATGTTATGTTATGAAATGGTATATACAATAAACAGACATGCGATTGCAGCAATTCCGAATGATTTACCGTTATTTATTGAAGAGTTCTGTTGTATATCTCCGAAGTTCTTCATCAGATCTTCACCAAATTAAAATGGGACCAATTTCGAAACATACTCTATCAAACGAAAAAAAATATTTCAAAATCGGTCCACAATTGACGGAGATATCGGTGAACATACATAAAAAAAAAAAAAAAAAAAAAACATACAAGAAGTCGAACATAGAACCTCCTCCTTTTTGGTAAGTCGGTTAAAAAAAGGATGTGCAGGTTGACTTTTGAAGTCTATGGACGTTTGTTGTTATTTGGGTAACCCTAAATACGGCAGTGTCCTTTCAATTACCAATACAGTGTATTCTTTCTTTATCTATACTAATATACTAATCTATACTTCTAAAATAATATATACAGATATTATAAAGATGTAAAGTTTGTGAGGTGTGTCAGTAGATCCAGAGATTACCCCTACGGTAATCTCTGGATCTACTGAACCGATTCAGATGAAATTTGGCATGGAGATAGTTTGAGACCCTGGGAAGGACATAGGATAGTTTGTATTGCCTTGAGATGATAAACAACTTTTTAGGCGGGCCAAGCCGCAGGCAGAAGCTAGTCCTAAATAGGTATCGCAGAACGAACTAAGAATAAACCTAAAGATGTGTTTAGCTTTTAAGTCTGAATCCTGGTATACCAGTAAGACTGCCTCGCAGGGAATCGAACTCAGAACCACAGGGGAGCTAACTTTACGCCAAAGAAAATCATGAGACAGCCTTAATACCTAAAGTATTAATGCAATTATTATTAAACTTCAAAATCAATTTTCCAATTCTCATACTCAACAATATTGGTTATCCGATACCAATCTCCACGGACCATGACCAACGCTTTAACACTTCCCAAATCTGTCCAAGTTTCCGATTCGAAATTGTCTCAAACCTAGATTTATTGAAGCCTAAATAATTGTACCCACAATGTACAAAACAAGCCATAATAACCCTTATAACAATAACAATAAGAGTTTTAAAACTTTGTCTGTATTTGTGTACGAAAATGGGGCATGTGAAACCATCCAGCGGAAAGCGCTTTTCCGCTAATTCAGCAAAAAGCAATAACAATTTAGCTGTGCTGCTAACGCTGTTTTTCATCGTAAGTTCGTTCGCATAAATCAAAACCATACGCCGGTTTACAGTTGCGCTTTAAAGCGCTCGAGCTTATAAATATATTTGGCGTTTATTTTTGAGATAAGGGTAAAATGAAAATTACTGATCGTTACATACATGGCTGAAGTTTAGTTAGATAAACGTGTCACGTTTATTTTTATTCTAACTTTATGTGACAATTAGCTTATCAACATTTTATAAAGAGCAGCGCTAAAATTTACAGCCACTAACAGATAAAAGTTTTAATTTTAAATTAATGCTTTTACCGAAAAGTCTGCATCATGGATCGGACCAAAAACTATATTTTCAGTAAGGCGTTACAGACGCGCGTTTAAAATCGTCAGTGTAGCATTGTTAATTCTTTTTAGATAATAAACGGAACATCGCATTCGCGTCGATATTGAACGACAAAACAATACGTGCAAAACATGTTTTGGTTATGTATTTTAGACAAATATGTATATTATAACTTTTACTTATATACGGCAATAGTACGACTTTACTGTGAACTACAAAATATTTGTATAAATCATATCTTCCAGCAGAAAACAGAGTTAATCAGCAATCTAAACTTATTTTTAACCGACCGCCCAGAAAGGAGGAGGTTCTGTGTTCGGCTGTATGTATGTTTTTTTTTTATGTATGTTCACCGATATCTCCGTCAATTAGGGACCGATTTAGAAAATTCTTTTTATTTTTGAAAGGATATACTATATACTCCCGAGGCGGGAACGAAGTCGGTGTCGAAAAGCAAAAAACAACAGGTACCACAGACACCGACTTCGGAAAAGACAGTAATTTTTCGCTTTGTAGTGTTTTGCTTTGGAAGTCAGTTTATTTTTTGTTAAAAAGTTTTTTTTAATAAAAAAAGCACAATAGTTTTATTACATGTTTTGAGAAAAAATATTTTTTTCCACTGATGGAAACTTACATTAACGTTAAGTGCCATAGGCTTTCTACGCTGAGAAAAATGCACGCTAGTTCTCTGGGATACGCACAGGGGGCTAGGCCGAGAGAACATGGCTAGTATGTTACATTTCTTTCATTCATCTTTTAAGTAGGTATTTTTTTCGTCCCTTTTACACTACAAAATAATAATGAATCAACGGTCTCCTACTGCTTCTAAGTTTTTGCTATCAACCAAAATAATTTACGGCATTCACCAATTTTTCAATAACTTTTTAAGATGAGTTGTAGTGCAACAATTTATCAATTTTTATGGACTTTTTATCAAGTACTTGATGATCACGAAAATCGATTACTAAAATGATTTGCCATGGTCACGACACGACACTCTTCAATAATCTTGAATTATGTTCATATTACTCAATAATAATGATAAATTGAAATAGGATGGATCATATAAAAGGCTTCTTAGGAAGAAAGATTATAATGATCCTTGCCTTTTATTGTAAAAATGTGATATTGATCATTCTAAATGAAAAGGCACTAGCAACATGGTTTTCTGCTAACGTCTAAGAGCAGTCTAGGTACACAAAACGGTATAAGGAGTCGAAAAGCTATATTTTTAGGGTTCCGTACCTCAAAAGGAAAAAAACAGAATCCTTATAGGATCACTTTGTTGTCCATCTGTCTGTCACGACTCTTTATCTCGGGATCGCGTGGAGGTTTTGAGTTGAAATTAAAATCGTATACTCAAATTGCAAAACGCAATCAAGAGATACTGCCGTTAATGACGCATATTTTACACTCGCAAGGAAATCAAAATCTACAAGGTAATTCCCGTTGACCTAGAATCATGAAGTTTGGCAAGAAGCAATGTCTTATAGCACAAGTAAAGGAAAATAGCCGAAAACCGTAAATTTGTACCTACATAAAAAAAAAGATTATTAACTTATTTGCAGTTGGTAAACTGACCGCGACTTATGTCGATGTATGGGGACTACAGTTTTCTAACGGCAAAGTTAATTTCATCCCTCAATTCTGTTTATCTTATCGTTAGAGCAATATTCGATGCCCTCATAGTTTATAGATAGATAGATAGATAGATAGATAGATAAACCATTTATTCAGTGCACACAAAAGACACAGCACAACACACAAAATCACATACATGTGGGTATTTATTGGGTACATATATGTGGTGTGGTGGTATGTGTGGTAACTTCAGTAATGTTATTTAATTATTTTGGTGAATACAGTCGTTGTGCGGAACCCTCAGACCTCAGGCGAGACCGAGTCGCACTGGCCCAGTTTTTTATTTTATTATATATGTAGGCTCGCGTTTGACCACTAACTCTAGCTATTCCTATAAATGCTCCCGAAGACACATGCAAGGCGACAATGCGACAGTCGAGCGACGTCCATTTTGTATAGAAATTATTCTACACATAATAATTATATCCTTTGAATCTATGAAAAATGTTAAATGCATCGTATGGGTAACGCCAGTCTGTGGGAGCCTTAAAACGCAAAATTCGCAACAAAATAAACGCCAGAACAAAACTTGCTAATGACCATAAGACTATTCAGCTGTTCAACACTCTTCTTAAATAAATACTAAGAACGAAAGAAATACTAGCACACCGAAGCGATGAGCGAAAAAGAAATATACTTCCACCTTTCACAAACGTAGGAATTCGCCAGGAATTCCTAGGAAATGCCTCCTCTTTACTAGGAAGAGGGATGGCTAGGTGTTCGAACATAGAATCTTTTTGTAAAAACTACAGTGTTCGCGTTTTTCCTGTACTTAGCGGGAATTTATATAGGAGTGATAAATTCTGGACTATTCCCGATTGAGTTATCTTTAAGATTCTTAGTTCGAATTCTGTGGAAGTTTGTTTTGTTATTTTTAAGATGATAAAAGGTTTCAATGTTGGATGAGACAAATATTGTTCAAATGTAAGTATATTATTTGCGCATATTTAAATAAAACCGGCCAAGTGCGAGTCAGACTCGCGCACCGACGGTTCCGTACAAAACTCAGCTTAAAGATATTATAGACCTGAGTATTTGATATGAATTTCAATTTAATACCTCAACGCGTTCATGACTATTCATGAGGAACGGGGTAGTTTAAAAATATTTAAAAAAAAAAATATGATGTTCTAAAATTTACGGTTTTCGCAATTATTCCTTTATCTGTGCTTCGTACCAAATTTCAAGATTTTGAGTTCACGGGAAGTACCCTGTAGGTTTTGATTCCCTTGCGAGTCTCGAAAATTTGCGGCATAAACGGCTGTATCTTTTGATTGCGCTGGCTCAGCTTTAAGGGGCAGTAGATCTGAGTATTTGATATATATTTCAGCTTGATACCTCCACGCGTTCCTGAGAAAAAGGGTCTTGACAGACAGACGGACGGACGGACAAAAAAGTGATCCTATAAGGGTTCCGTTTTCTCCTTTCAAGGTACGGAACCCTAAAAACATCAGTTGGTGCCGTGATCCGTTAACCACGAAGGAGATAGGATCCTTAGGAATTGCCAAATTGTGTCGAATCTGAAAGAATAGAGAGCTCTTGTCCAGCAGTGGGACACTACAGGCTATCCTATCTACTAATACTCGTAATAGCGACTGTGCTATTATCATTTTTCTGCAGTAATTTAATAAAATTCTACCGCAGTAAATAAAATCTCTTAATAAAAAATAAAAGACAATAACACAAAACGCTTTTAATACGATTCCCATATTTTAGCATTTTCTGAAAACCGCAAAGTGGGTTACCTAGGTCAAACCTAGTTTATAAATTCAACCTTATCTCAAAAAACATTTCAAATCTCAAAACCACTTTTAGTGAAATACAGATATCATTAACCCTGCCAGCTCTCACGGCCATTTATATTTTTTTATAGTAAAAAAAGGTATAAATTAACATTCAGCTAAGCGTCCAGTTTATTAACCCGTTACACGCTGAGGTAACAGCGCGCAACTGTAATCTGAATTTCACGGGACGACGGTCAGCAAATGGGGGTCTTTTTTACCCCCGAAATTAATGACTAAAAATGTGACCGATTAGTAATAACGTTGAACTGAAAATAGAGAGATATAGTGTTAAATGACACCTTGTTTGTTTGTCTGTGTGTAGGATTCGCGCTCTACAGTGTAATCGGCGTAAACTGGATTGCAAGTGAAGAGTTGGCTTTGGAGATGTTGACTTGTTGTCCTCAACGAAGTTTTCGTGTCAATATTTTTATGTGTATTCTATTGAGAAAAACTTACATGATGAAAAAGTTGTATAAAAAGCAGAAATACAAAGGTATAGTACGAAAGTGTTTCTAGAAGTAAAGCTCGACCTATTTCAAAAGATGTTTATGAAATATCTACGGCTCATTGGTCACTCAAAAGTCCCTAAAATTGTTGAAAAAAATACTTTATAATGCATATCAAAATATAGAGAGCGAGAATGAAAACAAAGTCTGTATTACAAAAAGATAAATATCTTTTCAAAAGCCAATCAAAATTGATTGCCTTTTGAACAGGGAGTGCTATAGTTAGTATCTTAAAACAAAAGATACTTAAAGCTATTAAAATGTAATTGTTATTGACAAAGACAAACTATGATACGATAAACTACTCGCACCTTAATACATTTATGAAAATACGAGCTTATGTCAGCGGCTTCGCTCGCGTTTAAGGTGAAACTTATCTCGAGGGAACGTACTCCAGAAGTAAAAAGTATCCTATGACTTAGTTAAGGCCATGATCTACCCGAGGTCTAATTTTCAACTAAATCCATTCAATCGTTTAGGCGTGACTGATTAACAAACACAGAGACACATTCATAATATTAGTATCCAGAAGAGCTGTATCCCCAAGCAAAATAAAATAATGTTTTCTATTTTTATGACGAAAACATTCGGGTATCTTCAAAGATAAAATATAGAGCGAACGCTTGAAAAATAAATCAATAGACTCCTAGATATTCGTTTGTGGAAAAACAAAGTTTTTCTTCTTTTGTCACGGCCACTTCTGTCCGATCCATTGGGACAACTGTCACACCGTCGTGGACATTTTGATGAAGACGTTATATTAATTCCTCTTTTTTACCCGACTGCGGGAGGGTAATGTTTTTTGAGCGTATGTATGTATGTTCATTTCTATAGCACGCTCTACAGCCCAAACGGATAGACGGATTATGACATATGAGGTGTCGTTGGATTCATCTCGATTGTGGGAGTGATATAGGATATATAGTTTTGAAATATGGCCGCCCTCCCTAAAAAAGAGGGGTGATACAATCTTTTTTTTGTTATCGTAACAATATAGATACCAAATGTAAGCTACTAAATAGACCATTCTAAATATATATCTATCGTAACACGTTTATGTTCCTATTTTGGCATAAATTCAAGATAAGCCTAATATTAATAGCAAAATAAATAATCTTTTACAACATAACTTTTTTGGAGAACTCGTTCATTATTAATCTCGTTCATTAATAAAACTAAAAAGTCTGAAATAAAACAAATTATTATTAAAAAAAACCCGACTGCTAGCTTTCTCTTTTCAGTTAATTATTTTTAGCAGTCGGTTTTTCTTTAAAAAAAAAAAATTTTTTCGTTTTGGCAATTTGATTGTGGTTGGTATGCTTTGAGCTGAAATGATGTTTCACTTATTACTATAAGCGTATTTTAAGCCTTAAATAAACGCAAATTTGTATGACATCTGACCACTTTTATTATCTTTGATAAACTTAGAAGTTGATAGATATCTGACGTATGTATATTTTATTTGCCTCATTGTGTATTAAATTCTGGAAGACTCAAACTCCTTCTATAAATCTGGATCCGACAATAATGTAGTTTTAATCTTGAGGGCCATGAAAACTATTGTCGATCTACTTGAGACTGCAATTAATCTGTTTCAATATCTTTCTTATTTAAAAATAACTATTTGCTATCTTCATAACTACTGACAATCAAGAAACACAGGAACTACAAAGCGGAGATTAATTCCCTGCCGTATCATCCGTTCACCTCACAACAAATCCGTTCGCGTCGGTGTGACATCCTCCCTGCTCCTTGCCCTATTTCCCCTGACAGCAAATAAACAGTCCAGTGAAAACTCTTATCATTGTCGCCGATAATATCTGTCTTAGACACTGACGTTATAGAAAGAGGACCGTTTTTTGTTGAGCAAAAAACTTAATGCTGGATAGAATTATGTTTCAGTAACATACCATGTTTTTGTCTAAAAAAGTGGGACACACATCCTTTTAAGGTTATTATTTTTGAGTAGTTTTTGTTTAAAGAGGTTATTTCAGTTTGAAGATTCTTGAGAAAGTGTCAATGAAAAATTGTAGTCGCGTCGCAATGTCAATGGCCTTTTTACAAGCTTTTATTTAACATGCAATGTATGTATGTATGTAAGTGTGTTCGAGTCAAATCTTGCAACTGAATTTTAATGCAGTTATCCTCCATCGATTAATATGAAATTTTGCATACACGTTTAGTTTGGATGACAATGCATGGTTAGCTTAATGACGTCATTCTAAATCCAATATGGCGGACGGCCCAAGATGGAAGGCGGACTTGTTATTTTTTGTGCACTGATATGGGTATCAAATGAAAGGGTTTGCTGAGAAGACTACGACAATAAAGCTTGTTTTAAACAAAGATTTTTTAAAGATTAATTTTATTCTTCTATTTGTTTTATCGTAGTTTCCAATAATTCTAGCTCCAGGGGGGTAACCACAAGCTCTTAGAGTAAGGTTATTTTGAGATCGAGTAAGTGACAGATGTATACAAGTCAGATACATCTGTCCCTTACTCGATCTCAAAATAACCTTACTCTAAGAGCTTGTGGTCACCCCCCAGGACAGGGTTATAATAGAATTTGTGGTAAAACTATTTTTTATTATACAAAGTGCATTGCAATTTGCTGACTTATCTACCTAATATTTGCGGCCGAAGAATCACACAATTGATAACAATTCCAATTATTTCATAACCAACTTCAGAACATCTTGCTAACTCTCAAGTTCCACTAACAACTCTAATCCAACTATTGACTTAGGATAATCCGAACCATTGATTATGACCAACAATACCGCTAATTAACCCCAATACCACCGAGCCGAAACATTTGGGGTGTACCGATACCCCGTCTGGGGTGCTTGATAACCCCAGATATCATGCCAAGGGTTTTATTAAGACATCAAATCCAGACGTTATTGTCAAAAGGAAAATAGTACCTGACATTAACAGGAAAGCCAAATACCAGATTATCAATACATTTAAAAAGCGATATTTAAGTATTTTCGTCCTTATGTGAAAGAAATAAGAGCTGCAAGTTATTTGTGGGGGTGCATTTTTATTTTGGTTTTTATAACGAAATAGGATGCTGATTTTATCAAAATAATATATAATTACGGATGTTGAGATTACTTCTTTTGGATTGTATTTAGCCTGTTTTGTCTAAATACAAATTTCAGAATGGTTAAATGTTTTAGGTAATTTCCGAGACACGTACATTATCCTTACCTATTAGATAATTTAATTTACCCTTATCAAGCTTTGAAGCAATAATCCAAAAATATTTTACCTGAAACAAAAAGAAACACATTATTAGTTCAAGATTCATTACATTTGATAACAACCAATTATTCTCTGTCTTACGTTTAATTAAATACATTTACTTCAAATACCCAGAAAAACCAGCATGTAAGTAACTGTGTACAGGTATCAAAAACATAATTATGTAAACAAATCCCATGAATTATTCGCGTCATTTATCTACGGAAACACACGAAAATACCTCCATAACCTAATAAAAAGTACAGACAACATATTCACAAAATAAAAACGGCGTTACAGGGTTACCAAAACATCCTTTCAACGGAGTTACTTAACCCTATCAGAGCCACGCTTGGAAAAACAGGAAAAATATCCGAATTATTCCGAATCACTCCGAAGGCATCACTCCATTCAGTCATTTTTTTTACCCCCGAAAGGAGAGGTCGTGATGATAAATAGGTTTAAAGCCATTGCAAAGGCGAAGGAAAGGGGCGTCGCATAAAAATATTTTTTTCTTTCTGTATCAAAGACGGGAGTTCAAGTCGGGTTTTCAACGGATTTCCGCGTTCTGTGCTGGGTGGAGGGTTAGGAGAAAAATTAAACCGTTTTTAATCTTTAAACTGCTCTATTTTATTAATTCGTTTTTTTTTAAGCCGGTCATACCACTATTTTCAGAATTTGATTTCGTATAACTGAAAAAGACGATTAAGGGCCTGTTTTTGTCTAAATAAAATTTTTGTAGGTGTTTTTTTTTGTTTTCAGAAAATAGGAATTCTTTCTCATAGATTGGTCATAAGTAAATCGCAGCTTTGATCCTTAAAATCATTATGGTTTTTTTTTCGTCAATAGGTACAATTTTGCAACACAACAACTTCTGCACTCCTTGCCCAATCAATTTAATTTTACATAATTTAATAAGAACCCTTGGAGGGCCCTCCACTAGGTGGACCGAAGACCTGGTTAAGGCTGCGGGAATCGGCTGGATGCGAGAAGCTCAAGACCGGTCTATGTAGCGACACTTTGGGAGGCCTATTTTTAGCAGTGGACGTGTTCCAGTTGAAGTATGATTTTTTTGTAAAATTTTCATTGACACCTTCAAACTGACCCTGCCGACGCTACCTCCCACCTACCCGCGGTAAGCCGCTCCACAGTCGTTCATCTTCCATAAATTCCATAATCATTTGTTACGAGATAACGCGGACTCCAGACGTACACACTCACTGATTTTAACGGTTAATATTACCGCTGTATGTTCACGCCTTTACTGGAGGTTGGTGAGCAGGTTTCGAGGAGAAAAGGTCGATAGAATTTGCTAAAAAGTATAAGGTTTACGTCATCTAACAAATATTATAAATGTTTTGTGTCGGTAATACTCAGTCTAGGGACCTAACGTTGACTAGCCGGGCGAGCACGGCCCCTGTGATAGGCTTGAGTCACGCATTTTATCACGGTTTTTGCTCCCAAACTGTGATAAAAATGTGTGACACAAGCCTGTCACAGTAGGCCGTGCTCGCCCAGGACGAAGAGCGCTATCCTTTTCAAACCAGTATCATGATGGCATTGATACGTCATAGTCCAGCCCAAGTTCTCTGTATCTGTATGTATAGGTATGTACCTAACGTACTTCAGCTAGCAAGGGATATTATTGGTTGCCATGGCAACCGGTCCTTGGTTGGCTTGGTCCAGTAATTAGTCACAGTCACTAACTAAACTTGAGTATATACTTCGAACTGGTATATAACGATAGGGATTATGTGGATTAATTTAACATCAGTGATTAATTATTGATTATTAAGTGCACCTGTGATCAAAACACGATTTTATTTCACTTCAAATATAGTTGATTCCATACAGTTATTAATAATCATAAAAACCTTTTTAACAAAATAATTAAACCGATTTCCAAAACAAAACACATTTTTAAAAAGTATTTTCTTTCTTATTAGTATTGTTCCCTTATATTCCCATAAAAATACGCATTATTAAGGATATTGATGATTTTATTTCTGATATTTTTCGAATTAGTTACATTTAAACATACAAGTGTTATATATTTTCGAAATCACTTATTAAAACCCTTTATTTTGATACCCCACACAATGGGAATCAAAAGAAAAAAAAAATGGGCCCCACAATATGGCACCATGTTTCTATTTTCCAATTTTAATGTAGACAGTGACACTCGCAAAGTTAAGACGAATCGATTGACGTAAGAATCATCAAAATCGGCCAACACATTTGGTCTCTAGAACGCCACATAGGAACAAACATGCATAATAGACTGATAAACACATTACCCTCCTTCGATAGTCAGGTAAAATACGATGAAATTACTGTGAGGTGTTTAGACAGGTACCATGAAAAACTTGCAAACTTTTTCTTATTGACTATCATAACATCAGATTCTTAAGAGTCTATAGCTTTAGTCAACAATAAATAATCTTATTCACAAACTTTTCCACTTATTTTCACACTAGACAACTTAAAAACATCCCACCAAGAAATTTTAAGTACTCGTAACATTCTGCATAATAATATTGAAATAGCTCCTAGCCGGCTCCTGTCTGACGAAGCGTTATGATATAACGAGACTGCGTCGCATTCAATACGGTTAGGTTGTAAATTGAGATTCAAAATACATCGTTGTATCTTTCATTTTGTATATTGATATTTTTTGAAGAAGTGGCGAGACGAGGCAATTGTGATATTGGAACTGGAACACTTTGGTTGAATTTATACTTAAACGAGATGGTTTATTAATTGAAGAAATTTTAAGGTTGGTTTTAAAGTCTCTATTGCACGCAACGGAAGCTCTCATAAGGAATAATGTTACCCCCTTTTTGCAACTTTTTTCATTGATGCTCGCTCCTTTTGGTCGTAGCGTGATATTATTTAGCCTATAGCCTTTCTCGATAAATAGGCTACCCAACACAATTTTTTTTTAATCGGACTGGTAGTTCCAGAGATTAGGGCGATCAAACAAACAAACAATCAAACTCTAGCCCTCTTACTAATAAACACAGAATAAAGTTATACCAAGTATAAACCTATGGAAATGTATGGTTATTCCTTTGTTATTCCTGGTATAACTTTATTCCGTTTTTATTAGTAAGAGGGTACAACTTTTTATATAAGTACTAGCTGTATCCCGCGGCTTTGCTCCCGTCTGGCAATAGTAGCTACCCTACCTTATCCTAGCTACCTAGCCTACCCTATCTACATACCTTTTTTTGATTTTTTTTTACCTTCCTACCTGCCTACCCTACCTACCCTACCCTTTTTCATTTTTATTACCACACCAATTTTTATTTTATTGTTTTTATTCAATAAGTCTATGTCCTTCCTCAGGATTCGATCTATCTCCTTGCCAAATTTCATTGAAATCCGTTCAGTGGTTTCATAAAAATAACTGAAAGCGTTCGTTTTTCTCCCATCCAAGCTTCAAACACGACCACGGAAATAAAGCAAAATACCGCCAGATAATATATTCACGTATCGCCCCGCCATTCCATCATGGCGGACAGTATCTGACACGCCGATCTGACACTCCGACATCAGTGTCAGGTGTCTGCACGTCGTCCGCAAGATCATCATTCATGGCTGCAATACTTGGACGCTTGAGTAACTCTTGAGTGAGTGGACAAGGATTTTATGTTGCAATACTAATGTATTGGCTGTCTTTGAGGTAAGCATAAATGTTAGTCGGACATGACGTGTTAGGTAATTCAGTATGTATGTAGTTGTGTGAGAACTTAGGAATATGTAAAGTAAAAGGTATTTTAAAGAGGTACAATTGATGTTTGCGTGATAGAAAGAAATAATGTTTAAGTATATGAAAAGAGAAAAAAAAAAAAAAAAAAAATTCTAACTTGTGTTTTTTTTTTAATCTTACAAATGAATTTTATGTACCATTTGAAAAAAAAAACTATCAAAACTTACTTATATAAAAACTCTTTCGTTTCTTTAATTTCGTTTCGTCGTCGGTGTCTTTGGTTCTCATGTTTTTATATTCTCAGGTTTTTCAACACCGACTTCCGAAACGAAAATAATTTTCTGACATGTTAGTGTTGTGCTTTAGAAGTCGGTTTATTTTTTGGGAAAAAATCTCTCTTTTTTGTTTTAGTACCCTTTTACTAAGAAGCGAGCAAAGTCTATAATAAAATCCCTAAAGGATTGTCAAAATACCCATAATCACTTAATTTACACATTCGTGCTGTTTGTCGCTAAGGAGTTCGGTAGTATGTTTCCATATCTTGAAAACTGCTGAACCGATTTTAATGAAACTAGCACTGTTTCCAAAGTTGAGAGATACTTAATCTAATAAAAAAAAAAAAAACACGACCCGATAAGTAGTTTCGTAGAAATGCGTGGACAAACATACATATACATATACTTATGAAATTTGGCACACGTTTTAGGAGTCCATACAGAGTAAAATATTATGTGAATATTGTGCAATTTCAACAATATTACATACGTATACATACACAGTGTCAAATAGATTACCTCCTTTTTTGGAGACGCTAAAAACAACAAAACCCGACCAATAAGATTGAGGGATAATGTATGTTATCAAATTATTTTAATATTTAAGACCTACATTTAAGATTCAACTGCTGCAGACTCACATAACAATATTACAAATAGTCAATTCTTGCATCTGATTCAAACCCGCGACCCACAACTCTGAAAGACAGTTCCACCACTGCATCATTCAGGTCATTATAACAAGAAGTGACGGGTCTGACCTCACCAGACCTACTAACTAACTACCAGTAGTTAGCCAGGTACCTATTACACCTAACATTCCTTTTAGATGAACTATCAAAGCGAGCACGATTGTAATTTTAAAGCAAATTATTATTTGCGCAGCATTTGATTGTTTGCCGAAGTTACTTCGGAAAATGTTAACAAGCAAATTGGAGATGCTATTTCGAGATTTATTATCAACCAGAATAGGCAGAACTCTAAATTATATAATTATTTTTGTACATAATTTAATTTTGTACATTCATACTTAATATCACACTAATATTATAAAAGCGAAAGTTTGTGAGTGTGTGTGTGTTTGTATTTTTGTTACTCTTTCACGCAAAAACGGCTGAACGGATCTGCATAAAATTTGGCACAAAGATAGATTATAGTCTGGAATAGCAAATAGGCTCGTAAGAAAACGCTTTTCACGCGGGCGAAACCGCTGTCTGAAGCTAGTAATAATATTATAAATGTGCAATTAACTCTGTCTGTCTGTCTGTTACCTATTCACACTAATCCGCTAAACAGATTTAGATGAAATTTAGTATGGAGATATTTTGAGACCCTAGGACAGACATATGGTATTTTTTAACCTGGAAATCATTCTTAAGGGGGTGGAAATGTGGGTGGAAGTTTGTATGGCGAACTAATAATTTCTCAAGTAAGGCGGCCTACACACCTACAATATTTTTGCGCTATATAAAAAAATAGCCTATTCGAAGTACTAATGCTACGCAGACGAAGTCGCGGGCAACAGTTGGTTCAAGATAAATGAAGATTCATTCAACCAATCACAGCAGATAACGCGTGCCTGACAATTTGTCACATTAATTATGCAATCATTTAGATGTGAGAAATTCGGACTAAGGTTGCTACTTTGGAATTAAGGTCGTGGGTTCAGATCCAGGGCGGGTGCTTTTTTTCATCATCATGTTTACAGAACTATATAACATCCCAACATTTTCAACATTAACGCGGGCAAAGTCATTGATAAAAGCTAGTTCTCATATAATTTGAAAGAAGAACACCATATCCCGAGTGAAGACAACTACCCAGTACCAACATGAGAAATCAAAAATTCTAAATCAAAGTTTTTCATAAAACAACACTACGTAACAAGTGTACCAACACCAAGATATTGCAAGTTCCAGAACTACCAACGTAACGACATTCATCACACAAGGCGGGGTAACATTTTTCATTACATACAAGTTTGCCGTCCGGATTCATTCGCGTTTCGTTATTGCAAAAGTAGTGGGTGTTACGTGATAACTGTAAGGGTGGTTTGTAAGATCGCGCTAAAAAGGGGGTGGTTTTGTAAGGGAGGAAGATGAAAGCTTAGAAGTTATGGGGTGTAATATTTGAGGAAGGTGGTGAAAGAGTAATCAAGGTATATGGTGCTAAAACAATATAAAATATTTTAAGACACATACTATTTGAAGATTTTAAGAAATCATTGTTTCAATCATTGTTTCAGTTCAATCTACGAAAAAACTACGTGAAATTTTAGTTTGTCTTTTATTATCCGTCCAGAAATTGTCTCCTAATGCCTCTCTCTCTCCTCCAGGAAGCACTGATCGATTTCTCAGAGAGGAAGCCCAGAATTGGGATGTTTCCTGGGTAGAAAAAATATTATTCTAATTAGTCCATCAGTGAGATTATCAAATAATATTGAACACTTATTTTTTGTTTTATCAAAAAAATAAAAATTGACAAAGATAAAGCGCATCAAAGTTCAGGAGTGGGGGCTTCTGAAGTGACATTGTCAGTATAAACTGTAGCACACCGTGACGTCACACGATATTTCAACGCACTGTGTCGTCGTAATTTTTTTGTTTATGTGGCAAAAGAAAAAATATGTGTCCAATATTTTTTATTAATCTGTCTGACGGACAAAAAACAAATTTTCAGTCAACTACCCTACTACTACTATTATTTATTACTTTTAAAAAAATACCTTTCATTCTCAAAACAGTAAACAACCTTACAAATCCATCAAAGCTTCATAGGTAGGTATTCTTGTGGAATAGGCCAAGCTCAAATAGGTACCTACTGAATCTGCGTAGCAGAATATCAAAATTACTTAATCTAATGGGTAATCATCGCGCATTTTTACTCTGTAGCAAAAAATCTCGATCGATGTAAATCTTTGGCTTACTACACGTTATCACGAACCACAATAAGAACAAAGAAGAATATTCCCCTTAAAATAAATAAGTGTTTACCAAAAAAAATACACTCTCCTGACCAAAATCCCCTCAGTAACCGACACCATCCAGTAACACCGCCTCTACTCTGCAATCTTGCTGCAGCACGCTTGCAGGCAATACTTTACAGCTACACTTTTTAAAAGCCGCTCCCAAACCAATATTTATGAAGAAAATAACAAAAAGAAAGGGCGGAAAAGTTTTGCGCCTCATTTTTCCGCGTTTATCACAACGTGCAGTCAAGGCGTAAACGGATTTGGTTGGTGGAAAGTTCTTTTTCATCGTGCTAATTATTTCTTTGGTTGATTTTTGAAAGGAAGAGAGGGCTACTGGAGGGTTTTATAAAACTAGCGACTCGCCCCGGTTTCGCACGGGAAATATACACAAAGTTTTCTCGTTTATCGCTCTTTCTATTTTTAAAACCATATCAAAATCCATTGCGTGGTTTAGAAGAAATAAGGGGGAAACGGACAGAGACAAACAGCAACTTTGTTTTATTAGGGTTCCGTACCCAAAGGGTAAAAGTGGGACCCTATTACTAAAAAATCCGCGGTCCGTCTGTCTGTCTGTCTGTCTTTCACCAGGCTGTATCTCATGAACCGTGATAGCTAGACAGTTGAAATTTTCACAGCTGATGTATTTCTGTTGCTGCTATAACAACAAACTAAAAACAGAATAAAACAAATATTTAAGTGGGGCACCCATACAACAAACGTGTTTTTTTGCCGTTTCTTGCGATAATGGTACGGAACCCTTCGTGCGCGAGTCCGACTCGCACTTGGCCGGTTTGCTATTTAGAGATACTAATTAATAGGTACAGATCATTCACGCACGACATCCACAGGCTTTTTAAGCCAATTTGAGCCGTCTCTGTTTCTCATCCATCATTCTTCGATAATGTCCATATATCAAACAAGCAAAAAGTTTAATTGAAAACTGTAACCCGACTAAGCATTTTTTTTTTTTTATTCTATGTTACCAAGGCCATAATTACGAATCGATTGACACCTTATTCGTCAAAATCGTATGAATAGTTTAGGCACTAAAACGGAAAATACGTAAATATATACATACGCAGACTGCTAAAATCATAACATTCCTTTTGGCTTCGCCGTAGTCGGATAAAAAACACGAATGAGGAATCGCCCATATTTGAGAACCCCTATCCTTAAGTATGTTTAATTCAATTGCCAAACTTATTCAGTTTGCCCTGAATACTTTTTAATCTGACCTGACATCACAGTGAATTGTCTATAAGGCTATTTAGTAGAACTCACATATTCAAACCCTTTCATACACTAAACAGCAGTCACCTCGGACCTTTTTTTTTTGCTTTGAGGAATGCTCAGGCAATCTGCTCAACCACGGGGTGATAGTGCAGTTATGTGGGTCTCTAACCCACTAAAACTCCACGGTGTCCTCCTGTGCCGCTTATGGCGTGAACACGGGCACGCGTTAGCACTCACCGCGAACCCGGCGTGGTTTTCCGTCACCGGACCAACGTTTACCAATCTTTCTATCCAAATTAGCAATCCTTTCCCCATAACTCACCATCATATTAACTATGACATTTACACCCCATATCGTGTCATAAATTTATATCATGTCATATATTTATATCGTGTACATCCATAGTGTGTCATATATCTTCGAACACATGTTTAGGGCGGAGGGTGCTGAGTTATTGTGCCCACGCCTCCTGTCATACGTGCAGGCCAGAGACGCCCGAGATTATGAACGATATTTTTTTTTAGAAGTTTTTTAGAAGGTTCAGGAATAGGATGTGTTTATTGTGAGATGGTATATGGAGTTAGGAGAATGAGAGATTATAAGACTCTTGATTATAGGATAGGCAATAGGTTCGTCCCCAATACATGGGACTTAGATATATATAACCTGGGCGACAGAGCTCTGCTCGGGTGAAAATTGTGAAAACGACGTTTTATAAAATTGTAACCAAGGACCGATTTATCGCCTACTAAATTTCAAGAAATTCGTTGGAGCCGTTTCCGAAATTCAGATTATATATATACCTGCATATATGCAAGAATTGCTCATTTAAAAGTATAGATAGATTAGATATTTTTTTCTAATTAAGAAATACTTTTTTTAGACATGTAAAATTCCATCTTAATCGGTTGAGGATAACTGCTTTAAAATTCAGTTGCAAGATTTGACCCGAACATACATACATTGCAAGTTAATAAATGGCTTGTATAAAGTGCTTATTCTAAGCCTACGTGTAATAGTACATTGTTCAGCGAGAGGAGAAAGTGACCGATTACCGTCGAGGGTGTCGTTTGAAGCCCGAGCCGTAGGCGAGGGCTTTAAAACACCCGAGATCGGGAATCGCACTTTCTCTCGAGTGATACATAGTGCTTTATACTACACCTACGAGGAAAATAAAAAACTAAATCTTTACTATGCATACTATCTTTACTAGTTTTATTTTACTTTTCTACGAAAACTGAATCCTCAAACAACACACAAATTGAAAATGGCGCCAAGCCAATGGCGTCTGCAATTTTCACATGTTCTTTTTTCAAATTGTTTGACACCATCCAACACACAGCTAGTGGCCAGTGTCATTTTGCGAACTTGGAGATAAAAACTCACTGTAAAAACTTTTTGGCTTTTGATATTTAGGGTACCAGCGCATAGTCTTACCCAAAATTAAAAAAGAAAAACCACGTAAGAAATGGATTTTCATACACTTTTCTCTCCCGCTCAGATGCGTTTTCTCGCCGCATATTTGTTCGTTAAGCAATGACGTACTTTCTACCGTAAATTTGATAAAGTATCAAGGTACTTTCCGAGCAGGTGTAGTATAAAGGCTATTTTTTCGATATTCACATTTTTTTACTGAAGAATAAAAGCTGTCAAACTGCCAGTTTTATTTCGCAGGTAAAAGTTTTTTGACTGTTTAATAAAATTATTCATTATAAATCTTTTTTTAAACAAGCTTTTTTTTGTATACCCTTCATTTTATATATCCATATCATGGCAGTGCACAAAAAATAACTAGTCCGCCATTTTGGGCCGTCCGCCATATTTCATTTAGATCAATGTCACTTAGCTAACCATGCAATGTCATCTAAACTAAACGTGTATGCAAAATTTAATCTTAATCGGTGGAGGATAACTGCTTTAAAATTCAGGTGCAAGATTTGACCCGAACACACTTACCTACATACATACATACAAGTATTGGAAGTTAAATAAAAGCTTGTAAAAACCAGCTAGTTAAGGTACAATAAACGTAGGATAATCTGAAAATAGACCTTAGCTTTGGACTGGGCAGGTCTTAGATGTCTACCAAATAATTAAAAACTTCATTCTCAGCTATTATAGGATCTATTACAATTTTTAGGAAACAAGATTATGTATCCCAAAGGCCTCAAGATTAAAAAAAAAACTAAGCCAAATACCTACTTAAATAATGTTAAAAAAGATATTGAAATGAGGGCTAACAAAAAAAATCTGTACATTTTATATAAAACCTACAATATCAAAGCGTTTTCCTCCACTAACCAAACTTGCCTCAGGTCGTTTGTTCATTAAAAATATATCTTAATTCAATCTATTCCCTTCTTTGAAGATTTCTACTTAAAGAAGAGGGTTCTGCGTACTTAGAATCGGTGGCTTCCATGGATTATTTTAATTTCATGAAACATACCTACAATGGATGTATGAAAAGAATAATGACTGCTTAGAAAGGCTAGGTTCGATTACCAGATCAGTCAAAGAGTTAGACATTATTAGAGGGTTTATATAACAGGAATTTGTCTCAGTAGTTACTTGGTTTGGTAATGTCCTATTAAAATGCCAATAAACTTGCCTCCTAATACAAAGGGTACCTATTAAAATTAACTGTCGAAATGTGAGTATATTACACACCCCTACCTAACACTATTATTTTAAGAGGTCTAGAAAAAAAAAACAATGCAATTCTATAGCGCATGCGAAAGTATTTCTGTCTCTCTGTTACATTTTTTATGTTGTTCTGTTAAATAGTTTGTGACCCTGGGAAGGACATAGGATAAATTTTATCCCGGCAATCATCCTGAAGAGGGTTGAAAGGGGGGGTTTGTATGGTAAACTAATAATTTCCCATTGCGAATGCAGGCGTTATTATATTTTTTTTATCATATCTTTCATACTTATATGATATAGTGTGTCCTAATGTCATTATCATCATCACCTTTCTAATGTTCCTACTGCTGGGACACAAGCCTCCTCTCTGTAAGAGAGAATGGGCCGTGATCCACCACGCGCGCCCAGTGCAGGTTGGTGGATATCACATGTCTTCGAATTTTTTGGTTCTAGGACATGCTGGTTTCCTCACGATGTTTTCCTTCACCGTTTTGAGAGCAGTGGTGAAGAAATAATTTACACAAAGTAAAGCGCCTGCCTGGGTTCGAACTCACGACCTACAAATGCGTCACCACTGTTCTCCTAACGTCATCACCTGATGTCATACGACATCTCACTTGCCTCAGTAAAACACAGCTCCACATCCGCGTACACAAACTGTGAATAACTAAAATTATGTTCAGTGTTAAACTGGAGCATCTTCAGCTTATGCGAGGTACACAGGCGGACGAGGAAACTTGGAGATGTCGTGCAGTGATAAGCATTGCTTGAGCAGAGCGGATTGGGAATATATTTTAATGTATCTATATTTTTCAAGGGAGCGAAGTAGCGCTTTTTACCCGACTGCCGAAGGAGGGTAATGTGTTTTAGAATTCCGTACCCGGAAAAGGTCTAAACGGAGCCCTATTGCTGTCACTCACGTGTCTGTTTGTCCGTCTGTCTGTCCGTCACACAATTTTGTTGCGAAGAATTTTGAAACTTCCCTTGATCTACGAACTCGAAAATTGGTGATTATGTTTATTATTTTTACTTTTCTAATAAATGGCAATAAATTGATAAAGGAGATTGCCCATGCACAGGCCCGTTATGAGGTATCGTGTCTGCGATTTCAATATTATACAAAAATAGTTTTTTTTTTTTTGTTATTTTCCATCTGTGTCCTTTACTTTGTATGTACAGACAACAACAGATCAGGTTCCTTCACTTGGACATTTGTATGCACCTTATTGCATTGTAATAAGGTTTCATTTCAAGAACTTAACATCGTTATATCTCGTAAATTCCGCAAAATAAATAAAAAATGTTTTCTAATTATGAATATAACATGTTTTTCCTACAATATACAACCAAATTCATCAAGATACAACCATTTTTTCAAAGGGGCCCAAGGTCCCTTACAAAATGGGCATTCCCCTTTGATGTTTACTTTGGTACAGAAACCTCAATATGCGTAGTCCGACACGCACTTGGCCGGTTTTTATTACTAAAACTTGTTGTTAACTATAAGCCTGAAAACCTGTAAAAATCTGTCTTTAAATTATCGTTAGGTAGGTTCCGCTAGTCCAAATACTCAATTCAGAAACTGTTACTTCATAGGGCCATAGGCCCTCCTATATCTCCACAGGTCGCTTCAAACCATCCCTAGCGATGCGTGTCCAGTTCATCTCGCTAAATCAGTTATTCTCGTAATCCCTGGAAGGTATTTTATTATTATTATTAATAGGCTCGCGCTTGACCACTATCTCACCTGAAAGTAAGTGATGATGTGGTCGACGATGAAACACGCTTGCCTGGAAGAATCAGGAAATACAGACTGCGGCAGGTAATTTCACTCCTTAGCTGTACGCATTACGAGTATTGAAGTATGCCGTACGTTTTATAGATGATGTCTGATCCGATATTAAAAATTGTTTCCTAACCTAAGTTACTATCCAGTTTACTCTCGGAAAAAATGGTTCTGTAGAACAGGCTACAGGAGCGAAACTGCAGGAAATAATGTTGCTATGATTGTAGACAGTGAAAGTTGGGAGACACATTTAGGGTAATTTCATTTGGTTCCAAAAGGAGGGGCACCGGATGCCGTGGTCCAACTTTGCAGACGTCTGTGTCTGGTCGACTGCTAGTGGCTAAGGTCACATAAACGCCAATTGTCGCCGAAAGCAGGCAAAAGAAGGTGATTAATTTTATAAAATGCATCTCAAATATGTAAGTATTTAATCGTTTTCCTATTCGATAAAAAAACTTTTTTGCAAAAAAATACTATCGACTTCCAAATAAAAAACTACAAAGTGAAAAATAACTTTAATTTTGGAAGTCGGTTGTCTTTGTTTTTTCCCATTTTGATTGCGATATGGACACCGACTTCCAAAATTAAAGTTATTTTTCACTTTGTAGTTTTTTATTTGGAAGTCGGCAGTATTTTTTTGCAAAAAAGTTTTTTTATTTTTCCCTTTTTAGTTGTACCTACTTAAATAGGCAAGTTGTTTTAGTAAGGTAGGTACCTATAACGCCAGTATTGATTACCCGAATAACATGAAACTTGAAAATAGCCGGTGAAATGAGAGATCTGCGTACCCCTTTAGAGCGTACTGGCGTGATGTTATGTTATAAAATGGTATATACAATAAACAGACTTGCGATTGCAGCAAATCCGAATGATTTGCCGTTATTTATTGAAGGGTTCTGTTGTATATCTCCGAAGTTCTTCATCAGATCTTCATCAAATTAAAATGGGAACAATTTCGAAACATACTCTTTCAAACAAAAAAAGAATTTTCAAAACCGGTCCACAATTGACGGAGATATCGGTGAACATACATAAAAAAACATACAAGAAGTCGAACATAGAACCTTCTCCTTTTTGGTAAGTCGGTTAAAAACTAGCTGGCTCTCATGTCATATACTATAGGCACCGTGCATTTTGCAGGATAAACAGGTGTATAATATGAAAACCATAAATAATGTAGCTATCTAACAGTGCTGGGCTTTTAGTAATCAGCTCCGACCTACAAACGAGATAAGTATTTACAAACATAACCAAACAAACCTCTTCATATCTTTATTGTTGTTAATAAAAGTTTTTTTATTTAACTTGCAATGTATGTATGTAAGTGCGTTCGGATCAAACCTAGCAACTGAATTTTAAAGAAGGTATCCTCCACCGATTACGATGAAATTTTGCATACACGTTTAATTTGGATGACAATGCATGGTTAACTAAGTGACGTCATATTAAATCCAACATGGCGGAGGCCCCAAGATGGCGGAATAGTTATTTTTTGTGAATTACCATGATATGGGTAATTCAGTTGCAAGATATGACCCGAACACTTACATAAATACATACATTGCAGGTTGAATAAAAGCTTGTAAAAAAGCAGGCGACGAACCCGCTCCGCTTATCACGAGAACCTCCACCCATCTCCACCATTGTAAAGCACGTAGGTAAATCGTGATTTCTTCTCAGCTTAGCTGCAGTCTAGCTACAACTAGAACTCAGGTATTCGACTATAAAACACTGCGGATAACGCTTTACAATATAAATTCTACATTTGTACAGGAAGGTATTTAGTATTTGCAGAGTTTCTTGTTAACTTGAGAGTATTTAAGATGGTTGGGGGTCTTGTTGAGGTTATAATTTTAAGCACCATTTTGCGTGTTATAACTGTATGAGATTTTAAGACTGTGTGCAGAATTGCAGACTTTAGTCAAGAGTGTGTATAATTAGGCAGATATCAGTGTTTTTAGGGCTCTATACCCAAAGGGTAAAAACAGGACCCTATTACTAAGACTCCATGGTCCGTCTGTCTGTCTGTCACCAGGCTGTATCTCATGAACCGTGATAGCTAGACAGTTGAAATTTTCACAGATGATGTATTTCTGTTGCCGCTATAAAAACAAATACTAAAAACAGAATAAAAATAAATATTTAAATGGGGCTCCCATACAACAAACCTGTCGTTTTTGCGAGAATGGTACGCGACCCTTCGTGCACGAGTCCGACTCGCACTTGGCCGGTTTATTTAATTAGAAAACTGTACAAAACTTTTTATGGCCGGAATTGACATTGATTGATTACTTGCATTTTCTTGCGACAGGTCACTGTGGTAATAATTACATTTCTAAAACCGAAGAAAGGTTTCCTCAAGACACTATTATAACCCCATCCAAATCCAAGCCTTATGAACCATAGCTTAACCTCTAGACTTTCCTTATCACGAGCACAGAATAGCTGCACACAAATCATGTCAATTTCGAGTACAGTAGGTAAAATAGATCAGCGGTGGTATGTCTAATCAGAAACCCCGTTATTTGCTACCATTACTAGATGAGGCGCACACTCACGACCGGTCTTGACCGCGATTGTTTTGAACGGATTAGATTTAAAGCGGGTATGAACCCAAACCTACTCGCATTAGCTATATAAGGAGTGGAAGTTCCTGCCGGAGTCGTGTTTTCTGAAGGTGTGCTTCAACGTCGCTCACGTCATCGCATACCATCAGGAGAAATAGTGGTCAAAGGCGAGCTTATCTATAATACAAAATATCTATTAGGATCATAATAACTTTGTTGATACGTTAACAGTCGGGCACACCTTGGGCAGTTTGTCCACGTAACAGAATAGCAACTCATGATGACGCGAGAAAAGCCGAATGATTGAATAACATTCGATTTCCTACTGTGATATTATAAATAAGTTAGTCTGTATGTTTGGAGGTTTAGATGTCTGTTTATGTATATAAGTCTGTATGTTTGGCGATTTAGATGTCTGTTAATCAATTACACCTAAACGGTTGAACAAATCTGGATAAAATAAATGGCACACAGGTAAACCATAGTCTAAATTAGAACATAAGATACTTTTTTGTATCGCAGTACAACAGATACGTTACCGTCGTACCGTCAGCTAATAAATGGACATCTTTATTTTTTACTACTGTTAGGCTCGCGCTTGACCACTATCTCACCTAATGTTAAGCGATAATTTGGTCGACGGTGAAGCACGCTTGCCTAGAAGTAACCTATTCGCTTTTGACTTAAAGACCTTCACCAGTTTTATACCTTTTTTAAACTAAAAACGAAGAAACAATTCTCAAGCGTGCGCCCCATCTTACTCACAACACTAACGACAGTTCAGTTCTACTAGTTCATTCGTCCAATCGCGAGTGCGTCCGAACTCGAGCTCAAAGTACAGTTAGCTGAACAATACCTGTTTATAGTTATGATTGAAAATAACATCGCGGTAATGAAGCGGAGCCGTGACCGCGGCGCGCGTGACTGTACGCCACGGTGACCATGGCTCGGAAATATTTAAGCGGCGTTATTTTAGGGAATTTATTTTGTAGCTACCTACCTTCCTACCTAACTACTTGTTGAAATAAAGAGATATTTTGTACAGTCTTAGATAGTACTCTTAACATCATCATCAATTCAGCCCGAAAAACTTTCACTACTGAACATAGAGCTCTCCAAAGAGTTACCAAATCGACCGTTCCTTTGCATCTCGTATCCAGCATCTACTCTTTTATAATTATTTCTACTTTGTGACACAAAGTGTACTGTGTTATTTTGGTGTACAATAAAGTATATTCTAATTATTTATGTATCTACAAAGAAGGTAAAGCAAATTCAATTTCTACAGCTGGGCAATCACCAAGTCACAAACGTTTCGTATCGAATCGCTTTCTACAATCGTTAACGCCTCCTATTTGTATGGTCTGACCACGTGACTTAACGTTCAGATGTGTCATTCCCATACATTGATTGGTTTTCTACTAGCGTTATCGATTGTAAATTGTCAACTTGGCTACAGGTGCTGTTGTCAATTCTGTTACTAACACATCTAAACGTTTCTACTAAACGTTTTGAAAATACTTTCATTATGCGTACAGCTAAGGAGTGGAATTCCCTGCCGGAGACTGTGTTTCCCGATAGCTACAATCTAGGAGTCTTTAAGTCAAGAGTGAATAGATTGCTTCTAGGCAAGCGTGCTTCACCGTCCACCACATCATCGCTTACCATCAGGTGAGATAGTGGTCAAGCGCGAGCCTATAATTTATAAAAAAAAAACTAAGCTAAAAAAGTGTCCCAGAGGTTGTACAGTTCAATCGGCTAATAATCTAAAAAATCTGTTTTAGCTAGTTATTCATCATCAGTGTATAATGCCTGTCTAAAAGCAACCAACAAAAATTCGAGTAAAGCTAAAATTGCACTCAAGTTTTGTTTCACACAAAATCCATCCGAAAATAATCCACTTAACCATGGCCACTCTACACAGGCAATTGGCCGGTCCAATCTCACTGCTCTCGGTACATAATAACTATCACAAAATGGAGTATATTGTGACGAGCCAGTGGGATTGTACGCTATCATACACAATATAATTAGGGTACAATTGTATGGTGGAAGCATTATTTGCGTATCGGATGATATTGGTTGAAAATATAGGTTTTGAAGTCGGCTGACGGTCGGTTGTTGATCGTAGTCTGAGAACACTGAATCGCTGCAGTAGCATGGAGTAGCGACCAGGTATGTATATCCCAAGCTTTTTATCAACTTTGTTGGAGTCGACTTTTGTAACCGAATATAGCTAAGTGGCCAGTGTTTTACGTCGCCCAACTGCATTACCTTCAAATACCAGTAGTCAAGAGGAAATACGGGCAGAGAGACTGAATTTCCTTTGTAAAAGGTCATAATTCGAGGTTTGGTTCTCGCCTATTTCCTCCTCCAGTATTGGACAAATTTAAAAGATATTCTATGAATTGAATAAAAAAGATATATGTTGTGCTTCTATGTTTTTCATTTTTTCATTTTTAGTTGTCAAATTTGTACACTAGGCCTCTGTTGACAGCGCATTTTGAGCATTATTTGAGGGATTTCTAAAGACAATGTATCATCAAAAAGGACCAATAGTACTTTTAAGTGGGCACTAAAAACTCCCAAGGAATTTTATTTAAGACACACCTAGGTATAAATAGGCTGGAGAATGTTACGGATCCTATGGCTCCATCGCCACCATAATAAAAGCTTTAAAAATAATGTAAAGCTATTTTATAAGCGTGATATCTGAAGGAACCGTTGAAAGCACGGTCTTCCAAAACATCAAAAAAATGGCACAGGTTGGTCCTCATATAACTACCTGAGAAGGTACTTACCATCAGGTGCACCACGATCCCCTTTACCTTACCTAACACCTGATAAAAACAGTCCAACTTATAATAATTCCGTATAATTTTTCAACACTGATACAAAACTAATTATAAAGGAGAACAATGTGATTTGTATCTGAGATTCAATCAGGGCTTATCACGATCTTGCTCAATGGGGCTAAGCACATCAAAAGGTGCACCTTAATGGGTATTCGCGTGGAGGTAGGACTGGTAATTTGTGTGCGGATGCGGTATTTAGTGTACGCAGAATTATGAGTAAAGAATATTTTTGTCAGATTTTGACTTGCTAGTAAGTAGCTTAAGTAGTTATCAAACTTGTCTATAGTAAATCTATATCAATACCAATTTTATAAAGAGGAAAGATTTGTATTTTTGTATGTCATGAATAAACTTAAAAACTACTGGACCGATTTCCAATTTGAAAATTCATTCACCGTTGGGAAGCTACACTATCGCCGGGTGACATAGGTTATTTTTATCCCTGTATTCCCACGGAAACTGGAACTATGCGGGTGAAACCGCGGGGCGTCCGCTAATCTTGAATAAGTTGAAATGTGCTATCGCTGATATTTGCAGATAAAACATCATGTATAAGTTTCCAATGTGGACTAAGCTATCTGGCACACACAAGTTTGGCCTTTTGCTACAATATTTTTTTAAGATTTTGTATTTAATTTGAATGATTTCTGTACTAGTAAGTATTAACTATTCGATGAAAGAAGATGGAAACAAGAGGCCGGAGGGACGTTGTCGCCATTGTGTGTCATTTTATAGATGTCAAAATTATCTTCAGCGGAGTATTCTTTTATCTAGTACTAGCTGTCCCACGTGGCTTCGCTCCCTTCAACTAGCTGCCTACCTACCCTACATATATGAATGTTGCGTAACTTTAACCGCTTACGCAGCGCACGCAATGGTAGCTCATGAAAAGGATTTTTTTTTCCGTTTTAGCAACATTTTTATTTATGCTCCGCTCCTATTGGTCGTAGCGTGATGTTATATAGCCTTTAACCTTTGTCGATAAATGGACTATCCAACACAAAAAAATGTTTTTTTAATGCGAACCAGTAGTTCAAACAAACAAACAACGTATAGATTGCAAAAAAACATAACCAAATAATAAATGAGAAGTTAGTATAAAAACACGCTTAAGTCCAGTCATGTTCATATTTTGTCCATCTATCTGTATTTGTAACTTTTGTTCGCGATTATTGTAACTGCGCAGGACTACTAATTAAAATGCCACCTCCATTCCTCCCACATCTCAGTCTAAGAAGTGAATTCGATACGGCCAGTAATGGAGGTTGCAACACTACACAAGTTCATTGTGGGCTTCTCATTAGATCTCTAAGATAACATACTCTATGCCTTTATGTCTGGTGTTATTATCAACGCCAATTTTAGTAGGTTATTGAGTTTGTGAGCGAGAATTTTTAATAGAATATAGATTGGGTTTTGTATTTCGATGTTGGTTTGCCATTCCGTTTGGCAAATTTATAACAGAAAAAGGTTTTTTTTTTAATTTTGAGAAGCGGAAGTTGAAGAGTTGTCCCAGCTGTTATACGTAAGGCAAAACCGTCGTTACGCCATATGTCAGAAAGTTTCGCAACGAGTGTTAGCACGGAGTAATGTGTTACCCATCCGTACCTAATCCGGATTTTGAAGGTGAAATAGGTAATCGCACGTACGGGCACATTGCTCGCAGAACGGATGGCCGATGGGGCAGAAAAGTTCTGGAGTGGCGACCGCGAACCGGAAGACGATGCGTTGGAAGGCCTCCCACCAGGTGGACCGATGACCTGGTGAAGGTTGCGGGGATTCGCTGGATGCGGGACGCACGGGACCGGTCAATGTGGCGACACTTGGGGGAGGCCTATGTCCAGCAGTGGACGTCTTTCGGCTGATATGATGATGATGATGATGACGTAAAATACAGGTTGAAGCCAGTTAGATTGGAAGCCGAATCTTACATAGGGAAGTGCATATGCATAGATGGTGATTTAAAGCGTATACTTTCCATATATACACAGTTAAGTTACTGAAATGACTTTACCACTGAAAAGAGCACTACTCCTTCTGCTCACCTCCATACAACCCTAAACTGCAGTCACAACAAGAAATTGCTATTCCCATTTCGTCCACCGGCCGACGGGCGACGCCATCGGGCGCGGTTAACTGTAAATACGGACAATTCGACTTGGCACTGGCAACTCTGTGGTTTTCTTAAATCTTTCTATTGTTGTTCCATTTTTGAATATATTCTATTATAAAGTTTGTTAGGACGGTTTATGATGAAGTTGCTTCATCTGGAGAAAATAACTTAGAAGAATTGGATTCTGAAGGCTGATGTAACTAACTGTAAGTTGAGGTAGGTTAGTTTACGTTAGCAAAACATTCCACTTTTGACCTGTCCCTCGCTGGTCAGGCGACTTTCGTGTATGTGGCTATGTATGATCAGAAAAGCATCTGTGTGCCTGCTTAGAAAAACTTTGCCATCAACATACTACAAATTTTTGTGACTAAGATTATCAAGAAGAATTCTCAGAGACTTAAACGATCTACATTAATGGTTTGTCAATAAATTACCACATACTTTGACTACACTGTCTTGTCAAACAATTTGACGGTTAACTGACGTACCAATTGACGTTTAAATAACAGTGTTACCTCCATCATGACTTAACACATGAACAACGTCATTCCGCAGAGCCCTCAAAACATCTCATTTAGCGAACGATTTCAATTCAAGCCGCCATAATTTATGTATGTACACGTTTCCAGTCAAACACTCTTGTCACGATACAGAACGATGTAGAAGGTCGGCTACATCATCCATATCATCCACAAGCCGACTTCGTCCACTAATGGATATTATAAGGCACAAGTGTTTGCGCAAAATATCAAAAAAATCAAATAAACTATAGGGGTACTTTTGAATAGTCAAACAAAAAAAAAATACAATTACAGACAGAGACAGCTAAGATTTGACCAATCCCAACTGAAGGCGCCCGTTCACGCACATGACGAATGGATCGGCACCACTCAGCTCAACCATCATGTAGCTGCATGTGTGCTCAATCACAAGTGCACTCCCTGTTCCCTCATTCGCATAGTCCGATGGGACAGCACTCCGACATGACTGGTAAGCGATCAGGCACTTCTTCTTTCAATCCATGGATTGGAACCTATCATCACCGCCGCCTTGCCATGTTGGGTCCTGCCCACCAATATTTGAGACTACTCTTCTGCCAGCGTGAAAAGTGTTTTATCACCCCAAGGGGACATTATAGCGGAATAAAAAGACTCCTGCCAGACTATAATCTATCTCTGTGCCAAATTTCATCCAGATCTGGTCAGCCGTGATTGAGTAACAAACATACATCCATCCAAACCTTTACATGTATTATATAGGCGTCTTTTAAGGACCTTCTGT
Organism: Orthosia gothica; assembly: GCA_949775005.1. Taxonomy (NCBI): domain Eukaryota; kingdom Metazoa; phylum Arthropoda; class Insecta; order Lepidoptera; family Noctuidae; genus Orthosia; species Orthosia gothica. The sequence goes on along the minus strand of OX459060.1, from coordinate 17,614,415 downwards.
TCATATCTACTCTATAGGTACTCTTGGACCGAAAACTAGGAAATTCCACGTCTCTTTGTCCCCACCTCAAATATTCATGGTATTTCAGTCACTTCTGTTTCAGTGTTACTGCATTTCATGTGACCCCTCTCAAAGTTTACTTAGGTATTAATCATTGGGCTGAATATTCCAGCGTTCTCAGTTGACTCGCTTCAGTGGTCTTGTGAAAATAGCTTTCTACGCTACGCTGAGCGCAAAAATATTGCTGCACTCGTGAACTAATTAGTTTAATAGAAAATTAATGTATGTAATGGACTCATATATATTATGTAGTTAGACAAAGATGATATGATTAGATTGAGGGTGACTCCTAACAAGTAATAGGGAAGTGAGAAAGCAGAAGACACGTTGTGTCAATCTCAAATACATTGGAATAAGGACAAGATAATGACGAGAATGGTAATATATTACTAGTTGGATCTGCTGAAGACTGTATGAACTCAATTTCTTTTTGTACCTATTATTTAACTGCACAGCACAAATGTGAGTACTATGTACCAACTGTAAATATACCTTTTACTGTACCTATTATGTCGTTCGTGGATTTGATTGTATCCTGGCAGTTAAGAGTGTGTCCTGCTCTCTCAAATGTCTCTCTGATGATGGCGCATATGTTGATTCATTCGGTTCCCTTCATGACGGTTGAGCTGAGTGGTGCCAATCCATGCATCATGTTCGTTAACGGGCGCCATAAGTTAGGATTAGCCTTAACTTGCCTGCCTTGGCCTGTTTTAAATTACTTATTGTATTTTGGGGTTGTTAGTTTTACTCTTTTGACATCGTTCTCACTTATATGTAATTTCCAACAAGTATGATGTAACTAAATACTTGTAATCAAAATATATTGATAGAAAAGAGTGTCCGTGGAGTGTCTTGCACGTTCTTCTCCATAGAGACCTACTGACGCTTGCGAATGTGCAGCTGGCTTAATTTTTTTGGTTGATAATTTAAAAGTGCCTTTAAATGATTTAGTTAAAATAAATCTTTATGATTAGACTAACTATGATTCGGCTGATACTACTATTGCTTCTTAATTCATGAAATTTATTTTTAACATAAAAATTGCATGTAGCTTACTCCTCAGGGCATTAGTTGATCTTATTGTCAAATACAATACTTTTTTATTGATAGGTCGTAGTTTGACCACTATCTCACCTGATGGCAAGCGATGATGAGGTCGACAATGGATCATGCTTGCCTAGAAGTAACCTATACACTGTGAACTTAAAGTAAAACACACACAGTAAAAAATAAGGTAAGTATTTAGTATTTTTACCTTTGACATTAAAAACTCTATGACAAACGGAATACGGTTGTCGAAATGTCAACAGCCGGTTTATAGCCAGAAAAGTCGTCGGACGTAAAGTATAAAGCGAGTCATCGTCTGTCTTTAAACCGAAACATACCGACATGTATAAAACTTACACGTTTCTACTGGAAATAGTAGTAAAGTATTCACGGGGACATGTTTTAGCTTGTCTTTGTTACTTCAGAGGCAAGGGTAGAAGATCTGGTCGGAACAACACACATAGAAAATTCAAAAATAATAAAGTCTAACGATACAGTGTCTGCTAAGTGCTTGGTTCCAGGTAGGTCAAAGGGAATTATAGATTATCAAATTAAACGCAAAAAGCAATCCTTTCAGTTCAGAAACACTGTAGGTAATTGCTCCTATGAACTTCAAAAGGGACTTGTTTTATATGACAATGATGGGATTGTCTGGACGGCTAAGTGGAAAGGAGCATGCCATGAAGTACACTCTGTACAGAAGAAGATTCTGGTTTTAGAAAGACCATCGCATAAGTCGACAATGCAGTAGTAATCTTAATAAAAAACTTATTTACAAAAAAATACTACCGACTTCCAAATAAAAACACTACAAAGTGAAAAATAACTTTCTTTTTGGAAGTCGGTGTCTTTGGTAGGTACCAACTATTTTCAACTTTTTCTGCGTTATGGACACTTTTCACTTTTTAGTTGCACTTAATAGGCAAGTTCTTTATTTAGTAAGGTACCTGTAATGCCAGAATAGATTACCCGAATATCATGAAACCTGAACATAACCGGTGAAATGAGAATGGACAAAGGTGAACTGCACACATCTGCGTACCCCTTTACAGCGTACTAGCGTGATTTTATGTTATGAAATAGTATAAAAAAATAAACAGACATGCGATTACAGCAATCCCGAGAGTTTTGTCGTCATTTATTGAAGTATATCTCTGAAGTTCTACAGCAAATTTAAACAGATTGGAACGATTTGGGAACATATTATTTCAAACAAAAAAAATATTTTCAAAACCGGCCTACAATTGACGGAGAAATCGGTAAACATAGACAAAAAAAACGAACAAACATTAAGTCGAATATAGAAACTCCTCTTTTTTAGAAAGTTGGTTAAACAGGCAAAAGCTTTCATATATCCCAGCTTTGCGTTGATCAGTCATTGTGTCGCTCTTTTTAACTAAAAAGGAAACCATGGATTTCTCTTAAAGGCAGTCCATGGTGGTGGTCCTTCTGAACCAATTTCTTGACTATTCTAGCCCTGTTCTCGAATGCAGAGACATTTTTCACAAACCTGCACCCGTGTGAAGTATGGCTGGTGTTAAATTAAGCATAAAATTCGACAATTGCTTGCAGCTTTCGTTGGAACTCTCTCCGGTGAGTTCGTAAAATGTGGATAGTATAGAAGTTTTTGTAGGGCTGTCGATATCATAGATATACGTGGGACACTCAGAAAGTTTTGCGAAACTAAAAAAAATTGTTCTATACGTACATATATTTTTATTAAATCTTTTCAAAGTACTTTCCACCAGCCTCTATACAAAGATTCATGCGCCTAAACCAGTTTTCAAAACACTTTTTCCAGTCCGCCGCAGACACCTCGTTTACAGCCTGCTCGAACGCAGCCAGCGCATCTTCCGGCGACGAAAATTGTATCCCTTTGAGCTGATTTTTTATTTTTGGGAATAAAAAGAAGTCACACGGTGCTAGATCAGGGCTGTAAGGAGGGTGACCCAGGAGTTTGTCTGGCGTGCTGTCCAGGAAGTCCCTCGTTTTGAGTGCGGTGTGCGCAGGTGCATTGTCGTGGTGGAGCAGTAGCCCGCGGAGCCCTGTGTTTGGTCGCTTGTTGCTTATAACAGAGAAAACTTCTGGCAAACATTTGGTAGTATACCATTCGGCATTAATGCTTCTTTGATCCCGTAAGGGAATTGATACCAAGTGGCCAGTCAAATTAAAAAAGCTAGCGATCAAAATCTTACCCCCGCTTCTAGATCGCTTCACTTTGGTAGGCGTTGGCTCATTTTGAAACACCCAAACAGTCGACTGGCGCTTGGTTTCTGGGTCGTATTGATAAATCCAGGACTCATCACCTGTAACGATGTCGTAAACACGCCGAGACGAGCCTGCTTCAAATTTGTTAAGCATATCACGGCACCATTCCACCCGGGCCTGCTTCTGAGCATCGGTGAGGTTGTGCGGCACCCAGCGTGATACTATCCTCCTCACGCGAAGATGGCTGTGTAGAATCTCGTGAACGCTTCCCGATCCAATCTTCAATATGTGTTGAATCTCCTGATATGTAATTCGCCTATTGTCTTGGATTAAATTTTTCACTGCTAGCACGTTTTCTTCGGTAACAGCCGTCAAAGGGCGACCGCTTCTTTCGTCATCCCCCAAAGTTGTTCGACCGCGCTTGAATTCGTTATACCAACGATACACGGTTGCCTTGGAAGGGCCTTCATCCATGAATGCCATTTGAAGTCTATCGTACGATTCATCCGGTTTCAGGCGACACTTGAAATCGTATAAAATCATAGCTCTAAAATGTTCCCGGCGCAGATCCATATTTCAGTGAGACACAATACTTTGAATTAACTCGCAAAAAATGTGGAGGGAAATTTTGAAATTGGAACTTACTTATTTTTACTTATAAATAATCATATTTTCGAAAAACATTATAACTGGCCAGTCTCCCATATATAAAAACTTTTTTTCGCAATACTTTCTGAGGGGCCTGGTATATGTTTTTATATTTCTATGGTCGATATCAACATATTGGCACTCTATATTTTTCAACATGGTTGCGCATTGAGAAATAATTTAGTTGCACTTAGTTGGTTACGCTTCGAGGAATACCCCCATTTGCCATGTGGTCAAAACCAAATCTATATCGTGCTAAATTGATCAAATAAACATTGTGTATTCATTGCAAACTGTTTTAAAAGGCCTGTTGAAAATGACACAATAAACAAAAATAATCCCTCAATAAACCTATGAACCTTTTATCCCCTGAAAATTATAATATGCCGATGAACGATAGGTTTCTTTCATAATTTAGGACCTGACAACAAAAAAATATGGCAATGTCAGTCACGTTTACATCGTTTTCGCATTCGTCATTTTCACTAGCAAATTACATAAAATACTCTCTCAACATTACACAATATACAATGCAATAATATATCATACATCATCTCAATTCTCCAACATAAATATATCAAACATTTAAACAATATATACCGTAGAGTTTCAGGTACATACATAGTCTGCTGATGAAAAGACGAAACAGTTATTTGCCAAGGTGAATATACAAAGTTAAATGCTTTAACAGACCGTTGTTCTCTTGCATATTTCATGCTTGGGTACACATTTTATAATAGAGGGTAACTAGTGGATACCCTCGGGGCTTGAGATAGGAATATATGGATATGAATATATGAAGATTCTTTTGGTAGTAGTTAAGTGAAAGACTAGTCGTCCTCCAAAGGACATTGTTCGACGTCCGTACATCGTTCACCTAAGAACTAATAGAGACGTGAATTTACTTTATGTGTTCTAAACCCGGATTCAGAAAAAAACCCTAAACTCAGTGTCAGGTCTCAAGCTTCTGACTACCCGTAACTCTGTGGCCGGGACCAACGGCTTAACGTGCTTGCCGTGGCAAGGAGGAAACTCGGTATGTTAAAATGGTCACCCATCCACAGACCGACCTCGTCAAGCTTTGCTTAAACTTGATGATCGACCAGTGCGGCTGTTATTATTAAGCCACGAGCTCCTCTGTTTCTGTCTTCTAAATAATGTACATATTATTTGATTGAAAGAAAATTAAAATCATGAACACTTTTGAAAATTGAAAAAAATCCAAAACACTTTCGAATTTTGAGGTTATAATTAGGCCAATAGAAACATACGGACTGTCATTACTACCAAATGTCAAAGTGCGATCTGTCAATTTAGTATCAATGTTGCTCGTTTCACACAGCGCTTTCAATCGCTATAATTTGTTTGTAAGTAAATACCTTATTCAAAGCTGAAGAAAGTGCTGAGTTTTATAATTACGGTGCACACTATACCGCTGCGCACAAAGCCTTGGCTGTATGAGTTACAATACCCTTTGCCTATTCAAAACGTCAAAATTAAAACAAAAATAATGGCGCCGGGGTATACGACCGAAGTGATTTACTTTTTAAAATGGTTTTCGAAATTATAAAGTGTTTTGTCTATTGTAATTATTGTAATGTAAATTATTTAAAAAAATAGTAATTATTGTAAAGGTTGATTCATAGGCCATTTTTAACAATGTCCTTCTTTACGGTCGTAAGGGAAGCGCTAGACAGAAACCGTTAGAGGCAGTTAGTTATTCTTAAATCGCCACTGCAAGAGTAGGTACAAAATTATTATAGAACTAAATAACAAACTGTCACCAGGTAAAAATAAAACCAGATTCCAATTAACAAACAAAGCAAACTGCAACACAAAAGCCACACAACACATATCCCACACACAAAGAATGCTATATCTTCATTAAAATCAACTTCTAATTGAACTCCTGAAAAACAAAGACAACGAGAAATATACCTTATAGTACTTTCAGCGTCTGAAACTAATACGGTCCAGTGGGCAGATACTTGAAAGATCGGATTATAGTTGAAGTGGGAACGTGGAGCATTCTACCTGAGACTTAGGAGTCTTCTTCAGGTAAGGCACCCTGTTTGTGGGACGATTAGTCGTGGCGATTTTTGTGGAGTTAGTTTTTGTCGCAGCTAAAATCCTCTTGCATCTTATGTGGCTTTGAATGATCTTATATAATTCTAGAGTGAACTGAAAAATACCTTTAATGACTGCCAATTCTGTGAAACTTCTCAGTACAATAGTGACAGTCAGTTTTAATAATATTGAAGAAGAATTCATAAGTAAACACAGTTTAGCCGATTTAATAGCTAAAGAAGTTAAATTGAAATCATCACAACCATAATTTCAGTGGAAACGCCAGATAGACCAGTCCTTTATATATTGGTAATATTTACAAAACAAAATAACTGAAAGTTTAGAAACCAATAAATCTTTAAATACAGTGTGCATTTACATTTAAAAACACCCAACCCGAACCCATTCCGCGGACACAAACAAACAGCAATACAGTTCCATCAATTCAAAGTAATACCAACATTAATGGCATAACATAACCATAATTCACATCAGAGCAGCACTATAAACAAAAGGCGTTTGATATGCGACAGTCCCACTTCTGAAAGTTGGCAACGCGTCGTGGCGTGAGTGGTGAGCTTTATTGTTCTCTCGGCTCTGTCAATATCTAGTGAATGTGATTCGTTAGAAATTGCGCGGTAACTGTAAAACATGGTAATTGGTCAGATAAGTATTTTTCCTTGTGTCTACTACTTTTGAACATAGAACTGTCAAGGAGTTGCTAATAGTTTGTAAGGCAGATAAAGCTTATTGCCCGTTCCAAAAACGGCTGTTATGTTCGCTTTACACTGCAAAGTACTCCAGTCCTCACTCCTCGCTGTCACATGAATTCGCTTCTGCGCAGCTACTCGTATTCCGAGCCGCCATTAAGTTTAAATCTATCTGTACTATGGTAAAGAACGAAAATAAAAATTCATGATAACTCTACGGACAAGAGGACTATGGACAATTTAAAACCGCGATGGGTCCCCATCCCTCCTTATGGGATAAGCGGGTTCCTTATACGGACTTACACCGCTTGAGGATGATCTTCAAAAAGGTCAGATATATAAAATAAAAGTCGACGAAGCAAAAAAATTTAAGTATATTTTACAAGCTTTTATTTAACTTGCAATGTATGTATGTATTATAAGTGTGTTCGGCTCAAATCTTGCATCTGGATTTTAAAGCAGTTATCCTCCACCGATTAAGATGAAATTTTGCATAAACGTTTAGTTTGGATGACAATGCATGGACGTCATTTTTCAATCCAATATTGCGGACGGCTCAAGATGGCGGACTAGTTATTTTTTGTGCACTGCCATGATATGGGTATCAAATGAAACGGTTTGCTGAGAAGAATACGAAAAAAGATTTTTAATTTCTGTCTATTTCTATGTGAAAAATACGTAAGTTACTCCTTGATATGTCCATGGGGTTTTTTGTACGTTCTGCTCCATAGAGATTTCCCTACACTTTGGAACGCGCAACTAACAGCATCTTCTGGACTGACTGACTCCTTGACAATTCAAAAGTGCAAGTAAACGGTTTAATTGAAAGAAATGCAAAAAAAAACTTTGAAATTATATTTTTCACAATGAATAGGTACGTAATAATAACGTGTACAGAATTATCTATAGATACTAATAATACACTAATAATGCTGTTTACCAAACTATTTCTGCTAACCCCAATCCCAACAACAGTCGTTTTACAACATCTAATTATCAACCTTCATGACTGAAACCCGTGGCACCGCAGGCAAACCCGGGGAATACGTTTTAACAGCAGTCGTAACAAATATCGGTTCGCTCTGAAACATCGGTAAGCAATTTACAACTAGTGATGTTACGATGTTTTCGGTAAGTGCGGTTTTATGCTAACAATTCTTGTTTCCCCGTCGGTTATATATTTGGACATAATAGATAATAATAACATTAAAGTTGGTTTAATTAAGTGTGAAATAATTAATTAATTAATCGGCCAGAGAATCAGCATTGCCACCCAACGTGGCAATGCAATGCTGCCAGCGTTCAGGGCACTTTTCACGTTGACGTTTTTTCGATGTGGACGTATTTAATGACGCCCAACGACCCTTGCCCTTCGATGAAGAATACACTTCATCGAAGCCCATGCCCTTTTTATACGCGTCAGTAATTTTTATTTTATTTAAGTGTATTTATAGGTAGTTATTGTGAATTAAGTATTTTATACTATGTAAATTTATACATATCTTGAAATAAATAGACACAGTGTGAAATGGTGACTGATATTCTTTTTAGATTATTTTGGCAAAAGATTGTTATTTTTCTTCAAGACATATTTTCATTTCCCTAAAAAATTACGTTTCATGTAGATACCGCAAGTCCGCGAAAGTATTTAATATTGAATGGATGCTACGGTTATTTTATACAGTAATATTCAAAGACGTGTGGTCCAACTAAAGTAAAGCCTCCAATAAAAGGCTCATCATTGATTCATCATCTGTTTGTTCAGTAAATTCGTATTTAAATATTTTGATTGTTTTCAATATTACCGAATAGTCCGTGTCAGTGCCATGGCTATTTAATCAAAATGGCACAACCAATCAGCACCTTAAGTTATCTAACGCCTAATTAGAGATTTGTTAAAAACGTCACTCGAAATCCGAGACTGAAATCTAAAAAAAACTTGCACAGAATAACTCTTCCTCTGTCAATAAAACCATGTTAAAAGTAAAACAAACTCCGTCCGTGTCCCACCACTAGCCCAGTTTCACGTGCTGATACTGCGAACATTATTCACGCTTTTAAAATAAATAAAAATATCCCGTACACTAGTTGTTTGTATCGGGTTTTCTCGTAAATAAAGAAACGGTGGACTACTTGTTATTGTACTCTTAACTTATAGGGCACATTTGTTCCGAATAAACTCGCTGTTCCGAATGGTGTGAAAAATATATAAAAATAATATATAGCTTGTAATCGGTGCAGTTTTGTTGTGAAATGTATTTTCGGAATATATAAAATATGTTTTAAAGTATGTAGTGGCAAAATTGTAATAGAGCAATGGTGGCCGCGATTTTAAAGTTGTAAGTCGCTTTACTTTTTATTTCCTTGTTTAAGAAGGCAGGCGCTTTACTTTGTATAAATTATTCATCACCCCGGGAAAACATCGTGAGAAACCAGCATGTCCTAGAACCAAAAAATCGAAGACATGTGACATCCACCAACCCCTCCCCCTGGGCTGCGTGTTGGATTACAGGCCAGTCCCTCTCACAGAGAGGAGGCCTGTGTCCCAGCAGTGGGAAAAAAAAGGCTGATGATGATGATTATGAAGCCTTTTAAAATACCACCCTGAACTCTGTGCAATGCTTATTAGGGAACAGACCTGGGGAGACCATATAAAAGGGTTGAGACCTGAACCTCACTATAAAAGGCAGTCCGGTTGGTGTGGTAAACCTCTGCATACCCTTTTGAAGAATACAAGCGTGAAGTTTTATTAATCGAAATTGCACTGTATTTTCAATTCACTTCAAATATCAATTCAACAATTACACTGTCTAGCAAACAGGCTAAGTTTAGCTGCATAGTATCAATTGAAGCCAGTGGCACCGTCTTCAACAAACCGCACTCGATCTGTTTTGCGGAACCCCATTCACGTTTCATTGGGTTCCGTACAGCTAAACTAATAGTATCTAAATATATTGGACAGAGTTTAGAGCGTGTATTTAGTGTCTGTTTGTCAATGTCTTGAGTGTTTCAGCTAGAACATTTACGACATGCTTGAGTTTAAAGGATAGGCAGAGATAAACACACCTTTTATATTTTTGTTTTCAGTCTCGTTTTTGTTTTCAGTCTAATGGCAATTATCGTGCAAAGTATCATCCTAGAAGACTGTTACTAAGAATTTCCTCATCGAAAAATTTATAACGAATTTTATCTACACTCACAACGTAATGTTGCAAATATGAAAAAATATTGTATTAACACGTACTTTTTTTTCGTGGATAGGTAAAATAAGAAAAAAAAACATTTACTGTGTAAACAATTATTTTCCATCGGTTTTCATAAAACTTTTTTTAATTTTTATATCACACTTTTACTTTTTAATTTATTGGCGCGTATTTTTTTACATAAAGTCAATGAGCCCATCATTGACTTAATGTAGAAAAATACAGTCATTGTCTATGCATGCGCGAGCTGCGTAGTTATGCGCAATGAGAATCTAAATTGCCCGCCATACCAAAAATTTTTCCGTTTCAATCCAATTTCAATCAAATCCGTTTTGTTTTATTTCAACTGTCTGAGTGAAGATAAAATAGCGAATGCAACGGCATATAATTAGGTATTAAAACACTCGTGTGATACTATTATCACACTCGTGTTTTAATAACCCTTATTATATTATATACTATATTTAAGAACCTAGGTGTTAATTGATGTTGACTATTTTGCCAAACCCTACTCTAGCCCGAAAACTTCAAGTCAAACTTTGGCATTAAAGTAGAATGTGTTCTCTACTCGAGATTGCTAATTTTCAGAAACCGAGTGTTAGACTACAGTTAGTTTGGCCTTTTCAATCCTACCTATACTAAAATAAAATATTGCTATCTAGAAATAGTGAAAGTATACCAGTTTACACCTTTCTATATTGTACAAAAAGAATTTTCCTTCTAATATTATCTGACTTTTGTCATGGTACGGCAAGCAACCTTAGCTTTCTAAAAAAAACAATTTTTAGACACCATAAGTAGGGAAACTTAAGCACTAAATCCAAATTCTACCCATCATAATCCAGATCGCATAAACTGAGTTTAGTTGAACTAATCGCGATTAGTGTCATTGGTGAAATCGGCCATAAGTAAGTACAATATCTAAGTTTAGGTACAACATTCTTACAAAACATGCTTTTTCATTTTCTCAATAACCAGACATAAAACACTGCATGACCCCGGAATCAAACTATTGGTCATAACACCACTAGATCAAAAGGCAACCAAAACCATACATGATAATATTTGCAAGAAGAATGATGATGATATGATATCCCGAACAAAATCAACAAGTACATAAGTATGATTACCCACACATATCAATCCTCATCTTCCAATACAAAACACAAAACATAAGAGAAGCAATAAATAAAACGACGGAATCGTATAAATAATGAACGACGGAGCGCGACTGCGATTTATAGTTGCAAATGTCGCGGTCGCAAGTGTCGCTACACGTCAACCGCCTATTTTAGGTGGACAACGACCAATTGTACAGAGTAATTTGTGAAACAGAGGCTTTTTGGGGTGAAGTTTTTAAAGGGAAAATTGTGACAGTGGTTTTTGGTTAGATGTTCTGCTCATCTTGGCATCTTTAATCTTTTGCTTTTTGGTAGTTTATTGATTTTGTGTTGGGGAGAGTTAAAACCAATGGGCGCCTGAACATCAGGGATAAAACCAAGGAGTGTGGAATTCCTTCCTAATTAAAACCAACCCGCTACCATCACATGAAAGTTCCATCCAGTGCAATGCCTGTAAGGGCACATTCTTGTGGAGACTGGACCCAAAAGGGCTTGGCTCAAACTCTTAGTCTTAACAAGCAACAAAAAGAAATCCAGTAAGTATTCTAATAACATAACTTACTACGAGTAAAATATCCTTTCTAGCATAACCTCTGAACTTCCCGGTAGCAATCAAGAAAGTACTACTTTATAATTTTCGCAACTGCAGCGAAATTCTCCTTAAACCAATAATTACAAAGTTGAAACTTCGAGTGAAACAATAAACACATTCTTAGAAATACAATCTTCGAGCTGATCTATACACTACAGAGTAATGAACGAATCGCGTGCCTCTTTTTAGAGGAGTGCGAATACCCTCTTTGTTGAATAACATAGAGTAGGTAAACGGACAGAGGCAGAATTTCAAACACATTTTAAGTTCCTCACTTTTTGTCACATAATAAAAAGGATGATATAAAAAAAAAACAAAAAACCCGACTGCTTCAAAAGCGAACTAAAAAGACGTAAACAAGGAAAAAATCATGCTGTGCAGTCGGAGGATACATATTCGCGGGCTGGCTGACCAAAATCTGGTGTATCCTCCGCCTGCACAGCATGATTTTTTCCTTGTTTACGTCTTTTTAGTTCGCTTTTGAAGCAGTCGGGTTTTTTGATTTTTTGAATTAACTTTTTTTATTTATAAGTTTTTAGTTAAGTTTTTTTCGAATTAGATACATTTAAACATATAAGTGTTATATATTTTTGAAATCACCTTTTAAAACCCTTTATTTTGATAACCCACACACTGGGTTTGGAAGAAAAAAAAAAATTGGGACCCCACAATATGGCGCCCAAAATCCGCCATTTTTCTATTGTCCCATTTTAACGTAGCCTATGACACTTGCAGGGTTAAGACGAATCGATTGACGTATGAATCATCAAAATCGGCCAACGCGTTTGGTCTCTGGAACGCCACATAGGAACAAACATACATACATACATACATACATACATACATACATACATACATACATACATACATACATACATACATACATACATACATACATACATACATACATACATACATACATACATAGACTGATAAACACATTACCCTCCTTCGGCAGTCGGGTAAAAATCTCTGAAATATCCTCTAGTGCGATTAGACACATGTAGAGTAGGGCAGACATACCACGATACCCGATAAAGGTTTTAATCGAAAGATAACTAAGGACAGGTTCCAGAAGTCCGGGATAGCCTGTATGAGAGTTAACCACAATACTGGAAAAATGCAGAATGGAAAGAACGCCTAATACCCCAACAAAAGTGGCATTTCTGCATGCAAGTTCTATAGCAGATTACATGTTTCTGGAGAAAAAAAATTCTCACAAAATTATTGTGACACATCTTATCTCATATTCATTTACAAAAAATTACAACCGACTTCCAAATAAAAACACTACAAAATAAAAAATAAATTACTTCAATTTCGGTAGAAGGTGTTCTTTTTTTTTTGTTTCATTATTATTTATTTTTCACTTTTTTGTTGTTGTACATATCTATAATGACCACAGTTATGTCAGAATAGATTAGCCGAATAATATGAAACTTGAACACAACCGGTGAAATTAGAATGTACTCCAAGGTGAACGACTGATTGTGATTCGATTGCAGCAATCCAGAGAGATTTGCCTTCATTTATTGAAGAGTTCTTGTATATAATATTCACAGTTTTGAGGTAAAAGACATAAATAATAAAATGACTTCGCATTGAGAACCTCGTCTTTTTTGAAGTCGGTTGAACAACAGTGTTAGTCTCTGTCCCATTACCTACTCATGTGTCCAAACTACCGTCAGATTAATTCAATACTTTAGTTAGTTTAACGATCGTTAGAGTAGGCGGAGCAGCGTGATTTATGTAGTGTTAATAGACAGTTTTTGGATCGTTCGAATAGTGGCAAATGTTCTGTCGAACTGAGTTCAGTTGTATTGGGATGATTCAGCCCGACAAATGGTATACTTACATGTTTAGATCAAAACATATATAATTGTTGTTGTGTTGTTGTTGTTTTGTTGAATTTTCGATATGACGAAGAAGAAGAATAGGTACTGTTACTTTTAACTAAAGATAAGTATTTGATTTCTAATATCATACAGTTCATGTTTTCATCAACTATATCTGAGGTTCTATTGACATTCTTTTGGCGATGTGTAGCTGTCGCAGCCAGCTGGTTAAATTAGCCAGCTAATTGGACGCCCAGGCCTATAGTTAATTGAACTAGAATCATTCAACGTTTAACAACTTGGCGTAGTCAGCCCTTTGAAGATGACTGCCCAAGACTCAGCCAAGTGATTCAAAATGAGTTCAGTATTTTTGCTCTTCGCTTAAAAGTTCAAACGTAGCGCTCAATGGCTTGGCTAGTTGTCCTTCAGCTATTTCATTCGATGCCAGCGTTTAAGGCTTATATATTCCCCAATGTTAACTCAGTAATGGCCGTGCGCCCGCTCGGTGCAAGTTAGCCCTAATGCGCCTAAACCCAATATTGAACCTTCTTTTAAACAGGTTTGTTTGCAAATTATTCTTTGATTTACATATTATGCTATTTCAGTTATGAAGAAATTCTCGTTTTGGACGAGTATCCAAAAGTAGCGAAAAAATATCGTTTTGTAAATTATTTTTTAACCCCCGCCGGAAAAAGAGGGGTGTTATAAGTTTCACGTGTGTTGCTGTGTATCTGTGTATCTGTGTGTCTGTCTGTGGCATCATAGCGCCTAAACGGATGAACCGATTTTGATTTAGTTTTTTTTGTTTGAAAGGTAATTTTGTCGAGAGTGTTCTTAGCTATGTTTGAATAAAATCGGTTCAGCCGTTCAAAAGTTATGGGCATTTTACTGTTTGAATCGGGGTGTTTTCGCAAGATAAATGTGTCGGGGGTTTTTAAATTGTGAAATTTTACTTGTTTCAAGTAAAACTATTAGTTACACGAAAAAAACAAGTTACACAAATAATGTAAATGAATCAATAGAGCAAACCTAGCCGTTACTAAAGAGTGTGTTTTGGAAATTAACCGTAATTTAACCAGATGGCTGCGACATAGCAAATAGCTGCAAACGTTTCATATCGAATCTCTTTCTACAATCGTTAACGCCTTCTATTTGTATGTTCTGACCACGTGACTTAACGTTCAGAAGTGTCATTCCCATACATTGATTCGTTTTCTACTAGCGTTATCGATTGTAGATTGTCAACTTGGCTACAGGTGCCGATTAGTTAATCTATCCTAAGAGCTGTAGATCTCGCTTCTCTTCATCAAAACCGATGATAGTTAAAGGAAAGATAATAAATCAGCTTCAAACCATTTGCAAACCTTTTAAAACATTAACAAATTGGTTCATGTAGTGATCGGATGGCCTTCCTATGGCCTTAGGCCTTTTGACAATGGACCAAAGATTTCTAATGCTATTCTATTATCATTTCTCGATATGCAATACGAGATAAGCCGTCGATAACATGTACAGCCTTGATATTAGGATCGATAACAGATATGACTAGTTTTAAAATTAATTCAATTTGAGTGGCAATACACTGATAGTCTCATAAGGTGCCCCTCACCTGGAACATTTCAGATTCGATTTTGAGCATTACATTACAATACTGCATTGCATCACCCAAATGTCGACTGGTAGAAAATGCCTAAGGCATTAAGTCGGCCTCTGTACGTTTGTGTGCATGAAGTATTAAATAAATAATAAATACCGCCTCATTGACTTGTCGAGCATTCGCCTGTAATGTAACATTTCAATTTCGATTATGAGCATTATATTACAATACTGTCTCCCTGAATGACGAGCATTCCCCTGTAATGTAACATTTCAGATTCGATTTTGAGCATTTAGTTGATTCCATACTGTCAGACGAAGCGGTTGTTGTGCTGAGCGCTCAATTACAAGTGGTGCGCATTGATGTTACAAGTATCAAAATATTACACATTGTATCATCAAGTTGTGTACTGCAATGCTCGATTCTCTTCCCTCACCAATGTAATTAATGCTCGAATCTGTAACATTACAGGTAGCGCACTGTAATGCTCAGTTCTCCTCTACTGATGTAATGCTCAATTCTTTAACGGTACATTACAGGCGAATGCTCCAAGTGTGGGAGCACCTTAATAAAGAAGACAACGCAAGTAGAATAAGCAGTGGTGGTTCAGTGGTATCGGCCGCGACTTTCGTGTAGGATGTGGGTTCAAACTTCACTTTGTGTCAAATATTTCATAACCACTGCTCTTACAATAATCAAAGAAAACATCATGAGGAAACCAGCATATCCAAGAGCAAAAAAAAAACGAAGTCATAATTCACCATGTGGTCTCAGAGCGGATTGGTGGATGTCAACCAATCCGCACTGAGACCACATGGTGGATTACGGCTCGCTCTCTCTCACAGAGAGGAGGTATCCTAGCCATAGTCAACTGAGAATGTGCTTGGACAGATAGGATGCGGATCTCCGACGGGGTTTTGAGGATAAGATTGGGGGGAAACCTATGTCCAGCAGTGAACTGCGGAAGGATCAGTTGAAGTGAGCAGTTTATAAGTATTTAATTCTTAAGTTTGATGTCAAAGTATAAAATGAATCATGATTAAAAGTTTTTATGACAGAAATCTTAAGAGATGAGATTGTTACTATTCCGGTAGTGGTGGTTCCTCTCTGTTATCTTACAGAATGAATCACCCTTAAATAGGGTGGATTACAAGAGTCTACACTAGTGATGACACTTAAGTATAATAATCTTTTTAACACGATATGCTTGAATAATGTATAATACCAGTTTAACCAACTTGCAAAGTATATATGTACATTGTCGAGCTTTACCAGGCATACATACATACATAAACTCACGCCTTTTTCCCATGGGGGTAGGCAGAAACTACAGAACGCCACCTGCTACGATCCTTACATACTTCTTTTGCTTCACACACATTCATACATCTAGTCATACACACACGCCGGTTATGGGTACTGCGCACTTGGCCTTTCTGAAGAACATCACCTATAAGGTCTATACCAGGCATACATATATTATAATACCCAAAAATCAATTAATCAATCTTGGACTTGTCCAGTTTCTCAAACGAAAACTATCGCAAATTAAATGTGACGAATTGGTAAACGTGCGTTAGTTGAATAAATACAAACAGCCAAGCTCATCGATTTTGTGACCCAACGTTATGTTTTCCCAGAAACCGTAGGTTTAACCACATAATCATGCTATCATTTATAAATATAACTTTCTTGTTGGGTTCGCATGTATGGTCATACCCTGACTGTACATAGCTGTTATATTATTAGACCGCTACACAAATAAACTGCTCTACCTAAAACCCATTCACCTATATGCTTAGCAATTCTCATTCGATTCCGTCTTTATAACTTGAATAATTACGTTTCATCGTATTTGGTAAGCTCGAACATCGACAACGAGTTGCCAGCCTGTCAGTTTTTTATCGGTTACATTTCGGGGAGTGTGCGACGGAACTGCATAATTTGATTCCGCCTAGTTTTCCATCATCGGACTACAAGACGTACGGCCATGCGCCAACGGTACATGGTGGACATCTTAACCATACGCACAAAGCGTTTTGCTAATACTTTCATTGTGCGCACAGCTAAGGCGTAGAATTCCCTGCCGGAGTGTTTGTTCCTGATATCAACAACCTTGGGGTCTTTAATTCAAGAGTGAATAGGTTACTTCTAGACAAGCGTGCTTCACCGTCGACCACATCATCGCTTACCATCAGGCGAGATAGTGGTCAAACGCGAGCCTATCGATTATAAAAAAAATGCTTTCATTGGTTTATGGTTTATGAAAACTGGTTTATGAAAACATTTTCACAAAAAAAGGTTTTCATAAACCGGCTGTACCATACCACGCACTCTACTACGAAAAAGTCTGACTCCCTAAAACGCAAAAATTGCAATACACGAACCCCAACCTGTGTACCATGAACAATATAGCTAAAAGTGCCCATTTGTAACCCTGAAGATGCTACATGTGTTTCATTTGACACAATGCAGACTCCTCAGACGTGCTGAGAGCCCTCTAAGCCCTCCCGATCAGGAATAGTGCTGGTATATTGGATGGGGCAAGGTGAGCTAGTGTGGGGACAGGTACGGGCACTTTTTTCGCGGGCATTGGGTAAGTTTTTTGAAAAGACCAAAAGAAGCTACGATTTCATGTAAGAAATAAATATTGATAGGGCATTATCATTATCATTATGCTGCCTCTATGTTACGCAATTCAACTGGAAGATATCGCGGAATGCGATAAGGCCGCCCGTTCTATGTTTTTAGTATTAAGTTATTTTTTTCTTGTATATTATGGTATACAAAAAAGTGTATGTAAATAAATAAAAATAAATACATCTGACTTTTATTTCCCTTTGGCTAACCATCACGTTCACACATTCACTATTTGATCAGAAAAACAGAAATTTTATTAAGATCACGTCGCGTTCTAAGTGCATGTTAGAAATATCTGCTTCTCTGTAGTACAATCATTTAAAAAAGAAAGAAAATAAAAATCGGCCTAGCCTTTTCCCTGTCGCAGTCGGTTTAAAATAAATAAATTGTAACTAATCTAAGAACTACTCAGCTGAATTTCATCATTGTCTTTATCCACTCATGTTACTGATGCTCATAAATATCTACTCTTAACAATGCTAAAATAACCACACACAAAACAACCCTTAATCAACAACATCCAACTACCCAATTTATTCCAGCAACTTTTCCTACCCAAATTAACCCATTAAGTCCGGCCCAATCCCGGGACACTGCACAACACTAGCTGGAGGGTCTTCAGCAATTCGTGCGTAAGGGCCTGTATAGTTCCGAGGTCTGATTTGAAAGGCTTTGACGGGCCTTGTTTACGGTACGTCTTGTACGATTCGGGCAGATACTTCGAGATTTTTCTTTGCTGTTGGTTATAATGGACGGGAATAGGTGAAAGGAATTGTAGTTTCTTTTGAGCTTTTTTTGGTGTAAAATAAGATTTTATGTTGTGCTTCAAAAACGTTCAAATTCAAGTTGCAATCTTATCTAGGCAACAAACATTGTACAAAACGTTATGCTAACATTTTGAGATATTAGAGGTGTTTTAACCCGTCTGCCCCAGAAGGAGGGTAATTTTTTTGACATATTAAGACAAAGGGCGGTTACGCACGACACGTCCGTGTCCGTGATTTGAGTTCCGAATTTAAAATGTTCTGAATTATGACAGATTATGACTGATACAGTTCAGATGTAGTGCGTTAGCTTCCTTTCAAGATGTACTACGGCTACTTCGGAACCAAAATTTTACGGACAAGGATAGGATGAAGTGCGTAACCGCCTTAAGATTCAAATGGGTATTCCTTTAAAATACTGGAAACGTCCCTCTGTCAGTTAAGAGTAGTGGGATATTTGTTTCATTTTAGCATAGCAAAAACAATCGTTACCCTTTCGCCTAGTATTTCTTCAATGCTAAAACGCACCATTCAAAATGATGTCCTAAGTAGCTTCTGCTAGCGGTTTCACCCGCGTCAAACCCGAAAATTATCCCGCGGGAACATATTCCCGTTATTAAAAGTATCTTATGTGCTATTCCTGACTATAACCTATCTCTGTACCAAATTTCACCCAGATCCGTTCAGCCGTTTTAGCGAGATTGAGTAACAAACATACACACTAACTTTAGCATTTTTTAAATGCTTTTCAAATTTGTCTGTACATGTCTTTCTTATACATCCGGTTAATTACCAGTAATAGATTGCAATAAACTAGGTATTGATCAACTGATTAGATTCACTAGCTTGAGTGGCTGGCTTCAACTGTGTATTAATTGAGAATAATACTGATTACTATGTAGCCATATTAAATGATAAATGGCTTTGTAGTAAATAATTAATCATCGTGTAAGTGGACGGACAGACAAGCCTATAAATTATGTTGTAAACTTACTTTATGTGACAACTATAACTCCTGCTGATCAACTTTGTAGTCAAATGACTGTACATACCTGAAACAAAATAAAAAATATTTGTTAGCAATTATTAACTGATGTTGAAAAATATTAATATCAGTGATGGATGATTTTGCTCTCTGAATTTAAGTAAACTTTCTGAATAAGTCACTGACTCTTTGACAATTCAATATCAAGCAGTCGTACAGTTATCGAAAAAATTCGCTATTTGCACGATACAAAACGTTGGGGTCTATAGAGGAAGCTCCATGGCGAATCAAATCAATTCATTAACATGTTGGTACTTATTATCAATACTAATATTATAAAGATGTAAAGTTTGTGAGGTAATAGGTGGTAATATCTGTCTATATACTGAACCGATTTAGATGAAATTTGGCATGGAAATATTTTGAGACCCTGGAAAGGACATAAGATAGATTGGTTTGTATTCCCTTGGGATGATAAAACACTTTTTACGCGGGCGAAGCCGCGGGCAGAAGCTAGTGTAAACCCTTGCCAGTCATTATGGGAAGAGAAATTTAAACTTCCATCTTTTGGTGTTGCAAGTGTATAAAGGCGGGCATAAAGCAGTTTAGCACGCATTTCGGTTTTTATTCGCACGGGTAAGAACCGCAAATTCTGAGACATATGGAATTGTATGAAGCTGTACGCACATGCGGTAAAAAAACCGCGCGGTAAAAAATCCGCAATAAATCTGTGTTTTGTTACAGTATCCACCACCGTACCGCGGCGCGGATTAAATTCGCGCAAATATTTTGAGCTGTATAAACAGGTAGAAAGAGACAAAAATCGCGCAGTATTTTATCCGCAGTGCGTGTTAGTTATGATTCAGTGAGCAGATAAAAATTCGCGCTAGTAAAATCCGCACGGCTAAAAACCGCAATGCGGGCTAAGCCTAACAGGCTTAAAAAAGTGCTGTTTAAAAGGCAAAAAGGCACAATAGCCGGGGTCCCACACACATATAGACAAATATATTTAATCCTCTTAAGATGTGCTACATAATTACTTTCTCCGTCTGTACATCACTGATCAAACGGTTTTAAGACAATATAAGACAATGTCCATCCATCCCATACCTATTAAAGATAGAGACACACAAACACCCTAACGCACCTACATACGACCCTAACTCCGGTCTTTCGGACCGACCTAACCCGAATTTACCATAAACATACTTTATTAGCCATGTTAGCGCACACAAAATGCCTTTAACCCTCCAATATCAATCGGCAGCGTACAAACGGAACACGATAATGGGTTCCGTACCGTAATTTAGGGTTACCGATCACCGATAGAATTGCAAACCTCAATCTTGGCGCGGCTGGTTCGAACGGGTTGAGTGTACAACGGTTGCTATTAGCATTTGTGGTGTTTTGAGGCGAAATAAGTCGGTTAGTAGTGTTTTCTTAAAGATTTTAGAACTTTAAAATTGTGGAAAGAGGAAAAAGTATTTGGATTTATGTAGTGTAAGGGTTTATATAATAACTAGCTCCTACCAGCCGCTTCGTCCGTGTAAAACACGGCAATTATACCAAGGTAACACATACTCCCAGTATAAAAAATATCCTATGTCCTTCTCTAAGATCAATCTACCTCTTTACTTTTCATCAAATTGATTCAGCGGGCTAGGTAAAAGTTTAAAAAAGCAAACAGACAGTCAGTTTTATTTTCATATCTATGATATTGATGCGGTTCTGTTGCCAAGGTAAACCGTTTCATTACGAAATTGCCTTTGTCCTCAAAAAATTAGGAAACAATGTATCAAAAGTATCATGCCTTATAGCTGCTCATCATTTTTCAAACTGACAATTAATTTGTAATCACAAGAAGATTATTTAAGTAATATATTTCAAAACTCACAATGAAAGTGTATTCAGAAAGATGATGGCATTGTTTTTTCCAGCCGTAGCTGTGCACTTGGGGGCTCCCAAGTACTTCTTGAACAGAAAAATATGTTTTGCACTCACTGTACACCAACCCTTAACGACCAGATAGTTAACCCTACATCCATTTGGGAGCATCACAATATAGTTTTTCTATCACCTTCGTTAAATTAACACGCCGTTTGGGGGTTAAACTAATGTTGTTTTGCCTAAACCGAGAACCGAATCCAAAGCTTCTCGATAATACACGCTTTTGCTGTAACTTGCACTTTAAGGTGTGTTGAAGTTATAGACTCAAATGGGTCTAAAAGTAATGAGCCGTTTGAGTATTTTAGAAAAGAGTACCGCATCAAAAATAACTATAGTAATAAATTTAAGGTATTGACCTTAAATTAATTTGCAAAGTATAAAAAATTAACTGAGTTGAATGGGATTGTTTCTTAAATAAATTATTCATTAATTTTTTTTTTTAAAACTAGCTTTTTTTCGTATTCTTCTCAGCAAACCCTTTCATTTGATACCCATATCATGGCAGTGCACAAAAAATAACTAGTCCGTCATCTTGGGTCGTCCGCCATATTGGATATAGAATGATGTCACTTAGCTCACCATCCATTGTCATCCAAACTAAACGTGTATGCAAAATTTGATCTTAATCGGTGGAGGATAACTGCTTTAAAATTCAGTTGCAAGATTTGACCCGAAAACACTTACATACATAGCACATTGCAAGTTAAAAGCTCGTAAAATACAGGCTATGATTACAATTATTGTCGTTTCCATTTTTGTATTATAGGTAGTATAAAAATTAAATGCAGATAGGAACCTATGTATTATTTTTAATCAAATATTTTGATTGATCACATAAACAATTTAGAAAACTTTACTGCCCCCTTTTTCAGTCTACGAAAGTTAAAATATATGTAAGTTAATGTTGTTTTATTAACAAGCTCAGAAAAAACTTGGGCGTCCAAATTAGAATAAGTCGGGAAGTCGGACTTTCAATGGACTCCTTGACAATCCAATCTAAGCATGTTAATTTATTTTTACAAGAAAGTCGTTGGAAACGTCCGGAAATTGTGGAATCTCGACTTTTTATTAGGGGAATAAGTAAGATGAATTTTGGTTCAAAATAAACTTTCGGGTATTTTTTTCCGAAAACTTTTTCTTTACGTCGGAACTGTTTACAGATTTTGATTTGATATAAAGTTCGATCTCGGTGTCTACTTACCTTCTAATGAAGGCAGTAAATATAACAAAAAAAAGATTGAGATTATTGAAAACAAAAACCAAAAAGATTATTTAAAACAATATGTAACGAAAAAAAATAACTATCAATAGTATTTTTGGGACAATCCCACCGCACTATTCGCAAACTACTGCAACTCCTGAAAGCCTGAATCAAGAGTGGCGACCACCAGAAAAGCGCCGAGGTAATGAAGCTCGACGAAGTCCCGGAGAATGAATTTAACTGTCTTGGATCGCGCAACGATCTTAATCAGAAAAGAAAAAAACATGATTTCACTCACATTCACTAGACCACAAACTATAAAACAACAATCAACACCATCAATCCAACCAGAACAAAAAAAATATATTGAAGAAACACTTTGAAAAGCCCCCCACAAAAAGCACTTAGTCGTCCATCGAACTCCGCAGAAAACATATCTAAAATTAATTACACGAAAAATCTAAAAAGCCCGAGACAAAACATCATTAATCTTCCTTCTCTTTCCCTCACCAGACCGGGAGGGCAGCTTGATTTATTCACGCAGTTTTTTTTGCCAAGATCTTTATGTTGCCTGTCTGGTAACCCCCTGGTTTAAAGGCTTATTGATTTAGGTGGTACTGGAAGGGATGGAGAGAGAAAGAAATGTTATTATTGGGTACAGATAATGAAATGGTGGGTAGTTTGAGTAAATAAGTGCACTATTTACTGAAATTTATCATCTGGTCCTATAGGCAGACAATTAGAACTAGCATTCAGCAATTCTAATTTAACGTACAGACAAGGAAGAGTAGATACTCGTACAATAATCTACACTTGGATCGCAGACACTTGAAAAGTTTATTTGGAACATCTAGCAAAGACCTAAAACAAGCTGAGTTTAGAATAATATGAATGATTCCTGGGTAGAAAAATTATAATTATATTTAGTCCGTCAGTGAGATTATCAAATAATATTGAACCCGTATTTTTTGCTTTATCAAATCAAAGGCTTGTGACGTCACTTTGTCAGTATAAAGTGTATAGCACACCGTGACGTCACACGATATTACAACGCGCTGTATCATCGTAATTTTATTTTTACGTGGCAAAAGAAAAATATGCGTGTCCAATATTTTTAGGTTATCTAACTGATGGAATAAAAATATTTTTTTTTCAACTACCCTATTATCCTTCTAAAGTCTTATGTTAGGCAGAGACCACTACTTCTAGCGAAAAACGCCAATATCGACATCTTTGCAGTTTACACAAAATTGGGACACAATAAACATACTCACACGTCAACGAAAACTCAATAAAACGTCAACATATATTTGACAAAGCATTTCCCAGAAATAACTTCTTCAAAACCTTACATTTCATAAAAGCCTTCTGCCTCTTCAACCCTCTCTACATCCCTGTGAATGCGAAAAAAGTGGCTAAGAAGAACTGATTAGTCCTTTATCCCGACTCGAACGAATCTTGAAAAAGGTTGACGATATTTCGATTTAGCACACTTGAATATACAAAAGAGACGATGAGGAAAAATCAATGTATTGTTCACGAAAATATAATGTGTTTTTGGAATATTCAGTGTCAGTAAAAATTGATCTTTTGTGAATGAGAATATAAATAAAAAGTCACATGCTATATAAACTGTAGCTGAGAGTTTCGGCTCTCCGATTATGCAGCAGTTTGTGCATAGGTTGATTGTTACTAACACTAGATAATAAGTTTTTCTATGTTATTAACACTCTATGGATTTTTGCGTCCAAAATAAAGATATCTATTCTATAATATTAACTTTAAAACTTTCGCGTTTCATAATTGAAAACAATATAATTATCACGGGAAATTTAACGCGATGATTTCGATTGTTTGTTTACCTATTTCGCCCGACGTTTCGGCCGTGTTGCAACGACCGTAAATTATCCGCGGCGTGGAATTCGGTGATTCAAAAATCATTACCTCGTTTTGTGCAGTCGGCAAACTTACAGAATAAGGACACGGTCAGTGTAGTGTGTAGAAAAGTGAGGGTAGAGGAAGAATTTTCTGCCCCAACGGAGCCAGTACACCGAGACACCAGTCTACGTCGGGCGAAATAGGTAAACAAACAATCGAAATCATCGCGTTAAATTTCCCGTCATAATTATATTGTTTTCAATATCTATTCTATATTATTACGTATATACGTGGGACACTCAGAAAGTTTTGCGAAACTAAAAAAAATTGTTCTATACGTACATATATTTTTATTAAATCTTTTCAAAGTACTTTCCACCAGCCTCTATACAAAGATTCATGCGCCTAAACCAGTTTTCAAAACACTTTTTCCAGTCCGCCGCAGACACCTCGTTTACAGCCTGCTCGAACGCAGCCAGCGCATCTTCCGGCGACGAAAATTGTATCCCTTTGAGCTGATTTTTTATTTTTGGGAATAAAAAGAAGTCACACGGTGCTAGATCAGGGCTGTAAGGAGGGTGACCCAGGAGTTTGACTGGCGTGCTGTCCAGGAAGTCCCTCGTTTTGAGTGCGGTGTGCGCAGGTGCATTGTCGTGGTGGAGCAGTAGCCCGCGGAGCCCTGTGTTTGGTCGCTTGTTGCTTATAACAGAGAAAACTTCTGGCAAACATTTGGTAGTATACCATTCGGCATTAATGCTTCTTTGATCCCGTAAGGGAATTGATACCAAGTGGCCAGTCAAATTAAAAAAGCTAGCGATCAAAATCTTACCCCCGCTTCTAGATCGCTTCACTTTGGTAGGCGTTGGCTCATTTTGAAACACCCAAACAGTCGACTGGCGCTTGGTTTCTGGGTCGTATTGATAAATCCAGGACTCATCACCTGTAACGATGTCGTAAACACGCCGAGACGAGCCTGCTTCAAATTTGTTAAGCATATCACGGCACCATTCCACCCGGGCCTGCTTCTGAGCATCGGTGAGGTTGTGCGGCACCCAGCGTGATACTATCCTCCTCACGCGAAGATGGCTGTGTAGAATCTCGTGAACGCTTCCCGATCCAATCTTCAATATGTGTTGAATCTCCTGATATGTAATTCGCCTATTGTCTTGGATTAAATTTTTCACTGCTAGCACGTTTTCTTCGGTAACAGCCGTCAAAGGGCGACCGCTTCTTTCGTCATCCCCCAAAGTTGGTCGACCGCGCTTGAATTCGTTATACCAACGATACACGGTTGCCTTGGAAGGGCCTTCATACATGAATGCCATTTGAAGTCTATCGTACGATTCATCCGGTTTCAGGCGACACTTGAAATCGTATAAAATCATAGCTCTAAAATGTTCCCGGCGCAGATCCATATTTCAGTGAGACACAATACTTTGAATTAACTCGCAAAAAATGTGGAGGGAAATTTTGAAATTGGAACTTACTTATTTTTACTTATAAATAATCATATTTTCGAAAAACATTATAACTGGCCAGTCTCCCATATATAAAAACTTTTTTTCGCAATACTTTCTGAGGGGCCTGGTATATTCCTTATGCTTTATCGCCCACATTTGTATATCTTATATGTTCTTACACGCGTCTGTTATATTTAGGACATTTTGAAAATTTATGTTCAATTTGTGACCATATCTAATTTAACTACTATAATTATGATTTATCCATCCACAAGTTCTCTGATCTGCGGAGCGAGCACGGCCTACTATGACAGGCCTGAGTCACAAACACAGTTTGGGAACAAAAACCGTGATAAAATGCGTGACTCAAGCCTATCACAGATGCCGTGCTCGCCCGGCTGGATGCGCTTATCGTACCGTACCGTATCTCACTTCGAGAGCTTTTTACCCAACTCCTCTAGTAATATTTACAGTTTTTCAGACAAACCCACCATTGTCTCAAATGTAACAAGACTGGGCATTGGTACCGTTCATGTCTCTCATTTCCAGGGATGCTCTGCTTATCCATCCACCAGTTTTATGACTTTTTTTTAAATTGTTTTTTTATTATCGATAGGCTCAGGTGAGATAGTGGTTAAGTGCGTGCCTAACTATAATAATAAAAAATAAACTACTTAGCCAATATTGCCCCACTGCATAATACACAAACGTACATAGGCGGACTTAATGGCATAGGCATTTTGTACCAGTCGACCTTTGGCTGATGCAGAGACAAATAGTGGTGGGGGCAAAAGAAACTACCCCCCTCTCCCCCTCCCGCCGCTTTACGCCTTTTTGTGGCATCTTCATATTCCACAAAATGCTGTATTCTGATAGTGCGAATTAGTCCTTTAGTAGGAGTTGATTTCGTCCCGAGACCTTATGTGAAAACAATTTGTTTCTGTATTCAGGATTTATTGGGAGACGCAAAAGTCTGATCACCAGGCAGTTTACAATCGTTAACGACTGGACTTAAGATCCGTTCCTACCATAGACGAGGAAGCTACAGTTTCTGAATTGAGAATTTGGGATAAGGACGTGACGAACCTTACTTTAACACCTAAGCTAATTTAGAGTTTGACGGATACATAACTTCAAATTCTTCTTAATACAGAAACTGGCTAAAGTCACAACCAAAATGCAACTGAAATCCAGTGTTTCTTATAAAACCACTAACACCAGCATCTGACAAACCAGCTTATAAGTACAACCCATGCATCACTAAGCTTACTCCAACAAAATTATCATAATAAGCATTAACTAAATGAACGCACAGATTGCATAACATTAAGGGCACGCAAATGCGCGAAAAAATTACACTAAGACGTAATGTTATACCAGCGAAATAAGAATTTACATAAGGAACATTTTTATAGCATTAAAACATAAAGTTTTATGAGCTACTCTCGGTTTAGGCAGGGAGATGGTGGTTGCGAAAATGAGCTTGTTTTGTAAACTCGCAAAAATTTGCGGTACCGCTACGCAAAAAATTCGTGCGTTGTTGATGTTGCGTTGACGCACCGCTGTATCTACAGTCATAGTTAGAACTGTAGGTAGGTATTTTTCTACGATGTGATGCCTATGGCCAGGGTCGGATCTAGGAGGGGAAATGCCCAGAGCGGCATAAATAAGGGGCGGCCAAACTGAACTTACAGAACAGCCCTTTTCATTTCATCAGAAAACCTGACTTATTCGTTGTGTGGTGCTCAAATTTTCAAACTCGCTTTGCTGTCGAATGTTATTGGTTCTTGTAGTAAACCCAACGTTAAATAACTTAACTTTAAGTGTTAATTGTTTTGTGTGTAAATAAATAAATAAATAAACATTCATAATGTTGCTAAAAAATTCTTCAATAGATAATATCTTGGAAAATTTACCTCCTTATAAGGTGTCATTTTAAAGGGCGGCAAATATTGTCTATGTCCGGAGCGACGACATTGCTAGATCCGGCCCTGCCTATGGTGATACTTGGGTGAGACCTATGATTAGCAGTGAACGTCTTACGGCTGAAATGATGATGATGATAATGATGAACAACTGTGTCTTAACATTACCTTTTGTAGAATCATCGCAATAATGTCACCAATATTAAAACACGCGTGGAAAGTTATGCCAAACTTTAACTTCTAATAAATTGTAGTAATCTAGCTTCTGCTACAGGCTTCGCCCGCGTGAAAGTCGCGAATTATTCCAAATGAATTTACTCCCGGGATAAACAGTATCCTATGTCCTTTGCCAAGGTCCAACCTATCTCTATCCAAAAACTCATAAAAATTGTTTTAGCGGTTTAGGCATTAAAGCGAAACAGAAAACAGACAGTTACTTTCAAATTTATAATAGCGGACGACTCGCGGTTTCACCCGCGTCGTTCTCGTTCCCGTGAGAATACAGAGATAAAAAGTAGCCTATGTCACCCGGGGATAGTGTAGCTTTCCAACAGAGAAAGATTTTTTGAAATCGGTACAGTCATTTCGGAGTCTATATGGAACATACATACATACTTTCTTTTTTATATACCTATATAGAGGGATAGTGATAGATAGATAAGTATAGATCTAGAGATCAAATTAGTTGTCACTTTACTCCACATTTATTAACAAAGGCGATTAGAGAGTAAGTGCTTAAGACGACGACTAACGCCAACGACCTTGAGGGAACAAAACGCGCCCTCGTTTCTCACCCGCGCGACCCGAAATTTAGTAGTTTTTTGTACTTTTCTTATTATTCTTTGACTTTAAAAAAAAAACTTCAGATCAAAATGTAGATAATTAAATTGTCTTTGATATGGTGTCAATCTCATTAAAATACGCCCAGCGGTTTTGTTGTGATTGTCGTGTTTTTGACCGTTTTAGACATAACTTTACAAATTAATTACACTATGTTATACGAATAAAACTCAAAATTTGCTGAGATGAAATTATTAAGAAAATGGTCTAATATAACATATATTTTTTGAAATAAATTACGACTAGCCGTTTAGACGTGATTCTCATTTTAAAATCAGCTACTCAAGGGAATCGGCGCCTTAATAGTTGCAAAGACCATTCACGCGTTGCTTTGCGTCTTACCGCAGACTTCAGCGTTGCGACGCAAACTATTGTGTTACAGAGTTATAGTACTTGGCAAATGTTAATTAAAACACCACCCTCTAAAGTAATGAAAGCACTGAATATTACTAATAGATTATTACGTTGTTCTACGTACATAATTTTATCAAGTCGCGTGGAAGTGGATATAAAATTACTTCATTAGTAGAACGAACTGAAATATGAGGCTCTTAATTAAATGTTTTTAGCTGAAATTATTACCTGTTTCATAATTACGTGGTAACAAAATTTTTGGGGAACATATAATGTTAGGAACAAGTATTTTTATGGCCTGAAGATTGTGTCTGGTCTAGCTCACTGGTATGTGCGTTGAGATTACCAGGCTGAGCCTGAGTTATCTAAAAAAGATAATTAAGAATCAAGGCTGGCTTCTTGACCAAGTGGTTTCATTAGCGACTGAGCGTGGCTGCCTGAGTTTGCACCCAGGTCTAGCAAAATATTACAGGGTTATTCTACTAGCAACCAGGGCGATCAATGCGATGAATTGCGCCGCCACCAACGAATCCGTAACTTAGTTTTAGACAAACAAATATGAACGATTGTCGTGCCAGCGACACCAAGGATAAGAAAACTAGGCATTTCTCAAAAATATCAGCAATTAATGCATTAAGGAAATTAATCAGAAAAGAGATTGCATGTAGCAGAGATGAGAATGTTGAGATGGATGTGCGGAGTGACAAGAATGGATAAAGTGAGAAATTAGTATCTATATTAGAGGAAGTTTGAAAGTGGCGCCAGTGACAGAAAAGTTGAAAGGAAACCGTTTGTCCTGGTATGGTCATCTGACGAGAAGGGATGCAATGCATGTTACTAAAAGAGTTATGAATACAAATATGGATGAATGGAGAGGGAGAGGAAGGCCAAAGAAAAGATGGATGGACTGTGTGAGGAGTGATATGAAGGAAAAGAGATTGCATAGCGTGACAGGGGACAGGACGGTATGGAAGAAAAAATCGTGTTGCGCCGACCCCAAGTAACATGGGATAAGGGCAGGAAGATGATGGTATGCTTGGCTTGCCATCTTTTGATAAAATGTGATTTTACAATTAACAGTCTTCCTACAATTATGCCAGAAGCGTAAAAGATAAAAAGATGTACCTACTAATAATGTTTATAAATGTACCACTTAAACAAAGCACCCCAACTCCTCGACTATGTTCCAAGATGGCTGCAAACAACACAAAACTTAAGCAGAACATTTATTTAAAAACATCCACTTTTGTGCCTGCACAGTTTGTGTGCGGTATAATAAAACAAAATTCAGCTGTAAGCGGTGTTTGTTAACAGTGAGCACGGTAGGGTTGCCAACCGTACTCGAATATAGAGTATTGTACTGTATTTTCTAATGACGTACTCTATAATCTATAAAAGCAATAGAGTACGCTAAATTACTTTATTTATTTTAATTGAATTTTCTTTTAGTTTAAATGAATTCCTGCCATTTCACTAAAGGATTTTTTTTTTCTTTTCAGTCTATTAGGGATGTTTCCTGGGTAGAAAAATGATAATTCTATTGAGTCTGTCAGTGAGATTATCAAATAATATTGGATACGTATTCTTTGCTTTTTCAAATAAATAAAATTGACAAAGATAAAGCGCACAAAAGGAGTGGGGCTTGTGACGTCACTTTGTCAGTATAAAGTGTAGGACACCGTTCACACGATATTTCAACGCACTGTATCGTCGTGATTTTTTGTTTCCGTGGCAAAAAAAATACGTTTCCAATATTTTTAGGTTATCTAACTGATGGACTAAATAGTTTTTTTTGTCAACTACCCTATTGCAAACGAGTGGTATAGTTAAAAATTGAATGGAGTCTAGTTTAATACTTGTTCAATAATTAAAAAAAACAACGAATTCCGACAGCAAGAATCCATCTTTTTTTATTTAAATCCGTACTCTTCATTTGCCCTTTATAAAAATAGGTAAAATAACATCACGCCTGATACTCCCCGAGGGGTTTTGCAGAGATGCATCAGATATACTCCATTTATTCAAAAAAAATATTGGTAACCCTAGAACACAGGTAAGCTTAAAATCATTTCAATGGCATTTTTCCCGCTTTCACTGGTTTGTATGTTAAGTATGTGCTATGAAAATTAGTTTTATTTTCTTTGCTCGAATGTAGGAAAAAGGTCAGAGCAAGCATTCTTTAATGAGAGTAGAATTAATTTCATAGTTTGGCTTGGTAATGTGGTAGTGGATTTTGCAGTGAAAAGTTCCATGAAGAATCTATACCTAGATACCTTTTTACCTAGTTGATTGTACCAGAGCATACTATTATTTTTGTAAGATAATTTTAATAGGCTACCATCTCCACTAAGATCAATCAATTTGCCTAGCCTTTGCCCAACTAAGTTGGGGTCGGCTTCCAGTCTAACTGGAATCAGCGAAGTGCCAGTCTTTTACATGGTATCTGACCTCCACAACCCAGTAACTGGGTAACACGATACCCCTTGGCAAGACTGGTGTCAGATTCAGGCTTCTGACTACCCGTAACGACTGTCAACGATATTCAAAATACAGCTGGCACCAACAGCTTAACATGCTTTCCGAGGCACGAAGGAAACTCGCTATGAAAATATGGTCATCTCCACTAAGATAGGCAAATAGATGAACAAACCGATTACGAACCGTTCACAAAATGAGAAATATCTCTGACTCAGACAGAAACACAAAATTCCTACCGTTCAGAACAGCAATCAACGCGAATAGAAAAGATAAAATCCTCCGCAGGTATGCTCACACAATCCCCCATTTACCAAGGGAGAAAAACCCATGCATTTATTAAAAAAACCTAGATACACCCAAGCTTACGCAGCAAAAATATCCAACCCTAAATTGCCGCGCAAAAAACCGCGCACGTCGAAACACAAGCGGGGGTATCTCAGACCCCGTCATTTACACTGATGGCATACAATATTAGCACAAATTAAACTGAAGCTTTTTCATTGAAGATTGCGACTGTCGGAGACAGTGTTAAATAGCCCGGTTATTTCGGCCATCCGGCTTTTAACCCCACCGGGGGTCCCTGAGACCCGAGACTTGAGTTGCGATAACACTTTAATTAAGTTTTCGAGTTCGGAGTTTGTACGTATAGCTTTGTTTTCTTGTTGCTTTTTGGAAACAACATTAATGACTGCTGGTTCACTTAGTCACAGTGGTGGGTTATTTAAATAGAAAAGTTTCGAGGCTTTTGCCCAGGCTTGAGCCTTAAATTTGTGCCTGCTTATACAATTTTCGGACAAAGTTTTGTCGAATTTGTATCCCACTCCTGATATTTTCATTCAGAAATTACCTTTTGTTCCCTATTTTGGAATAAATCATGCAATTCCATCGCACAATCCCCAAATGTAACCGATAGGATGGCAACTCCGCGACGATGTTCAAGGCTCTGGAGCTTCGATATGACCTGTGCCTCATTGCCGATGAGTCTCGTGGTCCGCTTTTCGATCGACTCTAGTGAATCTATTATTCCGCCCAGCCCGTTCCATCATCGGACAACCAGACGCACGGCGATGCGTCATCGGTACATGGTGGACATCCCACCCATACGCACAAAGCGTTTTGGGGACACTTTTATTATGCGTACAGCTAAGGAGTGGAATTCCCTGCCGCAGTCTGTGTTTCCCGATAGCTACAATCTACGTGTCTAAGTCAAGAGTGAATGGGATTTTTCTAGGCAAGCGTGCTTCACTGTCGACCACATCATCGCTTACCATCAGGTGAGATAGTGGTCAAGCGCGAGCCTATTGATAATAAGAATAAAAATAAAAGTGCCAAGTTTCATCCAAACTCTTTCTAAAAATGTCTGTTACATTGTAATACCCATTTCAGGGATTGCAATATTTGTGAAAATGTTTTCTTTTTCTGTAAGTAAAGTTTTATAATAGTCTTGATTGCACAATTCGAGTATCCCTAAGAAAGAGACCATTTAAAAAAAAACTAAATTTCAAATCCTTTTTCACCTTGCTGCCCTAGAATGCCAGGCTAAAGCCATATCCTGGTACACACACAATTCACGCAATAACCGAGGCATTTTGGACCGAAGAGTTCACGTGGCAGCGACGCAAAATAAACGTCATGTTATCTAAATAGTCCCGAGTGGGGCCTGATGTAACACAGTAGGAAATGGTGATGACGGGCGATAGCAGGGAGAGGGTTAAGTTGGTATTCTGATTGTGTATGTCAAATTGACCGATTTTAATGGAAAGGTGTAAAACTGCCTCTTGAGGAAACACATGGAATACAGGTTCATTTGTGTTAGTGCCAGCCTAACAATCATCATCATCATGAACAGCATTTTTAATGTTCCCACTGCTGGGAATCAGGCCTCCTCTCATAGAGAGGGATTGGGCTATAGCGCATTTTTGTTTTTATTTGAAGTCGGTTGTGTTTTTTTGTAAAAATGCTTGTTTTATCTAGTCCTTCCAAGTCATCCCAGGCATTCTTATAATCTACTAACTCCATTTATTCATTTGTAAGCGTTTTTTTCCCCTTAAACTAAAAGATAATCATCTGTCATCTATCGATATATCAAAACTGCTAAACATTCTTTTAAAAGCATCAACAACGCCACATGCTAGTACAGGTAGATTAAAACTTAACGGCGGCTCGGAACCACAGGCGAGTTGCTGCGCAGTAACGAACTATGACGTGTGCGATGGAGTGCAGCGCCGTGAAAAGCGAACTTCACAGCCGTCTCTAAGTTTGAATCGACCTATAACTGATTAGATTCTGGCCATTGGCAACAGGCCAGGATAACCTCAAGTAGCCTATTTAAATAATTCCTATCATATCAGGAAAGTAAACATAAAATTTCTGTTTTACTTCCTACTTGTGTTATTTTATCTGTTTCAATATCTTTGGTACAGATAATTGGTACAGTCGACATGAAAATTGAGTGTTCTCATAATGCAAGAATTGTTATAGGCCTACATGAAATTTTAATAAGGCTTGTATTGGTTGAAATTCTTCGTTCGTTGCTAATAGGTAAATTAAGTCATCATCGACACTAGGGTTAACTTAATATTAATCTTCTTCTTTTTCGTGTGAGGATGTGTCACCTCTGGCGTCAGAGTTAATTAAGAGGCCTCTTGGAACCCCACAGACCTCTGACTTGGCTATTTCAGACTTTTATTAAAAATGGTTTCATTACAATGTTTCCTTCACCGTTGCCTGTGATGTCTAAGATAAACTTAGAAAGTACATCATTCATAAATTTGAAAAAGTCACATTGGTACTTGCCCGGATTTGAACCCACGACCTCAAGCACGAGAGGCGTGGTGTATACATTTTTTTTTATTTTTATTCTCGTGTTTGACCACTATCTCACCTGATGGTAAGTGATGATGTGGTCGACGATGAAGCACGCGTGCCTAGAAGAAACCTATTCACTCTTGACTTAAAGACTCCCAGGTTGTAGCCAACGGGAAATACATTGCTGTGCGCATAATAAAAGTATTCCCAAAACGTTAATTGCGTATGGGTGGGGATGTCCACCATGTATGGATGAGGAATGGGACTAGCTAGGAGGAATTAGTTCATGTCTTTGGGCCACCAAGACATTCTTGAATTTAATATTAATGAAAATCCACCAAAAGCTTTAAAACAAAGGTACATTCCGTGCTATGTAACTTTTCGACAGTTGGTATTACTGAATAACGACTGTAGATCAGTCAAAATGTAAGTCACTGACCACGTGACCCTTCAGGTGGTACTCCAAGCCCATTCTAGGCTCTTTGAGAAACGTTACCTATCGCTTATACAATGTCAATTTAGTTAAAGCGTCTCCTACTTTACCTAAAAATTGAGGAACTTCTTATTATCGCTAACTGTGAACATGTTTTTTTAGCTAATTGCAAAACTTCATTAATTCACAACTTGCATAGAACTGTAACCATGTTATCTAATGCATTTCATTCCTTTCCTAACTAAAGTGAAATTAATGATAAAATAAAATAAAAAATCACGTCCTTATAAAACGAATAGAACAAAGAACAATTTTTATTAATAAATCGTTCGAACAAATGAATGACTTGCCGATTCGACCCGTTCACTCATTCACTCACTTAATCTAATTACACAGTGCGCGCTTTAAATGAATGAACATAGAATGATTTGCATTTTTACACGTTTTTTTTTGTTCTTTTCTTCTTATTATTTTTATCCGTTGTATAAAGTTTAATTGTGAATGAAATAATGAAGATTAATTTTCTTGGAAAATATTCCGAGCTTAACGAGGGACAAAAAATATAAGTTATTTTGTCTGATTTTGTAATAAAGTCTTATTCCTCCTGTTTCTGCCGTAGTCATCTATTTTTAACCCTAGACGGAAATAAGCTAAGGTACGCTTATAAGTTTGACGTGTGTTGCTGTGTATCTGTGTGTCTGTCTGTGGCATCATAGCTCCTAACCGGATGAACCGATTTTGATCGTTTTTTTTAAAGGTGATTTTGTCGAGAGTGTTCTTGGCTATGTTTGAACAAAATCGGTTCAGCCGTTCAAAAGTTATGAGCGTTTTACTGTTTGAATTGGGGTATTTTCACAAGATATCGTGTCATAATTACGTGTTCAATAGATTGCCGATCGAAGCGTATCTACTATGTACTAGATAAATTATGTAGCGTGAAATAAAAATGTGCCGGGGGTTTTTTAAATTTTGTAATTTTACTTGTTTTGATACAGTGCTTTAGTAAGGTTATCAAACAGACGAATTTTCCTACACATACTTATCACATTCATAAACTCACACCTTTTTCCCATGGACCTAGGCAGAAACTACATAACGCCACCTGCTAAGATCTTTATTTACTCTCTCTTAATTTTTCTAACATATGGTACTTAGGAATTGCCTTCAAAACCCTTCGGATTGTTATAGAAAGTGTGTTGTTTCACTGTCGTATCTAGCTACTAATACACAATAATAAGACAACAATATTGCTAACAATATTACAAACATTTCAACACAACATCACTACAAGAAAACACATTCGAATTCCCATAACCCGACCCAACCGGGCCAATTTGATAACCGAAACTTCTCCAACCGTACCAGCGGTTAACCCGGCGGTTAAATTTAAACAATCACACATGTACAATAATAACATTTGATCGCTGTATGGGATCGGTAACGCTTGTTACTTCTAAAGGAGATTAGCCCCAAATCCCATAAAGATTGCTGGAGATGTCTCCGGATCAAAATCCCTTGTTGATTGTGGTGCAAGACATAAGCCGAGCGATAAACTTTGTGTGAGAAGTGTCCATACATGCCAATGGGAAGTAGCGGTTACCGTGGTCTAGGGACTTACTGGGTTTCCGAGGGTTATTCCAATGAGCTAAAAACCTGGTTGATAAAAAAGGACAGACGTCAAAGTTTACACCTAACATCACCACCAACTCATTGATAATGTCATCCTGAATTTTCTGGGAAAAGATGGAGCTGCTACAATATTTCAATGGGTTCAAGGATTGGGTAGGTATGCCTAAAGTCTAGATTAAATTCAGCATTACCCTTTACTTGCCGTGTTAACAAACGATGAGTTGGCTAATAATAACTTATCATCATAACAGCCATAATAGTTTTTCCGGCGACTGTCATTTGCAGAGTTGCCAGAATGTAACTTTTGTTACATTTTACGTTACTTTTGAACTTCTCATTTAATCTCCATGTAACACTGACTCAAAATGTAACTCAAAACGTAACTTTAAGAACGGACTTCATTTAAAAAATTGGAATATTTTCCAGCAATCAAAAAATAATCGTGAAACGGAACGTGTAGTGTATCTGTCTCACTCACACGTTCAATTTGCCATCCCCACTTTCCCCCACACAGACATACACAATCTCGTGCGCACCACGTATTAATTTGAGAGCTGTGAGCGAGAGTAGACGTGTTGAAGTGTGGTCATTTAGTGCGTGTACGAGCCTGTGAATTGCCTTATAGAACCGGTCACTACAGAACGTATCAAGGAAAGTTTCCGTACGTCGAGTTGTCGCACCTGATTTTTTGACACACAAATTGACGTATTGCATATTCACTCACTCACTCACGTGTATTTCTAAATCTTCCATCCCGCTTACTTCGGCGAGAGAGTGAGCGTATTAGTGTCGTTTTCCACATAAAATGAGGTAATGTAACTTTTCTCATGAAAATGTAACTTATTGAGATGTCTCATGTAATATTTGACTATTTGCTACTGGCAACACTGGTCATATGTAAGTCTTTCACAAAGATTTCTACAACTTTTAGTTTTCTTATTGCAGGCTACATCTTACTTTATCTTCTATAACTTGAACCACCAAAACTCAGCGACATTCTACATTTAGTAGACAATAATCCAATTTATCTGAGGACTTGGAAGACTCGTAAATTTGCTTCAGAAGTTTGTTTCGAAGGCCCTAGAACTTGGCTGACCTCGTTATAGTAACTGCCGTTATGGCGTGGTTCCGTCCATTTTTGGAGGGAAAACTACCTAATAGGATCTTTAAGTGCTGAACAAAAGGTTTAATAATTACTGTGGCATCATCGCTTCCAAATTCTGTAAATAGTGGAATTCCCTGCCGCAGTCTGATTCCTTTTTTTTTGTGTGTTGTGAGATCATCCAATGACTTATCCCACTCTGGGAATTAGCTACAACCTGAGGGTCTATGGGTGAATAGGTTACTTCAAGACAAGCGTGCTTCACCGTCGACCACTTCATCGCTTACCACCAGGAGCTATATTGGTCAAACGCAAGCTTATCGGTCCCATGATAAATTCGAAATTCGAATGTCGAGATGTGAATCCGCTATGATTGTTTTTTTTTTTTTAAACATCTAGACACACACTAGAAATTTCTTCCTGTATCGTGGGAGCGTTTACAAACATATAAACTCACATACACAACACCCAGAGCTGGAACAACTATCTGTAGGTCATACAAATATTTGTTCCGTGCGGGAATCGAACCCGCGACACGCAGCGCCGCAGTCAATCACTCAACCACTGCTCCAACCGTGCGCCAATTCGGCGACGTCGCCATTTAAAACAAATGAGTTCGCGTTCGAATATTCGGCTAGTCAGTGGAATTAAAAATTTGACATACAGCTGTTGTTATTAGTGTATTAAAAGTAGGAACACTGTATATTTGTAAAAGGTATTTATTTCACTAATAAAAAGTTAAACTATCGCTGTATCATCAGCCTTTTAATGTTCCCACTGCTGGGACACAGGACTTCTCTCTTTAAGAATGGGAATGGGCCATAATCCACCACGCGTCCCCAGTGCGGGTTGGTGGATGGCACATGTCTTCGAATTTCGATGTTTTCCTTCATCGTTTTTAGAGCAGTGGTGATGAAATAATTTAAAAATAGAGATGCGCCTGCTTGGGTCCGGAAAAGACCTACGCGACACGTAATACGGGCACTGGGCCACCACTGCTGAGTTCTGAATTAGGATACGACAATAGAGATATTACCTATTTATCAAAACAAATGAAAATTATATTCGAATGTCCTGAAAACACTTATTGTTAATTGTCACAAACATAACGCATAATGATAAATTTATGTGAAAATCATATTGTTTTGATATTTCTATTAAATGGAGATGAATTCTCATTTGTGTTATGTTAAAATTAATTTGATATCCATTGAATGAGCGTTGGGAAATATTAATTTAATATTCTGAGTTAATTATATTATTATTTCAAATTTAGAATACACCTGTGCTAGATTAATTCGTAATGGTCTCTGAATGAAGTACATATTTGGGGTATTCCTCAGAGCGTGTCTATTTTCTGTTTATTTCTGTTACCCTGGTACTTTTCAAAGAAACTGTCATAATTCAGTTTGATGAAGCTGTATGTATTTTTAACATTATTGACCAAAAGTTGCTTAAACAATTACTTCCAGTTAATTTATGTTTGCCTGGTAGTCCGTTTTAATAAATAAACAATTAGGACAGTTGATTTAAAAGTGCATATCGATATTATTAATAAGTCCATCATACCCTCTCTATTTTTCATCATGGTTGCGCATTTAAGGAAAAAAAAAATAGGTTTATTGCAAAAACTTGTACGTACACTTTTACAGTAAAACTTACATAGGGATATAATATCGTTGCGCTTTGCGAAATAATTTAGTTGCGCTTTGAGGAATACCACCACATTTCGAGTTAATAACCTTATTTTGATACCAAATTTTGACAGAATTTCAGAAAAAAAATAGAATTGAGCGTCAAACCTCTAATTTTCGTACACTTTTAATAAGTTTTTACCATCTCTCATAGATTAGATTCCTTATTTATTTATTAAAACTTCATTAAACATACAGCTACATAGGTGGATTTAATGCCAAGAACATTCTCTGGTAGTCTGATGGAAAGATAACACGGCAACTCCGGTTAAAATGTCTGCAGAAGAACCATATGAATACAAGGATCGATCAATCGGATCGGAGGACCACTCCCACCATCAGCTTCAAGGGTAGAGACATACTCCCAAAAAGGGCGATATCTAACTTACTCCTTAACCATCTAACAAAAGCTAAACTATAAAATAATCGCCTCTGACAAGTCCCGATAGCGGCAACTAACTTAAGATATTACTTCTACTTAACCAAGTTTAAGTTAATAACTAAGCACTTTAAACGCCCTTCTAAAGATGTTGACACTTTAAGACGGAGGAAACTTTAACTTAAGTGTTTTAAGTTGGAGTAAAATGTCTAAGTTGAGATATGCCTGTAGTTTTAGTGGAACTGGGATTTTGAGGGTAAGTTATTTCCGGATTTGCTTAAATAAAGTATCGAAGTGAGAGTTAGGTTATATTATTGTTTTATTAAGGTTCTGTAATTGTCAAGAATTTACAAACTTTATAGGGTACCGTAGTCAACAAGGAACCCTTATAGTTTCGCCATGTCCGTCTCCCCGTCCGTCCGTTCGCAGGTTAGCTGAGAGACTCTTGTACTAGAAAGCTCTAGTCTATAATTTGACATGGATATACATATTAATCAGGCCCACAAAAGGTAAAAAAAGCAAAAAAACCGGCCAAGTGCGAGTCCTTTTTAGTATTT
This sequence comes from Orthosia gothica, assembly GCA_949775005.1. NCBI lineage: Eukaryota > Metazoa > Arthropoda > Insecta > Lepidoptera > Noctuidae > Orthosia > Orthosia gothica. The sequence continues at coordinate 17,574,253 of OX459060.1, read as the reverse complement.
ATTGAATTCTTTGTTGACTGCTTGTACCTAAATGGTTTTGAAGCAGGGTTTTTAAGTGTGAATGAAAATGGATTTTCAAATTGGATAATATTTTCTAATAGTATTTCAGTTCTGGAAGAAAAGCCAAAGAAAAGATGGATGGATTGTGTGAGAAGTGATAGAGTCAGTCAGACGTTTGACAGGCAGGACCCAATGAAAATACCGGCCAAGTGCGAGTCGGACTCGCTCCCGAAGGGTTCCGTACCATTATCGCAAAAAACGGCACAAAAATCACGTTTGTTGTATGGGAGCTCCACTTAAATATTTATTTTATTCTGTTTTTAGTATTTGTTGTTATAGCGGCAACAGAAATACACCATCTGTGAAAATTTCATTTGTCTAGCTATCACGGTTCATGAGATACAGCCTGGTGACAGACAGACAGACAGACGGACCGCGGAGTCTTAGTAATAGGGTCCCGTTTTTACCCTTTGGGTACGGAGCCCTAAAAATTGACAGGAACAGAAGCGATCCTCTGTTATTTTCTACGTCAACTAGTTAAATTATACACCAGAAATGTTGAACTAGTGTACAAAGCATTCAAAATGCGCAAACGCACGATCAATCAACCTCGATGAATCGGGAATGATAAGTACTTCGATTCAAATCAATCGGCTGCTCATAAAAACGTCGGCCGGCCAATAGGAGTCGTAAGTGACAATTGTTGAACCGATGCGACAGAATGCGCTTGGCAATTGGACGCCTTGGTAAGGACGTCAAAGTTTTTGAATATCGTATTTTTCTTTTTCGCCTTCTTTTTATTGAGATAAATGCTTCAAGCTATCTTCGCTGTATTGTACTGGATGGATGAGATTGGTTTTTCTTATTAAGGTTCCGTACCCAAAGGGTAAAAACGGGACCCTATTACTAAGACTCCACTATCCGTCTATCTTTCTATCTGTCACTAGGCTGTGTGTCATGAACCATGATAGTTAGACAGTTGAAATTTTCACAGATGATGCATTTCTGTTGCCGCTATAACAATAAATACTAAAAATAGAATAAAATAAATATTTAAGTGGGGCTCCCATACAACAAACGTGTTGTTTTGCCGTTTTTTGCGATAATGGTACGGAAACCTTCGTGCGCGAGTCCGAATCGCACTTGGCCGATTTTTTCATTCTGTCCTGCCTTTCAAACGTCTGACTGATTCCATTTTCTCTCATATCACTTCTCACACAATCCATCCAACTTTTCTTTGGATTTTCTTCCAGAACTGCAATACTATTAGAAAATATTACCCAAGTTGAAAATCCATTTTCATTTACACTTAAGAATCCTGCTTCAGAACCATTTAGGTACAAGCAGTCAACAAAGAATTCAATAAATATTAAAAAGGATTGGTGTGTCAATTTATTTAGGCCATGTTAACTAGAGCGACGCTTTCGTCAAATAAATAAATAAAGGTACGTAAAGTATTATTTGTAGTACAATCCTATGTAGACAGGTTTCATTAAAGAGCCTTGGACTACATTTGAATTCACAAAATTGGGCGCTTTTGTTGATGACAATTGGTAAACAGCTTTGAGTACTATTGAACGTCGTCGGTGACCGAATTTTAAAGAGAATCACACGGTAACTTTAAATACAATCCTCGTAGTTATCAGATTTTATATATCACAAGAAAAGAACCTTGAATATGTCATCATCATCAGCATTTGAATGTTACCTCTACTGGGAAACAGGCCTCCTTTCTGTGAGAGAGGGAATGGACCTTAAACCACCAAGTGGTCCCAGTGCGGATTGTCACATGTCTTTTAATTTTTTAGTGTAGGAAATAGATCACCCTGGCTCAAGCAACTGAAGGAACATGGGTGCGTTTTAGTCAGGAAAAGTCTGACACGCAAGTCATTGGATGTTTTCCCAACCAGAACATGCCTGGTTTCCTCACGATGTTTTCTTTCACCGTTTTGAGAGCAGTGGTGATGAAATAATTTACACAAAGTAAATCGCTTGCCTGGGTTCGAATTCGAACCCACGATCTACGACACCTTAGTCAGGGTCGTTACCACTGGGCCACCACTCCTCTGAATACGTCATGTTGTGTTAAAAATATATATTTGTAAACCAGCAAAGGTGTGCATCGATTTTGTACAAACCAAGGCTGATATAATGGCCGAAAAGACAACAGAGCCCAGATAATTTACGAATTGTCACAGAATTTGTATGATAATATCTACCAGATTAGGTAACTAGAATTTATCCGGAGTTGGTAAAGCAAGGCAGTCTCTCGTGACATTCATCAGCAATAAAGAATGTCAAAAATTCAAAAAAATATTCCAACAATTCATTTAAGATCTTTGAGCACCGCGGTCTAGCCCTCAAACGGTGTGAGCGCCGAGATTGGACAGAATTGACTTGACGTCGCCTCGTCACAACTAATCGACGAATTCGTCTGCCTGTGTGACTATTGATCAATGTAACACTTATTTATAGGTTTATACTTGTTGTATAATAGTGTTACATGCTGTAAAAAATAAGACAATAAAGGTTATGATTAGAAATAATTGAACTTATGCGGTTTGCACACTTTGGCTGCGGTGTGTGACATGCGGTAACAGAACAAAATGTTAGAAAAATAATAGTTTTTTGGTGGCATCACCAAACATATCAGATCCTGAATGTAGTACCAAACATATCAGACCCTGATTCTAGTACCAAACATAACATATCCTGATTCTAGTACCATACATATCAGATCCCGAATATAGTACCAAACATATCAAATCCTGATTCTAGTACCAGACATATCAGATCCTGATTCTAGTACCAAACATATCAGATCCTGATTCTAGTACCAAACATATCAGATCCTGATTCTAGTACCAAACATATCAGATCCTGATCCTAGTACCAAACATATCAGATCCTGATTCTAGTACCAAACATATCAGATCCTGATTCGGTTAAAGCAATTTTGCTATCGTATATAAGAAACCAAAATGCGGTTATACTGTTTTAGCAGAAACAGATGGCGTCTTATGGTTAAAAAGTATAATTTTATTCACAAACCCATTGTTTCATCGAATTTTAAAGCAGTGGGCGATAACTAGTTCAACAGTGGGCTATAAAAAACAAGTTAGATCATAGTCAAAACTAGTTCTTAGGCCTCTGGGTAGTAAGGATTATTATTTTTTTATGTTGAAATACGGATCTTAATATAACTCAAACTAATCAATGCCGTAATCGTTGGACATAGACTAAAATAGAATAACACTTTTTTGTGAGTCAGGTTATCCTTATTGATAATCTCTAGGGACTATAGAGGTTGTCGGGACTCCTACCGACTAAAAGGTCCTAACGATAAGGAGTAGAACTCGCTGCCCAAGTCTGTTCTGTTTCCCAGAACAGCTATAACCTGGGAGTTTCCAAGTCTCGTGAGACTAGGTTACTTCTAGGCAAGCGTGCTCTATTGTAGACCTCAGCATAGCTTACCATCAGGTGAGATAGTGGCCACTCGCTAGCCTGTCTAAACGAATATTACAAAAAGGTAAAAGTGGTTGTGTTATTGATTCGATGGCAAAAATTGGGTCCTAATAAAAAGCTAAACGGTCGCGAAGTAGGTATCTAGTAAATTTACTTTTAATCCCGAAAAAAATGGCATGATTTCTATAGGATGTGCGAGTCCGCACGAAGGGTTCCGTACCATTATCGCAAAAAACGGCAAACAAATCACGTTTGTTGTATGGGATCCCCAATTAAATATTTGTTTTATTCTGTTTCTAGTATTTGTTGTTATAGCGGCAAACAGAAATACATCATTTGAAAAAATTTCAACTGACTTGCTATCACGTTTCATGAGATACAGCCTGGTGACAGACACACAGACGGACAGTGGAGTCTTAGCAATAGGGTCCCGTTTTTACCCTTTGAGTACGGAACCCAAAAAAATACACACATCCAACAACAGAGCATAGTTTATTTTAATTTATTTTTTATTCCCGATGAGTCCCTCTTGACCTCGATCTCACATGATAGTGTCTCCTACAAAAGTACTAACCTCCGATTTATGAATTAATAATTTCAAGTTGAGTATTTGTGAAACTCTACTATTATCTGAAAACCCGTGAAAACTTTGGCATTCAAGATACGGTTTAAGACATTTATTTCTCAAAAAGAATACAATTCCCTTAATATGAAAAATACAAGGTAATCATAAAACTAAATATAAGAATTATTTATGAAGAAGGTACTCGTAAATAAGTCAGTTAGTAGGATTAGCTACACAATTAGGCTGGCTGGCTTAGCGTCAGGCACTAGATTCTAGTAATCTGGCATTTTCCAAAAAGGAGAGAGAGGGAGTGCGAGTGAGTGTTTTTTTTTTTGGCATACCTATTTGGCGCAGCCTTAGGGCACACAATGATACTGTATTTAATTCACAACCATTTTTACAGCTACTACCTATCTCTCTTCTTCAAATAGTCAATTCAGAAACCGGGCCTAACTCAACACTATCCCAAATCAATTCCCCTGTATTGTTATTTTTCTAATGACACGCCATTAATACGGAGTACTGTAATTAATATTGGACATAGTTTATGGGACATTAAAAGCCATGGATTATGGCTTTCTATTGCGTGGGAGGGGTCAGTGACCCGCAGTTATGGTGTTCGTTATTGATGACTTAAGAGTTTTTTCGTTAAGTGTATTTTTGATGAAATATTTCGTTTACTGTTGTCTTTTTGACAATGGTTTGTAAACGGGGCTATTGATTGTATTTTGCAACGATTTGAAATTCATATTGAATTTGCCCTGCTGAGAATGATGCTCCTTCTGGTCCTGGGTTCGACTCCCGAGAAGGGCAAAGTGATTTTTCCATCTTGAATTTCTTAGCAGCAGCTCGGAGATTGGATTTGAACCCGGTTGATCGCAATAGACTGGCCCCTTGTTACGTACGGATTATACATAATTGACTCAATGTGTTTGTATCTTCTAAAGGTACCTACACTTCTGTATATCCATTCAGAGTATACATGCTTATAATTGTGTAATTACAGGATTTAATAATGACCATAGCAATCAATAAGCTAAGCTTAATGTCACCCAAAGGGCAATGGAGAGGGCTATGCTCGGAATTTCCTTGCGTGATCACGTCAGAAATGATGATATCCGCAGGAGAACCAAAGTTACCGACATAGCCCGAAGAATTGCCAAACTTAAGTGGCAGTGGGCAGGGCACATTGCTCGCAGAACGGATGGCCGATGGGGCCGAAAAGTTCTGGAATGGCGACCGCGAAACGGAAGACGATACGTTGGAAGGCCTCCCACTAGGTGGACCGATGACCTGGTTAAGGTTGCGGGAAGGCGCTGGATGCGAGACGCACGGGATCGGTTAATGTGGCGACGCCTGGGGGAGGCCTATCCTATGTCCAGCAGTGGACGTCTTTCGGCTGAAATGATGATGATGATGATGATAGCAAGCAATAACTACTATGTCATTCGAAGTCACACTCACTCAAAGCACTGTCTTCCAACAAAAATCATTATTGCCGTTCAAAAACAAGAAATCTATAAAATCAACCTTGAAGACATTATCAACACTAATCATCAACTTTAAAACAAAATATCTCACCCGTCATTCCACAGTAACTCCATAATAACTTAAAAGAAACAAAAAAAATCAATCGCCAATAAAAAAAAACCTATCAATGGAATATACTGCAATCAATTTTATACCAAAATGTCACAATGGAAAACCACTTTTTTTAAAACACTAATAATTTTCATATAAAAATAAAAAAGGCAATGAAATATGAGTTGTTCTGACTTCTTATTTCTTGGGATGGGACACATCTGTCGATTGTATTAATGTGAGTTCGATAAATATTCATAAATGGAAGCTATTTTTATGTCGATAGTTTTTTTTTATTGGAATATAATTGCTAGTATTTTTTTCCCTTTTTTTTATTAAGAGGTGTAGTTTTTTTATGCGGACACATTTTTGTTAGCTTTGTAAAGTAGAACTATATGATTTGGGCTGTTTTATTCGATTATCTTGTCTGTTATTCTCCGTAACAAACTGTCTTTTTAAAATATTACAATTAGTTTTTTTTTACTATACCTAAATGACATGCAAAACTGCTGTTTAATGGTCTACTTGAAATAAATGTTTAGACCTTTTGATGACCAAGCCCGAATAAAGGTACTTCATTAAGGTACTGCTGTTTTCATCAGCGATACATTAAATCAATTTATGAGCACCAAATTGTGGCCAGCAGTTTGTTCATTAAAGGACCTCCCAGTTGAGGCCCACCGAGGAGCGCTTTTTAATTAAAATTGTTAATAAAATAAAAAATACAAACAAAAAAGTGCGAAAGCGTGTTAAGTCGAGAGGTCCAGTATATTTTATTCAATTAAAACCGAAAAGGTTTTGTGAATACGGAACAAAAAAAAACAGTTTTGGGGATACGCGTTACGCATACAAAAATATGCAAAATTTTCAAGCAGTTTTAAAATTATACGAGAATTTGACATTCAAATTAAAGTGGAGTGTCAACATGCGAACGCGGGGTTCCGTAAATATAATTATTCGTCTATTCAAAAGTAAAATTAAAAATTTAGTACTAAAACGTCGGGATTGTTTTTTTTTTTGTTTTTATTTTCGGTTGTCTCGCTTGACTTTTATAACCTGGAATTAGGATAACAAAATGGAATAATGTACTCGTACTTACAAAGCAGTTTCTGCTTATTGCTTTTTAAATACTTGGTTTGACAATGTTTGAAGTGTTAAATAAATACTGGAACAATGTAATATGTTTTATTGAAATGCCATAAATTGTGCGATTATTCCCAATAAATCGTACACAGTTTTGAACCATTGATTGGAAAATTACAAAATTCAGTAACAAAATATCCAACTTAACCACATAGAGATCATATTAACAATTAAAATGACATTTAATTATCAAGTAATTGACTTTAATTATATTAAAAGTTTTGCTTTGATAACGAATGCACAAAATAGATATGCCCAGAAGGATAATTCCATACAACGAAAGATAGATGGTGTTAATAGCGACTTGCAAGTAAAAGCGTTTACTCGGTTTGTAAATATTGTTATCTTTATATACTGTGACGACTTGTTTTATAGTATATTATTGCACGTTTTTACAGTTTCATTGCACCGAAATGTGTTACAATACAAATTTAAACAATCGAGTGGAAAGCCTCAAAAAATTTAAAACCACGCCATCTATTAGCATCAATATTAAATGATGAGTTCAAATAATCTTTGAAATGTAAATTAAGAGCCCAATATTCCACAATTTTGTGCTTAGGAGAGTTGATTAAACAATAACATACAATATTTATGTTCAATTCCAGAAAATGTTAATTTTAAACACAATTCAATAACAAATAGGTGCATATCGCGCCATCTAGTGGTATTTCTTTGAACCAAATTTTCTTTCATGGCGCCGGGACTCCGTGACCGTACGTACCCGTCTATTTGTGCGTGCGCCTTTTTTCGCTCGTTGTATGGAGTTATCCTTCTGTGTACAGGTCTATTACTTTGTCCATAGTTACACCGCGTGATTAATATGTTAAGATTAATTAATTTTAATAACGAATTAATTTAGTTAATTATACATGTCAACCGCTCACGGTTGATTAACTTGCGTTGTTATTAATTACTGTCATTTATGTACCTAATTGAGATACCTGACAGTGAGACGAAACCTCATCTAGTTAAAAGCCTCGATGACTATTTTTTTTCCTGGCAAAGTTATTTTTCTTAATCATGAAAAAGATGTGGAAAACATATCAGCATTTGGCCGTTTAAAAATGTAACTGTGGATGAGGTGTAGAAGGTAGAACATTGGGAAATGTCATCTCGATTTCCTGAAATTAGTACTGTCAAAGACTCAGATCAAATAAAAATTCAAGATGTAACGTTGCAAACAAAAAGGTGAAGCCGGTTATAACTACGCCTTGCCACGCACACACGTACAATGAAACTACGCCTTAGCTTGTTATAATATATGTGTATGTTTACGGCAAGGCTTAGTTTTAAACGGTTTCTCCTTGTTATTTGCAAACTTCCATCTTGACTCTTTATTTGATCTGAGGTCAAATACTACTAAAGAATTACAATATGATCATGAGTAACAGCTTTTACCCATCCCCTAAAAATCTAAAGTTACTTCTTGGACTGACTTTCTAAGTTGGTCATATATAGCGTTGATTGAGTTTATCCAGTGCATAATATGACCATAGCATTTTGTTTCAAAACAAGACAATATATAAAGATAATAATGATTATCTATCACAAATATCGACATCTAAACTTCGACCGTGTCCCATCCCTACCGTCCTCTCCTCTATGCTAATAAGGCCCGATTGATTTGCATGAAACAAATCTACTGTCAGGCAATTATTGTTATAGTCCATTAATTAATATAAATCACAATGTGAGGTCTCGTTCTTTAGTTTTATTGTTAAGTTATTTATTGAAATTGCTGTTCCGTGATGAACTGGTATTATTTGGTGGAAAATGTTAGGTTGTTAAAATAAAGTCCTTGAGACTTCGCACTGTCTATTTCATTTGCATTTCGATCTTTTTCGGTAACTATCTAATATTATAGACAATAAAAGTATGTATTATACAAGCATACTACAAATAAATAAACTCACGCATTTTGCCCAAGGGTTTGCTGCATTTACGTACATAGATCTAGTCATACACACACGCCGGTTATGAGTACTGCGCACCTGGCCTTTCTGAAGAGAATCACCAATAAGGTCTACGTATGTCTTTCTAGTCAGTCTCCTCCCGGCGTTTCTAAAAATTTTATGAAGAAGTAAAATCGTTTGTTAGTTTGTTTCCTGATCCGATTTAGAAGTACTTTACTGAAAATGCACGGTGTCTGCAGTATATGCCACGAGAGCAAAGTCGCGAGATAAAACGAGGCTTGTACAAACGATGAATTTAATTATTAGTTCTCAATTATTAATCTCAAAAACTATTTAATTTACCATTTTTAGGGTTCCGTAGCGTATGGGTAAAAACGGGACCCTATTACTAAGACCTCACTGTCCGTCTGTCTGTCTGTCACCAGGCTGTATCTCATGAACCGTGATAGCTAGACAGTTGATATTTTCGCAGATGATGTATTACTGTTGCAGCTATAACAACGAATACTAAAAACAGAATAAAATAAATATTTATGTGGGGCTCCCATACAACATACGTGATTTTGATGCTGTTTTTTAGGATAATGGTACGGAACCCGAGTCTGACTCGCACTTGGCCGGTTTTTATAAATATCCACACGATCCCTACAATGTAGAACAAAAAGGCAGCTATTTATAGTACACCCAAGATCTCCAGAACAATTTACCTCCTATATTTAGCATACACAAAGGAACTTCATTACTTATACTGTTTTTCCCTCTTTTGATCTCAAAGATAAAGCGTTATTATTTAAGTTTATTCTTTCAAGATAAAGATAAATTAAGATAATCGCATCGCTTTACAAGGGCTAAAGAGTGTGTTATCGTAATCTTATCGCTTTGGATGAAAACAGGCTTTAAGCATTAAATTGATTAGGGCATGGATTTCGCATTTATCTTTATAAAATGAATTGAGTACTATTTTAATAAAAGCATTTTGTTAATTTAGTTTTCTAGTGGCCGAAAATGTCTTTTGGGCTTATAAGGCACTTTTATATTAAGACGCAACACAGATTTACGGGTAAATAAGCAGTCAGAAATATATCATCTCTATCATTTCAGCCATTTATTTCAAATAAACCATAGAGGTACTTTTTAAAAGATGACTCCAGTTGCAAGTTCGCAAGCGTCAGTAGGTCTCAATGTAGAAGATTTTGCAAGAAACTCCACGGAAACTCTTCCATCAGTTTTAATTACAAGTATTTGGTTACATCATTCTTGTTGAAAATATACATATATGTGAGAACGATGTAAAAAGACGTGCATGTAAAAGCGTCTAGAGTAACAGGCCGAGACTGCTAAGTTATGACCAATCCCAACTGATGGCGCCCGTTCACGAACATGACGCATGGATCGGCATCACTCAGCTCAACCATCATGTCGCCTGTGCTAACGGTCCTGTGCATCTCGCATCCATCTTTACGTCATTGGAAATCTATGCATGTAAGAATTTTTGCATTAGATCAGTAATTCTAGAGATTATTTCTTGAAAACATAACAACAAATTTACCTCTCTATGATAAGTCTCGATGTTATAACTATCTTAGAAATCTTCAAAATCGTCGCAAACTATCTTCATAAACTAAATTTCTACAATCAAAATGCTTTCAAAACATTACACCTCAATTTCAAACGTAAACGTTTCTAATTGTTTTAATACCAACCTTCAGGCCAAAACGGATCTTGGGCCAAAACGGTTCTCTACCCCATACAATAGCACACGGAGTCCCTTTGAACTATATAAATCATGGAATTAATTATTATTGGCCTACAATTGTAACAACGGTAGTGTAATTAACGCCGTGGTATGTTTGAATTATTTGTAAGTGGAATAGCGTAAGATATTATCATTTCAAAGTTGAATTTTGAGAATCTTTGTTTGTCAACTACATTCAGCAAATGAAAATGTTTAGGTACTTAAAAACATTCCTCTAAAACCGCCAACATTTTCCAACAAGACCACACAAGGAAATATAAATTAACCTAAGACCGATTGAACGAATGAATGAATGAAGTGAACATAAATCCGATTGACATTAAATTACTGACGCACGTTTCTTACATCGATGAACGAAGAGTTATTACTAACTAAATAGCTGGCATGAATGTGCAGCTGTCTGTACCGGGAGGTCTAATTGTACATTAATATTTATTGCTGACTGTACGTGGGTCGGAGAGGTATAAATTTTAGTGATAGGTTATAATTAATGTAGTTTATGTTTTAAGAGATTCCAAATGGATTTCCAACTAAACTAAATGCAGTACCTTTTATTTCCAGTGTGTACAAGCGTTAAAGAATCGCTGATTTCTTAGCGCCACACAGTTCACGCCCTCTAACAGAATTTCTAATAAATCTTGTAACAGACCAGCGGGTGTCTTACACTTTTGTGAGACACATCTTTTATTATACATGTGTGTGCTATTGCACCAGTGTGTGTAATGTTACACACGTGTGTATAAAGTTATACAAGTGTGAGTCTGCTTCTGCACAATGTATTCGAATATTCGAAAAAAGTATTCTGTGTATTCTTCAGATTCTAGACTAGGTATATCTATGTTAAATACCATTAAGATAGGCTCGCGGTTATACGTATCAGACAGACTCATTTTCGTATCTGTATATAAGTTTAATACTACGCAAACATGTTTAACATTCATATTTGTTACTCCCGTGTATGTTACTCATGAGTGTGTGTGTGTGTCTAGATAATACATGTAGGTTTTTGTACGAGTACGGATTCCAAGAAAAGTTATTAGGCTTTGCAAACGTTTTTTGGATGTTAGGAATCATTCAGATTGAAAACGAGAAATGCCTAGAATGCAATAAGCTAATATCAAGAATCTTTGTGAGAGTTATGATGAAAATTTTCATAGGATCTATAAGATGATCATAATTTAATGAAAACATGTGCTGCTGTGGCTGAACTGTTTATCATGTTGTTTTGTAAATTGAGTTATCACTGTTTTTCGTGTAGATATCTTTGATGGTTTTGATCTTTGAAAGGCGAGAAGGTCCTGTTTTAGGGTCTTTCCTATCTTCCTTATTTTGTTTTTAATCTTTATTTTTTAGGGAGTTTTATCCTTTATGTCAGTCCCATCGTAACCTAACCTAATTTTACATTTCAACTTATATCTTAACATTAACAAAAAGTTTTACTACCTGTTGATAGTATTTGTTAGTATTTTACATTGCCATGTTATAAGCAATTTTAGCAGTATTACTTCCTGGATCAGCCAAGATTTCAAAAAACGCTCCTGCTAATCGACCACACCTCAATTCCTGAACGGATTGGCGTACAACTTGGCAGAAGGGTAGCCCATGTCCTGGATTACTCGAAAATTATTAACCCAGTAGTAAGTTTCCACTTGGAACCATTTTTAAGATCGGAGTAATTTGCGGGCGAAGTCGCTGTGAGAAGCAAGTAGTAAATATTTACAGGATGTTAAAGAACCCAAAGCCTAAATTACATTCCTAAAATTCCCAGTACTAGAACCCATTAAAACTTATTGCCTCAAACTGAAATTTTGTTGAAAGAATCTAAAACCAATTTATTTCGGGACTGCGCAAAACATAAATTGGACCAACGCCGACATAAGATGGACCACCGCCGACATAAGACGGACCAAGCGTCCCTTGTTGACGTTTTATTTTAATAGACTTCCTGGCTTATATTAAGTTTGGAAATTAAATTATCTACCCTCAGTTCTATTTAATGTAGTAAACAGACGAGTATTGCCGATTTCTGGTCGGAGGAAATAAAATTCCAATACACTTTTAAAAGATTCTCATACGGAGCTGTGCTAGAGACTCCACTTAATGGGTTCCTGAAGATGGAAGGCGCTGTCGTAGTTGGCCCAGAAAGGGGTAGCTGGATGGCTTGAACATGTACGTTGAGTACTGGTTCGAGATAGTACGAGAGAAGAATATACCTGGAAGGACTTGGGAAAGAAGGCCTTTGCCCCGAAGTGGGAAAAGTAATGCAAGTAAAATAATGTAGACGGAACAATCTAAAGATATAAGTATTAGTCGACAGAACATGAAACTTAGGTATGTTGTGAATTTACAGAGAATAGTTGCTGATTCTAAAGTCCAATCTGGAATAAACAATAAAAACAAAAAACAATATTTATTTGTTCAAGGCTTAAACCTAATTACAATGATTGTACCTTAAATTAGAATCATTAAGTTAGTGGCAAGATACAAAATGTGTGCAACTGGGCTTAAACTAGGAATGGGAATTAAGAGAGATTCATTACACATTTTGGTTTCAAAGATTAAAGAAATTAATGATGCTTCTTAAGTTCATGACAAGTTCTTAAAGAATGCGGACCTTGGCATCCGTCCAGGGAAACTCCAGAATAAAGGGAAAAGGCCAGCTATGTGAAAACTTGGCACTAGGCTGTTGCTTCGTTAAGTTTTTAATGAATATGCAATGATTAGATTTAATTATGTTTTCTCAAAGGTCTATGATATTTAGTTACGTTTTATGAGAAGTGGCAGAATAGAAATTAGTAACTGGGAAATGTTTTGTGAAGGATGTTGGTTGTGAGGTCCTCGGTTTTGAGGTCCTCGGTTTTGAGGTCCCGGGCCAAACCCAAGCTTAGGACTGATTTCTTAATTGAGTATTTGTCAAACCCTACTTAAATGACAAAATGTGTGTACTCAACTTAAAATCCTTAATTCAGAAATCAGAGGTGGATGGCAAAATTAAACATTACTGGCTAAAATAACATCAGGGGAAATAAGCGTTATGTAATGTGTCTTGATTTGAAACTGAACCCTATGGTGAATTAGGTATTCTATAAGATTCAGTTTCAAATAGGTAAATAATAATAGTAGTTTATGCAACGGTTCTATAATAGGGGTTATTAAAACACGAGTGTGCTAATAGTACCACACGAGTATGTTAATACGATGATGTAGTTGTTTGAATTCGAAGGAAAATATTGCACTACTCGTATAATGTTTTATTTTTTATTTTTCCTAACCACGAAAGAAAAGTACGTGTTTACAAAATATCTTTTTAATTCATATTTGGAACATTAAGTTGTGACTGTAGATAAAATTAATTAAGACGAACACAATCGACAACGCCTATGGCCAAAACGAACGTTACAAAGGACACAAAAGCATAACGAAGGTCACATTTATAACCAATACAGTAATACCAACTCGTTGGTCTTCATACATAATATATTGACCTAATATCGTTTTGTCCTAATATCGGCGATCCATCGCGCTGTTGGGTTCCCCTCGCTCCTTTTACCGTCCATTGAGCTCTGCTGGGTCAAGGGCGATATTATGAGATGATCCTAAGTACGGCATCTATTGTAATGTTATGGTAAGTAATTAAAATAAATTAGCTCTGGAATGTGCCTATTTTGAACTAAGGCAGAAGTACTCTGTTTATGCAATACTAGCTGACCCCCGGGGCTTTGCTCCCGTCAACAGGCTACCCTGCCTACCCAGCCTATTCTGCCAACCCTGCCTACCCTACCCTACCTACCCACCTAATATTTTTTATGTATCATCAATAGTTTTCTCAGCGCACGCCAAAGTATGAATTTTACAGACAACATTTTGCTACTTTGGGTTACATTATTGCAATTTTCATAAGGCACTCTATTTTTTTTAGAATACGTTATAGCATATGACATTCAGGAATAATTCAGCATTCTACTGGTGAAAGAATTTTCAAAATCGGTTCAGTAGATCCAGATATTACCCTCTACAACGTTACAAACTCACACTTTACCTATTTATAATATTAGTATTGATGTATTTTAAGGGAAAACATTCCGCGAACTTTTGGACCCACTCCCGTATATTCCGTGTATCGAAAAACACGTCTACCGTTGAGCGGCTTTGTAGATCCTCGACATTATTTGTGGAGTCACTTCTGATTCTGAAACCTCCTAAAACTATGCCTTATAAAAATACAGGCTCTTCGTAATAATACAAATATTATGTAACTCTAAAGTCCGTATCCTTGGATCTACATTAAATCTATTTAATTCAATGAATCTTGACACAAATCTAACACATTTTATGATAATCCAGTTTGGAATCGACATTTTTATGCTCTAGTATCGCTCCTTACGAATACGGTCCTTGAGATATTTATTTCATTTCATTGATATATAAAAATAGTGAATAGAACCAACTAGCAACAAGCCAAATCAAAGTTATATATCACAAATCTATTGAGGAGGTCGGGTAAAAATGGACACCTGATAAATAGCGTGCCTTTACAAGAATATTGGGTTGCAAACACGACCCTTTGTCGTCGTATTAGGAGCTTTCAATAGGGCCAAAATTTCCCACCTTTTCAGATCAAGATTACATAATATTGGTTCTATTACTTAAAACCGGGAGCAAATTTTGTTTGTTGAAAGAAAACGGTTGGCAAACATGTCTGCCGATTCGTCAACTTGTTTATTTATGTCATCTTCAATATCGCTCGGTATTGTTAAAATATTTTTAGTATTTCGTATTGGGGAAAATATTTGTTTTGGCTATGTCAAAATATGTGGATGATGTACGGAGGAATATCTATTATTTATTAACTTAATTTTAGATACAATGTGTTCATAGATAAAATAATATTGTTCTTAAAATAAATATGATACAACCGTTTGTCTTTATTCTATGTATATTCCCAATCTGGGAGCACAGTAGTGCCTCCGCCAAGACGAGCCAAACGAAGCGCAAGGGCACTACCTACCTTTTCTCGAAGCGATTCGTCCTTTTTTTAAACCCTCGAATCATAACTTAGATTTGGATTTTACCAGATAAACAAAATTCTCGGGATATAATGTCAATGTCAAAACCACAATTTCGTCACTGACTCACTCACTGATGATCATCAAAGTTATTAAGGCACTTCCTGAAGTCCTAGTTAACTGAAATTTGTTATGTAAGCCAGTATTAGTACACAAACAGCAAAAACAAACCAAAACTTGGAACTTTAACCCCCCAATCCCTTTAACCAGGGGATGGAAGTTTGTATGAGACTGCCACAAATCTTGATGATAGAGGTCTGGAAATTTATATACGGACTCCTTGTTGTAAATAATAAAATACATATTTCAGGATTTGTAGTAAATCAACCGAAACGGCCAAGCCACATAATTTGACTAAGGTGTAGAGCTTGTGAAGTCAGGGCTTGAAGAGTTAGGGCGTGTAGAGTTAGAAGCTTGGCTCTAAATGAGATCTGATAACTTTTTGTCAGTGCGAGTCATAATGGTCTCGTCTTGGCAACATTTTACATGTTAATGTTTTTGGTGGGATTACCTAGTCCCGAACCATGCCTCACCTCCTATCGCGCTCTCTGTGTACAACAACACCCTGAAGGACCTTTGTGAGGCAAATGAAAACGCTGTTGCTGTGACTGAATTCTGGTCAAAACTTATATAATTATGGAATCATCGACACGACGAAGAAGATGAAGATTTTCTAAAACCGACCTTCTTGATCACTCGACGCTTCGATTTATATCACACAGATAAGCGATTTTTACAAAGTGAAATTGTAAGTACATACACATGGATGCAATGCGAAGCAATTTGACCGATTCGCACTTGAAATTTTCATAGAAAATACGGGCGTTGTATGGCTTATCAGTAAAGTCCCTAACACTTTATTATTCTAACCTAATTGCCGGAGTAAAAATGTAAAAAACTTTCAAAAGCACCAAAACTAAGCACAAAATAATATAACACAAAATTATCTATCGAACCAATAAATAACCGTGCTAAATCGTTTACAATCGGCGCCTAATAAGAGCAATAAGTTCCCGCATGAAATAAGCGTTAGTCTTTGACAGATAGAGCGACCAACGTAACTTCACCTCTTAGGCCTACAACTTTCACTTGTAAAGTATTCTGTCCTACTTAGAACTGGGATGTCGAGACAAAATGGTCGTTTTTGTATACAATGCGAACGCCCTATGATATACGGTGGAGAATTTTATTTAATATCGTCATATTGATTTATAACTTTAGTCGAGTGAGCGTTGTGTCCTATATTGGCCCAGTTTCCCCTAAATTGTGTTTAGTGACGTGTGTTTGTATGAATGTTGCCATTTTTCATTTTAACTTATTGTTATTTTGATATGTTATATGGGGGTTATGGAGCGGATATTAGAGTTAAATGTTTTGTTTCCAATTGATAGGATCTTGTTGAAAGTTATATTACGGTTTCGGAGACAGTACTATTTATGATGATGAATAATATCATTCTGTAACTGATCCACTGCAGTGCGAAGGCCTCTTCTGATACAGAGAAGGCAAAAGCATTAATTACGATTCTTCCGCAAGGCAGGGTGGATGATGAAATATGCTTATCAAATTTACAACGGCCCGATAATTATGATAATAATCTGTCTGCCAGTTTAATTTTGAAGGTGATGGGCGATCGAAAAAAATAGAGAAAGGGCTCCGTTTGGACCTTTCGGGTAACTGTGTAAGGAACCCTAAAAAAATAAAATTAACGGACTTACCAAATTATTTAAAAATACTGTGTCTATTGTAGTTTAAAGTAGTGAAGACTTGAAGACTTTTATGTTTATTTACCTGAAACAAATAAAAAATATTTATAAGTAATTTTATAAAACACAAAGAATCGAGACTGTTTAAAAGGAAATAAGTCAATTCCCCAGCCATATACGTTTCATCTATGTTGTTAAATCTGCTACACTAACCAGAGGTTTTTGACGTCATGGAATACCATAGTATCAATCAACCCAACCATTTACGTTGAAGTTTGGCATCAATTTACTCCAAGGATAATAATAAGGGGACAATAGATGTTGTATATCAAAAACTTATCCTAGATAACCAGCTCAGCAAAGCCTAGTCTTCAAACTGAATACCAGCGCTACCTAACAGCAGAATAGGTGTGACAGTAGTCCGGACAAAACCTTTTAACAAGCAGCTTCTACTACTAAAAAGCCAGACTTTACAAGCAAGATAAGCGTGCAACATGACAATAAAACTAAAAATCAAGTTACACTTAGTATAACTTATCTGAACAAGGTTTAAACGCGATCTGCCCACGCAAGGGTTTCGAGTCAAAGTTCTCGTAAATGGCTCCTCTTTAACGTGTTCTACAAAAGTGGTGGAGATACTGTGAAACCAGGGGTTTTCGCAGTAGGTATTATGTTTCTAATTTGGTGCCCTTGTCAAAAACCTAGATAGATATGAATATCGGAATCCACTTATGGATAAAGGCCCCCCTCTTCTTTTAATACTAAACTAGGTTATTAAATTCAGTCTATTGTCATTGACTCTCTCTAATAATCCTAGATGGAGTTACTTGTCCGTTCTTCTCCATAACAAGCTACTTCTCCGAATGGACGGTAGAATTTATTGTTATTATCTACTTGTAAATTTTAATTGTTGATGTTCAAAAGTGCTGCCTAAGGGCCTAGTTGAAATAAATATTTTTGACTTTTGAGATATCCTATTTGGATCAGCCGTTCATAAAGCAACAAATCAATAACAGGACAGTAAAATTGTACGCTCATCACAAATTTGAGATGCTTAGCCCTAAGCGCCCATACTCCTGCACTTGTCAGGTCCTGATAAACGCTAATGACGCTGAAATTGGTCCCAAAATATCTGAAAGGTAGACCATCGACTCGAAAAGAGGAAGTAGATTGGCAAGCCATCTAATACAGTCTCATCGATCAAAAATACTCAAAAATATTACATTAACTATCCATCAAACCAATTCCACATTAACCCTACAAAGCGTACGTCTCAATTTGCCCGTATCAGGGCATACTGGCACAAAAACTAGTGTCGCGGGTGCAGTGGGCAAAAAAGGTGTGAAAAACGCCCGTGTGTGTTCAGCAAACAGTTCTATGTGGGGCAAGAAAGTGAGCAACGTCAGGAATGAACTGCCCGCGGCGATGGAGGGTTGGGTCGGGCTAGGGAATTAGCGGTTTGAGTGATGGGATAATTAATTTGATAATTTTATTATTTGAGTGTCAATTATTTGAGGGTTTATTTGTCAGTATGGCTGTCGTTGCAGGACGAAAGTATTTTTGGTAACTAGTCTGGTTTACGAAGGACCTTTATAAAATAAGGGTGTTACTATTTCTGTATGATAACAAAGAAATCGTTATTTCTGCAAATAATATAGATGAAATAGTAAAAAAGCCTAATTAAGACTAAGTAAGAGTTATTTTATATATATCGACAAGCAGAATTATAAATATGGAAGTCTGTATGTCTGTATTTGAATCAATCACGCTCGCTACAATAGCTGAACGGATTGCAATGAAATTTGGGACATGAGTAGACCATGGCCTGAATAAAGGATACTTTTTATCTCGGTGGCAAATTACTTGGGATAATAAAACACTTTTTACCTGGACAAAGCTATGGGCCGTAGCTCGTACAAGTGAAACCATAAAACATAAATAGGTGCATCGAATTTAAAAAAAACACAGAGCAGTGTCTTTCCTGAACAAAAATCTTCATTTCAATGTTTCAATTAAACCCAATAAGGCATTACTAGACTATAAAATTCAAACCTCTTTTATAGGAAACTGCATTTACAGCGACGCAAGTCTCGTTTGTGATTGAGATCGAGTGAGTGAACAGAATGAACGAACGAGTGAACGGAATAAAGCACTCGGTGTAATAAAATAGTAGAATTAAACACATATCGCGTGGGATGGTTGAGTAGGGCTATAAAAAGTGCGTTTGGATCGGATAATGTTTCTCGGTTGGAGTAATCATGTTGTAGTGTGAGACATGGTTGTAAAAGCCTCTTTGAACGAGATTTGAAGACTTCGAGGACAGTACGTGTTGGCTTGGTTGTTTAAGACCATTTATGTCCAAATTTCTTCTCGATGTTATCTCTAACAGCCTATTCTTATTCTTATACTTTATTTTAAACAAAACAGAAAAAAATACAAATACAATAGGACAGTATATTATGTACAAAGGGGAGCTTAACCCATAGTTGGATTCTCTAACAGCAAACCTCAGTTGCGTAGAGAAATATGCATTTGAAGATAGTACATCCATGTGCAAAACAAAAGCTTATTAAAACTCTTAACAATTTTAAAACTTACTCACTAAATTAACTAAACAAATACGTGTACCACAATGCATAAACATAATACATACAGCATACTATATAATACAAAACTAAAATATTACAATTGTATATACATAAATTAATATGTTATGTTGAACCTCCAATGAAAGGCTATCCCGTATAATGTGGAAGAGTATTCCAGAGGCGGACAGCGCAAAGCTTCCAGTCGGTCTCAGTAAAAGATCCACAGTAACGACTTGAAGAGTGGGGAGGAAAACGAAGGAGAAGAGATGATGACAGGCGACAAGGTTTTCTTCTCGGAACAAGATACGATAAGCCTAAAGTGTCTTTTGATTACTTATGCCCAATTTCAAAATAATATATTCTTAAAATAAGATTCAATATCTTCGATCTTCTTAGTTCCATATCTTGATACATTAAAGTTCTAAATAAGTTCCTAATCTCTCAAATATTACCGGTTGATTTACTCGCGAAAATCAGAAGTCGAGCGAATTAAAAAGTGGAAAAACATAACTTTTACTTGCCAGGTGCGAAACTGCAGCAACCAAGTGCTTACGAAAGCCCCTTAACCTTGAGCCTATTCTGACATTACCATGTTTCCTTTGCCTCGTAATATAGAAAAAAAATCAAATTGAATCCAATACCTGACAGTTCTTCAATAACTTTCTGATATTGGTATTGAAATTCGAATATCTGACTCCCTTTTATTTACCAAACGAAAATAAACCTTATTTCTTTATGAAAAAGGTTGATTTTGATAGGAGAAGGCTGAAAGGTCAAGGTGAACATAGTCAAAAGGTCGAATATATTAAATGGGGGTTTCTGGAACACGTAGATGTAATATTGTGAATGTGTGTCTGTGAAAATGTATGATAATTGATCACACAACTGTGCCAATTGGTTTTTAATCTTTCTGGTATTATCACTAAGGCTGAAGTAGCTTAACTTCAACTTACTTTTGGAGGCTATTTTTTATCTATTGTACTTTCAGATTTTCCAAAGGACAGTGCGTGCCACGTGGTGCCACGAAAGATGAGACTTGACCGCGCCTCCCGCGCTCTGTCCGCTGCCGCCGCCTCGATGATGCCCGGTCCTTTCCTGCACTCAAACCTCATACATACCGCTAAAGAGACCTATAAATCGTTTAGTGCGCCAGTCAAACCACGTAGTGCATCAAGTCTCATCTTTCGTGGCACGCACTGTACCTACTCAACACCTTTTTCTTTTTCGTTGAGAAATGCTCATACATACTGCACTACCACGGGGATTATGTGGGACACTAACCCACTAAAACTCCACGGTGTCCTCCTGTGCCGCTTATGGCGGGTTCACGGTAACGCGTAAGCATACATCCGCGAACCCGCCCCGGCTGGCCGTAACCGGACCCTACCTACTCTGCACCTAATCATCTGCTGCAGATTTTTGATCCTATTTACATTTTTTTTACTAAGGGTTGCACTTCTCGTAACGAAATGGCATGTTTTTTGATTATAACTAAGCAAGCAAGTCTTTTGAAAATCGACTATTCCTTACTACCTGCACAGACATATTATAATTTAAGTTTTTAGTTTTTTTTTTTAAATAAAGTTACTAACTAAAACGAAAAACCTAAAGATATCTTTTCTCCACCCTTTTTTATAAACAAACCCACACTTACACCACGCACTTGCACTAATGCACTCAAAGCACTCACTTCCCATCGAACATCCACGCTTCTACCCTCAGCCAGCCCCCTTCAGCCCCCCAGTCTGGTGCGATCTAGCACGCACCACAATTATTTTTAATCACGATATAAATGCAAGCGAAAGTTGCTACTAAGTAAATAGAAACGTCACGACAGTTTGGAAAAAGCTGAAGCCTAAAGGTTCTCCCGTGGATGTGTGTCTGGGTGGCAAACTGGCAGACCTTTTATTTTAATTGAGTGACAAACTTACCAAACTGCCGGGCGAGCACGGCCTCTGTGATAGTCTTGTGCCACACATTTTATCACGGTTTTTGCTCCCAAACTGTGATAAAATGTGTGACTCAAGCCTGTCACAGTAGGCCGTGCTCGCCCAGCTGCCAGCAACTGGCATAATATGTGATATATATTGACATGTGCTACAGACATCTCGCATGGTCAATACCATTTTTTTTTTTAGTTTATAGGCTCGCGCTAGACCACTACGTCACCTGTTGGTAAGCGATGACGTGGTCGACGGTGAGACACGCTTGCCTAGAAATAACCTCTTCACTCTTGACTAGATTGTAGCTGTCGGGAAACACAGACTCTACCATTACATACTTTGGACCTTTGCCGTCCTCTGTCAACATCCACAATACGCATTGCAAGTCTGTTAACTCTCTCGAGGCAAAGCTTAAGTGCCTCATGCTTTAAACCCTCAAACTGGTACACAGAATAGCTGCTCGGTAGCAAAACTGGTATGGAAGCTACAAAGACGATCTCCAGAACAAAAGAGCTTTAATAATGCTGGTTCAACAGTCCTTCATATAGTATAGGAGTTAATTCATCAATTAGAAAATCCGACGACCCGGCAAGTAATTTTACCTACTTAATTGATTACAATTTTTCGATAGCCGATCATACTTCAATTAAGGGATTCATTATTTTTTCAACGGAACCCTAAACCCGATAATGCGTGGATTTATAATTTATCCCCTGCTGGCTATTAAAGCGGATTTGGGCGGTGATTTTAATAATTAAATCATCAATGTATAGGTAAAAACATTTTCAGTCGGCTGTCGGCTCAACAAAGTTAGTTTAATGACGCTATTAACATCGAATTTAGCTGAAACCTGGTATGAGGCAGTATTAGCACTATGATAGTTTAAAATGCATATTTTAAGGTTATCCATAATAGTTTTCAAACACATAATAAGCACCAGCTGGCTGCCAAAAAGTTGGGGATCCTTGCGAAGGTGAGACGGTACTTCACGCCAGAACAGCTACTCAACTTGTATCAAGCGCAAGTTCGGTCATACAAGTAACAAGTAATTTATTCAACAAGTAATTTGTACATGGCATACAGAGTTGTCTTACAGACTTAAATGTTATAAACAAAAATCAGTACAATTTTTTTTTTTTTAATAATATGGGTCCTAAACACCCTTTCCTAAACTAGGCAGGAAACCTGTCTGTATCTTAGGAATATAGGTCATGCATGGAGTACTGCTCTCATCCCTGGGACGGATCTGCCAAATACAAGCTTGATGCGCTTGAGTCGATCGAAAAACGGGCCAAGAGGCTCATCGGCAATGAGACACTGGTCGAATCAAAGCTCCAGAGCCTTGAACATCGTCGTCGAGTTGCCAGCTTGTCGGTTTTTTATCGGTTACATTTCGAGGAATGTGCGATGGAATTGCATGAACTACAAGGAGTACAGCGATGCGTCATCGGTACATGGTTGGCATTCCACCCATGCGCACTAAACGGTTTGGGAATTATTTTATTGTGCGTACTGCTAAGGAGTGGAATTCCCTGCTGGAGTCTATATTTCCTGATAAGTAGCTATAACCAAGGAATCTTCAAGTTATAGATCATAATTTATCCTATAAGGCCCATATTAAAGCTTTGTCGGGACGAGTAAGAAAACTCATTTATATCTTCAAAACTTTGCGACATGTTGCTGATCTTAAATTATTAAAACAGGTTTATTTCTCTCTTTGTCAATCCATTATTAATTACGGCATAATTGCATGGGGAGGAGCTACCAAAACTACTCTAAAAGGCCTTGAGATAGCTCAGCGTGCAATTCTAAAAGTTTACACGTTTCGTCCAATTCGCTTTCCCACAAACATTTTGTACAAATCATGCGAAGTCCTAACAGTGAGACAATTGTTCTTACTCAACATTGTACTAAAACAACATGGTGAACTTATATATAATACTGATCTCACAAAGAAACGCAGAAAACATGACGTTGTGGTCCGTGTACATAATCCTAAAACCTCTTTCATAAAGAGATTCTTCGTCTTTCTAGCACCACACGTGTATAATAAAATTAATAAATCCATAAATATTTTTTCTCTTAACAAGTTCCATTGTAAAAAGAAGGCATATGAATTTTTAATGAAACTTTCATACGAAGACACTGAAAAATTTATTCAAATAATCTGCTAATATTTTTGTTTGTATTTCTATATACATGTATATTCACTCTACTCCTGTCATTTATCATGTAGACATACGTATACACTTTCACTTTCACACACAGACACCCCCACACACACACACTCACTCACCCTCTCATCTGCACACACACACACAAAAATTGTTAGTAATTTAAGTTTAGTTTACCTTAATTTCTTATTTCTCTTTGATTTGTAATGGTTCTAAACTCTTGCATCTTGCTGATTTAGGTTAACTAATGTATTGTTTCTGAGGGGAAACGGCGCTGTCAGCTGAGATACAGGCTCACGCCTAGTTCAGCTGCGGATGCTCATTCTCTTATCTAGAATTAAACTGTAAGCCTAATATTTGTAAGAATGTACTGTACCTACCTACTGTTTTTGAGTAAATAAATATTATTATTATTATTATTATTATTATTATTATAAGTGAATGCCTCATCGTCGACCACATCACCGCTTACCATCAGGTGAGATGGAGGTTAAACGCGAGCATATCAACAATAAAAATAAAGGAACTTTGTCAGTAACTAATAAGTCCCTCAGTGCCAACATTTCCTAATAAGTCTCGTTCAATTAGGCCTTACATTTCGCACAATTTGCAAGAACGAGAGATAAGTTCTCGACATGTTGACAGCAAGTTCTGTTGCTCGAATCTAGATAACAAACTTGAATTGGTTTTAAGGTGCGTCTATACGAGCATTCGTGTAATGGCAATTTGGGTACAAACTTTTGAGCAATGGGTTGGAATTTTCACCTCCTACGCTTGTGAATGTGGAGGTCCTCGTAGCTCAATAATAACAGCTGCACGGTGAGATCTTCGAGGTTAAGCAACGCTTACCGAGGTCGGCCCGTAGAAGAGTAATCAATAATCATACATACTGACCACATGCTGAGACTCCTCTGTACCAAAACCACGTAAAGCCGTTGTTGCCGGCTGTCATTTGAAGGTTTTTGATAGTCGGTACAGATTCTCAGTAGCAAATAAATCTGACACCAGACTTGCAGTACTCGCCAATCTTCTTGGCCGCCCTAAAGTTGGCCACAATGGCTGCGCAGTTGTAAATCTCATACAAAAACAGCACCGCGCCGTGCTGTGCGTCGGAAAGCCAACTTCAGAGCGGCCAAGTAGTAGTAGTAGTTTGGCGAGAACTGTACCAAGGGGTTTCGTGTTCTCCAGTTACTGGGCTGTGGTAGCCCATCCCATAGCTGCATTTGATTATTAAAAAAAAAAATTAAACAAAGACAGCCGACCCAAACATAGATTTGAAAAGACTAGGCAGTTTTTTTTATTATACCTGGAAGTCTGGGTGAATACAGGATGAAATATTAACGTTTTCAGTCAACTTTTTCTGAAATATTCCTCAAAAACTAAAACAAAAAGTCACGTCAATCACGCCCCCAATAACCGGCTGATACGAAACAATATTGGTGGATAACCTTTCCCCCTTTTCCCCCCACGATTCCCTAAGGCTACGGAAACACACGAACGCTCCCGAGAGCCTACGAAGTACGCATACGAATTCGCAGTTCTTTTCGCCGACTGTTTTTTCTTATATTTGATTCCTTGCGTTATGTTATGAAGTTGCGAATATTATATTAGATCGCAGAATCGAAAGGTATGTGGATAAGATAGAATTTGGGTTGGTTGGATGTTGGTTAATTTTTGATTGTCTACGGTAGAGCTAAAAGGAAAGATTCAGACTTGTTCATATAAGTTGTAAAAAATATAGATACATGACAACTTGAGAACCTCCTCCTTTTTTTGTAGTCGTTTATGAATTATTGCGAAATTCACATTTTTCAGCATGACAAGTCCCTCTTGATACAAAGACCGATCAAAGGTAAATTATATTTATCTAAATATAACATTCAAGCATTTATTCTCTGAAGGGTTAGCAGAGGTTTAACTTTCAAGACACATTTATAAATATGTTTTAAAGCCAATTTATTTTATTTGTGCAATAAATAGGAGGAAGACCCCTGAAATAGGAGGCGAGTCTATTTAACCTGACTATGATTTAGTTTCAATTAATATTGAACTTGAACTTAACAACTTAAAAAACCATACTATAATTATAATAACACTAAATATTATAAAATAAAGTCCCCCGCCGCGTTTGTACGCGATAAACTCAAAAACTACTGAACGCGTTTTCATGCAGTTTTCACCAATAGAAAGAGTGAGAAACGAGGGAGGTTTTTGTGTATAATTAATTACGGGCGAAGCCGGGGCGGATCGCTAGTAATATTATAAATTCGAAAGTAACTCTGTCTGTCTGTTTTTTCCCTTTTCACGCTTAAACCACTGAAACGATTTAGATGAAATTTGGTATAGTGATAGTTTGAGACCCTGGGAAGGAGACCATAGGATAGTTTTCATACCGCAAATCATTCTTAAGGGGATGGACAGGGGGGTACAATTTTGTATGGTGAACCTATATGTTTTCTCAATTAACTATTAATGCTACGCAGACGAAGTCGCAGACAAAACTAGTTACTTATAAAAACTACATAGTGACCATTTTGATTGTATAAAATTCTAAATAAACATTTTTTCCATTGTTCTCTCGCCCGTTCCCCAACTTTTAACTTATACTACCAATCCAAAACAAGCAAATACTTGGTTTGAAACGCATTTCCACGTATTGACACATGGCTTTCAGCCATGTTTGTTTAGTGACGAACAAACACACTTTAATGTATCTCTTCTTAGTTTCAGGTAGGTAGGGTAAAAGGAGGTTGTTGACCTTACCTCGTTTGGGGATGTGTTTTGAAATTTGATGAGAGCGTTTGTTTTAGCTTTGGAAAGGGTAACTAGCTTCAAGTTTCTGGCTAACTGATCGACTCCTTGAAAGTTCAAAAGTCCCTGTCCCAACCTAAGTAGTTACCTATATGGAATAACGAATTTATTTTTTGTTGCAAATGTTGTTGAAACTAATTTGAAAATTAGAAGCTGAAACAGTTTTGAACGACTCACTTATCAGAGTTTTGCGAATAAGTTAATTCATCGAAACAACTGTCCGTTGTTGTTTCAATTAAATATCCTCAGAACCAGGTCATCATCATCATCAACAGCGTTTTAATTTTCCCACTGCTGGGACACAGGCCTCCTCTCTGTGAGAGGGGGAATGGACCATAATCCACCAAGCAGGCCCAGTGCGGGTTGGTGGATGTCATATCTTCGAATTAACAGTACCTGGTAATTATAAAAAATGCAATCGCTATTCAACTACGGTGGCATTGAGTTCTATAGACGGTGATGAAAGTTAACCATAAGGTAAACCAGCACCTACCATTTTCAATAACTACCGTGAAATGGGATTAAATTGATTAATTTTGAAATTAAAATTGACTTACATCAATTATATTTTTTTAAATAATATGCCAAAATGCAATGTTGGCGGCTTTACTTGAAGTTTTATATTATCTGTTAAAAAAAAAAAAAAAAACCATTGTTTGAGCGAAAATAAAAAAATCAAGCCTATGAACGTTAAAATAAAAATTGGGTGACTTTGCAATAAAAAGTAACCCAAATTTACAATTTATAATATTTTTTCTACAACATATAACACGTCAGGGTCAGTGTAGTGACATGTCAGTGATGCAAATTTTAAAAAGAAAATTGTTAGAGTTTTAAAAAACCTAAAACAAGAAATAAGTTGTCATCAAAGTTGCCCCAGATCTCAAAGGGGTTACCGTTCTACCGGTACTTAATTAACTCGCAAATACAAAACAATAAAAACACGAGCGCCCAACTACCAGCAAAACAAACAAACGAAAATCCAATAGATCAGGTTCCAAAGGCAATAAACAGACCAATTGGGATCAACACGAATTTATAACTCCAACAGAAAACTAGCATGAACCAAGTTTTTGATTTGATATGACAGAGAAGTTATCTGTTTGTCTTGTAAAAGATAATCTCATAATTTTATTAGTAATGGTTCATTGAGTTTCCAAGTTCGGAGCCAAACTTGAGATATAGTTTAAGGGGCTGACCACTGTCTTCCAAATTGTTAAGCTGGTTTTTGATTAGATGTTGCTATTTTACAAAGCATATAATTATATAGTTACTTGAGTTTATGCTTTCAAAGAATATGATCAGATAAGAAGCCAGAAGCTGGGTTTCCTCATTGGCAAAATTATGAACGTCCATACTAACTTTAACTTTACTAACTTCACCAGGTGGACCGATGATTTGGTGAAGGTTGCGGGGATCCGCTGGTTGCGAGACGCACGGGATCGGTCAAAGTGGCGACGCTTGGCGGGGGCCTATGTCCAGCAGTGGACGTCTTTCAGCTGATGTGATGATGATATAACTTTCATCCCCTATATTAAGGAACGCATTTTTTAAAATGCCTCGTTAGTCCTCACTTTTTTATACAAGGAACTCTAACATAGCATTCTTGTAAACCCAACGCTTGTGGTTGTACGTTGTTAGACACTGAATTGAAGATTTTTATCTAAATTATAAGCATCCATTGCCCTTACCAATGACACGATATATTAGAAACGATCAAACAAAATCTAGAATTATAAAGAACAAATTACCTAATGACTTACTTAACAAAACGTTCAAACGTTCAAATCCTTACCTAGTCACAGTAATCTCGAGTTATCTCGATAATGAGCGTCAATCAGTCCCTTAAATCAAGAAAATCCTTATTAAACGAGAAGGCTCACAGAATCACAGGATACAGAGAAGATGTAATCCTGTGATCCTGTTATCACACCGAACCAGAACACACAAATACCGTAAAATGGGCTAAAACATTGAAAATCATTAAACCACTTTACAAAACTGAGATATTGGCGATATAACCTTAGGTATTAATTCCAATTTATTACTGAAAAACTAAACAGCAAAATATACTTTAATATATAGCAGTAAGGTTCAGTTTACTTTGATGGGATTGGGGTCGTTGAATACCAAATTTACAACTACCGTCATAAGTAAAATGTCTTAAGGAATGAGATATGGGGTCTATCTTTATTCATACTGACATACCGCATCGGATCGGTCGTAATATTTGTCAGAATGTGTTTTATGGACCAAAGAGGGGCTGTTTTAAAGTTTTCTTAGTATTTTCATGGCCAATTTGACATAATTTTCTTGTTCTTTTACTTCCCTTTTACTCAAAAGTATATTTTCCTTTTTTTTTATTTCTTTTTCCATGGAAACAACTCCTAGATGTGTAAACCCGTTGATACCAGCAACTTATTTCTTAAATATTTTGACACAATTTTTTAAAAGATGATTCCTTGTTACTTTCGACCAAGACCGTCTACTTTTGGCAAGTTAAGCATCACTTAACTTCCACTCAAAATATTTAAAACCCTTTTAAAATAAGACTGACAACAAAACAAACCATTATTTCGCCAAAAAAAATACGGGTCTTATTCTCAAAACCGCTCGAGATAAATACGAACGAAAAATTTGTCGTTCAAATTTTATCGTCGGAATCTTTACGAGAGCTCGAAAACATTGCGCGTAAAATAATCGAACCGATTTCGTAACAAGAGTATGGTAACAAACCGTAAGTAATTACGAGAATAATAATTATTAATAGTAGATCAGAGCAGCATTAAGTTCCCCCTTCTGTCTCCTAATTGCAGTTCTGAACAACAATGGCCGGCGAAGCAAATGGTTCGAAAAATTACGCACTATTGTACAGGCGTCAGTGTCTTGGGGCCCTATGGAGGAAGGACTCGATAATGTATCCGGTGGCGTCGAGTCGAATGGTTTTAAAGTTTTTTTAATGGTTTGTAGTTGGCTGAACTTTACGGCTTTAAGTGGTTTGAAGAAATTACAAACTATTATTGTTATTCACGAATATGCTATTATTTGAAGTGCTTATGATTCTAAAGTCATATTGATATTTAGGGAAAAAGTAATAGCAAAATATATCGGGTTTTCACCAATGTTGTGAATGATTTCCATAAGCAGGACTGGATAGTTATATAAGAATGGGGAATAACTAAAATTCCAGTTGCTACTTAAAAGTGTACTTTCTCTTTCTGTTACTATAATAACTCCTTCTCATATCCCACAAAAGTCTTCCAGATTTCTCTCACATATTTTATCTCTTAACATCAAGAATAGCCCCCACGACTTAGCATTGTTAATTGCACGACACAGATGGGGCCAAGAATTCATCAATGGGGATTCACTTTAGACAAAGCAAAATATGCTTTAAAATTATCGACATAAAGTTAGCTTTCCCTTAAATGTATAAAATCAGTGTAAATTACTTGACAGACAAATAGCAAACTCGAGTGTTTACGGAACAGTAGGAAAATTAGAGAAATGGTAAAAGATCAGTTCTGTTATGAGAATGAGAATTTAAATAAAACTGTCGAGGCTGGAAAATTGGACTACGTTTCGGTATAAGGCCTTTGAGAAATTAGTAATTGTGCTTTTAAACGACAATAGCTACTGTTTTAATTGTTATTACTTTGTCTACTTCAGGATCTCTTGAAGACTTGATTTAAGAGCAATAAATGAAAATGTTACAATTGACTCGAATGTTCTGATATATGATGTAAAATTTTAAATAAAACATATCGCCTGTATTCTTCGAAGGGCAGATACGTATATGTTATGGGACCAAGTGATTAATACGGCATTATTCATAATGCCCAGACAATTTGAAAAATGCCCAATATGAGTAGGCAATATGCGAAAAACTATTAAAATAATGAAATTGACCGGGCTTTCTGAATAATGCTCATCACTTGTTGACATTGATTTTAATATAAAATAGGTAATTAACCGTACTTACCTATTGAATCATATTAAAACCAATGTTCACCAATCAATGTGCTCCGTCGACTTACCCCCAGTTTCCCAGCTCAAAATTATCGGAGAATTAATGTGACAAATTGTCAAGCACGCGTTATCTGCTGTGATTGGCTGTTGAAAATTCATTCAACCAATCACAGCAGGTAACGCGTGCTTGACAATTTGTCACATTAATTCTTCGATAATTTTGAGCTGGGAAACGGAGGGTTAGTTGCTTAAATAGTAATCGTACTATTTAAGCAACGAAGTCGACGGAGCATCGCTGCGCGGGGCTCTTATTTCTGTCTGCAGGGCCTTAAGTAACCTAGCATGAAGGAGATGACAGGTGCTGAGTTCACTCGCTCACTGCAGCTCCCGTCATTCCCTTCGATCCTTACGGGGTGCTTTAAACTCCCGAGCTCGCTTCGCTCGCTCTTGGACTAATTCATTGACCATAATTATTGAATTGCCAACCGTTATGTAGCAATATTCATAATGACCAGACAATGTGATAAATATAGCAGTTTAAATCAGTATTCAAAACATTGCCCGATTTAACTTAACCTGATTCATAATGCCCGGTTATTGTACAGAGTGCACTGATTAAGCACTTGGCTCATGACAAATTAATAAAAAACAAAAAACCCGACAGCTTAAAAAGCGAACTAAAAAGACGTAAACAAGAAGAAAATCATGCTGTGCAGTCGGAGGATACATGTTCGCGAGCTGGCTGACTAAAACCAGATGTATCCTCCAAAAAAAAATTGGTGCCCCACAATATGGCGCCCAAAATCCGCTATTTTTATTTATCATTTTTAATGTAGCCAGTGACACTCGCAGGGTAAAGACGAATCGATTGACGTAAGATACATCAAAATCGGACAACGCGTTTGGTCTCTAGAACGCCACATAGGAACAAACATACATACATACATAGATAGACTGATAAACACATTACCCTCCTTCGGCAGTCGGGTAAATAGTACACATATTTAGCCGATTATTTTAAAATCCTATGTAAAACTGGTCTTATCTGCTCATATATCTCATCAGGCACAAATTCAGATTCCGAGCTGCTACTAAGAAAGTCAGGCGAAGTGTTATTGAGATTTTTGCCCAACACAGGAGTCGAACCTAGGTCCTCAAGCGCAGTAGTAGCCCTTGCGATCACTACACTACCGAGGCAGTAAAAAGTTCGTTGCCTGGAAACCATTTTTAGATTAAAACCCGTAAACGAAATAACATATTACTATATAATGAGATTCCTGTCCGCCGTACATAGCTTGTTATTTACAACAGGTCTGTAACCTTGTTCCAACAATTTTCGCTGTTTCACGTTGCATATTTCAGTTATACATATATAAAAAACAATATAATTCTGAAACTCATGTTTCGGAATGATGGATACGAATTTTCTGTTGGGAAATGCCAGCAAAGTGCGTGTATGGAATTATTCAAAATGGAGTAGGTATGTTTTTATTTATTTATTTATGATATGCTTTATTGTACACCATAAAATACATTAACAAAAAGAAACTTAAGTCTAATAGACATACAATAGGTGGCAATGAATGTGAGTATTGAGTTTGTTTTAAAACCGGAAAGAATAAATAGTGCAATGAAATTATTTTCTCATCAAACCCTTGTTAGGGTTCCGTAGCCAAATGGCAAAAAACGGAACCCTTATAGATTCGTCATGTCTGTCTGTCTGTCTGTCTGTCTGTCTGTCTGTCTGTCTGTCTGTCTGTCTGTCCGTCCGTATGTCACAGCCACTTTATTCCGAAACTATAAGAACTATGCTGTTGAAACTTGGTAAGTAGATGTATTCTGTTGACCGCATTAAGATTTTGACACAAAAATAAAAATAAAACAATAAATTTTGGGGGTTCCCATACTTGAAACTAAAACCAAAAATATTTTTTTTCATCAGACCCATACGTGTGGGGTATCTATGGATAGGTCTTCAAAAATGATATTGAGGTTTCTAATATCATTTTTTTCTAAACATAATAGTTTGCGCGAGAGACTCTGCCAAAGTGGTAAAATGTGTGTCCCCCCCCCTGTAACTTCTAAAATAAGAGAATGATAAAACTAAGAAAAATATATAATGTACATTACTATGTAAACTACCAGCGAAAATTGGTTTGAACGAGATCTAGTAAGTAGTTTTTTTTTTAATACGTCATAAATCGTAAACCGCAATTTACCAAGTACGGAACCCTTCGTGCGCGAGTCCGACTCGCACTTGGCCGGTTTTTTTTCTTATAACAAGCTTTTATTTAACCTGCAGTGTATGTATGTATGTAAGTGTGTTAGTTTGGATGACAATGCATGGTTAACTAAGTGAAGTCATTTTAAATCCAATATGGCGGACGGCCCAAGATGGCGGACTAGTTATTTTTTATGCACTGCCATGATATGGGTATCAAATCAAAGGGTTTGCTGAGAAGAATACGAAAACAGCTTGTTTATAAAAAAGTTTTATTAATGAATAATTTATTCTTATTTGGATGACTTGCACTGAATTCTATTCTTGTATAACTGGTGTTAGGTTGAACTAGCCTACCTCTTTGGAGCATAGGCGTTATGTTGATGTTCGTTTGTGTACTTAAAAATAATACAAAAATTATTGCTAATTACTGATGAATGTTGCGTTTAAAAGCGGCTGCATTCTTGTAAGGAAATATAGTCATACTTACTTCAAATTTTTATTTATCTTTCGACTTACCTATTGCAGTTCTATTCACTATACACATATAATATTTCTCACGATGTAGCTTCATACATACATACATACATACATAAACTCACGCCTTTTTCCCATGGGGGTAGGCAGAAACTACAGAACGCCACCTGCTACGATCCTTACATACTTCTTTTGCTTCACACACATTCATACATCTAGTCATACACACACGCCGGTAGCTTAGCTATGTAGCTTCATACATCGTGCAATAACGAGACATAACAAACATAGTGCGGCACACGGCCACGCCTGTAGGCTGGGTGTATCGTGGCATCTGCCATTTCGACGCTAGTGTCGCAAGACGCGAATAAAGGGTTATGTTTGGAGGCTACAGTGTTGCAAATCTTTGTGGTCACAATAATATATCAATACATATAATAAATCTGTAGAAAAGTCGTTTTCGTACATCGAAAAAAAATCCAAAACAAATAGCCAGGTTGTTAAAGGATAACCAACAGAACCCATTACCAGCATTTTTGGAACTTTTGTCAGTTTGGCGGTTTAAATGTATAATTATGCACACATCACGTGGGAAAACGGTGAAGGAAAACATCGTGAGGAAACCGGCATGTGACATCGAAGACATGTGACATCCACCAACCCGCACTGGGCCCGCGTCGCGGATTACGGCACCTCCCCTCTCACAGAGAGGAGGCCTGTATCCCAGCAGT
This sequence comes from Orthosia gothica, assembly GCA_949775005.1. NCBI lineage: Eukaryota > Metazoa > Arthropoda > Insecta > Lepidoptera > Noctuidae > Orthosia > Orthosia gothica. The sequence continues at coordinate 17,540,141 of OX459060.1, read as the reverse complement.
GGGAACATTAATAGGCTGATGATAATGCTTAATTGAATGGTTTTCTTAGTAAGAATGAAAACCCATTAAAATCAAGGCACTTCTAATCATGACCTTCTTCCTTAAACCCGCTGCTTCACCCACGTGAAAAGTGTTCGATTATACCGAGTTTATCGGGATACAAAGTGTCCTGTTAATGTTAATCCAGATACTAGGTATCTTTGGCGGTGGCAACCTCTCGCGTCCAGCCCTGGTTCAGGCCACGTTACGGAGCGAGAGGGTATGGGAAGCAGTCTCCTCATACTGCGAAGCAGTAATCCTCGCGAAGGAGGAGGTGGAACGCGTGAGGGAGACGCAACGGAGACGCCCCCACGCCCCTAGCCACCGCAGGAGACGCCCTGGGCGTCGGGAGTCGCATGCCGATTCCCGGCCACCGTAGGCGCGGGCTTGCGGGCCGCGAGTAATGGGTAGCTCGCCGTCCGGTAAGGACCAAGCCCGTGTAGACGGCGCGTTGTGTTCCACGCGCGCCTCAAAGAGATGTCAGCAGAACTGATGGGGTCTGTGAGGGCCGATGCCTGTCTGGGTCGCGGATAAATTTTTAAAAGAGTTACCGCGGTCCTGGCTCAAGCAACTGAAGGTACACGGGTGGGTTTTAGTCAGTAAAAGTCATTGGATTGCTGGAGAAGTCATTGGATGATTTCCCACCGAAAAAAAAAAAAAGGTTTGTGTGTGTGTTTATTACTTCTTCACGCCAGAATGGCTGGACGGATCTGGATGAAATTTGGCACAGAGATAGATTATAGTCAGGAATAGCACATAGGATAGGTTTTTAGTCCGGGAATGTGTTCGGTCGGGATAATTCTCGATCTTTCACGAGGGCGAATCCGCTGGCAGTTTATATTATACTAGCTGGTCCCCGCAGCTTCGCTCCCGTCAAAATTATAGCCTATGTTACTCGGGAACAGTGTAGCTTTCCATAGGCGAAAGATTTTTTTAAATCGGTTCAGTAGTTTAGGAGCCTATTCGGTACAAATAAACAAACAAACAAAACAATTTATAATATTGGTATATAGAAGTAGGAAGGCCCCAGTTCATAGGGGCATAAGACTGGTTGCTTGGCTATTGCAAGTTATTTCACAACCCAGTCATATAACCCCGTCAATGCAGATTTATGCGCCAGTTAAATATTAACTAGTAGGTAGCCACTCCTCAGTGATGTCACAAGGTGAATATAGACTTAAATTATGTCAGGATTCCTGACTTTAGTAGGCCCTAAACTAGTGGCTTAGGTCATAATTATTCTTGACGTAATAGTGAGGTAAACTAGTCGTTTGCACGGTACAGGTGATTGGAAACTAGTGGTTACTGACTCATATATATTTACACTAGCTTCGGCCAGCGTCTTCGCCGGCGTGAATGTCGAAAATTATCCCAAGGAACATATTCCCGGGATAAAAAGTATTCCTTGTTCTATTCCAGACTATAATCTAACTCCGTGCCAAATTTCATTCCGATCCGTCCAGCCGTTTGAGCGTGAACAAGTAACAAACACACACGCACACAAACTTTCGCCTTTACAATATTATTAATATAAGTGTGATGAAGTAACACCGTTTTATCGTAACCCGTCCTGCGAGCAATATGCTAATGATAGCACCGATCTTTTGTATATAACACCAGCCTGTAACTGCCCCAACGCACAAAAGCCTCTTCTCATACAGAGAAGGCACGAGCACTAATCACCACGCTTGATCAAGGCGAGATGGAGTTTTCATTATTATGTTGGGTATAAGTCCAGGTTTCTTAAGGATGTCGCGGATAAATTTATAAGAGAGTTACCGCGGCCCTGGCACAAGAAACTGAAGGAACATGGGTGGGTTTTAGTAAGTAAAACTCTGACACGTCCTCCCGCTTCACAAAGAGCGGGCGAAGTCATTAGATGATTTCCAACCCCAAAAGGCAAAGACAGTTTTAAAGCCTATATTGATAAAAATGGGCAAGGTACTTCTGCGTAAGTTACCAAACATCTAGACGTTTAATTTAGGTAACATACCTACGGGATTTCGTAACCTATTGTCAACTTGCGTCCACAAGGCATCTGAAGTTTACACCTACAAGCCGAATGTGATAAATACTAATTAACAGACACACCTAGTTGATGTCAGCAGGGTTAATGTACGTTAATTACGTTAGTTGGTACCTATACGGCTTTATTGTGAAATAGCTGAAGTATTTGGTTAGTTGTATTCTATTCCTGCAGATATGCACGTCCAGCGTACCCGGGCGAAGTCAAGAGTGAATAGGTCAACGGCATCATCGTTTACCATCAGGTGTGATAGTGGTCAAACGCGAAAACACTTGCCTCGGGAAGCAGGTAAAGCTGTTGGTCCGGCCAGCGCCTGACCTCTCTCTCCCCGATTTATTTATTTAAACTTCATGCACAAAGGTAGACAGGCGGACTTAATGCGCAGTAACCCCTCAGTAGCTGATTTTAAAATGAGAATCACGTCTAAACCGCTGGTCGTAATTTTTTGGAAATAACTTATGTTACATTAGAACATTTTCTTAATAATTTGATCTAAGAAAATTTTGAGTTTTATTCGTATAACATAGTGTAATTAATTTGTAAAGTTATGTCTAACACGGACAAAAAATCGACAATCGCACCAAAAGCGCCGAGCGTATTTTAATACAATGATCACCATCTCAAAGACATTTGAATTATTAACCAGTGATCCAAGGGTTTTTTTTTTAGTCTTAGAATAATAGGGAAAGTACAAAAACCTACCGAATAGCCGACAGCCGCTACCAGGTTGTCGTGAGGGTTAGCCGCCCCAACCAATCGGACTATGAGGGCATAGAACAGGGTGTGCAGTTGTGCACGCATGTTTACGCATACACTTGTACACTATACTATATCCTGTGTACTCGGCTAATTTCTGTTCATATTGGTCACCGTTGCTGTAATTTATATTAAGTTCGCATCTTAATGTACCTACTAGCGACATCTATGTTATGGAACGCGTAATAAACTTTGAGTGTCATACTTAACGTACTATGCACGATGGTTCAAAAATAAACACAGTTCACAGACCCCGCATCCAAATTGTGTCAGGACGATAATTATTGTAAGGTGATATCCCAAATCTCTACAATGGCTAAGATGACCTCAGGGTTAAGTTAAAATTAATTCACAAATAACACTCACTTTACATAGCTGAGTGAAGTTAGCGTTTGAATCTTGACCAAGGTCAAGATCCTGGTATAATAAACTCATTTGTTATTTCAGACAAAATATTCAGACAAATTGAATGATAATAAAATTGCTAACAGACCAATATATCACTCGTATATCAAAGATGATAAATTGTGAACTTGTGTCGTTGTATACAAGTTTATTTGATTGAATTCAGACATAATAGTCACTAAATTGCAAATAATAAATGAATGTTATATGTATAATTGAATATCTTATTTCGTTCCTGCGTATTATGTCTCTTCGTATCTATGGTTTGTTTTTTTTTTCTTATAAATGCTCACAAGCTGGCTGACACAAAGCATACACTAAATCAGGGTTTAACATATCTCCTGTATGTTGAAATTGATCTGAAGATACAACTCCATCAAGAAACTTGAGGCTGAAGACATTTTATCAGCGATTGTCAAAAAGTACAAAATGTTTGCGCTACCGAATCTGTCTATGTGGCTGATGTATTTAATGTTATTTTGTACAGGCCCTCCGGACTATGTCTGTACTTAAAAACTATCAGCACCTGAAACCAAGTTGACAATCTACAATCGATAACGCTAGTAGAAAACGAATCAATGTATGGGAATGACACATCTGAACGTTAAGTCACGTGGTCAGACCATACGAATAGAAGGCGTTAAATTGTAGAAAGAGATTCGATACGAAACGTTTGTAACTTGATAATGTTTATTGTTATTTTATATAAAACATAAACTAATTTAAACACAAGCAGAAGCCCCAACAACTACAAACACATACATACACATACAAACACAAAGCATTAACGTAATAACATGGTCGCTTACATAAGAGAAGTGAAAGGAACGGGTCGGGACTCGACCCTGCGACCTCGCGCACTTCATCACTGGGTAGGTACTCAACACTAGTGTGTACAGATTAGAGAAGAATGGATGTGGCGAGTGAGATATGAAATGAATGATTTTGAACATGAATTGTTAGAGTTTTAGTATGTTATATTGTATTTTGGAGCCAGATATAATATTTAAACTACACGTAATGTAACAAATTTTGTATTTGCCATCGAAAAGTTAGGTTAAATTTGTCGATTAGTCGATATTAGTACCTATAGCATAAAATTACAGGTACGAGACGGCGCGGGAGAATAATGTGTGTAAGGAATTCAGGGAGGTCTTTTCCCAAAAGAGGGACATAAAAGGCTGCTCAAGAAAAAGGATGACATCTTGACAGTTTGCTAGTATTCCCCGATAGGTTGGGCCACAGATAAAAATCTAACTAGTTAACGCAAGTCCCTCCATCTGTATGCAAAACTTTTTTGCAAAAAAATACTACCGACTACCAAATAAAAAACTACAAAGTGAAAAATAACTTTATTTTTGGAAGTCGGTGTCTTTTTTTTTTTTTTTTGCGATATGGAAAAGATTTTTTATTTTTCCTATTTAGTTGTACTTTCCTAAAATAGGCAAGTTGTTTAGTAAGGTACCTATAACGCCAGAATAGATTACCCGAATAACATGAAACTTGAACATAAACGGTAAAATTAGAGATCTGCGTACCCCTTTAGAGTGTACTGGCGTGATGTTATGTTATGAAATGGTATAATAGCCACTTTTTCACACACAAGTTAAAAACAAATTTACTTTCCAATGATACAGTCTTTACAGCTCATATGACATAATTAGGCATTTTTTCAGATTTCGGTGGATTTCTGGTGCCGATAATGCTAAATGAAAAGCTCAGATTACGATCATTGATAGTAACTTTACTCCGTTTTTTGAAACGCGAAGTACATACAATCACGTCATCTAGTTAGATTGGGTTGGGCAGAGGTGA